>OZ020268.1:94232513-94832513 GCA_963971225.1 Melieria omissa
TCTCACTTAGACATTTCCATTCATAGAAACTCATAGCTCATTAAGATACTTTCTCACTTAGCCATCATCATGTTTATATTTGAAACTAGCTTCATTGAATCGCAAATAAAGCAAAAATATGATTTTATGCACATTGCAGAAACACCGCCGGCTGGCGCAAAACTGCTGTGTGCCGTGTGCAAAGATGCCTTCGCCAATCCGTGGGACTTGATGGTACACGCGCAGGCCGCACACATGGTCAACATTTACGAATTGGGCAATGAGGCCAATAATAACGGTGCCAATTGCGGTGAAGTGATTATGGCCGATGCGACAGCACCCAACACCAATACCAAAAACAACAATAACAATGGCAGCATCAGCAACAGCACATCGGTCCAAAGTGATTTGACTGCCAAGGAGGCGCAACCAGCGGCGAGCGTATTTAACAAGGAGTCAAACAGCGCTAACACCACCAACAACAACAACAATGACAACAACAACAGCGGCAACTGTAATAGTCGCAATGAAATACAAATGTTGCCAACAATGGCCGTTGCAATTGCAGTAACACCAACAACAACGACAAGCACAACAAAATTGGAAAATATTGAGAATGGCAACAGCAGCGGCGATGTGGCGCGCGACGCTGTCGCGGGCGAGACACCAACGACCGGCATTGTTGTTGCGAATGATGGCAATAACGGCGGCAGCGCTTTTGTGGCCGATGGCAATGTCAGCGACACGGAAGCAGCGCACTGCATGGACGTCAAATTTGGCATCTGCCACAGTCCGAACGGCTCAGTGGCCAAAGAGGTGAGTGTGAGTGCGACTGTGGGACAATTGAAAATGAGGCGCAGCAAACGCAACTGTTGCTGTTCTACGCACAAATGGAATGAATGCAACCAATGTTATTCGTTTATTTGTACTGACGTTGACATTTGTTTGTATTTGCGGTGAAGTTGTTTGTCGGTGTTTTCACTGCAGCATTGTCAGCATTATTCGGCGGCTTATTGGTGGATGGGTGGGTTTGGTTGCAACAACGGAAATTTCTTGGGCAACACGTAATTGTTGAGTGTTGTTCTATTACATTCAAATATTGACGACGCACTGAAACGTGGATTTTGCATTGCATAGGTTTCGATTTCATTTTAGACTGTTCGGGTCCAAGCAAAATTTACTATTTTACTATTTAAACTTTAACCATTGAAACATTAAAAATATTGCTAAGGTGTTAATATTAAAAACTCTCTGACTACACCGTGCGACAAAGTGGCTCTCAAGGAAATGTATTTTAAAAGACATGTTGATCCCCATTTCCCGATAAGCGTCAATCAATCATCTTGCAGAAGTCTGCCAAATGTATAATTAAATATTTATAGAATACAATGAAAATATTTAAAAAATTTGTCATATGGTCAGTTTCACTTTTTAAGATCGTATGATTCTATAAATATGATTTCAGCATCGTTAATGATATTGAAAGTAACCGTCTCCTATAGAGAGAAGTTTTAGGTTTTTTATATCTTAAAATAATAAAGTAAGAAGGACGAAATTCGAGCATGCAGTAGTGTATATATTGGTCCTTAAGATATATTTTTTTCAAAAAAAACTTGGAAATTTCCAAGGATATTCAAGGATAAAGTTTTAAAAGGACAATTTGAATACCTTTTTGTCCTTTTGCATGAAAACATTTAATTTTTTAAGATTTTTATGATTTTTCTCTTTCATTACCCATATTGTTATTGTATATTGCGCCCAATTTTTTAAATAATTCCTTGAAATAAACATGTCCTTGAAATTTCAAAATCCTTTTGAAAAAAATCCTGACGTCAGAGAGAAAAACTAAAAACGCTGTTTTACTACATTTGGCCCCCTAGTTCAGCGTGTTTGTAGATTTCTTCGTGTGTAAAATTTGTAAAAAAAAAAACATAAGACAACTGCAACCAGAGCAGAAAGCTTCACTCTTGGTTGACCCCAACAAAATCGTTTTCCCTGTTAAGCTAAACTTTCACTGGAACTGAAACAAACTGAAGCAAACCAGTTGTCGAAGAGTCAGACTGAACGAACATTGAAGTACAGAATACAATTTGACCAGATCGGGACAATTGAAGGAATTGAATACACATTTCAGATTTCCTTCCTCTTTCACCTTTGTACTCAAATTAAACTGCAACTTTTTTTAATTTAAACTTTCGCTTTCTTCTTCTTTTGTCTTTCTTCTGTGCCGGTCAAAAGGAATCGCACCGTGACGACGGATCTCTGGACGAGCACATGTCCAACTCGTCGCACACACATCACTCCGATGACATGAAGCCGCTGAACGGTTCGCTGTCGTCGCGTGACAGCTCACCAGCGCTGGATGGCGAGGAGCAGCCGGCGCGCGCCTGCATTGTGCGCACTCTGAGCATTGTAAGTATAACAACAACAACAACCACTACTGCCGTAGTCATGTGGACAATGCAATGTGATTGTCATAAATTGAGTTAACAGCAAATAGCACTAATTGAATAGCCGCAGAGATTGCAATAAATTTGGCAAACAATTGATATAAAAAGCGAAATATTGACAATTATTCATTTATTTATATATATATTTGCATTTTTCTTTCTCTCGTTCCCTACTCACATTCACTCACACATTCTCTATGTGGCTGTGTCTGTGCTGCTGCTGTTAAATGCGCCGCGAAACCAGGAGGCCGCCAGCGCATCCGCGTCCAGCGGCCACGCCGCCGCACTTGGCCTGATGACCAACAGTTTGGGTTTAAGCCTTACAAATGGCGCAGCCAATGCAGCAGCTGCCATTGTGCCGCAGTAGTCAGCCGGCCGGGAAATGGAGGCATTAAAACCACAGCAACAACAACAAAGCCGCAATGACAGCAGAAAAATAAAACCGAAATATAAATAAAAGTCAAATTAAAGCGACCGACGCGCACAGCAGCCGCCATAATGCGCACTTGCCCGCATAAATATGCCACACTCACACTCATACAAACACACACACACACAAACACACATACACACAGACTCGCAAAAACAAAAATGAATAACTTCAATTGCAGTTTCGGTTTCGGTTTCACAGTGCTGCCCGTCGACAATTGCCAACGCAAATGGTCAACAACACCGAACGATTTTAATTCATTTGCAAAAATGCACTGCACTCCAAGTGCAGTGAAATATAAATAAATACAAAAACAAATACAAAAAAAATATTGAAATGGGCGCAATTTTTCATTAACCACTTTGCTGCTCTCGACTGCGCTTTTCACACGCATTCGCACTTCTTATTTTGTTTATGCATCGTAAATTATCCGCAGCGTCTGTTGGCGTTTTCACGTCGAAAAGGGCAGCCACAGTTTGGAACTATAAAGCTTTTTGCAGTCGAGTTGCGCTACATGGCGTATGAGTTTGAGTATTGAGTGCTACATGGCGTATGATGAACATTGAACTTTTTGAGTTTATTATTAGATTTGGTGTTGTATGGCGAATTTTGTCATGATTCTAAATACTTTATGGATGAATTAAAATTTTTGTTGGTAGTTGGAGAGCAAAATAGGTTTCTAAGAACTCAAAAATTTCAATCGAGTTCAGCTTAGAATAGCTTAGAATGGTTTTTGTGATTGAAAAATGGCTCAGTTTGTTTGGCAACAATTCTGTGGTTAAAGCAATAATTGTTATAAGGAAAACTTAATAACATCCTAAGTCGACTTAAGCGTCAATCACAGCTTTTTGACCACGAAATTGGAGAAAACTTCCTTAAAAATTACTAATTTTCAGGGAATTTTCTGAACTCAAAATTATAAGTAAGCCATTTCAAATTCTTATTTAGTTGTGTGTACTTAATTGTATTTTTTTCCCCATCACTTTTAACTCTCAAATGCATATTGATGCCTTTAGGCACTAACCAAACATATTTGTGTATATCTTCAAATTAAATCCCAATATAATATTTTGAAACGGCTGACACATTCGAAATCTGTTGCTAATATTTAGTAGTTTATTAATATTTAATTCACTTTTCAGTGGTTTTCTGTGTTAAAAAGAAAAACCTATGTTTATTAAGCAAACGTGAAAATAATTCATGCATTTGAGGGTTAAGTATGTTTTGAAAAAAGAAGAAAGATAAATCAGTTTTATAAGTCAGCTTAGTAAGTATGGGAAATGAGCTCATGACCTGACCTGACCTTCTTTCGCATTAAACAAGCAGCCTTATTTGAGTTGTTTTGTTTATAGAATTCAATCTCTAGTTTGTGCACTTTTTTCTGGTAACTATACTTCATTGTTACTTAAAACAAATCTGATGAATGCTTAAGTTAACTTACCAGAAAATTTGTAAAAATACAAATTTCCCTTCATCATTTATATTCAGTGACGGGATAGCCGTGGCCACTTGGCATTCAGTATTAAATTGTAACCATACTTCATTGATCCCTAACAAAATTTTATTAACACTAGTTAAAGGAACTTCCCACAAAGGTCCCAGTTCTTTGATAATTTGATGAAAACTGAACAATTGATTTCCCATTAACATCTCCTGGTGAAGTTCAGAAGTTCTTGGCGCAGTCACTGATGCATTTCACATTGGGCTGAATGCCAGAAATGCTCGGACTTATTTGTTACTTTTAAAAGTCAGCCAGAACTAAAACCATATATATTGCTTTGCATAAATGTCTGTTTGATTCTTAAAAGATTGCTTTCTACCTAAAGAAAGGAATCAATACTTAATCACTCCGCTTCAGAGCATAGGACCTTAATAACGCTTTTTAATCTAACTTGACTTGGAGCTGTTAGTTTTTTGTTGTCCCATGTGATGTTGTAGTTTATGTAGAATCTATCTGCTCCTATGTGTTTTTCGGTTGTCCGCAACTTTCGCTCTCTTGGCAGTTCCAGTCAAGCTCCGTTCTTATGATGCTGGATGGTGGGTTTCTAAGTATGTGAAATATTCATAGCCATTTTCTTCGCTTTATCTGCTTTAAGTTTAAGTTTTTTACTTTCAGTTTTCTCATCGTTTTTGATTGTGTTTGGCCAGAATATTCTGCAAATGATGCGCAAACACTTGTTGTCAAAGGCCTGAAGGCTCTGTGTGAAGGTGTTTGCGATCAGTGAAAATTCTCTGTCATACAACAGCGTTGACTTCATACATTTCATACTTTGAATATGCACAGCTTCATGTGCCTGGAAATCTGCATACTCGACCAAACTGTTGGCAGACGCTCGAACGTACTTAGCTCTTGCTTCACACAGCTGTCTGCTTCGGTTCCACATCTACCTCCACTATGCAGTCGAGGCACATTAGATAGATTACTTAGAGTAGGTAAGGGAGTCAAGCAACAACTGCCCGAGACACTGCTTCTAATCCAGAACTATTGTGTCGAATGCTTTATTCATTACTGAATCCTTTATTCCTTTATTCTACTCCAATGCTATCCAGGAACTTCTTAATGTTCCTCATATTAGTTTCAGACATCTGAGGTAGCAGAAACGGTCAGCATATTTCACCGCAAACTTGTCGATCATTGTGTGTCGTAGAATTTGTAAGAAAGAATAAAAATGTCGTCCACCAAGTCCAAGTCTTCTAGTTGTTCCATGTTATATTTCTGCCATGAAATTTGCAAACATAAAATTTACCTAATTCATGACCACCAAAGAGCAGCAAAGTCGTGTGAAAATTTTCCCTCTTATTTTTCCTTATACAAATGAAATCATAAGAAAACGATTTTATGTATTCAATACAGTTTTTGTTTTTTGTTTTTGTTCATAAAGAAATAAACTCAACAAAAAATCATAAAAAATGTAATAAAAATAAAGGCAACTGAAAACATATATTTAGGTAAATGTTATGGTAAGCAAATTTTTAGAACCAAAAAAAAAACTCTCTTTTGCAAGAAAACCAAAAACAACTAAAAAACCAAAGTATTCAAATAGATTCAGTGAGATTAGGCCTAAAAATGCAGAGACGCGTATTAAATGCATGAAACACATACACATACATATCATTTTAAAATTAGTTGAAATATTTATATACTCGAATAGGAATTTAAGTACCCAATCTGTAGTGTTGCTTTCATTTTAACGAGAGACATTAACAATTTCACGGATGATTGATTTTTGTGGCAAAGAATTTGAGTATAATTGACACATTTTCGGCAAGAAACGACGTTGCCAATACGGTTTTCGATGGAAATTGACGCTGATTGCAGAATGAATGAAATAATTCACAAAATACAATGCAAATTGCATAAGTTGAGCATAAATTGATTATTCCGAATTGAGCAAAATGAAGTGTTCATAATTTGTTAAATGTGAAGCGAGAGATTTTTTTTAATTATGAAGAGTGTAATTTTTCAATTGATTTGATTGAAAATGGTTCCACTAAGTGACTTAGATGAGATTTGGTAAGATAGATGGGACTGGCTACCCACTCGGGCCATGAAGTCCCAATGTGGTACCACAAAAAATCCAGCTTCGATTTGCTCGCTTTATTTTATTTAAATTTGTTTTATTTTATTTTGTTTTATTTTGTTTTATTTTATTTTATTTTATTTTATTTTATTTTATTTTATTTTATTTTATTTTATTTTATTTTATTTTTTTATTTGTTTTATTTTATTTTATTTTATTTTATTTTATTTTATTTTATTTTATTTTATTTTATTTTATTTTATTTTATTTTGTTTTATTTTGTTTTATTTTATTTTATTTTATTTTATTTTACTTTATTTTATTTTATTTTATTATATTTTTTTTATTTGTTTTATTTTATTGTATATTATTTTATTTTATTTTCTTTTATTTTATTTTATTTTATTTTATTTTATTTTATTTTATTTTATTTTATTTTATTTTATTTTTATTTTATTTTATTTTATTTTATTTTATTTTATTTTATTTTTTATTTTTTTATTTGCTTTATTTTTATTTATTTTACTTCATTGGTTTGGATTGAATTGGATTGGACTTGAATTACTTTCATTTGATTTTACTTAAGTTTTCCCTAAGTGTACCAATTTATATGATTTGTGTTATTTATGTAGGTATTTCATTCCTTTTTGTAATGTTTTTTAATGTTAATAATAGATGAAAATATGGCCACAAAATTACACTTTACTTTTGTGAAGTTAAATCCAATTCTCTCAAGTATTTCGTTTGTATGTGCAGCTCGGTTTCCAATGCTCACCAAATTAAACTCAAATTCGAAACTACAAAAATGAATTAGCCAAACGGTAAAATGAGCTTTGTACATAAGTTGAAACCCAAAATTAACATGTATACCTTATCTATTGTAATGAAAATGAGTAAATGTATTTAATACAAAATAACAAACCAAAGTAAAAAAGCGTGTAAATTTACCAAAGCTAAAACCCATAAGTGTGTACGTACGCATAGGAAATTATTAGGCAAGGAGCAAAAACAATGCAAACAAACTCTGTCGAAATGTACGAGTATTAAAGGTAGCTAGTAAAAATTACAACAAACAAAAAGTATTTATACACACACACACACACATACACACAGCCACTTGCAATTATGTAATGAGTATTTAAATATTTACAATAAATAATACAACAAAGCGTACACAATTAGAATAGCATAAACAATTAATACGTAGATTAGTTGATAAAATTTAATACAAACACACACACACAGTTGTCTACCTACCTAAAAACAACATAATTTAGGGCCACAGTTGTGTACGAATAAAGCGCCGCTTTTGTTGCTCATTCGGTTTAAAAAGTTTAGTTATACTGTCGCCGGTGCAACTGTTTGCTGTTGAAAACCAAAGCTATGCAAAGCTTAAAAAAAAATCAAAAGAATTTATAAATCAACATTTTTCTTGCTCACACTTGAAACATTTTTCATTTACTATTTTAAATATTCTGTGCCAGTTATGTGTTTCGTTTCTATTTAAGCAAATTATAATCAGCCGCTTAGAAAATGTCTATGTAAAGTTTCTGAAATTTCGTATAAGCACACAACAATAACAACAACAAAAATATTTCAATGTCCTCCAAAGTATTCAAAAGTGAAAATGTATGAAAATTTAATAAAGAAAATCAACATTTAATCAAGGAAATTGTTGTTTGATTTCATTTGGTTTACAAGTAATAAAAATTAATTAAATTAAATTAAAATTAATTAAATAAATTAAATTAAATAAATTTTAAAAATTAAGAACAAATTTGGATATCATCAAAAGAAATGTGTTTTTTTACAGGGAAAATAAAAATACAAGAAAGTTGAGCCGCCTGGAAAGTGCATTGGGCTCCCATCCTTGAAGTTGTGGGTTTCATACGACGATCGTGGGCTGGTGCCTCATTTTTTAAATATCCAATATTTCACCGGCACACAAAAAAAAAGTGGTCTGTACATTTGACTAGACCCACCTATCCTTATGTATTTCGGTGCGCTGAAACCGAATCCGAGGTCAGTTTGGTCCGTACACCCTCAAAATTTTGAGTAAATTGCAAAAAACTGCCAAAAATGGCAAAAAATCGCAAGTAATGGCAGTTTTTTGCATTTCACTCAAAATTTTGAGGGTGTACGGAAAAAAATTGACCTCGGATTCGGTTTCAGCGCACCGAAATACATAAGGATAGGTGGGTCTAGTCAAATGTACAGACCACTTTTTTTTTTGTGTGCCGGTGTTTCCTTTTTTCTAAGTGTTTTCCAACCCTTAAACATAACCCAGTCAAATTCTTCTTTTACCTTTGGTCAAACTCCTATCTTTCCCACTCCAATCAGTTCTGATGAGCAGCAGATTTTCATCAGTGTTACCAGATCAGGAGATTTCTTCCTGGATTTAGGAGGTTCCTGGCCTTTTCGAAGAACTTTCGAAGTTGTTTAGGAGATTTTGATGGTCTGAATCCTTGAATATTGAAAGCCAAAATGTTTCTTTAGTATTAAATTAAATTAAATTGTATGCTTCAACGTGTAAAATTTATGTCATGAATGCAGGAAGTTTTCTATTTTTCTGTTTTTTTACTGCTTTGTTTGTGTTCATTTGTTTTTAAGCTGAATGAATAAGAAGGCTGGAATAAAAAATAAATATTTAGGTATATTTTTATTTTTTTATGAGAAATTTAATTTCTTAGTTTTTAATGTCGAAAATTGAAAAACCAAAGTTTTGGGAGTTTGGTTTAGTTTTTGAGAGAAAATATCAATCTTTTTTAAGATTTAGGAAAAAGTCATCTCAAATATCTGGCAACACTGATTTTCATATTCAGAAATTTTACTAATACAACAACACCACTAGGTGCGCGTAGACCCCGACCTAATAATCGGCTTCAGTTTCGGCCACATTCGACCAGAACACGTACATTCGACCTATAATCGGCTTCGGCCAAAAACAAAGCCGAGGTTAAACATTTTTTTTTAGAACATATCGCTCGATATTGGAAAGCAGAAGTAGCCTAACTGCGTTACAAAATCAGTTCGGTACATTCAAAATAGCTAGAGCCATCTTTTGAAAACGGACTAAACTAATCTGTACTCCTAATATTTTGACAGTGGACAAATCTGTAACTGAAAGTCAATTATAAGTCGCAAAGCTTTTTGACAATCAGCAGTCGATTTTATCTGACCGCTTCTGACAAATTGTAGTTGTTCACAGCAAATTTTTTAGTGCGAGTTTAACTCAGTTTCTAGTTTAAACGCAAAATTTAATTCTTCAGTCAAACTTGAATGAAGTTTAAACTCAGTTTAAACGCCCAATTCTGCACAGTCAAACTAATGTATATCGTAAAATCAAAATTAGAAAATTGAAGAGCGTAATTCCATGATAATTCACGTAAGTTATTATTCACCTTCGGCTTTGCTTTTAGCCGAATGTCAGTATAGTGGCCGATTAATCGGTTTCAACTAGTTGTGCGGAAGTACCTATATCGCAGTGCATGCATCATACAAAAATTATCTCATGAAAGACACCAACCACTGCAATTTTCGTTCAACACCTCTTACCCAGCAGCACCAAGTGCACAGGTGGCGCTCTACAGATCTCAGTACTAAACTTTCACATGCGAAGGTGTCGTTCTTAGGCAACAACAGAAGGCAGCTCCATCATCTGCGGTTGCTAGCTATAGGCTAATCCCCCCTCCTGGCAGAACTTCAGTCGGTTAATGTAATCAACACAAGGCTACGGCCTGGTAGACGCGCCATGCATCTAAGCGGAGTAAAGAATCAAACAAATTAAGTTCAAATTACAAAACAAGAATCAGAAAAGTAGGAACTCCAAAATTATCCAGCTAGGGTGAGGATGGTTGATTTTCAGCTCAATTGCTATGGGTTTGGTGGGCTATCTGACTGCAATGCTAACCAACATTCAAATAGCTCTAAAATCTTTTGAATAAGTAGAAAATGAAAATGTCACGTAAATATTACTGACAGATTGGGATTAACCTTCACTCTGTGCATGGTATTTACACCCTAATCCCGTGCAATGGGTAATTGAGTTCCCCATTTTTGAACCAGTATAGTTTGTATGGGAATGAGTAAAATAATAGTTTTTTGGGAAATAATTATATTATCATTAAAGTATGAAATACTATTAATGTTGTTGTTGTTTGTTTTTTTGTATAAGTATTTTTATGTTATTTATTTGCACACCGTCGTTGAATCTGTTATTCCACCGGTGAGTGTGCTCGTGATTTAGAGTTTGAGTGGTTCAGAACTTGTATAAGTTTTGCATACAAAATGTATTGGTAAAAGAAACGAGGTCATTTATTCCCCAAAACACAACAAACAGTTTGTGTGCTTTTTTGGCGATATCTGCCTAATCAAACTTGAACTGAGATATTTGTTTATGTTTTTAGATTTTTCTCATCAATACCTTTCCAATGATATAAGTATAAATATATCGTTTAGAATTAAGGACCTTCACAATTTCATGTTTTATGTCGTCGTGGGGAACTGTATACCCAAATCACGGAGTGAAGGTTAAGACGATGCTGTATGGGACCATACAAGGGTTAAGTTTTGCGGAACACTCTGCTCTACTTTCTCACTCAAAAACTTTTAAATATCGGTGAACTGGCTTTTGAGATGATTTTATGAGGGTAATACAAAAAAAACACCAATTATTTTAACCATCCATGTTTTTATCAGTTTTTTATTGATACTTGAAAAGTACAAAAATGCATAATAGTTGAAAAAAATATAAATTGAAGTCGGTAGAGGCCGGCAAAGTGGGGACTAAAAAAAGGTGTCTCCTGGTTGACGTTAGTCCAATCCTGCTGGTGAGATGAAACATAAAAATAAGGTTAATTCCTATTCAACAAGGATGTAAAATAAGCTGGACGTTGCTAATTTGAAAAAAATAGTTTTGCAGAAAATGGCGTTTTTCTGAAAATAAAGGTAATTTTTTGCCTTATTTTTTCAACTTTTGTAATTTTTTAAAAATAGTAAAAAAATACCAAAAACCCCTAAGTTGAGCCAATTTTAGTTGTATAAAGAAAGTCTGTTACAAATTTCAAGTAAATCAGTGCATTAGAACTTGAGATATCATCCGTATCGAAAAAAGTAGTTTCGAGAAAAATTTAGTTTAAAGTTAGTTTAAAGTTCACATTCTCAGTTCGGGCAGTCTGAGTGCAGCGTCACAAAATTACTTATAACTCCGAAAATAATTCGAATTTTTATAAATCCTCTCGGAGGATTATTCTAAACTCTGACAATATGAAATAAAAAAAATCTATTGTGTTGAATTTCTAGACTAGAATGGTCCCTAGGGGCTGGTTCATGCTCTCCAGATAGTTGATTCCAAACCGCAATTAGTTGCCCACATTTGTTATAACTTCGCCATACACTGTTCAGTTTAAATACTAAAAATCGAATGCATTAAAGTCTGCGTACTTGAAGCTAATTCCCATGTTACCCGCTATCCCTCTCCTACACACTTTAGTGTGCTTGCCGATCCTTGTGGCCTTGGCCTTTCGAATTGTCCGCAAATTAAGTTACAAAATGCAGTTAACTTTATTAAGCGACGCCCTAAAACTGTTCCGGCAGCACATTCAGCAGTGCAGCAATCGCGTTGCCATCGCAGTGACAATGTGTGTTACCGTTTTTATTGTTGGTCCTTCTTGTTGTTGTCCGCCTGTTTGTGTGCGCCGTGTGCTGTGTGCTGTGGTGGAGGCCTTAAGCTAAGCACTTGCGGCACACGTTGATTTAGAATGCTGGCGCAACATTTGCCACAGCAATTGTGCATAAACTTAACAACAATCCAACTACAACAACAACAAGAACCTGGAGCCTGCGACAGACATGTTGGCTGCACGTTAACACTAAAAACGTGGCAACACCAACAGCAGTCCGAGCGTTGTTCGCTCATTTTTTTGGGGGATGTGGTGCAACAAGCTGCAAAATAACAGACACTGGCGGTAGCAATGCGACTAACAACAACAACAGCAACAAAGTGAACAACAGTAGCAGTAATAAAGTGAAGTGGCACAATGGCGCAACGAACGCATAATCGGCATTAATGCGAATGTGTTGGCCAACAATTGTTGCAAGGATGCGCCGCTGCCTGGTTCGCATTTCGACGGGGCGCTTTGTAATTGCGGAAAAACTAACAATTAAAAATGATTTCTGCGGCCAGGTATCGCTGTTTCAATTGCGCTATCTTTATTAGTGATTTTAAGGCTTCTTTTTGGTCGCTGGTTGAGTGGTGATTCAGTGCATCAACCACAAAGCCATAAGAGATTTGTCCATAAAGTGATTGTTGAAGCAACTTTTCGGCACTGCATTGCTCCCAATTCACACCTAAACTCTTCAATTTTGAAAGTAATATGACATTTACAGATGCGTTGGTTATTCTATTCAATTAAGTATTCATTTTCAAGGTCATCAGCGCATCAGCTGTCATGGACACATACACACAGCTGTGTACGCTTTGATCTGTTTGTGTGTGTTTTAATATCTTTTGACTGTTTTTTATTGGTGTAAAATATGAAGAGTAATTTCTCAGCTGCCCACCTGAGCGAATGCGTGCGCCGCCCACTCAGCCATGGCACATTCACATTCAGCTGGCCGACAGTCGGCGCGCGCTAATTCATTTAATTGCACTTAATTTCGAGGCGGGCATGTTTAGTGTCAGGCGTAGTCCCGGTGGGACCCAGACGGCCAACGTACACGCGGCTAATTACATAAACGCGTTCCATGCTTTAGCCGGAAAAATTTGCACCGCCATTCGAACGGCTGCCATTTCGACTGTTGGCGCTGTGCTTAGAGGCGCACAGCCATTGCATGCGGCGAAAACGAAAGTGAGCACGTGCGGCTGCCGCTGCTGTAATGGCAAGGAGTGTGCAATCCTTTTGGGTTTTGTCGTACTCGAAATTTGGTGCAGTTCCCAAAACTCGTTTGCATAACGTCGCCGCCGCAACCGCATTCCCCGGCGGGGTACTTGGGCGCGGGCTCACCACGCGCCGCTGCCACACCCACTGCAGTGCGACCGCTATAAATTGGGACACCGCTGCCGGTGCGCCTTCACAAACAGTTGCCAGCAGTTGCCACGTTCAGGTCGTCGTACATCAGTCGCTCGAACGCAGCGTGCGTTTAACGGTCGCGCGTACCGCCGTACGTTTTCGCCACTGTACTCGGGACTAGTGCAGCAACAGCAGCAGCACCATGGAGTCCGCACAACCGAAGCAGCTGGACAAGAAGCCAACGCTGGGCAACTTGCCAGTTGCCGCGCAATGGTACTCGCCATTTCAAATAATATTTGTGTTGTTGTTGTTAGGAGTGTTGCAGTGATTGCCATAAATATGTGAAAGATGCATTAAGCAGTGTTTGTGTGTTTTCTGTTGTCGTTGTTTTTTTCTTGGCTGCACTTATTGAAACGTTGCCAGGAAGCGCGCCGCGCTTATGGCCCAAACGGTGAGCGCCTTCAGGGAAACAATCGAGGATGACAGCGACGAGGATGTGGACACCAAGCAACAGATTAAATATGGCAGCACCTATCAGGCCGCCAAGGCCATCTTTGCGGAGTACTGCGACTACAGCACCATTCACGGCATCAAATACCTGGGCGAAGCGAAGCGGCCCTGGCTCGAGAGGTACGAATCGGAGCAATAATGCATGTGTGTTGAATTTGATGGAAAAATAATAATTCCAATGTGTTGAAAATGACTGGCTTTTTTATCCTTATGGGAACCCAAATCACTTTTATATCGAATCATAAAGTGCTCTCTTGTTTCACCCGATATAAATTTTGAACGCATTGTTGACCCCGTCAGATTTTGATTTACAAAAAAAAACATATCTCTATTATCTTTGTTGTCAAGTGCTTCTAACAACTGTAAAGTCAAAATGCTCTTTCAATCATGAGTTTTCACATTTACTCTAAACAAATTCTTAACCCTTAGTTAACGGTAAATTTCGATTTTAAGAAATATGAAAAGCACATTTAAGTTATTTCCCATTGAAGTGCTTTTTGTCTAAGTTTGAAATCAAAAGGACCAATAAATCGTCTTTCTCTATACAAACTGTTAACCCACTGTTGACCCCGTTAGATTTTGATTTTCAAAAAAGTGAAAAACACGTGTCAAATTATTTCTCACTAAGAATACTTTCACAAAGTTTGAAGTCAGTGGGCCCATTAATTCCTGTTTTTACAGTTTCCCCATACAAACTTTTAACCGGTCGTTGTACCGAGGCCGATTTTAATATTCGGAAAAAATGAAAAGCACGTATCGAGTTATTTTACATTTGAAGTACTTTCACAAAGTTTGAAGTCAAAAAGCTCAAGAAAATTTGTTTTTCCATACATACTTTTAACCCGTCGTTGATCCAGTTAGATTTCGATTTTGAAAATAATGAGAAACGCGTGTATAATTTATTTATTTCAAGCATTTTTCAATAGGCCTATCGGTTCATGTTTTTTCGAGTCTATCCTTAAAGAAATCTTAACCCATTATTAGTCCAGTTAAATTTTGATTTTCGAAAAATTATAAAATACGTGTTGAATTATTTTTGGTTTAGAGTATTTTCAGGAAGTTTGAAATCAATATCTCTCTTAAATCACTTTTCTTCATACAACACCTTAACACATGTTTGCCCTTTTACACCCCGAATTTCAAAAAATCGCGTCTTAGCAGAGGTTCATTTTTCAAGATGTATCTACAGTTCAAATTTCATGTTTGTAGCTTCAGCGGTTTGGGCTGGGCGATGATGAATCAATCAATCAATCTATCAGTCAGTCAGTTAGGGCAAACAATCTATGTATATAAAAATGGAGATGGTACCACGCCCTCTTGTTCAATTTTCACAACTTTCTTCTAGTCGAATTGTGCTACTTAGTGGAAAGTTCGTACCAAGTTTCAGTGATGTGTGTGTACTGCATAACTGTAACTTGACCAACGCCGATCAAATCTCATTAGTAAAATTACACATCTATGAGGCAACAGTACACTAAATTTCAATGCTGTGTGACTTACAATGCCGCAGCTATTGCATATAAAAGGAATGAATTGTAAGGGTGGAGCCACGCCTCCTTGTTAAATACCCGCCCCATTCCCTCTGCCGAAAGATATGATTTCATTGATGTGCGACTTACAGTTCTGCTGCATTCAAATGTGCTCAACGCCCATAAAATAACAGTAGAGTGCGACTTACAATTCGGAAGCTATTCCATTTAAAAGATTTGAGTTATATAGGCGGTGCCACACCCCTTTGTTCAATACCCACCCCATTCTCTCGGGCAAAGGACATGATTAAATAGTAAGTTTGTACCAAATTTAATTGATGTATGACTTATGGTTCCAAAGTTATTGTCTAAAAATATATTCTTGTGGTGCCACGCCCCGTTTTCCCGACTTTCCTTTTTTTCTAAACCTTCACGTAACAATTTCAAACAAACCCTTAAATTCTTAAATTCGCTAATGATTTGTGAATAATTCGTCATGCAGCATTAGAATTTGTGATTCTGAATAGTTCTATGGTTAGTTTTTTTTTATTCAATACCCAAATACAAATCGTCGCCTCAGAAAACGAATGTCGTATGTTCCATTGAGCCTAGTAAGACATACGACGTTTGTTTTCTCAGGCGACGAAATGAATGGTAAGCTATCAATTCCTAAGCAGGCTGCTTTTTTAAATCTATTAAAAATTGTTTATGTTTTTTCTTCAACTAAGCGCAAAGCATTTAACCCACTCATATCAAGTCTAATGTAATAACTCCTGAATCTTGCATTACTCATGTACTCATGTAGATTATTTTGGATAACGGTTTTTGCTTTTTCGATCTACACCTGTGCCTCACTCATCATGAACATTTGGGATAAATGGAACAACAATCCGGTGATTGTGAGTTTCGCCGAGAAATCGACGCCCGTCTGGCAGATACCCTTTCCTGCCGTTACAGTCTGCCCCGAAACCAAGGGCCGTCAGTCCTTTTTCAACTTTACCGATGTCTACTGGCGCGCAGTGGACCATTTAGGCAATTCATCGTTTGAGGACATAACGCCCGAAGAGTAACGTTGCCATCTGAAATTGTCCATTCATTTTATAATCGATTGCTACTCGGTTCATTGGCAGATATATGCGCTTGGAAGCGGTGGCGCAGACTTGCGACTCGCATCTGTGGATTGACGTGGATATTGGCAACAAGACCGCCGCCAGCTTGGACATCATTCGGGCGCTGAGCGAGGCCACGCCGCATTTCAACGACACATATCTGATGTGCAAGTGGCGCAATATGGAAAGTGTGTGCAACGAGGTGTTCTACAAGTTCGTCACCGAAGAGGGCATCTGCTACAGCTTCAACTCGCTGAGTCCCATGGAGATCTATCGCCAAGAGGGGTGAGCAACAAAGCGAAATTCACTCTTTCGGAAACTTCTACTGAGCCTCATTGCAGTTTGATTGATGATTTGATATTTGCGGTGGAGAATCGCTCGGCCAGCGATTGGAATGTGGAGGACGGCTATACTCCGGGCGCATCCACCGACAGCTATCCGATGCGTGTCTTGGGTCCGGGCGCACGTGCCGGTCTGTTCCTGATGCTGAACGGCATCGAAAAGGATTTTGATAATTTGTGTCGTGGCCCGGTGCAGGGATTTAAGGTGGAAATTTTTAAGAAGTGATGACTAAGTGATTTTTTTTATTAAGTAATGTTGTTTTTTTTCTTTTTCAAAAAGATATTGTTACATACACCCGGCGAGGTGGCTCGGGTATCACAGCAATATTTTCGCGTGCCATTCGATCAGGAAGTCTTAATCTCGATTAAGCCGAAAATTATTACAACGTCGGAGGGTCTGCGACACTATGAGCCACATCGGTAAGGAATTTATTGCTGACATTTCTTTTTAGTTTTTAAAAGCGTATTATTTTAGAATTTCTCTCGAATGATATAAAAAATAATAAAATTAAAGTTTAAAATATTTCTTTTTAATTTTAGGCGTCAATGCTACTTTCAGCAGGAGCGCCATCTGCGCTACTTTCAAATCTACACCCAAAGCAATTGTGAGCTGGAATGTTTATCGAATTTTACTTTGACCAAATGTGGTTGCGTAAAGTTTTCCATGCCACGTAAGTTGAAGGTCGAAAGTAGTTTAGAAACAAAAAACTTAAAAAAAATATGTTGTTGCATATTATAACACTTAGTCTAGTCTAGTCTAGTCTAGTCTAGTCTAGTCTAGTCTAGTCTAGTCTAGTCTAGTCTAGTCTAGTCTAGTCTAGTCTAGTCTAGTCTAGTCTAGTCTAGTCTAGTCTAGTCTAGTCTAGTCTAGTCTAGTCTAGTCTAGTCTAGTCTAGTCTAGTCTAGTCTAGTCTAGTCTAGTCTAGTCTAGTCTAGTCTAGTCTAGTCTAGTCTAGTCTAGTCTAGTCTAGTCTAGTCTAGTCTAGTCTAGTCTAGTCTAGTCTAGTCTAGTCTAGTCTAGTCTAGTCTAGTCTAGTCTAGTCTAGTCTAGTCTAGTCTAGTCTAGTCTAGTCTAGTCTAGTCTAGTCTAGTCTAGTCTAGTCTAGTCTAGTCTAGTCTAGTCTAGTCTAGTCTAGTCTAGTCTAGTCTAGTCTAGTCTAGTCTAGTCTAGTCTAGTCTAGTCTAGTCTAGTCTAGTCTAGTCTAGTTCCAGGAAATACATAAAAATGTCGGTCAATACCAACTGCAATGCTTAACCCTTTCGATTGAAAGCAAATTACAAAATTTTTACTGTTATTCCAAAAAAAAAATTTCCAATAATTTGCAGCGATATCAGGGAAATTTTGTGTTATACTTGAAGTCTATTGGGCGCGTTTGATCAAAACCCTGTTTTCTTAATAATCTAACTATTAAATTAAAAAAATGACAATTTTGTATTTTTCCACAAATATAAAAAAAATTTTTCTGTAATTAAAAAATATTGAACAATATTTATTTAATCCGTTTTAAGCTACAATTGTTCAAGAGTAAACTAGCTAAAGTAATATCCGGACACAGGGTGAAATTCGGCGTCGAAAGGGTTCAAATTACTCATTTCGCTTTCAAAATTTTACGCACCTTCTGACTTATTGACGTTTTTCTGTTGCAGGCACCGCCGACATGCCCGTCTGCGGTGCAACGAACATTGTCTGCATCAGTCAGGCCGAGGACGAGCTTCTTCTGAAGGAGTTCAATCAAGGCATGAAGACATCGGTCGACAGTTATCGCGGCGAAACCGACTGCAACTGTCTGCCGTCGTGCACTTCCATTGCCTACGAGGCGGAGATATCGCAATCGGACTTTGATTACCGACTGGTGTCGTTGGCGTTCAAGAAGGACGAAAGCGCATTCGAACACAATGATGGGTAAGAAATTCGAAACTTTGTGTGCGCACACACCACTTGATGCCACTGTGCTTGCAGCAACAAAATGTCGCGCGTGTCCATATTCTTCAAGGAGGCGCAATTTTTGACCTCACGACGCTCGGAGCTGTACGGCACCACCGACTTTCTGGCCAACTGCGGCGGCTTGCTGGGTCTCTTCATGGGCGTCTCGATGCTGAGCATCGTGGAGATAATCTACTTCTGCACGGTGCGGCTGATCACCAACCTGCGCATGCGGCGCAAGAAGCGTAAGGCGCTGGCCAGCGGCAGCGGCACCGGCACTGGCACTCCGAAGGAGGCCTAATCGCATTGCATTTGTTTTTGCGAAATTGTGTTAATTGTTAAATTAGGAATTTGCTGCCAAAGAGAAGAACCTTTCATTCAAATTAGTGAATGACATTAGTGTGAAGAAGAAGAAGTAGAAGAAGATGGGAGAACAACAAATTGAAGAATAAAGTAAGCTCTGACGTTTCTATCATGATGATCCTGAAGTTGGCCGTTTCAGTGTGGCCGCTGCCACTTGGGCGCCAGCTGGGCGCATTGCCGCGTTGTGTTTGCGTTGCAGCAATTGCAGTTGGTTTATTTGCAGCGCTTTGCTTACATTACAATTTCATTTGCTGCACTTTTGAATGCACAGTCAGACAGTGCCGAGTGACGGGGAGTGAGAGTTGAGGGGTGGAGTCAACAGTCGGCCGGTTGTCTTGCAAAGCTATTTTGGCTCATATGTTATGCGTCGTCGTCAAATTCTCCATTACTCGATTGCAGTTTGCTCGACTGCCTAATGTTGTATTTAGCAACTCGGCATCGGGCAGGTGCAACAGACGAGGTGCGACGGGTGGCGTGTGGCATGTCTGCCGAGTTGCCTTTAGGTGTGCAAACAATCTGCGGCATAATAGAATATCATCGCCAACATCGGCATCGACATCGACATCGACTTGTGGCTAATCATTATAATCATCGACATTGTTGGGCAGCTGATGGAAATCCGAATGAATTAAGTTAATTACGTTGGCAAATATTTAAACAATAACATCAATTTAAGCACAACACTGCACACGGCCACCGAGCACAAGGAGTGCACGGACAGACGGAGAGGTAAGAAACGGCATTGCTGTTTGTTCGGTGCAATAGCAATGTTTCGCCTAATGGATACACATTATTTTGTAAGTAAAGGCAAATATTGCCATCGAAACATGGGGAGTTGAGACGCCTTAAGGGTTTTGTTGGTTGAAAAAATATTCTCTTCGTAAAACAATAAACCAACTGTGAAGCACAGGAACTATTTAAGTAACACAAAGCAACAGTACGAAATTGAATTCAATGACTTTCATGATAATTTTCATAACACATAAGTTTTATGCAATGAATTTCAGAACTTTTTATGTTGTCTCGACGTTGAATCCTTCAACGCGTTTGTGTTCCATTGCTATGGTTAACCTTATTTGCTGAATTAAAAGTTGAAATTGAATGAAATTTTTTTTAACATTTCTTTGAATCATTTGAACCTCAAGTGTATGTAAGGTATGTATTTTTCTAATAAATTCTAAAATCTATATATAAGAAAGGGTTAAATAAAACCACACTTGAACTAGTGGTTGCTGAGATGTTTTAATTTTTCAACGTCACAATTTTAAATGACGCACTCTTTAGTATTCTTAAGAGTAATGGTTTTATAAAAAAAAATTTCATTTTTCATTTTCCATTTGGGAAGTGATAAATTTGGGAAAACTCTGTATACATATAAATGTTTGGCTTGACTGATTGAATGACCGTCACCATAAAATCGTCAAAGCTATAAAAATGATATTTGAGCTTAGAAAAAAAATAAACCTTCGCCAAATCGTCGAATTTTTTGAAATTCGGGGTCTAAAGGGGCAAAACATGGGTTAAGGTGTTGTCTGCGAAACCGTGCTTTCATTTAAGTTTTTGAAAATGTTTCAAATCATAAATGATTCACACATATTTTTAACATTTTAATATTTGAAAATCAAAATTTAACGTGGTCAACAATGGGTTAAGGTTCGTATACAGAACGAACATGAACCAGTAGGCTTCTTTTGTTATTTATATCAAAATTAGTGAAAAAACTTTAAATACAAAATAAAAAAAATAAACACGTGTTTTTAATTTTTGTAAGAAGCTAAACTTAAAGGTGCAAACAAAGGGTTAAAAGTTTGCATGAAGAAATTGTGTAAAATATTAGTTGAAGAGCGCATTGACTTAAAACTTGGTGAACATTTTCCAAATCAAAACTTATTGGATTTGTATTTTTAAATTCTTTGAAAATTAAGATTTTACGTGGTTGTCAATGGGTTAATGCTTGTGAAGTGCGGAAAGACTACGAAAAAAACATTAACTAATGATTTCGAAATAATTAAATACGAAAAATAATTAAATACGTGTTTTTTATTTTTGTAATAATCAAAACTCAATTGAGTAAACCAAGGGTTAAGGTAAGGAAATACGATTTTGGACTTCTTGACCTTAAGCTTGTCGAAAGTACATAAAATGTAAAATAATTCGATAGGTTTGTTTCATTTTTCAAAGTCTGACAGATCAACGACGGGTTAAGAGTTTGCGTAGAGAAATTAAAAAAAGAAAACACATGGTTAATTGAATTTTGTAACTTGAAACTGAGTAAAAACACTTGAAATCTATAATAACACAGGGGAAAACACATTTTTTTTTTGCGGCAAGGGTTAATTGAGCCAATTTGGATACATATGATTATGAAGTACTCAGCCTATAAATTTGTTTTTTGAGATTGAGTCTGGTTTTCATGATAAATCGGTATATATGAAACACACGTTTTCAACTAATTTAGCTTCATGAACCAATCACTTCAAACTTTTTCATTTTATTTTATTTATTTTTATTTTTTTATTTTTTTTATTTTTTTTTTATTTTTGTAAAAATCAAAACTCAATAAAGTAAACCAAGGGTTAAACGTTTGTAGGGAGAAACAAGATCTTTCGGACCTTTTGACTTTAAACTTGGTTAAACTACATAAAATGTGAAATAATGTGAAATAATTCTAAACGGGTGTTTAATTTTTTTGAAAATCAAAGTCTGACGCGTCAACGACGGGTTAAAAGTTACCATGAAAAAGCTATAAAAAACCTGATTTAATGGTAATTTTGACTTGAAAAATAAAAAATAATCAGATACATGTTTTTCATTTTATAAAGAATCGAAATCTGATGGGTCAACCAAGGGTTAAGAGTTTTGTATGGAGAAACATTATTTAATATATTTGTTTTTTAACTTTAAACCTCAAATGAGATTTAATTAGAAAGGTTTTTTTTTTTTTTTAATCTAACGGGCTCAACAATGGGTTAAGAAAAGATGATTTATTGAATTCATTGACTTCAAACTTGAGTGCAGTATTTTATAAAATGGCAAAATGATGAATCGGGTGGTCAAGCCAATTCTGTCTGCATATTAAATTTCTATATGGAACAAAGAAAATTTAGCTTTGAAGAACAGCAAATGAAAACAGCAAAAGTTTTTTCTAGGATGAAATTAAAATAAGGACCCAAGGGAATCGCGATATACATAAATTTTTGTTTATTTTAGTCTTCAATTTAAAATTTGAATTTGAAGAGTTACAATCAAATCAATTTTTCAAATCAAATTTAGCTCTTAGCCTATTATGTAATATTTATTTAGAAACAGTGCAACAATGTATTGATCCATGAAGTGTTGAAAAAGCGTCAAGTAGTCGGTTCAGGTCTTTTACGAAAGCCTACAAGAAACACTCACCGGCAATGGTCAATTTGCGTCAATTTGCGAGACATTGCTGGTTGACTGCAGGAGCAGCCTGTGCCGTCTGCTACTTTTTATTATGAATAATATTTTTAATGGACATGTGCATTAACTTTGATCCCAAGGCAGCTCGAGTTTTTCAGTTAATTTCACTCTTGAACTCCCGATGGGAAGCCACGGCATCTGGCGCCCTCGCAGCACTCAAACAAATGTGCCATGTGTGTCGGCATGTGCAATGTGCATGTGCCTAGCGGTACTCATATAAATACGTATGTACATTGTGAAGTGTTGGTGTGTATTGCAGTACGTGCGAGCATATCACTCACTTTTACGATGTAAATCATATTATTTTCAGAAAATATGTTCACTCATTAGCTGAGATTGATATGCTTCACACGTTTGACGCTCGTACAGTGGCAACACATTGAACAATTTGCACTTGTAAAATTATAGTAAACTATAAACGATTGTAAGCATATAGAATATATTCTATGTGGCTTATATATCCTCATAATAAAATCGATTCGGATATGTTGTGGCTGTGGGATAAATAGTTAGAAGACCGATAAACTTTCAGTCGAAATTTCATTATTTTTGGTTCACTAGTACAAAATCATCATCGGTCCGAAAGTCCTGCAAGTTCAAAATATAAATTTTTTTTAAAAACAGACAATTTTCCTCTTTCATTTGATACCCATATCTTCATGACTGCATAACCGCAAATATAAAAAAAAAATATTTGAAATGTGTGTGTCGTTACAATTTTAAAGTCAAAGCCAGGTTATTATAAATGACCTCTAATTTCACGTCTATATCAACATTTGGATGGGTCTGGACAAAAAGGTTTTTATTAATCGCAAGGTGTAATAAATGTAAAGTTGGCGCTTTAGCTAAGTGCTTCATAACTTTGAAATTTTTCTTTCATTTCTATGAATGTTAGGCTTAATATTTGCACAAATAATATATCTCTTATCTTAGATTTGAATACCAATATCTATAAAAAAAATCATTCGAAAACTTATGTTTTTTGAAAATAGGCTAAACATTCACTTTTTTAAGCTTTCACCATTAGGTACTTTACCACATCTCATCTGATTTGGACAATCTATATACCACTGAAACGACTAAGGTATTATCTTTTCAACGACGAACCGATTGTGTTTTTCGGATGATTTGTTTACGAGATATGTTCTCAGAATTGAAACAACAGGGGAAAACTGTGCTTTCTGAATGAACGTCTGGAGGCCTCACTAAATAATTCAATCGAGTCTCTGCTCTGCTCCTCAATAGACTATCGAAGCCGGCAATATAATAGGAACATTTGGACATTCTTGAAGCATCTAGATTTCTCAGAAATGAACAAATGTGGAAAAGAGCTCGTAGAAGAGAAGCAAAAGCATGGAGTGAGATACAACTAAAATAAACAAAGCCGACTGTTATATATTTTGGTACACTCATTTTTGTTTAATTGTTGTTTACCTTTAAAGTTAAATCACTTCAAAGTTTTTTTTGCGCCCGCATTGCTTGTCTCGCGACCACAGTGTCGCGCTGTGCAGTGCAGTGCAGTGGAGTGGAGTGCAGTGCATGCAACAGTTTGTTCGTTCGCTTGTGACACCGTTACGTATCGTGACGCCCATCGTCACACCCACGCGCCGGACAAACACCCAACAAGGCACACTGCACCAATACCAATGCGCGCCTGTTTGCTTGTGTGCCGATGTGTGTGTGTGTGTTGTATGCCTCCGTTCGGTGTCATTACGTGGCAACAAGTGCTGCTCTCCGCAGTCGGGGCCACTGCTGCAAATAATAAAAATAAATAAGTAAATAGAGTTGACACATTTGCATACCTAATAAAATTTTCATGTAGTTTTCGCGCCTGCTTTTCCCGGCCGCATCAGTTATTTATTCACTTTTCATTTCGTTCCATTCACACGTCGGGCGCATTTTTATTCCCCTTGCACCGGCCGAGTGTCTGTCGAGCCGCTGCATTGGCGCTGCCAATGCATTCACCCGCCGCACTCGCTGGTCGACGGTGCATGCGCTCGTTCGGCACTTTGACACTTTGCTTTCGTGCATATCAATTTGGTATAAAAACGAATTTATGACAATTTTATTGATGGCTTGTTGCGCCGTCTGTGCGCCGCTCGTCGTTCGTCCTTTCGACTGCTGTCGCGCATTATTGATTTCGTCGGCGCGTTCGTGTGCGGCGCACTCATGTGTGCGGCTCGATTGATGGGTGTCAAACGACAGGCGACAGGAGGAGGCAGATGGGAGGTGGGGGGTGAGCGGGCGACGGAACAACATTATTGGGCGGTCGCATGTGCGATGGCGTGTGCACGCACATAATGTGGCGAGCTGAATGTCGGTTATGAAACGCTAAAAGCAAATTGTTGCTTCGCTGTGTTGGTGTTGTTGCTGTTGTTGTTGTTGTTATTATTGCTTTTGCCGTTGTCACTGCGGCTGTTGACATAATATGTTGCAAATAACACGTAAAGTATCAAAAATATAAATTTTTGTCGCTGTTGATTTTTTATGTCAAGTGAAGTGCATTTCCGGCATGAAAAGTGCCACTTAAAAAAATGGCAGAGAGCGTAGTCGAGCAAAAATTGCCAAGCATCCTAAGGAATAATCGGCAAAGACTTTGGAAATTTAAACGTTCGGTTTTCTGTTGAATGGGATTCAGTCAAAATTTTGCAACCAATGAGAATGAGTTTGACGTGTTTGTAAGTTTTTAATTAAAAAAATTATAATTCAAGTCCCATCGTTTTATATTGCTGTATTTTTCAAAAGAGAAAATTCGTTCTAGAGATCACTGATTAATTAACATATACAACTACTGTCAAGATTGTTAGTGATGGGACCAGTGGCGCACACAGAATTTCATTTGGGTGCTTCCCGAGACAACTTTTGAGCTCAATACCATTTGAAATCATGTTTGATATTTGCATCAAACAGATTTTTTGAGCGGTTTGAGGCCCCAAAACACCCATTGGACTATTTACTTATTTCTTTTCCTGGCGTTAGTCGCAGTTTTTAAAGATTTTCTGAAGTTTCATTGATTTTTAGACATTAGCTTGGATTTGGTGTCGTATGAAAAGACAAATACAAATACTCGAGCCAATTTTGTTAAGTTCGGTAAAAGTCATTGTGCCAAATTTTGGTTCCAATCGGAGTGTGGTAACACTTGCTGCATCAGCCCCAAAGAGGGATAGTTTGGCAAAACTTTCACGAAAATAATCCATAACTCTTCTCAAAGGCCTGAAATGTATAACCTGGTTCTATTATTTTTTCCTCTCGAACATTTTTTCCTAATACACCTAACTCCTATCTGTCACCCTTTCGGGCGTCCCTGTACAAAATCCACATTTGAAAATTCGCTGTAACAGTCCCTGGTTGACCCCAAGGTAGGTCAAATGTATGACCAGGTCCTATTATTTTCTTATCCCAACATTTTCTCTTGACACACTTACCCCCTATCTGCCACCCTTTTGTGAGTCCTTCTACAAGAAACACATAAATATGGGATTTAAAGTATAAAGAACCACTGTTTATCTTTTTGTATTACGCTATAGGGCGGTTGTATTTACATTCATTTAATTTCATTTATGTAAATTTACTTCACATGTCATCGAAAAGAAAACAAGTTTCATTTATTAATTACATAGATAAGTATATGTAGAAATACCAGACTGTACGAGAGAACTCTGAGAACAAAACTAGGCCCATTGTGGTACCATAAGATTCCTATTTTCCCTTCTATTAGATAGTAAACAAAACTGAACAAGAAATGAAGTGATTAGGGATGTTAGTGTCAAACTCTAATATGTCAGTAAAATTGGCTAAGTTTGAAGAGTTTTTAGTTTCCTGCATAGAGCAGAACAGCTGCAAGTCAGGGGGGTATGGTTTCTTGCAGTTTTTGGCTAAGTGGCTCCAATCTTCTAGAGGGGCTGCTTTGAAAGCAATGCCCGGCGATAATTCACACAACATATCTGGGCGCTTCTCTACTAAGGTAGCAGACTTTTTTTGAACATCCAGTCCTGCCTAGGCTGGATTTGTTATACTGTCTTGCAGTGACGCACATACATTTCATTCCGTCCACAGTTTTTGAGCCCAATATCAGTTGAAATCACCGTTGACTTCTCATACCAGAGGCCCTACGTTCGATTCCTAGCTCAGGCTGGTGAAAGATTCATCTACTTCTATCGCTATCCACACACAGCAGATGAGAATCAAATGCGCTTTTGGCAAGTAATGGTAAAACCTCTAAGTGTGCATAGAAATTTCCAAAAAACTACCCTTCCTTCCCTCAACCGTTTTAAATTTGTGTTGTGATGAGGCTTCCCAACTGCTCAAATGGTTTAGGGAGAACAAAATTTGGCTTAAGGAGGACTCTATATGGGAACTACTTTGTTTCAGGTGGACATCACGTTCCTTCAATATTTCACCATGTTTTAAGAAAATACCAGTGTAAAAATTATTTTTACCAAAGTATGCATTCGTATTGTCAGCGCTTAGGCACACAAATTTTATTATTTTTAAATCTAATTTTTCCAATGCGGCCTTAATCATGTTGAACATTCCAGCAGCTCACTCATTCGGATTTTCAAAGAAGTCTATAATTTTATTTTGAATGCCGAAAGCAGCATCGAAATATTGGACACAAATCGGAAAAATGTTCCTCATTAATTGATTACGTTGCCACACTTAAATAAAAAAAATTGAAATTGAATTTGAGCTTGAGGAAAACTTTTTGGCCTTTGAGGAGGACGTTTTCTGTTCGAGGAGGACTGTCCTCCTCAAAGGGGGACGGTTGAAAATCCTAGTTGGAATACAAGTTAAAAAAACAGTGTTGCATACACATTTCAAACAGATGGAATTTGTTTATCACAATGGTCCCATATAAAAGCCTAAGTGGGTCTCATATAGAGGCAGCACTGCAACCTACCCATCTACCTCAGTTCAGTATTCAGATCAGTTGAGGTTTGAACCTATGAAACCCCCCTTCAATAAATGGATATCAAAGCAAAATTTGTATATTGATAAAAAAAATTCACTTTAGGTCTAACAAATCGTTGCAAGGAGATCAAACCGAATTAAAAATACAACGAAAAAGCTCTGATCTCGAAATCAATTTGTAATAGGAAAAGCTTTGTTGCATAGAAATTTGTTTGTATGAAAGTTCGAAACATAAATTTATCTTCGCATATTGTCTCAAACAATTCAGCCACTCAAAGTTTTTAGCAATCTCTGCGGCACATTTGTTGATTTTGGCGTTCGCCGCGCTTTGATTACAATCTGGTCGTTGCACTGTTGCACGCCATCAAGCAAAACAACAACAAACAACAAAACAATAACAAGGAGGCAGCACATGTTGCGGCCGAGTCAACTTTTGCTTGCGATTTAAACCGGAAATGAGTTGAATGCTTCGAGCCTGGCAACAACGGCAACCACACATGATACGCACACACATACACACACACAGACGTTGCGGAAAATGGCGAAAGAGTGCCTGTGTAGGTGGGCAATTATTGACGCAGAACGCTGCACACTCGGCGGCAATTGAGTGCAAACTGCGTCTGATACTGTGATTAGACGCGGCGGCAAGTTACAAGTTGCGGGTTGAGTCGCGCTAATAACGCAATTAGACTTTGCCAGCGCAATTGGAAGAAATGAAATTCGAATTGAAATGCAATGCAATGCAGTGCAATGTGGCAGTGACTGCAGACTGCAGATTTTTGGTGGTTGTGAACCCAGTGAACATTTGAATATTTGTAGTAATTGAATAAAGGACTAACGGTAGTTTTTAATAGCTATGTTCAAACTATGTGTTCCAACTGGAGAAAGCAGGTGCAAAGCAAAAAGGCCTAAAGAGAACTTTTGCGGCAGAACGTAACCTGATAACGGCTCTGATAATTCTGTCGTTCTTATGAAATATATAAAAATAAAATTAAAAAAAATATGAAATTATATTACAGTCGTGTCTGGGTATAGTGAACCCCCTATATAGTGAACACCTCGATATAGTGAACTCCCAAATTTTGACATCGAGCCTCTAAATATAGAAAACAATTTTGAAGCAAAAAACAAAAAGTGTATTTTGAGCAAATAAAACGAGTTTTTGAACACAAATTTTAACCTTTATATAGTGAACAACCTCGATACAGTGAACAGGCCTTGCAATAATTAGTTCGCTATATCCAGACACCACTGTAATAATTAATTAAAAATTATAAAAAATTATAAAGTTATGTTCTGTCATAATTACCATAGAACACTACACCACTCGAAGAAGTTCATGTTTTGATTACCAAACTTTTCGCTATGAAATATTGACAGTGGAAAATAATGTCCAATTGAGTTATCACTTAGAGGGATTATCACCAAATTCGTGCAATACTGATCAAACATTCTCTATACGACACGGAAACTCGCAGTCAAGCAAGAATTTTGCTGTTGTTGCTGAAGTTTTGTAGGAAGACCCCAAACTCTCGAAGCGTCAATGGGCAGATGTTAATGTTTATGGTTAATGGTTTTGGGCCATGAATACTGACTTTGTCTGGTCTTAATTGGACGACATGGACCGCAAACAAGACAACGCAACATCTCATACGTCGGGTGTTATATTAAAGTTGGCACAAATAAGTTCCAGGAATGCATTTTTTTACAAGAGGCAATGTAAAAGATTTCTTTCTCTGGAACTCGTTCGGTGTGTCGACAACAACAATTTACCAAGAGTAGAACAAAATCCTTCAACACAGTAATTAGATCCAGCCTCATTTTTGCAACAAAGTAATTTAATATTTAACCTCTTGCATCCATTCTAACACACAAAGCTACGCTCACCATGTATGTATTTAAAAATAAATGGTATTAAAAATACTGTTACGAAAATGACTTATCTAAGTTCGTTTTGGATTGTGCTTGAAAATAAAACCAGTTCAATTACTCAGCGCAATTCGCAGTCAGAAACCAGCAAATATTTACAAATTTACACTTGTTACTACTTTACACTACTACTATGGCATGTTCCCCCCCTTTGCTTGCTCAACACAGACTCGACCCTTTGCGCTGCCCACTGCTGCCTTTTATACCTGTCCTCATTCACACTTTTTTTAATGAAAAATCCTTTATAGACAAGCATCGCGTCCATGTCAAAGGTCAGCAATACGTCTTTCTTTATAGTTAAATCTAGAAAGCTTTGTATTTTGCATACCAACCATTCCCCATTCGTATCGTTGCTCAACGAGTTTTGTTTTCACATTGTTTTCTATTTACTGGGTTAAATTTATTTGTTTGGCTATGTTGTTGGCAACGTCAACTCGGAAGTAACTTTTCTGCTTGGGAATACGTATTTGTTTGGGGTTGGCAAGTTTCGGTTTAGACAAGCTAAGCAGCACACCTTGAGACTGGGCGACATGCATGTTGCATAGTTTAAAAGTCATTAAGAAGTTTGCAAAGTAGTTTAGTGGCAGTTGTGAAATTTGATTGAAATTTCATAGGGAACGTCTGTGTCTTTTTCGTTGCATATATCTACAAACAAACACTTCCTACATACTTACATGGGTATGTAGCTAAATGCTGACATACATACTTATGTATGTGTGTACAATGCAAACAATTCCTATTTGTTAGGACAGCGAAACGGGTCATTGGAATGGACGAAAGCGCGTAGCTACTCTGAAAAGTTACTATTTGCCAAACTTTTGCTCTTTAAACGCCTCAAACAATGAACTGCTCTGAAAAATCGAACAGCGAACATAAAATCACACAATTAATAATAAATTCATGCGATCAGGCAAAATCAATGCATATCGTGACGGCCGTAATGAGCAACGGTGCGAAACTCCTGCAACCGCACACCGAACGGCGGTGCGTGAGCGCGCGCCGACACGCCCCACCGCCATAACTCCCTGAGAGAAGCAAGCAAAAATTTGTATGCAAACCGCGAAGTAAATTAGAAATGTTTTTTTTTTCGTTGCCAGCGCCAAAGATTCTTTGCGGTGGCTGTCGCTGATGCTGACACCGAGGCCGAGTGTTGTTGCTGCTGCTGATGACGAAAACGACAGCCGCCAATATTGCCAGCAATCGTCCATAAGGATTTGATGCGAAGCCTTGTCGATTCGATTAAAATGGATTGTGTGCGATTTTGTGCAAAAAAATGTGCGTACGCGCGTCACATAATCTCGTTGAAAATGCAGCGGAGTCGTGTGGCGGCACTGCAATTCCCGCTAATCCTCAGCAATGATTGCTGCTGCTACTTTGATGTCAACAATTTGATGCACACGCTTCCTATTCATTATGTATCAATCGTTTTGTAGGCCAACAGGGCAATCAAACAAAGATGGAAGCTTTAATTTGATGTATTCAAGCTATCGTAGTTTTTTATGGTTGCAAGGAATCTTTCTAACCAAGTTTGTGCTTAACTGAATATGTATAACTTTATTCCGAAATGGCAAAACCCTGATTTGCGATTTTCAAATCTAGCTTCTTGCGTTCTTGATGCAATTTGTAAGAGACTTGAAGGTTTTTGTGTCGGTTTTGAAGCTGTTTGATAGGCAGTTCTAGTCTCTGAGGTTTGTTATTTGCTGCTGGAGCGCAGTCTTTTTTTAATGTGATACTGATTAGTTCATAGTTTGAACTTTTAATATCAGAACTCAGCCTTAACATTTAATCAAAAGCACCAAAAGCAATTAATCGTCCTTAGAAGAAACCATTTTGGAATCATGGTAGGTGTTTACAATAAATATTTCTTCAAACGCTGCAAAAATTTCACAAATCTGAAGACAAAGTGAGTATTTGCTTCTAGTGAGACCTCGAAACAAGGTTCTACAAGCACTTTAGGCTAGAAGCCACTCATTGCATGCACCCAACAGCTGACAGAAATTGCATACATAGCGAGAAGAGGTCAGTCGCGATTTCAATGCAGTGTTGCCAGATCAGGAGATTTTCTCTCTATTTAGGAGAAAGAATTGTTTAGAAGAAAGTTAAGAAGATATATATTTTATAGTTTTTTTATCCTTAGTGGATCTTTTATAGATTTTTGGATAACGGCGACAAAACATACTTTGGCAAATATTTTAATAGTCAAAGCACCCTGTTGTGTTAAAAATGTTTAAGCTTACAAAATGTAAGGTCGTTCTATCTCGTTCTCACATATTGCTGTCCCGCCATAAGTTGCATTTTTTGGTAATTAATTTGTTGTATGTTTTGTGTTTGTTAATTTTTTGTGCGACTTGACTCCAGCGCTGAAAATCCCGTAGACATCGGATCACGTAGGTATAATGATTTCTCTCTCTGGTGAAATGATTCCAGGAATTCTTCAATGGTGAGCCGGCTTCTTCTTCCGGCTGTAGCTTAAGTTTTCTCATTCCCATAACAAAAGATTTACTCTAATAATTTCTCAGAAATTGTCATCTCATTTCATTGCAGATAAGATCTAAACCTTTCCTTTTCCTATTGTACTCATGCTCCTCCCTAATTTTGCTCCCCAGTCTGGGCAGTTTGTCTAAATCCGTGTTTATTGTATACTAGCAAAGCTCATTGGGATCAATAAATCATGTTTTTTCTTACAACACTTTAACCCTTGTTTTGTCTCTTTAAACCCCGAAAAACCCCCCTTCTTAGTTTATTTTCTTAAATGTACCTAATTTAATTAATTTATAATTGACTGGCACGACAGCCCGATTACGAAACCAAGGCCTAGCTACCCGCAACCAATCGTGTTGTGCGTATGAATGTTTTTACAAGGTTGGAAGGGACCTACAGTTTTATGCCGATTTCGAACGGCGAGTTGGAAGCTTTTTCATAGGCAATTTTACTCTCAGAGGTTTGCCATTTTCTGCTGAGCGGACAGCCGCCGAAAGAAAAATTTTTGTTTTTCTTTTTTTTCGGTATTAACGCAACGGAGTATTGAACTCGCGGAGTCTTGACTCGCGGCCCAACGCACTAGCCAGCTGAGCTACGGCGGTTGAAGTCTACGAATTGAGAGCGTTTAATCAAAACCCTGTTTCTGTAATAACGGTTAAATAAAATCAAAAGGTGATGATTTTGTATTTTTCCATAAATATTAAATAGTTTTTCTGTAATTAAAAAATATTGCTACAAAATGTATTTTAAACCGTTTTAAGCCAAAATTGTTTAAGAGTAAACTAGCTCTAGAACTCTACCTCCTCTCAAAAACCTTTATGCAATCAATGACTATGTCAATAATAATAATTTAATTTTCTTCTCATGGCTTGAGAATTTTTAATTTTTCCAAAAAATTAGTTAGCACTCACCGAATTTTGTGCACCAGAACTTTGTTAAACGCCCAAAACAAAAGCACAAAGCGTGAAATAAAAGTCTGCAGTGGTGTGCCAGAGGGTGTAAAAGGGGTGTAAAAGGAGCGACTGCGAAAATCTAATAATGCCGGCAATCGTAAAATTTGTGCGGTTCAACGTCAAACATGCGAATAATATTCCACATGAGCACGTACAGTCCGGAAATGCGCGCTTGGCGCATTGCACACCGAAAGAAAGAAAAACAGGCACACGTACAACACACAACACGCACACAGACGTGCAGATATCAGAGAGTGCAGGACGAACCAAAGCGGCGAGTTTATTTCATTTTGCTAAATGTAAAATGCCTGCAGCACACACTCACACACACAGATATTTGTGCATTTGTATTTCATACAAACGCAAACAAACAGCGCCAGCAGCACTGAAATGCTAAGCCGACTTTTGCGGCCCCGCACACACACACACACTTGCACAGCATTCGCACATAACCTCACTTGCCGAGGCGCGTTGCTAGTCGCCTACATTTCGGCAATATCACTTGCAGTTGCTTGGCGCCTTGGCTGCTGCGCCCTGCGGCCGTCGTTTTTGCAATCATCACGCCAGCAGCTTTTTCCATCTTCTACTTTGAGTAAATATTTGATTTTTGCATTAAAGTCAATTTGCTTTCATGATTCTGTAATTCATTGTTTGTCCTCGTTCGTCGCCCCGACGCCTTTGTTCGCTCTCCCTGGCGCTGCGAAACTCTGGCGAACGTTTAATTTTCTTGCATACTTTTTGTTTTAGCTGCCGCTGTTGTTTTTCTTCTTGATGTTGTTGTTGTTCGTTTTTGTTTATCTTTCCACACAACTGTAGCACCCACAATGGCGCACAGCCAAATGCGTTGCAACGCTGAAATGCTCACCGTTGTCGTTATTGTTGTTGTTGTTGTGGATCCTTCGTGCCATAACATATTTGCAGCGCTGTTTGCGTCTTTGCGCTCTATTTGTCTTTGTCTGCGTGCCGCTTTTAATATGCACCGTTCCGCGCTCTCTGCTCTCTCTCTGTCCACTGTGCGTCTTCCGCTTCGCATCGGTCGTCGACAAACCAATTGAAATTAAATCTACACTCGAATGTGATTTGCGCATTTTATTTATTTACACTGCGCTGCAAAGAACGCTGTGCGCCAAATAGTCGGCAATAATTTGCGCCTTAATCTTGGTTTATTCGGTAAGTGAAGCCCGACAGACAGACAGACGTGCGTTCGTCTACGCGTCACACATTCAAGTCAATTGCAGCCGAAAGCGCATGAATTGCCAATTTGCAGTGTGAAGTGCTCAATTCTCGCTGTGTTTTTTTTGTTTATTTTTCATTTGTCTTCAATGCACTGCGAGAAATAATCGATGCGTTGAGACGTGGTGAGTATGAAGGCAGGAAGTGGGAAAGTGAGGAAGCATAAACATGAATCCCTTTTGCTACTTGCCTCTTTTTTTAATCATAATTGGGTAAAAAACTATTTTTAAAACAGACAGAAATCAACTGGGGAAAGTTTGTTTCTGTCTGTTAGTGATTGCGGGATATGAAGAATAGAATTAAATCGTCGGCAGAGCGGGGAAGTAAGAATGCGATGGAGTTGGTTAAGGTTGTGGTTTATTCGATGTTTGGATTACAAATGTACATCTGTATATATAAACATGAAAGTCTGTTTGTTGGTTTGTTTGTTTGTCACACGACACTAAAACTCAAAAACCAGATGGCCGATTGAGCTGAATCTTTCACAGCATGTTCGCCTTGACTGAATCTCGATACACCACATGGTGCTAGTACGATTCTATTCGGTGGGTGGGGCACCTGCCATACAACCCACATTTTTTAATATGGAATATCTTTGGAATTGTAGGTGGGATAGCATTGAAATTTGGTACGGGGCCACCTTCATAAAGGTTGAACAAGGGGCGTGGCAAAGTTATTCAAATGTTTTGAATAACTTTATAACTACAACTCTCATATTTATTATATTTGGCACCGACTTATTGTTTCGAAGTATTCTTCGACAGGAAGAATCGGGTGGGTATTGCACAGTGGTATGGCACAGCTCATACAACCAATATTTTTAATGTGGAATAGCTTCGGAATTATATGTCGGATAGCATTGCACTTTTGTACACCGTCACCCCATGGATGTTCAATTCTGCTGATAAAATATGAGGGCAAACCAAACAAAAAATGTGTAATTTTTGTGACTAGCTTTGGAACTGTAAGTCACACATCAATGAAACTGGGTCACTCTTCGACTGGAAGAATGGATTGGACATTGCATGAAAAGGACGTGGCACCACCCATATTACTCAAATCCACATACACATATGAAATTTGAACTCTAGGTACATTTGCGGCCGCCGTAGCTCAGCTGGCTAGTGCGTTGGGCCGCGAGTCAAATACGACGCTCGAACCCAGGTTCAAGACTCCGTTCCTGCTAACACCAAAAAAAGAAAAAATAACGATTTTTCTTTCGGCGACTGTCCTCTCAGCAGGAATTGGCAAACCTGTGACAGTAAAATTGCCTTTGAAAAAGCTCCCAACTCGCCGTTTGAAATCGGCATAAAACTGTAGGTCCCTTCCACCCGCGTACAAAATTCACACGCACAACACGGGTGGTTGCGGGAAGCTAGGCCTTAGTCTCGCGTAAGCGGGCTGTCGTGCCAATCAATTATTTATTATTATTATTCTTTGTGCTATTCAATAAATGATATAAAGCGTTTTCGCAGACATTCTTTTACATACATTCTAGAGTTAATTGTTCCTGTCGTAATGAACGCCTCGCCGTAGACTGCATGAGCAATTAGCTTGCCAAACCATGAAGCGTTTTGGAAATTTGGTGTATTTCACTTCGGACTATTTTCTTTGTATTCCATTCTTATTGCTTGTAGTGAAATAGGCATTCCCAGGCAACTGATTTAAGTAGGTTTCATCATCGAGAATCACGCGATCGAACTTGGTTACGTAATCGTCATCAAGTTTTCGAGCCCGCGTCTTCATTATTTTTTCTTTTGCTTCCGACCGGTCAGGCACTTTCTGCTGTTCGTAGGTCCTTTACCCTTGACTTCGCTTATATCGCATCTCAGTTGATTGCAAAGTGCCTGATGCAGCTGCAACATCTCAAGTTGCCCTCGTGGGGTTATTTCGATATGTGCTTACAACCCTCTTCAGCACTTCTGGGTTACTTGGACCCTTTTTTGTGCCTGATTCTTCGGCTATGTAGATGGAGTTTCCCGCGTTGTAGTTGTTTATAAGATTATACACCGTCGCTCGCTTTGCTTTCCCTTGCAATGCTTAGTCTAGACTTCGTCTTATCAGTCAAGTAAATGTCCAGTATAACATGTTGTTGACTAAAGTAGATCCAAGATGCAATCGATTAATATAGCAAGAAACTGCAATAATTATAGATACTTTCACTCGCAAATACCAGCCTCCTGACTCTTAGCATTTTTGTATGCTGGATGCATAAAAATTCTAAAATTTTTCTGGTTCACCTTTTATTCATGAGCAGCCGCCGTGGCTCAGTTGGTTAGTGCGCGGTCCAAGCGAGTCGCATGCAGAGCGACGCTAGTTCGAATTCTGCATGTAGTAACACCTAAAAAAAATAACGGGAAACTCGTTTTCTCTTTCGGTGGCTGTCCTCTCAGCTGGAAATGGCAAACCTCTGAGAGTAAAAATTGCCTATGAAAAAGCTCCCAACCTGCCGTTCGGAACCGGCATAAAACTGTAGGTCCCTTCCACCCGCGTACAAAATTCACACGCACAACACGGGTGGTTGCGGGAAGCTAGGCCTTAGTCTCGCGTAAGCGGGCTGTCGTGCCAATCAATTATTAATTATTACCTTTTATTCAGATCAGTGAGATTGAAAATAAAGCCTCGTAGCTAGAGAAGTGCCAAAGAAACCACATAAAAATTAATTGAAAAATTCTTAAATATTCTGAAAAAATTGCATAAGTCTAACAATAACCAATTAAAATGGTTTGAACTTTCATTTAAATCAAGGCTCGTTAAAATTACTCATTTAAATTTTAAACATTTTAAAGTTTCACTTTAAAGCGTTTAACAAAAGTTTCAATTTTAAAATGGGCAAACATTTAAGCTTATAAGCTGTGCTCGGTTCAAAGGACAAAGAGGTCCTTCAACTTTGCGCACAATCAAACACCAGTTGCGCTGCACACAAACATATTTACATACGTAGATGCGTTGGCACAAAGAGTTGGTTAAGTGTTTTCCCTTAATGTACTTACATTTTAATTAATTAAAAGTGCGTCAAACTTTACTCCACACTGTCGCAGCGCAGTGCACGTGGTCACATAAAATCATCATTACCCAACAACCGGCGATATGATCACAGCCGCAAGGCAAAGAGACATGGGGCAGGAGGTCAAAGCAGTGCTTGTGTTGGCGGCAAAAAACTACGGAGCAAAAAGTGCGAAGCGATGGAGTCATAATGTCAGCACAATAAAAAAAAACTGTACCCTAATGAAACCACAACTTTTTCACATTTCACATACGCACCGAGGGACGGCACGTACACTCACACTGGTACTCACACACACGCGCGCACACTTGTAGGCAAAAACGCAAAAACATTTACCTGCACAGTCAGAGAAATAAACGGACGAACGAATGAAGGGATGGACGGACGGACATGACGCTGTGCAGGTAAATAACAGTGAATCATAATTTCCCAAAAATAATGAAAATGATGAAGTTGTAACATTTTGGCGCCTAGTTATACACACACAATCACACACACACACATGCGTTCAGCAACACACATACAAAGGTCACACTGAGCAGGGAACAACAGTGGAGCGAAACATTTAAGCACTTCTGGGAGCAGACATTACACGGCAACAGCAGCGAAGCGCACAAAGGGCACCAAACGCTGCCGAAAGTTCAAAATTTACGTTAACGCAACGCAGCTGAAGTGCGAACAGGGGGAAGCGAGAAATAAGGTGACATTTTTCCGGCGTTTAATGGGGCGTATGAGTGCCGGCTGACACAATTCCAATGCGTGCGACAAGCGTCAAAAAAATGGCCACCAGTGGCTGGGCGGAGCATCGCTGTGCGCTGCGTTTATTTTTATTTTTTATTTTTTATTTTCACTTTTATTTTTATTTTATTTAAGGTTTTTTTTGAGTGCTTTTGTTTTGCAGTTTTATGTATTTAATGGTAAAATATTTAGGAAAGTTTGCGCGTGAAGAACGCGCGGCAAGGGGAGTGTGCCACAAAAATAATGGAAATTGTTGCACAAAGTTTAATGAGGCAAATAACCCTTTTTACGACCGACAACATGACAATTGCGACCAAAATGTGTGTGTGGTCCGCCATGTGTGGCCGAATGTGTGTAAGTTTCGCTGTTAGTGTGTGTGCGTGGGTGTTTTTTATGATGTGCCCTCGTAGAAGTCGTCAAAAGGCGAGAACTAAAAACCAGCATCAACTACAAACTCGCCAGCACGCTTTCACACCCGAAGCTTTCAGCCATTTAGAATGCTGCGGGCCATTTCAGGGCCTTCAGGAAACTTTGGCAAAGCATTAGCTGTGACTGTTGTTGTTGTTGCTGTTGCATTTAAAGCACAGCAATTTAAAATTGTCTAAACTGTGAGAATTTATTATCCACTGGCAGTGTTTGAGTGAAATTTACGGAATATGCAAATGTCCTTGAATATTTATCCAATTTGCCAACGCCAGGCAATAATCCTTTAATCCTGGCCAGTCTGTTGGCTGTTGGCTGTTGTCCGTTGGCCCGCCGGCTCGCTGCATATGGTCGACATGGTGCCGGACGGATTCGTGGCAGTTTGAGCTGCAATTTCTGCTGATTTATATTCGTTTTCAATTTCTGTTCTGTTCGCTTTTATTTGCTCATGGCTACGTTTTTCGCGTCGTACACGTGTTGGTGCACATTTCTTGTTGGTGGTTTTTTCTTGCAGTTTCTGTTTGCTGCGCATCGTTTTTATTTCGGGCAGCTGAAGTGTTTATTGATATTGAAATTCATGCATGCCAAGTGCCCATACATACAAACAACAACAACAATAAAAAAACAGAGTGTACATGTACCGAACGTCAATAAAAAATTGCCAAATCGAATTGTGTTACGGTCAGTTGCACTGCGAAGTTGGCAAACATTGAAGCTGCAATTGTTGACCAAAAGGAGACGTGGCACATGGATGCATTGTATGCGAACGGAAAGACGAATTAGAATTGAATATCAAAGAGCAAATATATTGGTTGATTGCGCTAGCAATGTTAACAAGCAAAAATTTAAATTCTTTGCGGCCAGAGCCGGAAAAGTGCTGTGCTAAAGTTATCTGTCGTCATCAATGCTGGCGGCCAGCTGAGATTTGTTGAAACCTCCAAGGCAAACGAATTGTTCAAATATTGTATTGTGTGAAATTGGAGCACATGCAACGAATTTGAAGTGACGATTTTTCTCATACAATGCAGACAAGTAGGAACATTGAGCGTCGATGCACGGACTATCTGATTCCACACCTGGATTTTGATTCGCGCGCACTCACCTCCTTTCGCTCAAGGGAAGAATGGGCACTTACAAGTGTGACAAAACACGCCTCCATCAACATCTTCACAGACGGTTCTAAGATGGAGGAAGGTACAGGAGCTGGTCTCCACTCAGATGTACTGGGGACATAACATTCTTTCAGACTCCCGGACCTTTGTAGCATCTTTCAGGCGGAGATTTTTGCAATCTGGAAAGCTGCTAAACTAATCCACGACAGCGGATTACCACCCACGGATATCACAATCTGTGTGGAAAGTCAGGCAGCTCTTAAAGCTGTGAAATAGAAGGTGGTGCAGAGTTGTCGCACTGCACTTCGAGGCATCGGGCATTACCGAGTCACTCTCTGCTGGGTTCCGGGCCACACTGCAGTGGCAGGAAAGGAGACAGCAAGAAAGGGCGTCGCCCTGCCTCTCACCGAAGTGGATAACTCTGTGCTATCTCCGATATCTGCCCTGTATTTGCATATTGACAGGTTGAGCAAAACTTTCATCGAGTCCTCACGGCGGCGCAGAACTGATTGCAGTACCTGCCGGGCAATATCGCCTTCCCTTTCCGTGAGGAAAACACGTTATGTACTGTCGCTGAGTCGAACCTCTATAAGGTAGCTTGTTGGAGTCATTACTGGACACTGCGCCATTGGATCCATGCTTGTCAAATGGTGCCTCTCGTCCAGTGATATCTGCAGAAGCTGTGGAGATAAAGAAGAAATGGAAACGATCCAACACTACCTGTGCCACTGCCCGGCTCTGCAGGAACGTCGTCTCCGTACCCTGGGGTCAAGGTTCCTGGTAGACTTGGCCTGCGAAGCAATAGTTGAAATTTCGGATCTACTCTCCTTCATCAAGAGGTCGAATTGGTTTGCCACGGACTGAGAGTCACTGGCTAGCTTCAGAATCTTCTAGGAAGGGATTCACAATGGACCATTTTGGCCTCGGAGTGGAAGTGCGGCCTTTGGGACGCACACTCCCTTCTCTACCTAACCTAACCTAACATTGAGCATCAGAACTCTTAGAAGTTTTTGAGGTCATAAGTGAGACCATCTCTAGTCATTTCTAATGAGACCATCTAGATATTTTATTTCTATTGTAAAAATTTCATGACATTTTAACGACTAGAAGCAAAATTATTGCATCTAAGGTGACAGTATGTGTCATTGGTACGAAAACGAACGTAAAGCTAAAGTTTTTGAAACTTCTTAAAACTTCTTCCAAGACTTTTATAATGATGGAGAACGTTTTGGGTGGTGGATGTTTATCTCGTGGCAGAACTAATGAGTATTTTACATTGTCTAAAAACGGTCCTGTGAATACAAAGAATCGCCAATATGTTGGTGAAGCCAAAAGTAAAAACATGGCTGATTTAGTTTTACAATTCCATGAGCATTGCAAAGAGTTTGCTCTACTGGACTCTTAACCATTTCGCTACAGGTTTTTACTGGGGATAGTTAAAATTTTAAATTTTACGTTTTGGGTTTCTTCGTGGTTATTTTAGCAACATTCCATAAGACATTTTTTTATTTTTATACTCGGACCCTGTATTTAAGAGTGTTTTTCTATGAGAGAAACCACATCGTTGTGGCTGTAATAATTGCTTAAACATAAAACTTTTTACGCATAACGAAAGTTTAAACATTTCTTCATTTACTTCAGCCAAAATTAAAACAAAAAAAGTATTTAAATTGAAAGAAAACGTCAAATTAAAAAGTTATCTAAAGTTGTCTGCTTCTTCTTCCTTTACTATGTCAAGATATCCCATTAAAAAACCTGTATATTTCCCTTCTTTAAACTTTGATATTCAGTTTTTTAATTTCGTATTTTTCCTTAAACTTAAAAACTTCCTGAAACTTCTAAGGACCAACAAAAAAAGGATTCTTGAAACCACAAAGGGTTCAGACGTCCACAAAGTAGCATGTTGCAACAAAATATCGAAACGGTTAATAAGCAATTCGGCTGCATTTGGTGCTTCATATTTTTGGATTATCATCTATTCGGTCATAACTTGTAAGTGATTTTTATTATTAAAAATTGTATTTTACTCATCAGCCACAGTATTCACTTCATTTGGCTTCATGAAACTTTTATCTTTTATATTAATGAACTTGCACCAACATTCTGACCCATTCAAAAGATGATATAGATGTGAAATAGAAGTAATCTGAATTTCATTTTCTCATTCAGTTTATCATTTTCTGATTCGTTGTCCTTTTAAAAGGACTTTAAAGGTTTAAAAACACACACATTTCAAAGATTTTGTTAAATATTTCTGGTATTGCAATGATGATGACGATGGGCATGAAATGAAAGAGAAAACTTGTCACTTTTTGACTTAATTATCTTTTTGGACATTTTTTAGTTTTGAACTCAAATATGTTTCAAATTTTCCCACCCATAACTCTAACAAAAATGTCTTTAATTCAACAATAAATCAGCCTATTCAAGTCTAAATTTAGTTTTTATATACTGAAAGCAATTCTGATCATTGGCTTCACACAAACTGCACCACTTCATATTTTGTAAAACTCATATTTCGTGCGCCTCACTGCATCATATGCCTCAAGTGACAATTGTCGCCTGCAACGCTTCCGTGCTCCACACTTTGTCAGCATCCATGAACCAACAGCCAACACTTGAAGCGCCATCGCCATAACACAGCGAAACATGACAGCAAACCAACACCGCATACGACAAAAAACGCAATAACAACAACAAAAAAATGGCTGTGAACAATGGCAAACTGCAGCCACTGACAGCAATTCACAGCGATTGATTTCATGCCACGAATTGAAATCGCATCGGCGACCACATGTGGAGTGCACACAACCACCCACACACACACAAATGTTTCGATGTTGAAAAAACTTGCGCCAACCATAAAACAATCACACATCATCGTTTTTCCATTTTGCAATGTTCTTCTGCGATTTTGGGCGCCGCTGTCGCTGCCGCAGCAACTGCGCCATTGGCGTTAACTGCGATATTAAGTGACGGCAATTGACACTCTGCAATGAATTTTTAATTTCAAGTGTGCGACAGCAACACGAGAACAGCAAAGCACTTTCATTGCATTGACACATTCAAACTAGTGCAAGGAGCTTCATTGTTCGTCCTGCCAGCGCCACATCAGCGCGCAGTGGCGAAATTGCTGTCGCTGTAACAGGCTTCATGCCTCTGAAACAAAGAGAAGAACACCAAAGAAGATAAAGAAGAGCACAAAGTAAAACAGCCCAACACGAGAGCGGAGTCCGCGTGTGACGGAAGCGAGCGCTGACAAGGCGCAAGATAAATGACAGCCGTGTCCCGGATGATCAATGAAATTAACCTTGTTAGAAAGCTCGTTTGTTCTGTTTCGGCTTCGGCTTCGCGCCACAATTTCCCATTGACTCCTGTTGTTTGTTAGTTTTTTTTTGGTTCATGTCCTTGCCACGTTCGGTTTTCGGTTGGGCGGCTGAAGTTCAGTGCGTCAACGGAACGGAATGGGTGGATGGAGCGAATGGATGAGCGCCGATAAATCAGTTGGATGTGATATTAAATTGAATTCTACAGTGAGACGTACGTGCTCACAACACACTCGTACACTGCCACATACTTCACTCTTGTTATTGTTTGTAGACAGACCGGTGAGTGTTGTTAACCGGAAGACAAAGTCGTCACATGGGTTATGGTTTCCGTTACAAGGAATAGTCGATTTGTGTTTGGCTTATTACGTTTTTAGAAAAAAAAAACGTATAGAACTTATGGAACTACTGAAGATGCTAACAGTAATCCAGTTTATCCAGTGAAATTATCTGACATAAAATTTCAGAGATTAATATTCTGTCTGTGTTAGCTGTTGGAATGTAGGTATTGAGGAGACTTCGCTCAGTAGAAGAGTTCAGATCAAGAACTCAGTTGGTGAAGTATAAAATTACGTTGTCTCACAATAGATATGAGATGCATTTCATTTGTGCGCCTATAAAACCGGTAATTATTTTTGAAAAAACACGTTTATTGTGAGGAAATGATTACAATTTTATTCTTCAAAGTAATGGCCATCGCTAGCTACACATTTTTCCCATCTCTCAGGCAATTTATGGATGCCTCGCCAAAAAAATGTTTCGTCTTTTGCCTGAAACCAATCATCGATCCATGTTTTGGCTTCTGCGTGAGAATTGAAGCGCTGTTCCGTTAATACGTGGCCCATCGATGCGAACATGTGATAATCCGAAGGCGCCAAGTCTGGTGAGTAAGCCGCATGAGCAAGAGCTTCCCAGTTGTACGATGCAACCAATTCTTTGGTGGCTCTAGTGCGGTGTGGTGGTGCGTTGTCATCGAGGAAAATCACTTTGTGTTGCCTGGCTTCATATTCTGGGCGTTTTTGGCGTATAGCACGGTTCAAATCGGCCAATTGTTGTTGGTAACGTTCACCGTTAACCGTTTCACCAGGTTTTAGAAGGTTTTTTTCTTCAAATGGTAACACAAAATTAACTGTGTCCGCAAATCGTAATTTGTAGGCACGTAATCCGACATTTTCCGGAGCGTCAAACAATGCGTTGTGGGATGAAACTTGACAAATTGTGAACTGAATATAGTTGACATATGACAGAAGAAGTAAACATGACATTTGGTACGGTTCCGAAGTTTATAAATATTCGGCTATTTACCGCTAGATGTCGTTACCGTTTCATAGGCGCATACCTGGTACATTACCGCATATCTACACTATGAATTAGGGTCTTGGGGAGGCTCTATGCTTCAGAGAAGATCGAACAAGGAAAAAAAACACTTTGAATTTAAATACAATGAGTGTTGTGTGAGAGACGACAGATAAATTTATACAATGTTTTAAAAATTATATCTTTCAAATGGCCTCCATAGCTGATAGTTGGAGTTCGACGGCGAAGAGGGCGGTCGTGTCTCCGTATGGACCAAGTTGAAGATGTCCTATCATCTCTTGCTGTGACCGACTGAAGAAGGCGCACGGAGAGATTTTTTGAAGCAAGCTGTAACTCCGCAACGGGTTGTTATGGCTAGTTTATCCTTTCGGGACTACTAGGATACATATTGTAGGTCCCACCGAGTTTTTAATACTCTTTAAAATAATTGCAAACGCCATGATTTTAGATGATTTCAGAACTTGTGAATATGCTTATTTTCTAGCCCCAACTTTCTTAACCCATTTTCGGCCGCTACCAGAAATAGCCAATATTTTTTTAATTGGTTTGAAAATTGGTACTAAAATCTTATCTTAAAATATCTTTTTTTTGCCCCTCTACCAGAATCCGTTGTCAGAACCTTGTTATTTTTTTTTTGTTGTGCAGTGTTATTTATTTTTATAAATTAATTATAATTTTTACTAATTTATTTTTTAGATTTTATTTTAAAATTTATCTGAATCAAAGCAAAAAGTCAAAATAAAAATGTCTAATTTTATTTTGCTTCTTCTTTTTTTACTATGTAAAGTTATACCAATTAAAAAGGCAGTGTTCCCCTCTTCTTTAAACTTTAATATTTGGTAGATTAATTTTGTATTATTCTTAAAACTTGAAACTATTCTAAAACCAATAAAAAAATGCATTCCTTAAAGCTGAGCCATCTCAGACGTCCACAAAGTCGCATGTTGCCATATGTCAAAAAAATAACGCAAGAGTAAAGTATGCACACAGGATTATTTAATGTTTCACAAAGTAAATCCTGCAATATGAAACTATTTTATTTATTTATTTTTAAACTATTTCGCAAACTGCAACGTTAGACTAATTGATAAACATTACTATGCCAGCGTTAGGCAACTCGATAGTAAAAATCGTAAATATAAATTTTGCGGTGGTGAGGAAATGCTTTTCATATTTTACGCTTTTCATTTTCGTACCAACTTGTTGCATGGTTGCTGACTTTTTTCTGGCATCCACACCTTGTAGAGCGTCGCGTTGCTGCGCTAGAATACAAACCACAAAACTTTAATTCTCCGTAAAAGCTTGCCAACTATTATAAATTATTCATTACAACGCGCGCGCAGCAGCCACCAGCAGCTCCGCAGGACTTTTGCTCGTTTGCACCTAATTTGATTTTTTCGCATTCACCCCAACGTCGGTGTGTGGCGTTGTTGCGGTTTCTACTCGGCAGCATTCGCCATCTTTGCAGTCGCTGTCCGTCCCCAGCTGCTGCCTGCTTCGTAGTACTTTTTCGGTTACTGCTGCTGAGTCGACTGAGCTGAAGTTTGGATTTTTTCGGCCCTGTATTTAGGCGGCGTGTGCGGGCGCGTTGCGGGTATAGAATGTCTGTAATGTGGCTAGGAATTCCGAGTAATTAATGGCAACGGTTTGATTAAAAATTCCTGAATAAATTGTACGCACGCAGTGACGGGCGCGCGGTGGTCTTCACTGCGGCAAGTGAAGCTTTAAACAAAAACGCGACGCACACTTCGGTGCAATGCGTCGCGCTCGCCCGATTAAAGTGACGCAATTGCTGTCTGTGCGATTCGTTGGGTGATTGGGGGCGCGACGGGTCCTTGGCACGAAAAGTGCATTAGTCACTCAAGCCAAATTCAATTATGCTCGAAGTAATCCCGGTTAGCAGTGATTCGGAACGGTTTCGTGGCGCTGCCGTCTGCTGTCTGCCGAGTGTCAAATTTAAAATGATTAGCAAGGATTACACGCGCATTTGGCTTGCGGCCCTTGCAGCGTCAGGCGGCAACTGTCAAATGACAAAACGACAATACTTGATACTTTTGTTGTTGTTGTTGTTTGATGTGTGCGCGCGCATAATCAAATTTGCATTATTTACAATTTAAGGCGGCGATTTATAAAATTGCCGCCGTCAAGCATTGAACAAGTGCCCGCGGTGGTTGCGGTCGTTGTTGTTGTTGTTGGCAGTGAAAGGTTTCTTTATACTTATTCGTGGAATGAGTCGATTTGCATATAAACAAATGACTTTATTTACATCTTTGCAACCGAAATGAATTTATTAAATTATTTGGAAAATTGAAATTGGTGGGCGTTGTTATTGTCAGCTTCTGGCGGCTGCCGATAAATTGGTGACAGAGGAGAGAAAAACTCAATTGTAGACTTTTCTGATTTAAAAAAAGTTCATAATTTTATTCTACATTAAAAGTAGACGTTTGCAGAATATCGAAATTAGGCAATGAATTGGTTTGGTCATCTAAGTAAAAAAATGTGGTAACTCACTCAAGAAAAACCACTTAATTCAAGAGGCCTTTTTCAACTCAAACACTAATGATCAGTTAATTTAATAATAAGATGTTGTAGTCATCTAAGTAAAAAGTGTGGTTACTTACTCAAGAAAAAACACTCAATTCGGAAGGCCTTTTTCAAATAAAACACTAATGTTCAGTTAATTTGATTGTTCATTAAAAGTAGAACTTTGCAGAACATCGAAATTAGGTAATGAATTGATTGGGTCATCGAAGTAAGAAAGTGTTGTAACTCACTCAAGAAAAAGCACTCAATTAAAAATGCCTTTTTCAAATAAAACACTAATGATCAGATAACTTTAAAGATCATTAAAAATATAAATATAAGATTTGCTTCGCAACGAAAACAAAATCCTTACCTGATGAATTGTATTGGTCATCTAAGAAAAAAGTGTGATAACTCACTCAATTCAAATGGCATTTTTCAACTAAAACACTAATGTTCAGTTAATTTTTAAGGACATTTTAAGTAAAAAGAAGTTTTTCAGCGCATCAGAATCAATTAATAAACTGCTTTGGTCGTCTAATAACAAAAGTGTGGTAACTCACTCAAGAAAGGCACTCAATTCGAATGGCCTTTTTCAACTAATACATTAATGATCAGTTAATTTTAAACTTCATTATAGGTAGAAAGAAAGTTTTGAAGCGCATCAAAATCAGGTAATGATTTGTTATGGGTACATTATTACAAAAGTGTAAAAAATCACTCAAGAAAAAGCACTCAATTCGAATGTTTTTTTTTTCAGTTGAAACAAAAATGATCAGTTTAGTTTAAAGTTTATTATACATAATTAGAATGAAATTTTTGAGACTAAGCAGGTAATAAATTGTTGTAGAAGAAAAACCACTCAATTCGAAAGACCTTTTTCAAATAAAACACTAATGTTCAGTTATTCTATTTTACATTCAAAGTGGAAGTTTGGAGAACATCGAAATTAATTAATGAATTGGTTTGATCATCTAAGTTTAAAAGTATGGTAACTCACTCAAGAAAAAGCACTCAATTCAAAAGGCCTTCTCAACTTAAACACTAATGTTCAGATAATTTTAAAGTTCACTCAACTCAAATGGCTTTTTTCAACTAAAACACTAATGTTCAATTAATTTTTAAGTAAATTTTTAGTAGAAGGAAGTTTTTCAGCGCATCATAATCAGAAAATAAACTGTTTTGGTCACCTAATAGCAAAAGTGCGGTAACTTACTCAAGAAAGGCACTCAATTCGAGTGTTGTTTTTTTTTTAATAAAACAAAAATGATCAGGTAATAAATCAAAACCATCAAAATCAGGTAATAAATTGTTTTGGTCATCTAAGTAAAAAAGAATGTGGTAACTCCCTCAACAAAAAGCACTCAAATCGAATGGCCTTTTTCAACTAAAACACTAATATTCAGTTAATTTTATTGCAAATTAAAAGTATAAGTAGAAGTTTGCAAAACATCGAAATGAATTGGTTTGGTCATCTAAGTAAAAATAAAAAAATAATTAAAAGAAAAAAATGTTTTACTTGGGTTGGGATTCGAACTTCGAACCTCAGGCTCGTGGTCCAACGTCTTAGCCACTGAGCCAAAGCAGCCAAAATCTCTAAGAATAATTCATAATAACTTGATAAAATTAAAATTGGATTGAACTCTCATAAATAACCATAAGATACTCGCTCTGATTAGATTACGCGATAGTTGAATTTGTCGCTTATTGACTGCTAATCCCCGCACATAAAAGTCAAGTCTTCAATTGCGGCTGTAGTCACTTCGAGTAGAGCGTTGAGTGAGGTAATTGTAAATAGTTAAAATGTTGCGTTCAGTCGGCATTTTGTTGGTGTTGACGTGTTGCTTGGTCGCTGCCTACGGCGTTGGCTATGACGGGTAACTTTGATGGCTTCTACAAATTGAAAAACATTTCAACAGTTTGTGTTATTTCCTTTCGATAGTCACAAAATATACGAGGTCACGCCCACCACTCGCCGAGAATGCGATCTGCTGTATGAACTGTCACAGCAAGAGCATCATTATGATTTCTTCAGCTTGAGCAAAGTTCCCCAGCGGCCGGCGCGTGTCATGGTGCACCCCAGCGCAGAGCCCAACTTCCTGCGACTATTGCAACAACACGGCCTACAGCACAGAGTGCTGAACGCAAACGTGGGCCAGACTATCAAACAGGAATTTGAACAAAATCGCCGCATTCGCCGGTTGCTGCCCATTACGGGCAAAGGCCGCTTGAGCACCGACCGCTACTACACGCACGCCCAGATCAACGCCTACATCGAGGACCTGGCGAAAAGATTTCCCAGTCGTGTTTTCGTCAAGAAGGTGGGCATTTCTTTTGAGGGTCGCGACATGAAGACCATCACCATCACCAATGGCGATGCGCGCGCCAAAAAGAACGTCATCTTCATGGATGGAGGATTCCACGCACGTGAGTGGATCTCGCCAGCGGCGGTGCTGTACGTGATCGAACAGTTGACGGAGAACTTCGGCGAGAATGCTGAACTGCTGCTGGACTACGATTGGGTGATACTGCCGGTGGTGAATCCCGATGGCTACGAGCACACGCAAACCTCGACAGTGGCGCGCATGTTCCGCAAAACGCGTCAACCCTACAAGTATTTGTGGCAAACGTGCTATGGAGCCGATCCCAATCGCAATTTCGATTTTCATTGGATGGAGGAGGGAGCATCGTCGATGCCGTGTGTCGACATCTATGCGGGACCGAAAGCGTTCTCCGAGCCGGAGACTACGGTGGTGCGCGATCTAATGCATTCACTGAAGGATCGGGGCATTATGTATTTGACTATACACTCGTATGGACAGTATTTGCTATATCCGTGGGGCTGGACTTCGTAAGTACTTCAAATGACTCGATGAATTTCAATCGATTTTTGAATGACATGTGTGTGTTTATAGCGATTTGCCCGACACTTGGGAGGACTTGGACGAAGTGACACGCGCAGGTGGTGATGCGATTTTCGAGGCCACCGGCACCGTCTACCAGGTGGGCTCCTCCACCAATGTTCTGTACATTGCGGCCGGCGCCAGTGACGACTACGCATTCTTTGTCGGATTCAACATTTCCATTACTATGGAACTGCCTGGCGGAGGGGTTACCGGCTTCGATCCACCCGCTACGAGCATTGATCCGTTTGTAAAGGAAACATGGATCGGCATACGCGCCATGGCAGCGAAAGTGGTACAGAAGTATCCGCTGCTCTCTTAACTTTTGTGGAATTTTTTAGCGATAAGCGTTAAGATGGTAGATGCGATTAGTTGAAGTTGCCTGTAATCAGCGATTGAGTCAGTAATTGGTGTTATTAAATTTTACTTAACAGTGCGAAAAGTACGATAAGTGCGGCAGAACGACAGAAAAAATTGTGTGTCTGGCTTGAATGACCACTTTTCGGTATAGAGTTGCACGACAGGCGGCTGCGTCGATTAGATTAGGCGGATCATTAACACTAGAAAGACCATTGCTGTAATTTTAACGGGTTTTATTTTTAAATATGTGTCTTTTCTTTAGTTTCTCTGTCAAATTTTGCTTTTATGTCTTTTATCTTTTATCTTTTTAAAAAGTAAAAAATGTGGTAACTCACTCAAGAAAAACCCCTCAATTAAAAAGGCCTTTTTCAACTAAGACACCAATGATTAGTTGAAACTTTTTAAGAGCCACACACAATTCTTCAACGCACTCAGGAATACGAACGAATAAACTCTCGTCGCTTCTGAGTCAAATCACACAAGTGAAATTAATAACAATTTGCCAGCACAAAAGCCGCACAGAATACTCCCCGAAGAAACAAAGACAGCGGCAAAGGCGAAACTTAAAAATAATACCAGCCGACAGGGGGCGCGCGCACAACGCCAACTAAATGCCGAAGGACCCTCACGGGCGCAGATAACAACTCAATTCAATTTGGATGTTTGTGTCTGTGTAAGCGGCAACGAACTTTTGCAATACTCATAAATATTCATCATTTTTACGAGGAATGCGCGCAGCTCCAACTGAAATTGAGAAGAAATAAGCAAAAGATGCATAAATAAAAAACAAAAACAAAAGCAAAAGTAAAAGTAATGGTTGACAGGAAAAACGCGAGCGGAAACTTTGTTGGACAGCCCAAAAACAAAGTTGACATTTGCCGCTGGCAGGTGGGGTGCGCGATGATGCTGCAAACAGCAGCGGACATTTTTTTCATTGTGGAATTTTTGCTGCTTGAGTTGGGCTCAATTTAATGGAAAAATACACTTTTCGCTGTGAGAGTATGAATGAATTTTGTTTTGCGGTGCGCGAAAGAGCAACGGCAAACCGAAGCTGCGCGGTGCCAGGAATTATGAAGTGTATGGTGAGTTTAGGTGTAGAAAGCGAGGGCGGGGGGCGGAACTTTTAATATTGAAATATGCCAATGTGTAGAAAAGTTTCGGAGAATGAGTCAGTTTGCTGGCAGATCGAGGCGGACTACTTTTTGGCATGGAAAATTTATTGGTTTCACAGCGAAAACAAAGGCAAAATCAATGAGAAAAAATTCGTTCAAATGTTTGTGTTCAGTTAACTAAATATGATTTTGATCTGAATACAATACTTGCTAATTTAATGCAGATCGAATCAGACTCAATCAACGCGTATTGTAAGAGCCCTGCAAATAAAAATTTGACCTTGATAAATACGTTTCTTCGGATATTATCTCTTAAACCATACTAACGTATTCGCTATAAAAGCCGGCCGTTTGTCATTGTTCAGCTACAATTCGTTACCTAGCCAACAGTCAAGACATCAGAAGGTTTTCTCGACATAAACTTTTCGAAAGGCCTCCTCGACTTAGTCTTTCCAACGTCAGACCAAGCCATCAGATTGTTTTCTCAACATGATCTTTCCAGATCAAGTGATCGAAAGGCCTCCTCGACTTGATCTTTCCAACGTCAGACCATGTCACCAGATGGTTTTCTCAACATAACCTTTCAAATAATTAACCAAATCATTAGTAGATTTACCCGACTTCATCTTCCAAGAATTTCTAGACATTATCTTTCCAATTTTGAACCAACTGATTAAAAGGCCTCTTTGACTTGATCTTCACAACGTCAGACTATGTCATCAAAACTGTTTTGTCGACATGATGTTTCCATTATCAGATCAACGACTCCTCGACTTAATCTTTCTATCGTCAGACCAAGTCATCAGAATGTTGACATTGAATGACATGATCCTTCTAGACCAAGTAATCAAAAGGCCTCCTCGACTTGTTCTTTCCAACGTCAGACCATTTGAGCAGAAGGTTTTCCCGTACTTAACGTTCAACCCGTAACTCTAACTTTCAACCTTAATCAAACCATCAACATTCTTCTTCGACTTGATCAGACCATGTCAACAGAAGGTTGTCTTGACTTGATCTTTCCAATATCTGACCAAGTGACCAAAGACCGCCTCGACTTGCTCTTTCGAACGTCAGACCAAGTCATCAGAGGGTTTTCTCGACATGATCTTCTTAGACCAACTGATCAGAAAGTCTCTTCGATTTGATTTTTCCAACGTAAGACCATGTCACCAGAAAGTTTTCTCGACATGACCTTTTCACTATCAGACTAAGTGATCAGAATACTTCCTCGACTTGATCATTCCGACGTCATACCAAGTCATCAGAAGGTTTTCTCAACATGACCTTTTCAGTATCAAACCAAGTAATCAAAAGGCTTCCTCGACTTAATCTTTCTAACGTCAGATGAAATCATCAAAAGGTATTCCCGACATAACCTTTTAAAATCAAACGAAGTGATCAAAAGGCCTCTTCGACTTGATTTTTCCAACGTCAGACCAAGTCATCAGAATTTTTTTTAAACATAACCTCTTCAATATAAGATCAAGTGGTCAAAAGGCTTTCTCGACTTGTCTTTCTAACGACAAGCTAAATCAAAAGGCTCTCTAGACATGATCATTCCAATATGAAACCAAGTGATCAAAAAACATCCTCGATAGATCTTTTTTAATATTAGATTAAGTAATCAGAACACACCAGTGGAAGGACCCAGTTGGAGAGGCCATATCTTCTCTTGATGCCCAACAGGAGAAGGCGCACGCAAAGCAGAGGTGCCTGGAGAGAGCTTTTGCGGCAGGCCGTAACCCGGTAATGGGTTGTTATGGCCAGTTAAGTAAGTAAGTAAGTAAGATCAGAACACTTTGTTTGCTTCATTCATTCAATGATCCAACTTCGACTTGATTCCGTTGACATAAATGTCGCATCCAATTAAACCTTTTACTACAAATAAAAAACAGCTGAAATTTTTTACGGTTATGATTCTGAAACAGTTAACAGTTTAAAAAAACACAAAAGTCCCATTGGTTAATAAATAAAAACGCTAAAACGCTCAGCTGTCAAAGGTTTGCATTGACATTTAAAATGGCTGTAAATTTGCCTCTAGCGCTGGCATAAATATTTTAAAATTAAATTAAAATTCAATCACAATTAATACAAATATTTCACACGCATTTGACTTATGTATGTTGTGTGAAAACAACGGTACATAACGGTGTCGCACACGTAACGTTCAATGTTCCACTCACCCGGCCCAAAAATGCTCCAAATAAACGACAAAACGTAATCGAATAAGCAAAATCAACTACAAAAACAAAATTGAGCTATCACAAAATGATCGAATACGATAATGGACTGAATGGCAAACGAATGGGCTGCACAGCTAAATGGCCGAATGTCCGAACGGCTGACTGACTGCATGGTTGAATGGCAGCCACACTTAACGTACATTCGTCAAGCCGATTAGGCGGCACACGCACACAAAAGTGCGCCGCAAGCGAAAAATCGGTTTGCAGTTTTTGAAGGTCGTCTCTGCCGCCCGCACAGTTGCCGCATGTAAGCGTGACGACGCTTTTTTCGCGTCTCGTATGTGACCCGCCGACACGCCAATTGTCGCTGGATACAGTTTGGATTTGCCTCGCTTGCGGCACTTACTCCACATATTTTGGACTTTGCTATTTTTGGCTCATTGTTGTTGTTGTTGTTGCCATTGTGACACGCACTCTCTGGCTCACATTGTGTTCAATTGCGTTCCGCAGTTGCGGTTTGCGGTGCCTGCAGTGGGCTTGAAACGTTAGTTCGCCGGCCTGAAATGTCCGAACGCGAATAATTCAATTGGCAAAGTGCTTCATTTCAATTATTACAACAAACATTTTTGCATGATCGCGATCGATCGTGCTGATCGCGAACTTGTTTGGTACCAACCAACTGTCCAGCTGGATGATCGTACGGTGTGATGACGAGTTGCCGAGGGTGTAGCATGTGTGGCAAGTTAATCTGACAGTTGTGAGGGCTGTGCGCTTATCAATGAAATTGAACTTGAATTTGAAAATACAGTTAGTCAGGTTATTACAAAATCTTGAATTTTGGCCTAAAATCCTCTGAGTTGAATTCATTATTTCAACATTGAGAAGGACACACAATTTTTTAATACAAGGTTTAGTGTACCTATATACATATGTATGAAGGAATTATAACACATTTTGTAGTATTCCCTAACATTTCTCTGGTAAAATTTTAATCGACCTCCGGCAACTAAGAAAACAGTCTACATTACAATTTAATACAGCAAAACTTCATCCAGGCTAAGTTCCAGTAATCCACTTTCAGGTTTTTACTCCTGTTTAACCCTTAATACCTTAACTCTTTCGGGACTACTGAGATAATACGTCCTAGCAAGTTTTTAATGCCCCTCAAAACAGTTATTCAAATCTTACGACCCACGCAAAATATTTTTTCGATTTCGGTGTTCCCGGATTAAAGTATAATTTCAGAATTTTTGAGCATTCAATAAAATATTTCTAAATCAATAAACTTCAACGCCTGAGCGCTTGAGGATATTTCATTCAAGGACTTATTTCTCAGCGCATCCTCGCATTCTTCCAACCTATCGTAAGATTTGAATTGAACCAGTATAATAATTTCTGTAGGTGTCTTGGGATGTGTACTAGATTGAGTGTTTGTAAAAACCGTTAGAAAATCTGAAGCCAAAATTCTGCGCTATCCAATCCAAATCTGATTGCCTAAATTTCGTTTGTGTTTTTAGCTTCCTATGTGTATGCACATTTTCACCTATTTTATTAAAACTCTTCAAAATACAGAAAAAGTATGTATTTAAACATTCTTTGGAAGACGAATCACAATGGGTCTTGAACTTTGAATTTGTTTCGTAGAAGATTTGTACGTACCTTCAGTAACTTCAGCAAATTTAGCTTAGAACGGGTTAAATAAATTTGTTATCAATATTTTTTAATCACAGAAAAATTATTTAATATGTATGGAAAAATACAAAATCATAATTTTTAATTTTATTTAACCCTAGAAGGGTAATCATATTAATCATACATTGTTGGTAATTTTCGTCGAATCGACGAAGTCGTATTCAACTCCGATTTTTGGAAGTATTAGAAATCGTATAAACTCCAACTTAATTTTATAATTATACTTAGACATTTTTGTGTAAATAATTCGCACCGTATATATTTTTAAAAATTATTTGTGTATTTCTTAATAATTTGTGTTGAGGAACATTTATTTTTGAGATCGGAATGAGTATCAGAAGTTAAAAAAATAATTAAAATTAAAATAAAGTGAAGAACAATACATAGCTTCTTCATGAAGACAGAAACAAAATTATAATTCCTTAAAAAACAAATAAAAAGCAAAAAAATCAAAAAATATAACTAATTTTTTACAATTCTAATTAGCTATTTAACTAACTTACTTGCACACTAATTAACTAACTAACTAATTAACTTAACTATTTAATAATTCATTAATTAACCAATTCCAAAAAAATTTCCAATTTACTCTTCCGATATCCCCGAATTCCGAGACATTTTGAAACACTGAAATGCAATGTAAAGTACTCGTATTCAGTTGCAAAAAGTCACGTTAATGGTATTCTTCGTCATTTCGACGAAGTCTAGTTTTGTTTTTCTATAAAAAAAGAAAACTTACGCTGCGCTTGTGCTACAAAACCTTGTATTCCGCGAAAGCACATCGCCAACGAAGATCATACGAAAAAAGAAAGCAATCAGATCGGAGAATAAGGAAAAATTTGAAGAAATGTATGTGGTGTTCGTCGAATCGACGAAGATTACCTTTCTAGGGTTAAACATTATTAAAGAAATAGGGTTTTGATCAAACGCGCCCAATTCGTAGACTTCAATTAGAATACAAACTTTCACTGATATCGCTGTAAATTGTTGGATATTATTTTGGGGATAACTGTAAAATTGTTGTAATTTGCTTTGAATTCACTTCTTAAAATATTAATTTGTTGGTGACTACTTAAATTAAACCCATAAATCAATTGTAGTTTTTGCTTTGGGGTCGAAAGAGTTAAATCAAAAATAAAGTAGTTGCTTTGCACCTCGGCCCAACCATGACTGAAAGCTGAATAACAAATCCCCTAGTTGCACTTCCTCAACTCTTCAGGTCTAAGCCAGCATATATGAAAATCCATTTGGAATATGATAACATTACAGTAAATTTATTTAAAACAAAATTCAACAAGCCAATAAGAATCACTAACAAATGGGTGAACAAACATGGAACAAGTCTTTGGCGAAATGAGCTTCGATCAGCTGTTTACCAGCCCCAGTGGGTGCCAAAGCCATCGAAGCTCATGTGCGAGACCATCTCGGCGGGCGAGTAGTGGACAGTCTGGCTGCTGCCATAGGCGGCCACGCCGGGTGCATTGTGGGTGTAGGTGGTGGCAGCGGGTCCATGGTTGTAGTTGGTCACGGCGGGGGCGGCATAGCTGATAGTTTTGGCAACGGTAGGCGCGGCATAGCTGACAGGCTTGGCAATGGCTGGAGCGGCGTGTGCGTAGACAGCGGGAGTGGCGTGTGAGTAGACAGGAGCGGAGTGTGAGTAGGCAGGACCGGAGTGTGAGTAGACAGGAGCGGCATGCGAATATGTGGCAGCGGGCGCGTACACAGTCTTGCTAACGGCTGGAGCGGCGTGATAGACGGCAGGAGTCGGTGCCGCATAGGAGACAGTCTTGGCCACAGCTGGCGCAGCGTAAGTGACCGACTTGGCCACAGCTGGCGCAGCGTAGGTGATCGTCTTGGCAATGGTGGGCGTGTAGACGTTGTTGCTGATGCGTGTGTCCTCCTTGCGAACGCTGGAGTAGGGCGTATCGATGGCCTTCGAGTACTGGGAGACGGTGCCGCCAAAGGAGCGAACCACATTCTCGTGCGTCGAGGCTACGGCATCGACGGCAGGATTAGCGTAAGCAACTTTGTGCGCGGCGGTGTAGGCAACGGGCGTCAAGACACCAGCGCTGGTCACGGCCAAAAGAGCGGAGAGTACAACGAATTTGAATACCATTTTATTGTTTATAAGTGTGAAACGAAAAATGATTGAATTGGGTTGGGCGGTGCTGTTGGCTGAGCAATGATCGGTCGGTAACTGATGTTGACTACAGAGCACTGAGCTACTTTTATACGATGGCGTTGAAGGTGGGGCGGCACGAGCTCGTTTCTCGTCGGTCTGGCTGGCAGAAGGCACAAGCGTGTCACAGTTCGCGGCAATGATCGGTGGTTGCGTTAACTGTTTTAATGCTGTTAATGTGTTAATTTTAATATTTTTTTTATGTAGAGCAAATGGGTGAATAGCGTTGAATTGGGTGCAATGTAAAGTATTGCAAATCGCATTTCTTCGAGAAAGATGTAATAATTTGTGCGAGTTTAATTGATATTAGAAACTGAAAAAATTAATCATAAGCACTGCAAGCTTTCTTCGAAGCTTATGAGTTCAATTAGCTGCACCATAACTTTTTAATTTTTCCCCACGGTCCCTGTTGCTACATAATCTCTGCAACTGATAGGCCCACTTGCCATTTGCCACTTGACACATTGGCATTTAATTTGACAAGCAACAAATTGGTCAATTTCCCCAATGAATAAGGCAGAAGAACAAGATTGAGCCGTAAGTGTGCATTTAAAATTAAGCAAAAAATTCAGAAAGCACAAAATCTCAACGTGTCAGAAGTCACACACACATACACACATAGACTTACACGCACAACACACAGTGGCATTGGCCAGATTCCGATTGCATAATATAAATCAAATTAGCTGGCAACATTGTCTCTGGCAAGTTTCTTGCAATTGCAATGTGCTTGTATGTATGTATGTTTGTGTGTGTGTGTGTGTGTGTGTCTGATGTGACAATTACTCAATAATTCATTTCATTTTCATGCAGCACATTAAATTCGACACAGCAGTTGCCAGTTGCTGTCGGTGTCATTTGCTATGACAGCAAAAGCAGCACCAGCAAGAACACTGCTCACAACTACAACAACAACAATAGTGAAGATTACCATAATAACAGCAACAACCACAACTGCAACAATACGACGACAATAAAAGCAGATTTTAATTACAAAACGCCCGTTGCTGGTTTGGCAGCGGCTGTTGTTCGGCTCGCATGCTACATGGCCAACAGTAGCAACAACAACAACAGCAATTGTCTGCTGCTGCTTTGACTGTTGCAATTTTCTAAACTAATGTTCGAGTTTTAAATTGCATTTGCTGCCCCTCCCACAGCACACCACCCATCCAAATGACCTTCGCATTTGGTTTCCTCTCCGTCCGCCTCGCATTTGTGTACAACAACCAAACCGCCGCGGTCGCGTCACAGTCGAACGCTGCCACAGACAGCAAATGCCTGCGTTTGCACAAATTGTCACAAGTCACAAAAAGCCGTGCAACCAAATTGCTGCTCTCCCTTTCTAGCTTTCTGTCAGTTGCAGTTTATTGCTGCAAATGCGTTTGCGCTGCAACACGCAACGCGACAAGGCTGCAGGCTGCACGATACTCGTGTCGACCTCGGGTCAGCTCTCGCTCGTGCTGGACGAGCGTATAATTAAATTATGAAAGGCACATAAGACGCATAATAAGTCATAAATCAAATTTACCTACCCGCATGGGAATGTTTGGACGCAGACAGTGCGCATCGAACATGGAGCATGGAGCATGGCGCATGGACATCGACGCAGACACAGACACACAGAAGTGGATATGGATGCGAATGGATACGAGAAAGCATACAGAGACGACACATCTGCGATGGGCTGGTGGCATGTGGATTGTGCAACGACCAGACGTTGGTAGTGGGAGGCAGAATTTTGAATTAGACACTCGGAGATGGGCATATGGACAGGCCAGCGTGGTACAGCTTACGAGACAAACCTCACTATTGGCCACGCGAGTGAATGCTTTGTTCAATAATAGAAATGTGGCCGTTTCTTAATTTAGACTTTAAACAATTTGAAATATTAAAATCTCAGCCCAACGCTGCCTTTTACCACATCGTCCATGTCAACTCAAAAGTCAATTTCGCAACCCATACTCGGGGTGGCAACCACTGGCAGCAACACGCCAACATGGCAACATTGCAGACGTCACAGTAATTGCCGGATTTCTGACTCGGAGGATACGTGTACGAGGATATGTTAATTTGTACATGGCAGCGATAGTTGCAGCCATCAGTTGCAACTGTTACAGATACGACAACAACGCCCAACCAACACCAACACACACACACGCACACACTCATCTAACACTCATACACACAGCCAAGCTCGTTCCATCTCAAATGCTATACATTCTTTGGTAAATTTTTTTGGCCAGCAAATTGAGTCTTTGGGCCTCAAAACAATCGAGTCAGTGCTGCACAGTGTTGTGAGTTCATATAATGCAGTGACAAAAATAAAATTAGTGTTCGTAGATAAATTAAATTTTTTATACAATTATGGTATGAACAAAGAAAAATTTCAATAACAACGAAGAAAAATTACGACCACCTCACATAAAACCGGATTTGAAAAATTTTCATATTAACAATTTAACCCTTTCGACCCCAAATTTTACCCTGTTTACCCTGTCTTGATATTACTTTTTGGTATTTCAATCATGGAACACTTACCTAAGAAGTGTGCTTACGACATTTGAAGTTGCCACGCCTCTTTTTTAGAGTTGTAGAGCTAGTTTTCTTTTGATCAATTTAGCTTAAAAAGGGTTAAATAAATTTTGTTTCAATATTTTATAGTTACCGAAAAATTATATAACATTTATGGAAAAATACAAAATTATCACCTTTTGATTTTATTTAAACATTAGTAAAGAAACAGGGTTTTGGTCAAACGCGCCCAATTCGTAGACTTCAATTAGAACACAAACTTTCTCTTATATTGCTGTAAATTATTGGAAATTATTTTGGGGATAGTAGTAAAATTTTTTTAATTTGCTTTGAATTCACTCCTAAAAATATAAATTTGTTGGTGCCTACTTAAATTAAACTTAAATTAAATTAGATAAATTACGCTAATTTCAAAAGCAATGGAAATTAAAAAATCGACAAATTGCTCCACAGATGCTCACTAGTGACTCTTAGAGGGTTCAAATCTATGACTGACCCCCACTAATTTTTCCTTATGAATGTTTCTTTCGAACATACTTACCCCCTATCTCCAACCCTTAGTGAGGCGCCCATACAAAATCATGGTTTTGATAAAATTGGCTCCTACTGCTCCCAGGTGTCTCCCAGACGTATGAAATGTAAGATTGACCCTCATTTATTTTCTCTTCGAAATGTTATTTCCATATATGCCTAATCGCTATCTAAAACTCTTAAGGGGGTTGCCATACAAAACTAGTCATTTTCACTAGAATTGGCTTCCCACTTATAAATGTTGTAAAATAGATAAGGGAGGAAACATCATATCTCCTAAACTAGAGAACCGATTTAAATGATTTTTTCAACAATCTTCAATATTTTTGAGTGCAAAAAATACAAATTTAATTAAAGTTCAAATATTCACCATCAGAGGGCACCTCCCATACAAACAAAGTTGTGAGGTTGTCAACTTTTGGGTTTGAACTAAGCAAAAATTAAAATGTACTGTCGAAACTCCATTAACCTTCCTATTTTGAATAAATTTACATGATTGTAATTGTAACTAATTTTCCGAAACTATTTTCAAAAAATTTGTTCACTAACAACAAACCATTAGTGGCTGATTTCTATTGGCATTCAACCAAACGTTAAAAATATAGTTTTTATTTACTTGTTTTCAATCATTATGAAACTATCATTTTTTTAGAACAGTAGTGCTCAGAGGTAGAAATAATCAACAAAATTGTTATAACTCCAAACCTAACTTTTATGAAATTTAACCCATTCGGGACGTAGTTTAATTTTGAAAACTAAAATACTCTTGGTAGAAATGTTCCCATGTTATGAAAACTGGGCCTACAAAATTATGTTGCATACTCACAAATTCTGAAATCATCTTTTTAACCAAAGACATATAATTCCAATCATTATTTTTCGTGGGTTATAAAATCTGAATAGTTATTTTGAGGTGCCTAAAAAACTTGCTGGGACGTATTATCCCAGTAGTCCCGAAAGGGTTAAGACAAGAGTAAGTTAGTAAATATTGGACCCCAAAGTGAAAGCAAAAATTTGCTTTTTGTACACAAAATTTTTTTCAAAGCTGTAAGAGCTAACTTTAAGAGCTCATAACTTTTATGCTGTCCAATTTTTTTTTTTAACTTGGAATGTCTCTTAATTAAAATATTTTCAACCAAACCTCATACTTAGATTTGTCTAATAATATTATTTAATTTTGTTATTTCTGCCACTAAACACAGCACTGTGCGCCACAGTCTCGCAAGGCGAGGCACATGTCATTGCCACTCGCTGTTGGTGCTGGTTTGCTGTTTATTGTTGCTACTGTTGCCTGTTTTTAATTGTGCACTCACATAGCTGTTGTTGTTGTTGCAGTTTCGCTTGCAGTGCTTTGCAATTGCAACTTGTGAGTGTTTAATGCAAATACAAATCCAGACACGAGCCCAGCGTCACTCACAGTCGTCCCAACGCCGAGACACTCGACACTCTCGCCGGCTGCCCGATGTGTCAGTGCGTCAGGCTCAATTCCCGGCCTACAATCATTTTTAACTACTTTCACCAATTTGTGCGCAGTTGTGTCACTTGTGTTGGTTTTAAATATTCTTCTCACCGACAATGTTGGTGTTGTTGTTGTATTGTATCACTGAGTTGTTGGCAGTGTTTGTGTATTTAACTGTCAGTTGCATTTTTAGCCTTTGGGTGTCCGTGACAGTTGTGCACATTATTAACAACAAACAACATTGCGACGCCTACATTCGTATGAATGTCGTTGATGGTGTTATATAGATACATACATATTGTACATATGTACATTCTTTACTGAAGATTGAAATTTTGAGCATCTTGTGAGTGCTGCGATTTTTGGAATTAAACACTGCAATTTAAATTTTATTTACTTCATTTACAGTTTTTTTGTATTTTCTTTTTTGGGTTCAAATATTGTTTCTAAGGATTTTTTCGATGAAATACGTTTTATGTTTATTTTTAATTATCAGGTGTACAACTTTGCTTCCGCCGTTTTCCGATAGGTGGCTGTACCGGCTGAGGCTGGTTGAAATACATAGATGGTAATGCCTTTAAAGTGAGTGTGGACAGTGCCTAACGAATTGTCATCGCCGTTTCAGTGACAGTTGTTCTTGTTTTCGTATTATTCACGCTCGAAAATGTCCGTTTATGTGCCCAATTCTCGCCATTTGCGGGAAGTTTTACTTTTCTGTTACAATTCGAAAAAAAAAATGCAGCTGAAGCGCATCGAATGCTCTCAGAAACTTACGGTGATGCTGCTCTGAGTGAAAGAACGTGTCGGGAGTGGTTTCAACGTTTTAAAAATGGTGATTTCGATGTCGAAGACAAACATGGTGGTGACCACTTTTGCGGCCTCACGTCGCAAAAGTGGTCAAAAAGTACCTGGAAACGCTGAAATGGGAAGTCTTGCCCCACCCGCCGTATTCCCCAGATGTCGCCCCTTCTGACTTCCACCTATTCCGTTCGATGGCACACGGCCTGGCAGATCAACATTTTCAATCCTTCGAAGAATTGGAAAAATGGATTGCTTCATGGATAGCGTCAAAAGAGGACTCCTTTTTTCGAGCCGGGATCTGAAAATTGCCGGAAAGATGGGAGAAAGTTGTCGCTAGCGACGGACAATACTTTGAATAATACATCTGTAAGCACTTTTTCGCAATAAAGCTTTTAATTTTGGAAAAAAAACGGCGGAAGCAAAGTTGTACACCTGATATTATTTTCGTTATCAACGGAAACGCCTTGAACTTTTACATTTTCTGACTTTGAGATCGATTGAATGCATTATTTTAAAGGTATTCAATGAGACATTTTGTAATTAAATAAATTTATTTTTCTATGAACTTTTCGTTGCATGATTTAATTTCTATGAAGACATATTTCTCACATTATTCTTGTTGCTTATTAAGTTTTGATGCTAAAAATGAAATTTTGATGAGTTCCTGTATCTATTTAAGAAGTTTTGCGAAAATTTGCCAAACAAATTTCTAGTCTCTTCGACTCTTTTGCACATATTTTCAATGGTATTACCAAAATTCCGTTAGTAATCGTTAATATTTTAACATAAAAGACACAACTGAAGAATAAACTCCTGTAAAACTAATTCCAAACCCAAATCTATGAAAAATTAACATGCAGCGAAGGGCTAATTTTCTTTTTATCATCAATCAAAATGTCCTAAGTTTCCATATTTTCCTACTTTGAGCTTCAATTACAACAGAATTTTAAAACGCACACAAACTTTTTGAATTGGAATAAAAGCCGTGGAATGTAATTCTGGCGTTGAAGTTAATTTCTGAGCTCTGATATATTCAAAGAACTATAGTTGAATTTTATGGCGAATATTTTCGTGGTACATTTTTTCCTTAAAAAGTTCTGTTTTACAGGACATTTTTGGCATTTTAGGAAAACAGGGTCAAATTGACCCATACAAATAGGAGCTACAGGGTTAAAATGCTCCACAAAAATATTCTTCGTAGTATTTTACATCAAATTGCTGAACACATCATAAACCTAAAATGTAAGGTTACATGGTTTTCGTATGCCGATTCACCATAAGAATGTGCAAAAGAGGGACAACTTTGACCCCCCTAAAAAAAAATCATATGTAAACTTTCAAAACGCCGATACACGTATATTTTTTTTGGTTCCCTCTACCAGAATCCGTTGTCAGAACCTTGTTTTAATTTTTTTTTGTGTTGTGAAGTGCATTTTGCCCAACAACTCGAACTCAGTTCCAAAAACGGACTTAAAACCAGCAAATACTTTGAATTTTGTTATCCTCTGTAATAAAGAAGAAGAAAAGTGCAGTCGATTCTAAATTACAAATATAAATTCTATACCGAACAGAATCTTGCTGTTGTGCTTTTTTTTATGAGGCTTTAAGCATTTTGGTCCCATTGAATCTACAAAAAATCTATTGTACTGCAAAGTAAATTCTTTAAATTTCTTTTCTTTACCTGTCTGCTTTATTACTGCAGAGCCATCTAGCATATAGGGTGGGTTACTTTGGGGTTTTTTGGGGGATCCAACCCCTCCCCTTCCCCCAGTACAAAAATTGCTGGTTCAAAATACGGTTTCAAATGGAGTTGAGCTCGAAAGTTGTGCACAACCCTCACCCCATTCCCCCCTAAGATGAAATCCTGTGGCGCCACTGTTGTATAGTAATAATTTATTACTAATAAATATTATGTATTGTAATATAAGTTTTATTATATCAACTGAGTTTCTAAAACTCATTTCAATCTTTTGGATCCGAAAAGCGAGACTGAGACTTGAGTTTGTTTAGCTTTTTGCATAGTTTTAGTTTTTCTTTGAAAACGACTGTCCTCACAAACTGTCACTGGAAAAGTACAAAAACAAAACTAACTATTTTTTAATTGAAACTAACTCAAAAAATTGAATTGAAAATTGAAACTAACTCTTTAAAATTTTTTTACTAAATAAGAAGCCTTGAGTTTTTTAAATTAATCCCAATTTTTACTGAGACTAGAATCATACGGGATTTAGGAATCATAATTATTTATTATTATTTTAAAGATTTATACAATAAAAATTGCTTGCTTGCACTGACAACTGGGTCTTCAACCGTTGACTGCAATCATTCATGCCACAGTTGGTTACTTTTAACCAAAATAAGTTAATTTTTTTCTCGTTTGGTTACTTGGTTACTATTTTTTTGGTTGATGACTTTTTGCAAGGGAAGCTTTATGTAGAAAAAATGTTAAATTTTAAGGATAAAAACATTCAAGCAATACATTTTTTTCAACTACAGGTGCGTGGGTTAAGGGTTATATGGTTTGTTTGAATTCTTTTGGTTTTTTTCTTTCGTGAATTGTTGGGCAAAGCAAAAAAAGAAAGTGCTGAGTAAGCGTTTTGTTTTGTTTTGTTTTTGAATTTGGTTACATTTAGGTTATTTTTCCAAACAATTCTGGTTAACAAAATTTGGGCCAAGTGGCAACCATGACTGCGATTTCGTGGATTTCATGCTGCACTTGTCATTTCAGTTGTTGGAAAATGGTTTTAATTAAATGCTGCAAATGTGTCATTTTGTAGGGACAGATGTCATAGTTGAGCTGCAGGTTTTTTTTATTTTTATTGTTTGTCTCATAAAAGCTACACTTGGACATTTTTTATTATTCAAAGTCATGTTCGTGAACAAGAAATTAAAGTCGAAATCCGATAAATTTCTCTTCGTCTTTTTCTTTCTTTTTCGTTCTCACAAATGCTCTGACATTTGTATTTCTTTGTGATAGAAGTTTCTATGTGAAAACAGGGTCATATCTCCGCCTAAGTACACCAACACTATCAGCATGACCCAAAAACTCAACTTGACTCGAAAGTCAGTCAGTCAAACCTGAATCCGCTCTCATCGCACACACACACACACACACTTAACATGTGAGCAACATGCGCGTATTGAGCTGAGCCACATCACGTCATTGTGGCACAAAGTCCATGCAACAATTCATACTCCACATGTTGCTCGCTTGCAATCTCAAAGGCGCAAAATCTGCAGGACCTGCCACCGACATGGCTGATCCGGCACAATTGTGCGCAGTAAGCCGAAAGGCAAAGACAAACAACGGCCGCAAACAGGCAAAACAAAATTACAATAAAATGCCACACACAAAGGATCCAATGCACGTGGGAGATTTTGCGCGGCCGAAAGCGATTCGGGCGCACCGTTAGATCGAATGGATGCGGTAGGGCAGGACCTTAGGACCAGAGACCGGGGAAGTATTTGCTGATGGCGCTGATGCGGTGCGCCTTGCATGCTGTCGCCCTTTTTGTTGGTCTGCGGAGCAGTTGCAGTTGCCCCGCTGGAGGCTTGGCAAGCTCTTCTCATCTGTAGTGTTGTTGTTGTTGTTGTTGTTCTTCGCTTTTGTGCGCTCAGATACGCATTGCATTGTTAGAATGGCAGATTAAAATTTAATTTTTAATTTAAAGATTGTTTGTTTGTTGGTTCGTTTTGTGTGTGTTTTATTTTTAGTCGTTGTTGTCTTTCTCATTTTCTTCTGCTTTTATTTTGTGTGGAGCTCGTGTTTTGTTGTTTGTTTTGTTGTGTTGTGTTGTGTTGGTTTGAGTGCGCTTTTTGTTGTTGTTGTTGTATTTGCTGTTGTTCTGCCATATAATCGCAATTATGCTGAATGACGTGGACTGCGGCACCGACATTTCCGCCGGTGTGTGTGCAAACCAGTTTAGATACACACACACACACACATACAACCGAGATACATGTGCGTTCTCCAAACAACTGAAAGTAATTTCAGCCACCGCTGGCTTCAACCGCCGCGCAGCACAATGGCCCGCGCCATGAGATGAGATGCGCTTTTGCTGATACGGACGCAAGGACCTCACCGCACTCCACAGAAATTCAAATGCGCTTCGGACAATTCGTGAATGAATGTTTTAAAAAAGAGACAAAACCAACAAAAAATATTTTATTATTTGTATTTTTAATTAGTTTTGCATTTTGAATTTAGAATTTCTCATTTCTAATTTAATTCGGGTATTTGTGAGCTTTGCTTTTTGTCCTTGCAAACATTTGGCATATTTAAAGCATTAAATTTAAATTAATAAGTGCTATTCCATAAATTCCACTTTCCTTTATTTCCATTCGGTTCTCTCCAACATGACAACTTGTAGCTGCTGGACGCCATCTTTTAATCCAAGTACCGTTGCTGCCGCACCCACAACCACAGTCGCAACCGCAACGATTAACATTCAATTAGTGGGGGTGGCATTGGCTTCATCAATGATTTTATCAGCGCAATTACCCTGCACCGCCCACTCCCCCCTCACCCACACCCACGTCATCCCTTGCCGGCGTAAATTGTTTGTGGCAAATTATGGTTGCCACAGCGGCAGCGGTCGTCTGTCGCTTCTCCGGCGAGCAGCATCTTCAAACGGTTTTTATGACATCAACAGATGTTGTTGACAGATTATTGCACAATTATTAGGTGAAGCAGGGCGCACGGCAAGCGGCCAAAGTCAAAGTCAAAGCGTAAGCAGTCGACTCGCACTGCGATGGCTGACATGTGCGTTTGGCTGCTTGTGCGACCAGCTGGAAATTGTCAACATTGTCGTTTGACATTTTGCGCTTCGGGGCCGTGTCGTGCGTGCTTGTGACGTGGCAGCACTTTGGCCAGTGTGACGGCAAATGGGTCGCGGCTTTCGCAAACGAGATCTTAAACAGAAATCCAACGACTTGACGGAAAATATGAGATGATTTGGTGATTGGGTTGCAATGTTAGTTTCATTTTTAGAGACATTCATGCATATACATACAGAAAGGGATGGACCTAAAGTTTTGTGTCTATGCCGAGAAGCGCGTTGAAGCTTTAAATTTATAATTAGAGTCTTAACTGTAAAATTTATTTACATGAAATTTATAAGCAGTACAGATTTTTGAATGCTTTTTCACCAAAAGTCACTTATATAAATTTAACTCTCACGGTTTCCAGGGTATTCAAGGATCAAAATTTTATTTAGGTCCTTTATTTCCTACCTATTTTTCATAAAATTTTTCCCAAAAAGGATGTTGTGTCATCGACTCCATATCATTAGCTTTCATTTGACGTAAAATTATTTCTTTCTGACATTTGAGTCAAGAGATATGATGTTTTAAGAGTTTCGGGAAGGGGCAGTAAGCCGCCATCTTTAAACTGCATTTAAAAAAAAACTCGAACATTCCGGGAAAAATCCCTTGACATTTTTTTATCTACTGAGGTCCTCTATCGAATGAGATGGGTTTGAACTTGTCCCTTTTTTGAGTGTTGCACTGTGTTATCGAAACTTTGCTATGGCCTGTTGAAAGGCTAAGGTTATTAGTTAAGTTCATTTTCGAAGCCACAGTCTTTTGATTTATGACTCAAGGTTCTAACTACTCAGGAGGTAGTTATTCAGTGTACTGTTTAATGTGGCCTCAGACTGTTTTAGTACCCAATTCAGCGGAAATGAGGAATCTGACGCCATCTTGCCCCAGGCAGGTTCAAGAGAAATCCTTCAATAAAACTCTTGTCTCCTTACCTTTGCATCCTTTCAGCTTTATCGCATTGCTTCGCGTTAATGCAAAATTTGAACTTTGGTCCTTGCTGACACATTTTAGCCCTGAAAGTTTCAAATAGGAAATACATTCTAAAGGCTACAAATTTCCTCTTTCATTTGATACCCATGTTTTAATCATTACACAATCGCAAATATTTCCTTTTCCCTTTAAAAGGACATCGGATCAGAAAATGAAAACCTGAGTATGCCATATTACTATGAATGATCTCTAGTTTCGCATTTTTATAATGGTTCGAAAGAGTCTCGACAAAAGTGGTTTTTTGTCGCACAGTGTTATATATGTAAACTTGGTGTTTTTGCTTAGTGCTTCATAACGTTGTCATTTTTCTTTCGATTCTATTGATGATTGGTTTTATATCTGCACAAATAATATATAATTCATCGTAGATTTTAAAACCAGAGGAGAAAATTTAATATTTTCACAAATAATATATAATTCATCTTAGATTTTAAAACCAGAGAATATAATTTCTTTTATCTAAACAAAAATCATTTCAAATTTTATAATTTTAGAAAATAGTCGAAATTTTTTTTTTTACCTTTTACCGTTAGTAACTTCCCCAAATCTCATCTGATTTGGAAAATCTATATATGAAAAGGCTAAGGTATTAACTTCTGAACTACGGACCGCTTTTGATAGTCGATTAAGGGGTTAGGTCCACTCACGATTTTCAAAAAATCGATTTTTTTTATTACATTTTCTAAAAGTATAACATTTCAAAAGTATTCCCTGAAATATTTAGATCAATCGGACTATTATTCGCCGAGATATACAACTGAGAACACACACCTTTTATCTGCATGTAAACTATACTCAAAACTTTAAACGCGTTTTTCTCGAAACCATGTTTTCGAAGTCGGTGATCACTGTAACTCGAAAACAGCTGTATTGATCCTCTTGAAATTTTAACGACTTATTTTACATATAATTGTCCTCCGGATGGACGAAGGATTTTCTTGTACGATGAAATTTTTTTTTTTTTTATATCCGAAAAAGTGACGAAAATTTGGGTAAAAAAAAATGTTGACTTTGAACGTCCGCCATGTTGCGACAAATAAAATATGAACAAACCCTTCGTCCGTCCGGAGCATTAACTTATTTACTAAAGATCCCCGTTCGTTTGTTTGGTTTCAGATGATCCAGACTGCTGCAATCGTGATCACCGCAAAACGTCATTTTTGTTTGGTGTCTCAGCAAATTGACTATATCTCTTAATATTATGGACATTTTGACATGAACACTTTTTTGTAACTTCTTGAAATGTGTATCTTTAATGTAGAAAAAGATTTATTCATAAATAATTAAACCCGTCTTCAGAAAAAGTTTGCAAAAAAGCGTTCTTTTTTTGCCTTACAAGTGGACCTAACCCCTTAATTCGTTAACGTTTATATGCGCATAACTGGAATAAGAGAAAAAAACTGGGGTTTCGAAAATTTTTCGAAAACGCTTCTTAAGAAAATTTTTAGTCTACAAAGTCCTTTTGTAGATGCACGCGATTAGCCCATTTATTGTCAATAAAAAAATAAATAATTAAAAATAAAATCAAATAAAAAAATTAAATAAAATCCATAAAATAAAATAAAATAAAATAAAATAAAATAAAATAAAATAAAATAAAATAAAATAAAATAAAATAAAATAAAATAAAATAAAATAAAATAAAACAAAATAAAATGAAATGAAATGAAATGAAATGAAATGAAATGAATTGAAATGAAATGAAATGAAATGAAATGAAATGAAATGAAATAAAATAAAATAAAATCAAATAAAAGCCGATAGCCCTGGCAGCTAGTGCTTTTTTAATTACAATTTTAACTGTAATTAAAAATAATAAATAAATAAATAAATAAATAAAATAAAATATATTTTATTTTAATAAAATTAAATAAATAAATAAATAAAATAAAATAAATTTTACAGCAGCTTCTATTGCGATTTGCGTCACTGTGCATATTGGAAATGCAATACCTTCGAGTATCGCTATCCACAGCATTAAATGTGGCGATTAATGCCATTAATAACACCATCGCCATGCTCTACATACATACACTTCGACCCCGGCCTGTTCCCTCTGTTGTTTGTGTGTACAGGTAAATTATGAAATTACCGGCCAGCTTTCACCTTATCAAAAGTGGCTTCGAGCTGGCCGCAAATTGTTGATAACGTGCCATCACGTGCCAAGCGAACGCTTGCAAGCGTACAAATGTCTGTGTGTATGTGTGTTTGTGTGTGTGTGAGTTGTGAGTGCCCGTGTGTATTTAATTATTGTATTGTTTATGCGTATAATGTAATTAATGGTAAATGAATGCCGCATTAATTGGCAGCAGTAAACACGGATATCCTGCGGCTATTGCCGGTTGTTGTTGCCTTGTTACGCAGCGCCTATTGCATGCAGCCAAGCACAGACACACACACACATACTTGCAAACTATCAGAGCATAAGCTAAGCGCCGACGGGCAAAGCACATGAAAGTGACAATTTGCTGTTTGCGCTCGATTGTTTGTCAATGCGACACGAGCGAGCGAACGGCCGGACAGTTGCTCGCGGCAAATGATTTAGTGAAATGTGTCAAAGTGCGAGATGTAAGTCAATGTTTGTGCGCAAAGCACATTAAATGTAAATATTTCGCTACCATCAAACAATTTCGCTTTCGTTTTTTCAGTCGTTGTGCTTTTGATGTCAACGTGCAGCGACCGCCACCTGTGAAAATATTTCATTGCCAGCAACACAGTCATGCATAACTAAGCATACTTTTTGGCGCGCGAAACGTTATAAAAACAATTTGCAGCAAGCAGTCAGCCGGCGAACGACAAAGGCACAAAAGGCGTCAAATTGAATGAAATACAATTTGCGCCAAAGGATGCGCAACACACCGACACAGGCACCTATACCGACACACGCCCACAAAACGAAGCAGAAACAACAACAACAAGCAGCAAAGTATCAAATTAAATAGTCGCTGCGCTGGAAGAAGGGAAATTATTTGCTCTCTGTGCTGCTGTCGTCGTCGTCGTCGTTGTCGTTGACGGTGTCGTCGCTGCCGTCGGGATAACACAAATTAATGCAGCAACAACACAATGCAATGCGAAAATGGAAATTGATGTTGTTGATTGTTTGAAATGAGCTTTGAATGAAAAATAATAAAATTACGTGGCATCTATGATGGCGAAATTCAATTTGTTTGTGTAGCCGCGCAACGAATTGTCGAAGCGGTTTGCTTTAAATTTCTTGCACCTTAAATGTGCGAAAACATGCGCCGCCAAGTGTGAAATTTTTGCTCAACATTATTGTTCTAGAAGCTTCTTGTTTAAGTTCTATTAATCCACTGTGGGCAGTAGAGCAATGCTGCCGCTGTGTTCTAAATAATCACTTTGTTTTTTTTGCAGTAAAATTACTACTGTAATATTTACTAATTATTTTCTTTTGTACTTTCGCAACGCAACATTGAGCGATGGGCATTTTGTGCGGTGGCTGTTAATTAAAAAGTTTTAAGAATGCCTGGAGCCATACTTTGTATTTATATGTTGGAAAATGTGTATAACGTGGGGTAGATGAATCGTGACACTGACTGAAAGTTGATGAAAAATGCGCAGATGACCGCAAATGGAAATGCAAGCGGGACTTGCTTTCTGTTCACATTTTAACAAGTTGCTTCCCAGCTGCTCAGAAGTTGCTTTTAGAAGATTAAAATCTCTAACTTGCCTCCACTGAATTTTCCTTTTTAAATTTCTTCTAAACATATCTACTTATCCCCCTATCTTCTACTTTTATTGGAGCGCCCATACAAAATGGTCGTTTTTAAAAAATGAGCTTCCAATTTGCTCGCAGACAGGGTACACCTAGGACCCGTCTCTATTTATTGTTCCTTTCAAATATACCAACCCCCTATCTATAATTCCTAAGTCATAGAGTACAAACCCAAAGGTGGTCATTTAATATGAACTAAGATCTCCAATTGTAAATGTAAACTACGTTGAAGAATTTTAGTGTGTTTTTTTTAGCACAATTCAGTGAAACGATTTACGCCTGTTTTAAGGCAGGCGAACTAAATTTTCGTATCAGTACTAATTAATATGTGAAAAGGACCAGAAATTGGAAGCGATCAAAATGCATATTTTGAAACTAAATTTTGAAAATAAATTTTAAAATTTAAAATTAAATGTTAAATAGTCTCTCATATAAAGCGCCTATCTAACGGTAAAATAATTGGGTTTGAATCTTGCTGTATTTTTCAAAAATAGCATCACAAGTGAGAACTTGGTTTGTGCATTGTGATAAATTTTGGAGTGTAAAAATTTTATTAAAAAAACACCAAATGAAAAATTAAAAAAATTGATGTTGAATATGCAGGTATCTTAATTTTAATTAATCAGATATATTTAAATTGAAGTGTACTTAAAAAAAAATCACAACTACTTCATTTTGTGTCTTTCGTCTGACTTCTAGTTCCCCCTCGTTGCCCCCATTAATCTTTTTTCTTAATACTACGTCACGTTTCGTCAGGCTTCGTGCAATCGTCCACAGAGTGTGAGTGCCTTTACTAAAAATGGGACACAAGCCTAGAAGTGTAAAAGAAGCTTGGCATTTTGTGCGGTGTTGTTTTTGTTTTTTGTGTTGTTGTTTTTAAGCAAAGTGATGGGAATATAATGTGTTTTGAAATTTGTTTACTTTTATATTTTAACCATTACCTGGACACCGATTTTTATAAACGGGGACTGACACTATTACATATATTTGTAAATATTTTATTAATATTTTAGTTTTCATTGGTTTTATAAGGACAGATTTGATTCTTTTTAAAACCAGTTGGTAATGTTTAAGACATTTCTGGCCCAACTGTGGAAAGAGGAAAAGGGAGCAAAGGGGTTTCAGATCCCACAAAGTGGGCAAATTAGTAAATGTGGCAAAATAAATGTCATAACAAGTGCATATTTAAACATATTGCCACAAAATTTGGTATTTGAGATTTATATATATATCAAAATTTGAACAAGGTCGCTCAACGGTCATATACTACATGGGCTGAAAAGTCTTTGGCCTGACATAGAGATGGCGCCAAAAATTAAGAATTATTGTGTTGTACATGGAAAACCATCCTTAACTTAGATTCTGTCAAAGTTTCATGACATTTGGTTGACTCGTTTTCAAGTTATTGCTTTCGAAGTGACGCTACCTCTAAATTTTTGTAAACAATGGCAAAAAGTGAATTTCGTGTTTTGATAAAACATTGCTATTTGATGGGCAAAAATACAGTGGAAACAAAAGCATGGCTTGATAAAAGTTATAATACATCTGCTCCACCAAATTCAACTATCAAGTATTGGTTTGCTGAGTTTCGTCGTGACCGTACGAGCACCAGTGATGCACCGCGTTCAGGGAGGCCAAATGAGGCAGTTAATCCGGAAAACATCCAAAAAATCACGGACCTTGTGTTAAATGATCGCAAAATAAAATTGAGTGAGATAGCTAACATCATAGGCATCTCAAAGGAACGCGTTGGTCATATCATTCATGAACATTTACACATGCGGAAGCTGTGCGCGCGATGGGTGCCGCGTTTGCTGACAATTGACCAAAAAGCAAAACGTGTTCGTCTTTCAACCGATAATTTGGAGCGAATTCGTCGTAATAAGAAGTCGTCAAACACCCACCGTATTCACCAGATTTAGCACCCAGCGACTATTTCCTCTTTCCCAGGTTGAAAAATTGGCTCGCCGGAAAAAGATTTACTCAAATGAGTAGGTCGAGTTGGAAACAAACGCCTATTTTGAAGAGCTTCACGCGGACCACTATAAGAGGCATCGAAATGTTGGAAGACCGTTACACTAAATGCATTACTCTAAATGGAGATTATGTCGAAGATTAAAATCATTTTTGCACTAAAAATATCGTTTTTTCATTGTCAGGCCAAAGACTTTTCAGCCCATGTAGTAGCTGCCATAAGAACGACCAGTCAAAAAGGTGTCGTACGGAAAACTTTTTGTAATCAAATTTGGAGCATTAAAACTAAAATATGACTTATACTAACTTTCGGTTACACCTACCATTAAGCTATGTTTTCAAGTTAAAAAATAAATGTTTAAAATTTAGGAATTTCGCGCTCGATACTGCTAAGAGGTTGATAGAGATGTATCAACGGTACTAGGTTCCATCTTCTGTTTATAACATTTTAATTCACGTTCCGTTTTAAATTAATATCGGTTTGAGTTCATCAAAATAAATAATAAAGTATAGTGACGCACACAGGATTTAATTTTGGAGGGTTTTGCGTACAACTTTTGAGCTCAATACTATTTGAAACCATATTTGTTACCAGCAATTTTTGTATTTGGGGGGTTTAAACCCCCAAAATCTTGGAAGCAATTCTGTGGTCAACAGCAATAACCGCCTAAGTCGAAAATTGCTGTTTCGAGCAATCTCGTTTTAAAGTTTTAGCGCGTAGTGTGTTCGTTATGGGAATGCGAATAGGTTTTTATTAATATCTTTGTTTATTTTAAAGTTACAAACTCCCCGATTTTACACAAACGTAGAGCACAATCAAGAGAACGTGTCGACGTTGGAGTTATGGATCTAAAATTTTTCTTAAGTTGACTTAAGCGGTTTTTGCTTTTGACCACAGAATTGGTTTTTCATTAAAAAACAACAAGAACAAAAAATGTTTAACATTACATTATGGCAGGCGTATGGATGTCCAACCACGCACATTTTCACATAAAATCATTGACACATTTTCAGACACACTTGATCAAAGTTTCAGACTGATATCCCTTCAAGAAGTATTTTTGACCGCATACCCATACAAGTGCGACCACTGTGCATTGAGTGCGCATCAAGTTCACATTACTTCGGACCAGTGTCATTAGTATCGAACTATATACATACATATAGCTGCGGTCATTTGACACTCGCCGCCATAAAAAACACCATTTACAAAACTGCCAGAAGGAAGAAGAAAAAAATATGAAACGATTGTTAAATTGTAGTTAAATAAAATACACAACAAGCTGGCTTCTTATCGCAACGCATAATGAGGTCAATAAAATGACCCGCGTAACGGCCGAGCAAAGGCATTAAATGCAAATAAAACCTTTACGACAAGCGGCGGCTGCCGGAGAAAGGTGACACCTCGGAACGTGCGTGAAAACGCTGTCAGCCACAGCACGACGGACGAACGAAGCAGCAGCGCATTTGGTACAAACACAATTTCAATTTGTTGCTTTTTTCCACCCCATCAGCAAGAATTTTATTTTGAAACTTTTAAATTTATCACTGACTGACTGTTGTTGTTGTTGTTGTTGTTGTTGTTGTTGTTGTTGTGGAGGCGGTTCATTTCTTTGTTCATGTGCCCTCGAAGGCAAAACGAGTGTCAAGCGCGGCAATAAAAATGTCAACTGCGTATCGCATGACCGCAGTGCCCAAAAGCCAGCAGCCATCCTCATCGTCATCGTCATCGTTGTCGTCATCGTCATCAGCAGCAGCAGGAACTCTTGGCGACAGATCATCATCGCCATTAACAGCAGCGGTAGTGACATTTCCGGCGCATAAAAAATCGCCCAGCAGCAACGAATTGTTGCACTCGCTTGATGGACTCTTGAGTTGCGTTGCTGCGTGCAAACACATACACACACACACACACATTCATACACTCGCCATGTGTTCTGTGTGTGTGTATGAGTGCATCGTTTTTTGTAAATTGAATTGCAGCGCTGTTGGACGCTTCTCAAATATACTTCAAAGGAGGTCCTCTGACTCTGCACACGCCTCGGTTGCGCAAAAAAAAGAGTCAATACATGTCACATGCAGTGCGACGAAAGCGTTTCATATTCCCCCACGCTGCGTTCTTTGCAGTTGTTTGCCTCATACGCTGATAGCCATAGCTGTGTTCGATTTTGCACCTACCAGCACTGCGCTCTTCGTTTGGGCCATTTTATCTTTCAATTGCTACTCGGTTTGCTTGCGGGCCGCACATAAATTCGTAATTTGATTACCACAAAAGATGTAAATGAATTCGAGCTGCCAATTGCCAGTGATGTCAGACGACTTGGTCCAACTGCCAAGCACTAAACAGCAGCCAGCATATGCCGCGCGTGCGATTTGATATCGAAGAGCAGCCGCAATGGCAAATCATCTGCTGGTTGCTTGGGCTATTTATGGCTTTGCGGGCACTTGAACACAATTGCCGCCACGAAGCCAAAGTAATTGAACTGAGAATGTGCAGCTTTTTGCTATCAGCTCAGACTAAACGCACTTTTGTAGACGAAGATTGAAAGGCTGATTTTCGAGATACAATTTCAAGTTGAAGTAGTGGCCGTTTTGGAAGGATTTTCTTACTAATGGATAACATAGGAAAAGGGGCTAACTTAATAAATTTTATAGAAATATTTTAAAATACATTTTTTTATAAATAAATATAATAAATATTTTTTAAATATTTTTTTGTTTTTTTGTTGGTAATTATGACTCATTTACGACTTTTTTTATTTACAAAGTACAACAATTATGTATTAAGAGTCCATATCTCCATATACTCCATATGTATTGAAACCATATCTCAGCAACCAGCGCCATCTATGTGCGAGTAAATGCGTTTTAAAGCTTCAACCTTCCTTTACTAACTGTTCATGACATTTGGTTGACATTTAATATTTATTAAAATTCATTTCGCAAAACACGTTTTCGTTTGATGTTGAAATTTTAACATGGAGCAAAGAGCGGCCATTAACACTTTAGGGACTAGTGGGATAATACGTCCCAGCAAGTTTTTAATGGCCCTCAAAACAATTATTAAAATCTTTCGATCCATGCAAAATGTTTTTTCGATTTCGGTGTTCCCGCATAAAAGGATGATTTCAAAATTTTTGAGCATCCAATATACTTTTTAACCCCAACATTTATGGCATGAGAATATTTCTACTAAGAGTATTTTGGATTTCAAAATTAAACTCCGTCCCGAAAGGGTTAAATTCCACGCAAAAGTTGGTAAAAGTGCATCAGAAACATTCCGAGTGATGCAGCAAGTGTATGGCGATGCTTGTTTATCAAAATCAAAGGTTTTTTTATGGCATAAACGGTTTGTGGATGGCACAGAGTCGCTGGAAGATGAAATAAAAGAACGAAAGCCAATTTCAGTTCGGACGCCGGAAATGATCCAGAAAGTTCGTGATTTTATTGCAGAAGACCGCAATGCTTCACTGAAAATGATGGAAGAGGCCTTAAACATCAAAAGAGAAACTATCCGACTCATTCTTCACGAGGATTTGAGCAAAACAAAGGTCTTTATAAAATTTGTTCCACACACATTGAACGAGGAGCACAAATTAATGAGAGTCAGTCATTCTAGATAAATCGTTGCAGCCGCAGAAAATGATCCAAACTTCCTGAAAACAATTGTTACAGGTGATGAAACATTGTGTTTCCAATACGATCCAGAAACCAAGCGTCAAAGTGCGGAATGGAAATCAAAAAACTCACCAGAAGCCAAAAAAACACGAAAAGTTCCATCAAAATTCAAAACAATGCTCATCACATTCTTCAATAGCAACGAAATTATCCACAAAAAATTTGTTCCAACTGGTCAAACAGTTACTGCCGCATATTACCTCGAAATTTTGAAGCGTTTGATGGCCAGAATCCATCGTATTCGACCAGAATACCGCGATCCAAAAAGTTGGTCTTTGTTGCACGATAATGCTCCGAGTCACACAGCACGCATTGTTCGTCAATTTTTGGCTCGGAATCAGGTCTGTGTGTCATCCGCCGTATTCACCTGATTTGGCACCGTGCGACTTCTCTTTGTTGCCGAAACTGAAATTGAAATTGAAAGGATGCTTCTTTGATGACATTCAGACCATACAACGGGCTCTCCTACGAGGGCACTGGAGGAAATTTCAAAAAATGAGCTGGAACACGCGTTTGAATCACTATTAAATCTATTTAAAAAGTGTATTGAATCAGGAGGAGAATATTTCGAATAAATATACCGAAAAATTAGCAGATATCATGTTTTAATTGTGTTTTCTAGAGGCAGTCTTAATACATAATTGTCGCACTGTGTATGTTACCGATAACTATTATAAACAAATTTAAATTATTATGTTTTCAAAATAATAGTTATCGGCAACGTAAATTTAAAAAATGAAAAATAAAAGCTAACGTAATAAAAGCAACGTAAAAAAAACCAATTCTCAAAATATATAAAAAAATATAAAATTATAAATTATAAAATTTCTAATTGAGAATAATTATTATAAAGCCTAATTATAGAAATTTCTTAAATTAGGGCAATTTTTTATTTCCAAAAATATGGATAAATCTATTATCTGCATAGGAATCAACGCTTAAAATATGTGGGTCGGTCTGGCAGCCTGGTTCAGGACTTCAAAGCTCAAACTTAATTTTACAACAAACACTTTAGGCTCTTCATGTTCCTATAAAAACATTTAGAAAAAATAAAAATAAACTTCCATTTCGAACTCTGCAAACGAGCTCGTTAGTATGTCCTCAATATTGCCGACGCCTGGGCCCCGCAGACAAACGCCACCAAATGAGAAAAAATCAAGAACGTGTTAAAGTGCTCAACAACTGACAACCGACACAACGTGGGCTCATGCGAAACCGGTGCAATGTAAAGTCACTTCACCCGCACTCGGCGCTACAGCAGCAACTCGAGCTGTTGCGGCGACTGTGCTGCGGCGTCCAAAGTGCTCATTAGGCAGCCAAACCCCTGAAGAGATGAGTAAATTGCTGGAAAAACGGTTGGCAAATTATGGAGGTCGCTAATAAGCACCACCAACTACAAAAACAACAAAAGCAGCAACATCATTACTGTTGCACAGCGCAGCGACTTTGGCGACAGCAGCCAAGACTCACACCGAACACACACATATGTTAGACGACGACAGCGATACGGCCACATCTGTCAAAGTATAGAATCAGGGCATTTCCATGAAGACGATTATTTTGACGACTACACGGCTACACGACCACCGGACGCAGTTATTGATTTCTACTTCGTAGGCTAGAAAACCAAAGCAATTGGCATCACTACCTCAAAACAAATATTTTTATTGACAATCTTTTTAGTTTTTCTTTTACTCACTTTTTTTAATACAATTATAGATCTGTTAATTTTTCAGTAAAAATTAACTATTTTAATTATTATTTTATTTGTTTTAAATAAAATTAATTAATAAATTAATGTTTGTTTTAAATTGATTGTAGAACTATAAACGACGGAACGACGTATGAATGAATAATTGATTTGTGTTTAGGCTCAAAAAACCTGTTGCTGTCGCTTTCATTGTAATGAAGTAGTTGACTACACATTGACGATTGCTACCTTGAAGTTGTGGTAGGAAACCATGTCGCTGTCGTCTTCAATGTGTTCGCACCATCAGGCCACACAAACCGTTGGTGTCATGTGACATGGCGACCGCTGTGTCTTGGCGTGTGTCGAAGCATGAAAGTATGCAGCATTTACTTAGCAAACATATAGAACTCGCACTGTTATCGGTTGAATGAGCTGCACACCAAAAAATATCCAACAATAGCACAAAAAATGCGTACAGAACAGTCGAAATAATACTAACTTTGCATCTTGGGGGCAATTTGAAGCGTTTCTCGTGACGTGCCGCATAATTAAAGCCGCATTTGTGGCTCACTGCCCTGTGGCGTTTTTAATTTTCGTGCCCACTCAGTGCGGCGACAAATGGAATGAATGGCAACGCAATTCGCACAGCAAATGATTACAAATGGAAAGGAAGGCGGCCGACATGCGGCGATAATAGCCGGCAGCTGATTAAAATCTATTAGAGGAAATCGCATTTGAAGTATGACAGCTGAACGGGCGCGCGTGCGGACAGCGAAACTTTTTGAGTTCTTGCCGCGGCTGGCGCTTTGTTTCCTTCTGGACAACGTGGCTGACTGGCTGCCTGCCTGTCGAAGAAAGCAGGCCAGCGTGGTTGCTGACTACTGTCAAATGAATTTCATTGTAATTGTGTTCTTATGTATGTGGCAACTGTGTGTGTGTGTGTGTTTTGCATTTTACTGTCAGCGCTGTCAAATGACGAAATGCTGCTTAGCATCGCTTTCGGGCAAACTGGCAACAATGCGACAGTAATAAGTAGAAAAGTTCTTTACTTTGTCTTCAAATTTGTTGTTGTCTTTTTTGTGTGCAATTTTCGATGGTAAAGTTTTAGCGAGAATTGCACAGCTGTTGTGCGGTTGCAGACATTTTTCGCGCAAGCTAATGTGTGAAGTTGAAGTTGAACATGCAAATGACACGGCTGCATTTCATTGTAATTTTTTCAGTTGAAATTTCAGTTGAAAGTTTCACGCAAACGGAGTAAAATTCATAACAGAAAACTGTTACAAATTTAGTTAATTTTTATCTAAATTTGTATTATTTAATTTTGTTTCAATTAAAACACTTTAAGTGAGCTGCAAAAGGGTTAAATGAGAGTAAATTAAATACTCTTAACCTCTTCATGGCACACCTCTCATAAAGTCAGGTGTCTGGCAAGAATAATCTAATAGCAGTAGGACCGTGTTGAATTAATGTAGCTGACAACAAAAACCCCGAAACTGGCGATGTGAAAACTCGAAACGTAACGAAACGAAAAAGACAGCAACGTTCATAGTATGAAGTTGTCCAGCTTTAGTGACTAGAAAGAGGTGCATTGTCAGTCAAACATCCCTACGGAAGCTGTCGAAGGATATATTTATTAGTAGTAGTAGTAGTGCGATCTACTACGGCCAAATTCTGCACTACTAAACCTTTTCATATGAGGAACAAAAAACGCCCAATTAAGTGGCCCGCCATCAGGAAGCGATCGGTAACTGCAGCCAACTTCTGGGCTACTAATCCTTTTCATAAAAGTAACGAAAAGAAAATATTGATGGGAGATCTATGACTACAACAGACTTCAGGACTACTAATCCTTTTCATATAAGAAACGCAAAGGGTCAGTTAAGTGGCCAGTCATCAGAAGGAGATCGATAACTACCGTCAACTGGTTCATTATTTATTCTTCTCATATGAGAAACAAAAAGGGGAAATTGATGGAGAGATTGAGGATTACTAATCCTTTTCATTTAAGTGGCAAAAAAAGTCCAATGAATAGCCCGGTTTGGCGAATTCTCAATCGGACCGGAAACTTTGTCATTTTAAAAACCTTTTCATGGCTAATCTATACACATACATATAATTGTTCATCCTGACTGAATGACTGATTGGTTGACTTATCATTACCCAGTGTAAACCACACGAGCTTCAAACATGAAATTTTTAATGTAGAGTAAGTACCCTGTAAGAACTCCAAGGATCAGCCTGATAGAAGTACCATCAAAGACCATTAGTTTTGTGGTTTTCTGAGAGTAATGAAAATATTTTAAATGAGTATTCGAAATTGTGAAAAAATGTGTTCGACGCAATAGTTGGAGCTTGACGGCGAAGAGGCAGACCGAGTCTCCGGTGAAAGGACCAAGTTCATGACGTCCTATCATCTCTTGGTGTGGCCAACTCAAGAAGACACCTGAAGAGTAACACCGGTAGACACCGGTAATGCGATATTAGGGCCAAATTAACTAATTATTATAAGAATTTGAAATGTTTATGTTTAAGTACCATAACAACAACAATTTAATGTACACATTCCACTTTCTCTTGTTGCACAGTTGGCAATATTCAAAATTAACCACTAAAACATTTATCCAAAACCAATCGCATATGAATCACTTTGCTCATTTCAAAAAGGAAAAGTTCGGACGTTTATCGCGTAAGTGTCTCCAAGTGTGCGTAATTTGATGGCAATCATAAAGCACACACACACACACACATACACTGCCCACTTGGAAACCGCTTTAAAGCGCACATTGTGTGAAGCGCGCAATTTTCGCTAAAAGGTACGCGGAGGCGTAATTATCGTAAATTTATAATGAATTGCCAGCGTCCTGACATGCCCACACCACACCACATGCCCATCTACGCAGTGACGCATGTGTCAATATCAAATATCGGCGACATCAACGGCAACAACGGCGATAACAACGGCGAATATTATTGAAAAATGAAAATGTAACCAACGCCAAGACTGAATTCCAATAAACTTGAGTGCGCCCGAAAAAACGAACAAGCAAGCGAACGCGCTTCAAAGTGACTTTATTATGCGCGGCTATGAGGCGTGCAACAGTCTCACAGCCACATTTGGCGGACGATAATTTATAAGAAGCTTGTGTGCGGCACACACTCGGACTGCTGCGCGCCACATCGAATGTGTGCGGAAGAGTAAAAAGCACACATAATGTTTTGCGGTCGCACCGTGTTTACAGTGTTTGTTGTTGTGTGTTGCATGTTGAATGGGGGGGATGCGAAATGCGAAAAGCAGCAGCGGCAGCAACCCAAATGATGATGACACTCACACGATTATGCTCGGAACGTGTCAACTGCCGCCACTCGTCGAAGTGGCGGGAGCCGCGTGCGGGGCGCGAAATGGCTGCAATATATTGAAAACATGGAACGGCGCGTAGCGAAGTGTTGAAGTTTCTATTGGGGTGCAGCTTGAAGTAGCGAATTGTCACTGTGCGCACTTTAAAGTTCCGCTATTCGCTGAAAATAATGGTTGATGAAAATTGCGATGGAAGGTGAGAGATGATGTTGTAAGTGGGGAAAAATACTTGCCATACAAAGTACATATGTACAAACATGTATGGCAGCAATCATGTTAAGAAGTGAGAGGTAAAAAATGAAAAAAATTTAAATTAATTTTCTACAATATTCAATATTTACAGAAGTGAAAGGTATTACAAGTATTATTAAGTAAAAGCATTTAGAATTTTGAATATAAAAATTGATCTTGAAGACTGTAAATCTATAAAAAATTTAAATTATATTATAAATATATTAAAAAAAATTAAAATATTACAAAAAGATTTGATTGATAAAAACCAATTTAGTTCATTTTGTTGTCTAAGTCAATGAAACGATTATACGAACATTTACATATGTCCTACAAGCAAGATTTAAGTGAATAGTCCCAATAAAACAAGTTTCTTTTGACCCTCTTAACCCTTTGCTGACCCGTCAGATTTTTATGAAAAAAATTCTTGTCTAATTATTTCTTATTTGAAGAGCTTTCACCCAGGTTGAAGACAAAAAACCTATTAAATCATGTTTCCCATTCAAACACTTAACCCATCGTTCACACAGTCATATTTTGATTTTCAAAAAAATTAAAAACTTGCATCTAATTATTTTTGATTTCAAGTGTATTAACCAATTTTGAGGTCAACCGGTTCATGTTTTTTTTCGTCCGTATAATGTAACCCATTGTTGACCCCGTTAAATTTTAAAATTCGAAAAAAATAAAAAAACTATCTAGTTATTTTTGATTTTAATTGTTTTCAGCAACTTTAAAGTCAATAGGTCCATTGGTTCGTGTTTTTTCGTAGTCTTTCCGTATTCGAACCATTACTCATCCGTTAAATTTTTATTTTCGATAAATTGACAATTGAATTTGAAGCATTTTCAGGTTTGAAACCAATAGGCCCATTAAATCATGTTTCTTTTTACACCACAAATTAAGCCCTTTAAGACCTTTAATTCAAAAAATCCCATCTTAGCAGAGGTTCCCTTTTCAAGATGTACCTATGGTTTAACACGTACACGCCGGGGCCGATTTTCATTGTTTTTGCTGTGCGGCGGCGCTGAAATTAATGCCGTGCTTCATCTGGCTTTCATTAAATGTTTTTAATGAAAATTCGTTAAATTTTCATTATTTTAATTTTCAGCGTCTAATAGAACAATCGAATGCGTACCACCGGCGATACGCGTCGCCCGATGAGACAATCTACGTGTTAAGTTTTATGTTTGTAGCTTCAGCGGTTTGAACTGGGTGATGAAGAGGATTCAATAAGTCAGTCAGTTAATCGTTTAGTCTGTCAGGACAAAAAATTATACGTATATCTATAGATTTAAAGGATCAGCACCAGGAAGAACAATTTTGTGTCCATTCAATGTTAGTTTCAAGTATTTTCATAGCCACTGGTTTCGCTCTTCGAGGTCTAACATTGTCTGAAAATACTATTGCAAACAAGTTATTTCGAAACTTAATTTTCCTTGAGTCAAAAATTAAACTTTCTACTATTTCGACATTCTAAACACTGCTCCACAGCTTCAGTGAATGAATCAAAGTGAATAAAACTTCTCTGTAAAGTGTTTGAAAATTGAAAAAAAAATTTGTCAATTTCCTGCTAAGAATTTAATCTGATTTCCATTAAGACTTCAGCGGCTCATTGTAAAAGGCCAGTTTGGGACGTTTTCCATTTGATTTAAAATAATTTTCATGTACTTATGATTTGATGTTTTTTTCTTCGTCAAACCCACAATGAGCTTAAAATGCTTTTGTGTTGGTTTGGATTTTTGAATGCGTAGCATTTGCGATTGTTTGACACTTGCAAAATCAACTTGGCGCTGATTCCATAAGTACACTTCACGGAAAGTAGAATGTCGAACGCTTGGAGCGCATTCAACATGCGCGTCACGTACAATTATCGCCCCGTTTGCTCTCTTCGCTGGGGCGTCCTTTCTGCTTTTTCCATATCCCATACATTTCTCGCATAATGTCCGATATTTTAAGAATTATGAATGCCACGTGACTGGCCGCGGCACATGATTTGTAAATAAGGCGGCAGTGAGTTAATGCTCACACAATGCCGCAGCCGGCTGCCAGCTGCACGCGTTGGCATGCGCGACACTTTTAGGGATTTCTCGGTCAGTTCGTGTCGCCTGGTCGGTTGGTTGGCTGGTCGGTTGGCCTTGGCCAGAAGCCAGACGGAAAACGTTCGACGCGCTCGAGCGCACGAATCGAAAGCAATGTAAATACGACAGAAAAATATGCAGCGAATTAAGAGATTTTTGCCAAGAAGTTGCCAGCGATAAAGTAATTTTTGTATAATTTACGAGATTACGACGCCTACGAATTGTTCGGTGCGCATTGGATTGCTTTTTGTTTTCGGTTTGGCTTTGATGTGAAACAAAGCCTGAGTACTCGAGACAGATGAAAATTAAAAGATTAGCGATAAATTTGGATGGAAAGGAGTGAGCAGAAACATTGCAACGATATTTTTTTGCAATGGATTCGGAAACACAAAGTTGAATTTATGTCTAGTTTATTCTCATATAATTTCAAGTAAATCCTTGTTTATTTGGATTCAAAATGACTGAATTTGGTTTTTCTAGGCATATCCGCTGATAATTTGAAAAGAACACATTGGATTTGATTAATTTTTTTATACAAATGTAGAACTCGATAAAAAATAAAAATCACCAAAGTAAAAATTCATAGAAGTTTTATAATTTTTAAGCTGTTTTCGAAGGACTACAAAAATTGACTTGGATGTAAAAAGGAGATAAAATATAAAACAAGGCAGCAGTATAAATGAACAAAAGTACTTTGAGTAGAAGAGTAGAGTAGAGTATATTTCTAGGCTATGGCTCAATCCGATTAACTAAAGTAGGGTAAAGTAGAAACTAGAAACGAGTCCCATACAAATAACCCACAGGATTACTTTAGAATCTGTGGAGGACAAATTCTTCAGTCCGTTTTCGGAGAAAATCAATTCGACATCCTGGCAAAGGTTCGAAGATGTGAGACTTCGGTAGTGTTCTAAAGTCAGACATGGAGACATGGGCCTTAACATAGGAAGTGTTGCATCCAGTGTTGCCAGATCAGAGATTACCTCCTATATTTAAGAGATTCTTGACCTTTTAGGATAATTTTTTAGAGAAAGAATTGTTTAGGATAAAGCTTAGGAGATTTATATTTATTAGGGGATTAGGGGATTTTTCGGATCCTTAGCGGATTTCTGGGAGATTTTTGAATAACGAAGTATGATGTATTGGGAACACTGGTAACAAACATGTTTTGGCAACTATTTCAAAGCATCCTATTGTGTTCATATTGTAAGCTTACAAAATGTAAGCTCGTTCTATCTCGTTCTATAAGTGGCTGTCACAATGAAATCCCACCAAAAATGACACTTTGCATTTAATTCTTTTGTTATATGTTTTGTTTTTGTTAAGTTTTTGTTGTCAAGCGGAAGATGAATAAAGAAAGGCTGCAATAAAAAAAAATAATTTATTGTTTTTATGCGAAGTTTAATTCTTTTCAAATTTAGGAGATTTTTCTAACTTTAAAGAAATTTCAGTATTTTCTTAAGATTTAGGAGAACGTCATTTTAGATATCTGGCAACACTGGTTGCATCGTTTGCACCTTATCCTACATAGACCACAAAGGATTAACAAAAATTTACACTTTCAAGCTACTGTCAACTATTGAATCTCAAGTTTTGAAATTAAATGAAAAATGTTGTTAAATTTTCTTTTTTTAAGTTTGTTAAAATTATTTGGTGGTTGCAGTAGCTTAGTGGTTTATGCATTGGATTGCGGGTCATAAGGTCGAGGCTTGAGCCAAGTATATGTAGTTTTTCTTTATTTATTTCTAATTTTTCTTTATTTAGTTTTACTGAAATCATTTATAATAATTGTGATTTGTATCTTTCAGATTGAGTGCTTAACCCTTTCGACCCCGATTTTAACGCTGTGTCTCGATATTACTTTGTTTAGAGTTCTAGAGTTAGTTTACTTTTGAACAATTTTAGCTTAGAACGGGTTAAATAAATTGTGTATCAATATTTTTTAATTATAAAAAAAAAATATTTAATACTTATGGAAAAATACAAAATTATCACATTTTGATTTTATTTAACCCTTATTAAAGAAACAATTAGATTAGTACAATTATTAATTAGAACACACACTTTCCTCTATATCGCTGCAAATTATTGGAAATTATTTTGGGGATAACAGTACAATTTTTGTAATTATTTTTAAATTCAGTTTTAAAGATATTAATTTGTTGGTGCCTACTTAAATTAAACCCATAAATCAATCGTAGCTTTTCCTAAAAGATGACATATAGGTGAAGTCGCTCTGAGGCAACTTTGGGGTCGAAAGGTTTAACGGCGACTAACTCGATTCGTCTCGCCTGGCAGCGTTTGCCTCTCGTTTTGTGCACAGTTCATTGTGTTTAGTTGTATTTCTTAGTATGTCCGTCCATTACGTGTTGTCTTCCACATTTATAAAAACTACTTTTCTTTCACGAAACTCCCATTAGCAAAAAATAATGAACCTCTGCCTATGGAGAAACTTCCTGCTCGCTCATTCGAAATCGTTATAAAACTTAAGTTGAAAGCACAATATGTAGAAATAGTACTGAGCTAATTTCTAAACATTGAATTAGCTGATAAAAAAAAAACTGAAAACGAAAAGGACTAAAAGAATTGTGCCGCTTCCGTTAGTGCGCCCACACACACACACACACACACCACCTGCCTTAACCGCGCGCCGAAAATTGCGGCCACCATTGTGTCAAGTGATGTCACCTGCTTTTTCTAATTTATCTGTGCGTGTCGGTCGAAGGCAAAAGTTCAAGCATAAAATACTCAACGTGACGCATGCGACTAATAGGACACGTCGTTATCCGTGGCGGACACTAACCGCCGCCGCCGGGCGCACCTTTCTGCTGCGGACAGACACACACACTGGACGCTCACCTACACTTTCAATTTCGGTTTTTTTTTGTTTTGTTACAACAACCGCGCACTTTGTTCTTGCTTTCCTTTTCGTGCAACTCTGCTTGTCATAGGAGGCGAGGCGAGTTGTGGTAATTTGAGCGTGGAACATGTGAAAACTACTGGAAACCAATTTGTAATAAAGGAGCACGACAGCAACAACAACAACAAAAACATACATATAACAATAGTAATAACAAAGGTGACAGCAAAACGAAGCGGCAACTCGACAAAAAAAAAGTGGAAAATAAAATGGATAAGCGCTCGGCACAAGAAAAATCCTGACACATCACGAAAGGACATTTCATGCGGTTTTTCGCTGCACACTTCAACCACGCTGCCCGCCTGCCCCTCCTACACTTTTACTCGTACTTCGTTGCGGTTACGCTGACAGACATGATTTTCATTTTCATTTCATTTCCACACAGCGGGCGGTTGTGGTCGAGTCGAACATTAAAGCGTCTTCAAGCGGTTCGCAGCAGACTCGCTGGACAGCGGCACACACGACAAAATACAATGTTGCTGTAGTAGTTGACACGGTGCGTGAAATTCAAAATATGTATTATTGCAAATGTCAAGAAAGCGTTTTTCGAATGCGAGTTGCACTGAGCAACTTTTTGATTGCCACACTGCGCTCCAGCAGCACAACAACTTCTCACGACAATCGCTCAAGGCGCAGAGTTTGTATTGCTGGTTGTCTTTTAAATTTACACAGCTCCCAGTTCGTTGTGCAGCTCAAAACTTGCAACTTGCAACGTGCAACTTAATGCACCGCACCGTCAACCAGTGACTGGGGAGCGACAATTACCAAAGCAACAATGCAACAACAACAACAACAACAGCATTTATAGGAATAATAACAAAACGGCAGCGTGAAGGCTTCAAGTAAAAGTGAAACATTGCAAAACACAAAACAACAACAATACTAAAATAATAACAACACCAAAAATGAAAGAAGGCGCACAAGGACGAGCGAAAGGGTGCTGCCAGCTGTAGCGAAAGTAGCGACTGGTAGGAAATTGCGTTATCATCGTCATCAGCGCCGTCAAAAGACAGAGAAACGCGCAACGCCCGCGGCCGCTTCGCACTTCCTGCCAGCGAGCCGGCGCGCAATTGCAATGGCGGAGGCTCTCACACACACACACACACACACACAGCCATAGCGCACAGCATAATTACAGAACTACTGGCTGCGCTTGACGCTAAACTTTCATGTTGTGTTTGTGCCACTGTGCGTCGGCGTGCTTTGTCGCGACAGCGGCTTTTGGCCGCACAAGACTGATGAGCCGTTTATGACTTGACAGTTTCGCCTCAACGCGCCGCAGCGCGCAGCCATAATGCAAGTGTATGTATGTATGACGGTATGACGGAAGGTATGAGCGACATCCAGCGCGCACAGCGTGTATAAATAACAGTTAATAAATGTCGTTATTGTTGTTGCTGTAATTGCATGTAATATGATAGTTTGGACAGTTGCGGGATTAGACTGACACCGGCGCCGGCTGGTTGGATATGAATTAAACGGTAAATTGGTTGGGCGGAATTACGGCGAACTCATTTCATTTCATTTCATTTGTGCCAGCAAATGAGGCAGTCACGTGGATCGATGTCGTCGTGATGAATTCAAGCGAATAAATGGGCGCAATGGTTATTGCTATGGGATTCCTGAGCGACAGAGGGAAGTATTAGTTAAAAACTACTTACTTGCTAAAAAAAAAAACTACTACATAGCTAAGGATATCGTCACTAGGGAATCTTCTTGCATGATTAAACTAGAGTTTGCACAGACTAACCCTTTCGACCCCAAAGTTGCTTGAGAGCAATTTCACCTATTTGTCATCTTATAGCAAAAGCCACGATTGATTTATGGGTTCAGTTTAAGTAGGCACCAACAAATTAATATTTTTAGGAGTGAATTCAAAGCAATTTACAAAAATGTTACTGTTATCCCTAAACTAATTTCCTATCATTTGCGGCGATATCAGGGAAAGTTTGTGTTCTTATTGAAGTCTACGAACTGGGCGCGTTTGAACAAAACCCAGTTTCTTTAAAAATGTTTAAATAAATTCCAAAATAATAATAATAAATAATAATAAATAATTTTGTATTTTTCCATAAATATTAAATAATTTTTCTGTAATTAAAAAATATTGACCGAAAATTTATTTAACCCGTTTTAAGCTACAATTTTTCGAAAGTAATCTAGCTCCAGAACTCTAACAAAGAGGCGTTGCAACTTCAAATGTCGTGTGCACTCTTCTTAAAAAGTGTTTCATGATTTAACCCTTTCGGGGCGGAGTTTAGTTTTGAAATCCAAAATACTCTCAGTAAAAATTTAATCATGCCATAAATGTTGGGGTTAGAAAATTATATTGGATGCTCAAAAATTTTGAAATTATCCTTTAATGCGGGAACACCGAAATCGAAAAAATATTTTGCGTGGGTCGTAAGATTTGAATAATTGTTTTGAGGGGCATTAAAAACGTGCTGGGACGTATTATCCCAGTAGTCCCGAAAGGGTTAAATACCAAAAAGTAATATCGAGACATAGGGTGAAATTCGGGGTCGAAAGGGTTAATTTAAAACAAAAATCAATAATTGAATAATATTTTTTGAATAATTGAATAATTAAATTAAATTGAATAATTAATTTTTATAGAATTTTAAATATACCTCTACAAATGGGGCGTGGCATATGCAGCCCATTTTGGATTATGTCTTTTGTTTTCGTCCAACTAATGAATTTATATTCAATATTTCGCAGATATGTTCATATTTGGCAACGATATGAAGATTGGAATATTACTTTTATATGAGGAGTGGGCGTGTTCATCAACTGATTTTGTTAATTTTTTCCCTAGACATATATTTTCATAAAAAAAATCATGTGTGGCAAATTTCATTAACTCAGGACTACTTCTTCTACTTTTGGTCACAGTTAGTACTGACTCGTCCCACTGTGGGACGTTCTGAAACCTGTGGTCGCGAAGTTATTTGTGTTCCGCAGTAATTGAAAAATATTAACTAAACCAAAAGCATTAAAATCGATCTTTGTTTTAACGAAACTTGAAACCTGTTAACAACTTATGAAACTGCCAGAAGTAGTCAAAGCAAAACGGCCAACATGAGCAAATCACAAAGGAGTCAGGTTCAAACACAATAATGAAAGGCCTCACACATCTTTGGTGACTTGTGGCTTGGTTGGAAATTGATGTCACATCTACCATTCTTATGGAGACTTTGCACACTTAGATTACGATTTATTGCGAAGTATGCAAATTTCTTTAAATGCAAAACTGCAATGCAATGCAATAGGTGAACCTATGGTGATGACCCGAAGTTGAATTCGATTTAGGTTTTTTCTGAAAGAGTTGCCAGAAAGATTATAAAAGAACATCGCATAAAATTACACATATATTATTGACTAATTTCAATTCAATGTATAAACAAAATTGAATTTTTTTCAATTACAAAACAAAAAATATGAACCCAATAGTTTTTTACAATAGTATTTTCCTCGAGCAATGCGTGCGCACTGTAGCTCAAAGAACATTTTGACAGCACTTTTTATAGAAATATATTTCTTCTTGCGATTAAGCCTTTTGCGATTAACCCTGGCGAAAATTAACATTTAACCCATTAAAGCCGGGTACCAGTTCCGCCCATACGATTTTTATAAAATTTCATACACGACCTGGAATTGATCCAAAATGATCAGAAAAAAAATTTCAGCTTTCTGTCTCTGCACGTTGCTGAGATATTCATTGGGTATTTTGTACCCATTACGCAGCAATGGTAGCTTTTTTCCATACTTTTTAAAGTGATCACGTGAACAAAAGATGTATTGTTTATAGTTGAGTTAGGAGGTAGATTTTTGTGAAGTTCTAAGGCCACTATGTACTTTTCGCCACATTTTCCACCTCCGAAAAATTCACAATTTTTGGAGGCTGGTAACTCTAGCTAGATGGCGGAATTTTAGGGTGACCTCTACTAGACTAAGGTAGCTCCATCTTTACCCCAACCATCCCTATCAATGATTTGGAGATATCTCTACCACGAACTTTTCTGTGATTTTTGTAAAAAGTCAATTTTCATGGGTAAATTTTTATGCAGCATTATGCAGCAATGGGTTAATTAAGTTAATTCCATCATAATGTTTTTGTTTTTCTTTTTATTACCGTGTTTTTTAGTGTGTTGTCATACGACAACAACCATATCATTTTGGCAGTAATAATCTCATAAACGTTAAATTTTTTGTGCATAATTAAAAATTGAATATTTCTTCATTTTAACTTCAGCTTAACTTATTTAAAAAATTAAACACGCAGTTTTTACGCATAATTAGAAATCTAATTTTTTTCATTTACTTCAGCTTAACTTATCTAAAAAATTAATCCTAATTAGAGTAAAAAGTCAAAATAGAAATATCTACTATTTTTTCAGCTTATTCTTCCTTTACTATCTAAAGTTATAACATTAAAAAAATGTGCATAGTTTTCTTCTTTAAATTTAGAAATTCAATTAGTCAATTTCGTATTATTCATAAAACTTCAATAATAAACTTCGTATTATTCATAAAACTTCAAACTATTCTAAGAACCAAAAAAAGTTTATTTTTGAAACCATGGACCATGTTCAGACGTCCACAAAGTACCATGTTGCCTTATGGCAACAAAATAGCAAAAGGGTTGACTGCAACAAAATTTTGAGAATTTTTTTGAGAGGAGAGGGTACAACTTCTGAGCTCAATTCCATTTGAAACCATATTTTGTACTAGCAATTTTTGTATTGGGGGAAGAGGTGTGTGCTCCTGTTGTGCACCTCTGAAGTTTATAGATTGGAACGACTTCCTTGTATTGTTTTCATTTCGTACACCTTGTGAAGTTTACAAAACAAAAACTTGTTTAATTATGAAGAATTATATGTTTTATAGACAATTTAAAAGAAATTCACCCAACAATTTTTAAATTTAGTTGATGTCGATTCCTACACCTTTACATCAATTCTACATTGGAATTCATGTAGAATGCATTTATTAAATGAAACGAACAACCCAGTCAACAACAGAAATGCAAACTGCCTTCACTTGTTTTCATTTTTTAATACAAAACAACAACTATTCTAGCAAACGAATAGTTAAGGTCCAACAACGCGCAGTGAATTCAATTCCACACCTTCGAAAACAAAACAAAGACATTCTCGAAAAGAAAACGCAAAGTTAGTGGCAAATAATAAAATGCAATTTCACACCATTTATAAGACAACTTCAAATATTGTTGTTGTTGTTGTGTTTGTGTTCTTAAACAAAAACACCAGCACGTGAAAAGTTTCCGGCGCACAAAGGCCACAAAGCATGAAAGACGCACAAGAAACAAAAGCAACAACACGCACAAATAGCGATTGAAAAACAAAACAAGTGTAAAAAAACAACAAAGAGCGCAAGCAGCGGATAAAGAAAACGACAGAGGGCTGCAATAACAAAAGCCCGAAAGGATGTTGCATGTGTTTCGGCATATATCCTTTTCGCATAAAGGCTGCGTGTATCGGCTTTGAAATGCGGGCTTTGTAACGAGAAGCGCACAGAACACAGAATACAACAAAAAGCAAACAACGATTGTGAGCTGCGTTGCGCTGCGTTTGTCAAACGAATAAATTTCTGCTTTTTTCTAAGAGTAAGAAATATTCGCGCACATGTGTGTGGTTTTGCTTTTGTAGCCTCAACTTCCATTTACTCTATTAAAAGAATTTTTTGGAACGCTAAAAAAATGAGAAAAAACAGTTCGTCCTTCTTTCTTTCATATTTTAAGAATTGTTTACAACTTTACTACAGCTGCCTAATTTGTAGATTGAATTGAGTGCAACGGGCCCACGGAACGGTTTCGGTCGCAGTCGCAGGTGCTGCAAGTGGCAGCCGGCTTGATTGATATGCGCGCTGGGATTTGTGCTCAAACATTGGACGTTTTCAGCTGCCATGCGGCAAAGGTATACAAATATAGCTTGCATTGTTGTTGTTGTATTTATTTTTTTTTTACAAGTTTTCCTTTTTTTGCAGCAGTGGGATTTTTAAAGGATACAAATTGTCTGATTGACGCTCTGATTTTAATTGATCAGTCATAATGATTGATAGGCATTTGTCTTTCTCTGATGAAAACAGGAAAAGCGTCTCGGAGTGACTTGTTGCACGTTGTCGAGTAGACAACAGATTGGCAGATTTTTTCTTTTTTTTAGTGATATGTGTTTATGTTTTTTGCTTAGAATTTAAGTGAGAAATCTTTTGTTTTTTGAGACACATACGAATTTTATATTATTGTTATTTATTAACTTTAAATAAAATTACCATACAGCCAACCTTGCGGACTTATCGGAGGTTGACGCCAAGGGCCTAATACGCTTCATCACATGTTCGGGCTGGTTTGAGACATCCTAACAACAAAAGAGGGGTTAGAGATCCTGTGGTACCACAATGGGCCTAGCTTGGCCTAAGTGAGCTCTCATATGAGAGCTGCCACCACCACCTACCTACCTACCTAAATAAAATTAATATAAAGAATAGATGATTCAAAAAAGTAACTTTGAAACTGTAATTAGCAGAATTGTTTCAGAAGCTTTCGATGCTTCATGATACAAAAAACAAACGTAGAACCATTTTGTGACACTAAACGCGCTAATTGACGTTCTTCGTATTCGTAGAAAGCTTAAGTCGTGATGCTTGATTGGTGTCATTAAAGGTTCTAAAGATTTTCGGATGCTTTTTAAAATAAACACTAATAATATATTTTGGGCGAAAGTATAAAAATGTAAATGCGAATTCAAGAGAAGATAAAACACATTCCAGGCACATTTTCAAAGGAGAACGACAAAAATCGTTTAGTGTCAGAGGCAGGGGCGGCATCAGAAAAATATTTCGGGGCGTTTCGAAAGTAATTCTTTAATATTTGAAAATGCTTTTGGCATTTTTTGCCTTTTAATTTGTATGTAGTTTTAAAATCGATCCTAATATTTCGGATCCCCTGAATCCGCCACTGGTCAAAGGAGCAACATAGTGCCTGAGAAGAAGTCTACATTTCATATTGTGATACTAGAATTTATGCCCCGAACACATGGAAGACGGCAGCGACAGGACCACATCTGTCAAAGTATAGAAGTATAGAAAGTATAGAAAAGTTCCTATGGAGACGATTATTTTGATGACTGCACGGCTACACGACCAGCAGCCACAGAGCAGTGACTGTTGCCAACTTAAGACTTATTGATTTTTATTTCGTAGGCTACAAAACCAAAGCAATTTACATCACTGCTTTAGAACAGATATTTTTAAAAGCGTTCTTCTTACTTCTTCTATATGCTTTGACCAACAATAAGTTTTTTTCTAAGTATTTCAGTTAAAATTTAATAGTTCTAAAAGTTATTACAAAAGTTATTACACATTGGCATTTGTTTTTGTTAATATTTAAATTAATTGTAAAACTATAAAATGAAAGCATGGATGAATGAATGATTTGTGTTTAAGCGCACAACAATAAATAAGTGTCATGATGTTGCTGCCGCTTTAATTGTAATCAAATACAGGTCTCCCTCGTATAACGCGGTGGTTACGTTCCAGGAAAATTTCGCGTTATATGATTCGCGTTATAGAAGACTTAACTTTCATATAAATTTTAGGGTTATGTTCCAATAAGCTTTTTACAAAATAAAATAAGTACTAAATTAATGATGTATGTACATTCCTACTCAAAATCAAAATTCATACTTTATTTAAAAAATTAAAAAACATAATGAAAAAAAATGTTTTTTTTTAATCACGTTATATCGAAAACGCGTTGTAGAAGTACCGCGAGGGAGACCTGTAGTTGACTACACGGCCGATCGTAGTTGTGTGACCGTATCGCTGCCACTTTCAATGTGTTCCAGTCATTGTGGGTTAACTCTGGTCAGTGTTGCCAGATTAGATGATTTCCTCCTAGATTCAGAAGTTTCTTGGCCTTTTCGGGGAGTTTTTAGGAGCAAGAATTGTTTAGGAGAAAGTTTAGGAGATTTATATTTTTTGTTAGGGGATTTTTCGCATCCTTAGTGGATTTTTGTGAGATTTTTGGATATCTATGTATGATGTATTCAGAACACTGGCAACACAACATGTTTTGGCCACTATTTTAATAGTTAAAACACCCTATTGTCTTAAAAATTTGTAATCTTACAAAATGTAAGCTCGTTCTATCTCTTCTCACTTATTGCTGTCACAATGAAATCCCACAATCCCAAAAATGGCACTTTTCATTTAATTCTTTTGTATATGTTTTGTGTTTGTTAAGTTTTTGTTGCTAAGCTGAAGATGAATAAAAAGGCTGGATTAAAACAAATTATTTACATATATTTTTAACTTTTACTTTTTTTTGAAATGTAGGGTAAAGTCTTTTCAGGTATCTGGCAACACTGACTCTTTTGGTATTTTTATTGATAATTTTTAAAGCCCAAGTTTTTTTTCTGCTTTTTTGATTTCCTTCAACTGTTTGCAGATTTAAAGGATTTTAGGCCCAAATATGAAAACGTGCAGACAATTGTTCACTTAACTGACCTGGTTGGTTGGTTGGTTGGTTGAAGTGGCTGACTCACAGTTGTCCCTCTGCAAGTCAAAATTTTGCGCATAGACGCCGTTTTGATACCACATGCTCACCAAAAGTAAGCCTGGTTAGTCGTATGACTAAATCCAACCGGTAGAGTTTAGGTATCCAAGAAGGTTCCCCAGACTTACTGTAGAGCATTCGGTCAAACAAGTAAGGAAGTGGTTCCCCAGAGACATAAATCTTGCCCTTGCCAAAGCTGGGCAGTGACAGAGGAAGTGGTTAGGTGTTTCTTTCTTCTCTAAATTTCCACAGCTGCTACAGTGGGTATTGAAGGGGACGCTTAGCCTCTCCGCATGTGGACCTATGGTCCAGTGGCCTGTGATGACGACGTCTGGCGACGTTCGTGCGAGATTTGTGTATAAGCTCGCGGGATCTCCTCTCATTGTAGGATGGCCACATCGCCCGCGAGGTACGACAGGAAGTCAGCGACTTCCACCTACGATTGGCAAGACTGAGAGAGTGCAGATAGCAGCCCGTCCTGACAACTTCCAAAGTCGTCGGAACCGTCACACCCAGCGATACGTCAAGCGAGGCCCCTGAGCGCGCCAATCCGTTCGCCCTCTCATTCCCTTCAATGTTCCTATGGCCAGGAACCCAGATAAGGGTGATATCACCACAACGACTTAGCGCGCTCAGCGCCATCTTACACTCCTCGACCAGCCTCGACTGCACCGTGGTAGATTGTAGAGCCTCTATTGCTGCCTGACTGTCAATGAATATTGTAGTCTTGCACCTATCAGTGATATGTGTCTCACTTAACTGACCTAATCCGCTTTGAGTTTGTTCATTGTTCACATTATTTTTGGGTGAAAGAAAGTTGTGTTTTTCCCAATTTTCTGTAGAATTTCGGGGGCCTGGAAAGTTGGCATTATTTTTGGATTTTCGGCATTTAGGAATAAAAGGTTGAAATTTCAGTTTTTGGAATTTTTACTGACTTGTTGTGCAATTTCAATAGCTTTGAGACTTCATTTCGATTTCAAGCTGCGTTGACTGTTGGGAAAGTAGCAATAATTATTTTATAACTAAATTTAAATTATAATTTAATTATCATTAAATTAAAGTTATTTTTTTTTATTATTATTTTTATAATTTCTTTTATATTATTTTATATTTATTGTTCTTGAATCTTTTCACAAATTGCTTAAACTTTCAAATACTTGAACTATTATACTTTCACTTTAATTTATTTTTATTATAATTTCACTAGTTCAACCAAACTTTTATTGACTATTATTTATTACAACGCAGTGCAAATGTTTTTGCAAAAATCAAACTTGTCGAAATTCAGACCGCATGTGCCACTCGCACTTTATCATTCATTCAATTCATATTCACACCGTTCTGACTGCGAATAAATTCCATTAACCGCTCAATCAGAGTTTAAATTCAAATAAACACAGCCGTCCCAGCTGGAATCGCAAATGTGCATTGCAATGTGCATTCTCGTTGTTGTTGTTGTTGTTGGTGATGATTTTATTATTGCCGCAATTGTTATTGTAGCATCAATTGCGAACACAGGAATAGGCGAGCAATGTGAAGCCAGTTGAACTAAAACAAATCCATGAACAAGTCACACCAACGAATCGAACGCACAAACATGGCTCAAATGTTTGCACACACAGACCCAGCTGTGTGTGTTTGTGTTGGTGCATTCGTCCACTGTGGCACCTGCCGCACGCCACAAACGAATGCATTTTTAATAAAGTAACAGAGAGAGAGAGACAACAAGAGAGAGCGAGATAAATGCGTGCAGTCGAAACGGTTCTGTGTAGACAATTGAGCCGTGGCAACAGGTGTGGTGGCCGCTGCACCGGACAATGTCAACTGCAATTGTGATTGTGTTGAAAACTCTATAAATAACAAAGTACACAAATGCAGCGAGCGTCTAATCCAGTTATTGCATTTTAAATGTGTGCAAGCTGACTGCGGCAAGGTGGCAGTGGATAGCGCCTGTGGATATGCAATGATTTAATGCGCACATTTGTTTTCGTTAGCGAATGTCCTGACGCTGGTGCTCGCAGGAATATGGGCAGCGATTTGAAGAATACTTTTGTACATATTTGTCTTTGAAGTAAATTGTAATGAAATTTATTTTAATTGCAGCTTTAGCTACATTTTCATTATTGACTTAAATGGCAGTGAAGTTAGAAGGGTATTTTGCATTTTAATGCGCTTATCAGTGTGTTGACAACACAGCCAGTCAGGCAGCCACACAGTCAGCTTGGCTGCCAGTGACTTTAATGCAATTTTACACCATATTAAACAGAAAACAGAAGCGAGTGAGCTCATTGTGGTGCGAAATTTTGCGCCAATGTTGCGGCTGTGCCCGAAAGCGGATACGGAACAGATGCTGTGCGCAGACAAAAGCCAAGCAATGGCGGTGTATGTGTGTGTGTGGATGTGTGACTGCACGTGTGGCAAGTGCCGTCGTCCTTAAGAAATCGTTTTCACTTTTTTTTTTCAAACTACTGCAACTTGCACAATCTTGATAAGCAAACAGTTGGGCATAATTTGATTATGTTGGCAAAAATATGAGTTGCTGAAGATTCTTGGAAGTTTTGAGAAAATTTGTATGCACACAACAAATAAAATATGTAAAAAATTCAAATTACTACTTGACGCGATACTAGATTTTCTTTAAACGGCCTTATAAGAAAAAAATGCAAAGGTTAGAAAACAGAACGCTGAAAGAAGATACTTAAGAGAACCTACGAAATTACGAGAAACTATGAAATAACTGCTTTTTAAAAATTTTAAATACATAATACGTGTGACATCATAAGTGACATTGAATGCTTGAATATTTAAAGCTAAAATATCTAACTCAATGAAATTAAATTGTATGCTTCAAAGTGAATAATTTTTGCAATGAATGAACAAACTGAGGAAATTTCCTTAGAGATTTAGGAGATTCCTGGCCCTTTATGAGGATTTTTGAGAAGAAGAATTATTAAAAAGAAAGTTTTGGATATTTTAATGGTGACACAATTGGACTCATTAGTGGCACTGAATTTTTGAATATTGAAAGCTTAAGTGTCTAATTTAGTTCAATTAAATTGTATGCTTCAAGGTGTATACGTAGGTTGCCTTTTATATTTTTTCAAAAAGTATGAAAATGCATTTTGTTATCATCAAAAATGGTTTTATTGCTTTTCAAGGAATTCTCCTTGAAGATTTATACACTTTTGAATGTACTCAAACCAATTGTCGAAGCACTTTTTCCACTTCGATTGAGACACTTCCAAAATATGGTTTTTGAATGCTTCAGCAGCATCTTCTGGCGATGAAAATCTTTGACCACGCAACTTTTATTATGTGCGGGAATTAAAAGAAATCATTGGGTGCTAAATCGATGCTTTGGTCGATCAAACAGGCGGTTTTTTGGTCGGCGTCGGTGGTTGTTTTTCCGTATTTCATTGCCCACTTCTGACCAAGAAATTGTTGGGAACCACTTAGAATTGACCGTTTTAAGTTGTTCTAATGACACAGTAGCCACATGACCAATTTTCCTGAAGAAACAGGCAACCATTTTCTTCGATGTTTTGCGTGCCCGAAAAACGTTTGTTAGATTTGGCTCGTCTTGGAAAACCAACACGGTCGATTGCTGTTTTGTTTCGAGCTCATACGCATATATCCATGATTCATCACCTGTTACGATCTTATAAACGTCTTTCGAAGTACCGCGATCGAATTTACCCATTAAAAGCTAAAAATAAATCTTTCTGACAGCTAAATGTTCATGCAATATCGAATGCACGGCCGTGGAACTAATGCCCAAGGATGCCTCTTTCTCACGGTATTTCACATGACGATCTTTCACTATCAGTTCAAGCACAGCATCGATGGTTTCTGGCACAATGACTGATTTTGGACTACCTTAACGAAATTCGTCCTGGAGCAAGCGGCGACCAAGCTTGAATTTGTTAAACCAGTTATAAATTGTTTGAGGGTTAGTGCTTCTCCACCAAATGCCAAATGAAGGCGACCGAAGCACTGTTGTTGAGATAATTCACTTCGGAAATCGTAAAAAATTATTGCTCGAAATTGTTCACGAATCACAAATAGTGCTACCATCAAAATGTCCTTAGCACGTTTCTGGTAAAAAATTACAAAATTTTAAATGGCAATCTCAGATTTTTCCAAAACTTACTAGACCATCCCTATTGAAAAAGTATAAAAGGCAGCCCTCGTAATATATGCAATGAATGAGGAAGTTTACAAAAGACAATTTCAATCGATCTCAGATATTTTTTTTTAGCTGAATTTTTGAACACTTTCAAAAATTATACATTTTCGAATGATTTTTTTTTATAAATTAAATAAATTATCTCCTCTGTTTTTTAATTCTAACATGAAAGAGAAAATATTAAGCCTAAAGAAAAACGAAAGAGAAATAACAAAGCTATGAAGCACTGAGTGAAAACACCGACTCTACATTTATTACACTGCGCGAAAAAAAAATGTTGTCGAAACCCATCCAAATGTTGATATAGGCGTGAAACTAGAGGCCACTCATAGTAAACTGGCATAATCAGTTTTTATTTTCTGACCCAAATTTATTTTTAAAGGACTTGCAAATTTTAAGGAGATACACATTTCAAATATTTTTTTTTAATATTTGCGATTATGCAATCATGAAGACATTGGTATCAAACGAAAGAGGATCTTATTTATTATCTCCTTTAGTTTTAATTTAGCTAAAATTTTTTATTTTGGACTTTTAGGACCAAAATATGTCAGGTAAGGAAAAAATACATGTTTACATCTAAATTTTATTCTATTTGCTGCCGGAAATTCGATTATATTTTTTTAATAATTTCATGATGAAATGGTAAACTATATTGAATATTTTTACATTTAAAGATCATTGATATTTTTGACTGTTGCTGAGACATCCCTATTGGAAAAACTATCCCTGCTTTATGGTCACCCTTTAGTTTCATCTCATTTGTTACTCCATAACTCATTAATCGAAGCATCAACAATCAAATCAGCTGTTTACAAACCAGGCCCGTGCGCAGAATTCGTTTATGGGGGGGGTTTTGACATATGTGTATCATGTTTGGTTATGAAGTTAATAAAAAATAATAAGAAACTTTTCTTATAAATGAAGACATTTTATTGTGTCTTGACTTGATATTCAGTTATTATATAATAAATTAACTCTGCGAGGTGTAGAAAAAAACGTCTCCAAAACTCTTTGCGGATCGACCTCGACATCGCGATGTATATTGAGCGAGGCTAATCCGTTCAGCCGATCTTCAGACATTGTTGACCTGAGGTAAGTCTTGAGGCGACGCAATGTTGAAAAGGAGCGTTCATTCGTCGCTGTCGTTACAGGCAGAACTGCCAAAATGCGAAGCATTTGATGAACATTTGGAAACGCATCTCCATTGCACACATCGAGTGCTTCAAGCGAATTTTTAACGTTCTTTCCGGCGATGAGTTGACGCCAAAGTTTGACTTCGTCTACCCAGATGTCACGGGAATCATCCCGCAAAATTGAAGAGTATGGTTCAAACAATTCTGCATTGAAATTCTTCATTTTGTTGGGGAAGAGGCAAGCAAAGTTTGATAAAATTTTGCGGTGATTCAAAAATCGATCTTGTAAATGGGTCAGAAACAAATCAATGTATGGGATGTAAATCGTTATGCGAAAATAATCTTCAACTGAATCAGTTTGTACGTTGGAGCGTTGAGTCTGTTTTGACGCGAGCCTTGGTTTCCGCAGTTCGATGTCGTATTTTGCGCTGACTTCGCTCGCTAGTGGAAAATTATGTGGAAAAATTCTCGATGGGGGGGGTTAGAACCCCCAAAACCCCCCCCTGCGCACGGGCCTGTTACAAACGTGTTTTATTCTCCACTGCGTCCGCGAAAGTCGCATAAATATTCACCCAGCATCACATTCACTTCGACTACTTCACACTTTAGTCGCTTTACCTCTTCATACAGCAACATGGAAATGGCCAACTAGTTGCGCACAGCTGTTTTAGTTGTTTCGAAAATTTTATGTAAACTGCATTAAAAATCAAATAAATTTTAATGAAATTAATTTAATTGAATTTATAAATTATGGCAAACTCGCGAATGCTGTGTGCTCTGCGCCTGAGGGTGAAAATTAATTTCCAGCTATTTGGCAGACATGCATAATTACTGAGCCTGTCCACATATACGGGAATGCGTCTGTGTGCGTGTGAGTGCGATTTACGCGGCCAACCAAAAGTGGTAAATGCAAACAGTAAAAACAATAAAATTGCAATGTTTGGCTTTTTACTTGTTGTTTTTTTTTTTGGTTAACAAACGCAACGCAAGTAAATGCACAACAAACAGGATAATTGCTGCTTGCCTGCTTGCTAATCCTTTAAGCGGCGCAGTCGACAGACGCGGCGTTATCAATTGCAATGTGCACGGCTCATTAGCGTTGGTATTGTCAGCGCATTGTTGTTGTTGTTATTGTTGTTTTTGTGAGTGTGGCGTTTGTTTGTTGTTGTTGTTTCTGCGGTCAGCGTTGCTGTTATTGTGGTTGATATTTTGGCTCTTACAACATTTAATGTTGCAAATAAATATTTTTATTTCAAGTTATTTCGTAAACCAAAATGGGCAACAATTGTTTAATGAGTTTGAATTATTGCTGAGGCACACAAAATATTTTTTTGTAGCAATTTAAATGTCAACTAATGGCTGAAACAGGCAATGAGCTTATTTTTCTCTGAGAATAGTTGGGCGAGTAAATAAATATTTGAATTTTAGCGAGCGAGCTGTGAATTAAGTTGGGTTAGAATGAATTCGAGTGGGAATTCGAACCCACAGCTAAATATTGCACTAAAAAACAATTTGAAACTACTTAACCCATTCGAGACGACAATTTTTTTCGAATACGCTTCCCAAGAGCGAAATTTTTTTTTTTATTTTACATGTAAGAAAGGCTTCAGATAATTTTTAGATTTTTTGGTACATAGTAAACCCAATGCCAAATTTTGTTTTCCTGTACTTTACAGATTTCATTAGTTCCAAAAAAATCGTATTTCGACGACTAGTTTACTCAGAATAACTGATAATTGCACATTGCTGTTATTGCACAAACGGTATGCAGGCTGCCTTATAGCCTCGGAAACGGTGTGCAATCGGTCTCGAATGGGTTAAATAAATGGGTGTCACACCAGTTATCGCAAAAAACCCCATGGACCCAATTTTTATCTACAAATCGCTGCTGAATAGCAACAAAATCTATGTATTTTGATTGGTTTATCATTGAGACACCGTCAAGCGCAAAAGGTGATCGAGCGAGGATTGACGGTCAGGAAGGTTTTGCTGCGAGTGAAGTGGAACTGGCAGGGAATCATCCACCATGAGCTCAACTCTTAATATGGACTTGTACTGTCAACAATTGAACCGCCTGCAGAAATCAATCGCCCAGAAGAGGCGGAGAGCTTATAGCACCGGACCTGACACCAAGTGATTGCCCTCTGTTCCTGTCTAATGCTCGAAACACATCTATTTCCAGAGCCCTAATTGAGTTCAATAGAATTTCCAAACATGTATGCCGAGATAAATTTTTCATTTTCAAAAATTTCATGTATTCTTTAAATCTTTTTTATAGGTAGTAAAGCTGATGTTTTCTCCAATACTTACGTACATTTAAAATGTGTTCAATTCAGCGTTTAAGAATTTTCACTTTGTTCATTGGCTGTTTATTTATTTAGCTTTTACAAATACTAATAAAATAATAATTTGCAAAAATTGTGATCGATAACACTTCGATCACTATAAGCAATTTCTGCAACGTTATACAAATCTGCATTTCCCATCTGTCAACATACGAAAATCCTTTACTTTCCCCAGTCGCTCAAGCACTTCTCAACTAGTTGGCCAACAATGTTGCAGCATTTAGCGCAAATCAAATTAGCGTTGCCGACTTTTTCGATTCGAATTCCAAAGTCGCCAATCGCAAATGGCCAATAACGCAAACAAACAAAGAGACTCCTCAATGAAAGTTAGACAAACTTTGACCTTCTGAGCAAAATCAGCCATCGTTGGTCCTTTTTTCCTTTGCTCACAACAGTATAGAATCAAAAAGTTAATAGCAAATCAAGAGTAAAAGTAGCAAAGAGCAAAGCGCCAAACGTTCGAACTCGAGCTAACTTTTTCTTCCCCCATTACTGTTTGCGTTGCAGCTTCGACGCGTTTTTTGCTGTCATTTTAAAACAAACTTATCCAATAAAACTTTTGTCAACATTGATTTAAAGGTGAGCAGCACATATAACAATAACAACAACAACAATAACGCCAGCTTGATTTCTGAATGTGCAAAAAACATTGCTAAGCCAAGGCGCTGAGGTATAAAAACTTGCTTCCCGTTGCTTTGAATGAATTTCAAAAATGTCCTTTCAGCCGTTCGACAGCACAACGCACAAATCGCGTTAGCCGCATTTTTGGCTTTCGTTGCTGCAAAGTTGTCAAATCGGGGATTTGTGCCGAGTTTTAATCAACAGCTGCAACTTGCGTCTTACTGCATGCAACAAAAAATATTATTTCAACAAACACAAACGGCCACCTTGCAAGTGTGAAACTTGGTCTAAGTAGCCGGACCAGGATTTGCTTTGCACAATTTCCATTGCTTCCTGGCGTTGCAGTCATTGTTTTACTGACTGTTGTTGTTGTTGCTGTTGCTCAGCATTGTTGTCAGGCCGCCGCTGTTGTGTTGCAACTCGCACTTAATACTTTAATAGCTGCAAAGTTTTTCCTACTTGTGCTGTTTGCCTTAAGTATCTGCGGCATGGCGCGCAGCCGTTCAAATAACTGTAAAACTGCCAGCATAAATTCAGTCTTAACATCTTTTATGTTGCGGTGTTGTTTCGCTCCTTGAGGCCGGTAAGTGAAACTGTTTACTTAATGCAGTTGCTTTGGTCTGTCAGGAGCAAAGTTTTTCACGCGCCACGTGCGGGAGAGGAATGCAATGAGTGTGGAGTGGCCAGGACAGAGAAGAAGACGCAGAAACTTGAGCAACGTTGGCTTAACATAAGCTAAGAACTTGAGCTCCATATGATTATTGTTCCCAATATATACATTTATTGGATGTGACAAAAGAGAACACAATATAACGCGAATCATTGAATAAAAATATTACCATGTTTGAGGTTAAGTTAGGTTAGGTTGGCTACCTCTGCATGAGACACACTTGGCTCAATATGGGCGCGTTGTGATACCACGAGTTCCACGAGGGTTTGAACGTCTCAAACGAATGACGGAATATGGAAAGAGACCTACAATTCACCCACTCCGAATGTCAATAAGCAGTTTTCCTTACACACTTGCAGGTTTTGCCATTATTTACTCATACCTTACTTAGAATAATCTTCTATTTCTTGTGAATAGAAATATAAGTAGACGAATGTTTAACCAGCTCCAACTAGAAATCGAACCTAGAGTGTCTGGTTTGAAAAGCTACCCGCCAGACTATCGTTTCTTGCTTTATGTCCTCAAACATTAAGTTAAGTTATTTAATTTTGCTGCCTTGTAATTCTTGCATGTTTTTTTTTTATAGATTAAGTGCTCAAACTTAACTTTATGCCTAACCCATAGCACTTGGGGGCACAGCTTTGGCCAAAAGAAAATTCGTAATGCCATTGAAAAACACTGAAAAGTGAAATGTCTGATAGATGCAGACATGTGTTGACATTTAATCGTGTTCGTAGCTAAAGTACAATTCGACAAAAAGAAATGCAGACAATTGAGAAATTCAAATGAGCCCAAAGTGACTTTTCTTGTTGTACTTGCAGCTTAGCTTTTTTCATTTCATTAACACAAAGTGTAAAAAAAAACAGCAAAAGTTAACTTAAAGAAAGTGTCCTTGAGCAAAATTCGTCTAGTTTCATTTTACATGCAAATACTGTAGAAGTTAATTTTTCCCAGAAATAAAAAAAAAATAAAATAACTAATTTCGCATGAAAATATTATAATAAAAAAATATAAAAGTAAAACAGCAACAGTAAGACAACAAATTTGTTGATTGGGAAGCAGATGTAAACTTAAAGCTAAACTGAACTAAATAGTTCCAGTATTAGAAAAAAAATTGTTTCTTTGAAATTGAAGGCTGTGGTTAGCATATTTAGAAGAAATCTGGCTGGAATATTAAGAATCCTCTTGAAAAGTCCTCTTGCGGAATGCGGGGCAATTAGCTCAATAAGCACCTCGATCCATAGCTAGGCATAGGATCTATAAAACGTCAAATTATTCAATTTAGTTCAGACAATATTCCATGAATTGACTCTTCATTTTCCTATCTGTGTGTTGACATAAGAGTCTAATAACTATCATTTTTTTTTTAGTGAGGTTTTTACTTTCGATGAAGCTCCGGCGAAAAAAGTGTTGGAGGTCAACGGCGAAGAGGTAGACCCAGGCTCCGGTGAAAGGACCAAGTTGAGGACGTCCTATCATCTTTTGATGTGATCATCTAAAGCAGACGCCTGGAGAGAACTTATGCGACAGTTTGTTTGGCAGTTTGTTATGGTTAGTTAAGTAAGCCAACATCACAAAAAAATTAAAAAATTAAAAATGTATCTGCTGCAAGGAGTAGAAGTTAATTTATTTATTGTTTGGTTTCATATTTTTTTTCCAATAAATTTTAGTGTATTTTATGTACAGAAACAACTTACAACTTCACTACAAACACTCAAAGAACCGACAAAGAAAAAAAGACAAAGTAAAATGGATGTAAAAAATTACTACCGAGGAGCAAAAAAGCTCATTTACTTTTGCATAATTTAAATTGTGTTCGCCGCAAGACATGTTTTATCATTACGTCGAGCCGAGCGTTGACACCTTCTGTGATGCAACAACAGTGCGCCTGTTATGTCAGCTGGTTTTGTTGTTGCCGGCTACCATTCGTGTGGTAGGGGACGACTGGCTGCTGCGACACAATGGCGGTGTTCATTATCCTTGATTATTGCTCTGGTGAAACAACTAATTTATTATAAACAACAATAACATATATTGAAGGCACATTTCATAGAGACTACTCTTTTGCGCATTTAAAAGTTAATTACACCGTGCGACAACATTTTTTACACCGAGAAAAATCCATTTGTGCGTGAAATTAGAGACCAAATCTAGTAATTCTTTATTGGTAAGAAAGTTATTAAAAAAGGTGGAAGCTGCAATTCTAATGAAGTACAAAAATTATAATTATTTGAGTATCAGTATTTTAACCCTTTCGGTACTTCTTTTTTGTTTTTAACTTTAAAAGTCATTATTTTCCATTTTATTACTGTTTAAGCCTACATAATGAATAATCAAAAGTAATTTTTTAAAATATTGTTCGAAAAAGTGGTTTTTGGGCATCATGAAATATGGCATAGTAAAAAATAAAAAAAATCGTACAGCCTTAGTAAACTATATTTGGGATCTAACTTTTTTTACACTTACTAAAGCAATAAATACCTACTAGATTACTTACATAAACCTATAAAATAAATTGATTTTTGCAATAGAATAAACAAAAGTACGAAGTGACCCCTTTTTGTAAAATACGCAGCTCGATAGGACTGCGCACTTTCTGAACCCTTACAAGTTACTTGGTACACTAATCAAAATATTTTTTTCATTATTTGGTATAAAAATCTTCAGAGAAAAATACAAAAATTAAAAAATATAGTATCCACAAGTTTTTGACCTAAAACAGGCACTGGAAAGAGACTATGCCATATGGCATAGAATAACCGAAAGGGTTAAATAATAAAAAGATACATAATCAATGAAGCGAGAATAATACAATTTTGACACGTGATCAAGGAGATTTTGGGTTTTAACATACTTTATTTTCAAGAAAATTCTGTATTTATTTTCAAGGATATAAAGGATTAAAATTTTCAAAGGACTTTTTTCATATCCTTTTTTTACAAATAGATAAAAAATAAATTTTATATAAATTTTTGAGCCATTCCTCTTTCTTTTGATATACACATCACCATATTCCAACGAGGTTAAGTTTTTTTTAATATTTTTTATTTGTTATCCCCTTCAAAATATTGAAGTCCTTTTAAAAGTACAAAGGATGTAGGGATGAAAAACTGAGTACGCAGTATTACTATGTTTGGTCGCTAGTTTCACGCCCATATCGATTTTTTCTGGTATGAAAAATGTTTTTATTTTTGTCGCACGGTGTTACAAGTTAATTCTATGGGACAGAAAACGAAACTGCTTAACCGTAGATCGAGCTTAAAAAAAATTAAGGAATCCTATCCTATGTATACAAAGGAGAAAATTATAAACATTTCAATTTTCTCAAGACCTCTCTTAAAAAAGAAAGATGGTTTATGAAAGATGGTTTTAAACAAGCATAATCCCAAAACAAACAAAGTCACCAGAATGATTCAATTAATTATATCCTGAAAAAAGTTATAATAAAACAAAAAACCAAATGTATCATTTTTGATACAAAGCTCGATCTACGGTTAAAAAACAAAACAACAAATATTTTTTTCCAAACTTCATTCATTTTACTCAAAATAGTCACCTTCTGCTTCAATACAACGTTTTGCACGATCAATTAGATCATTGAATAATTTTTTGGGGTCATCTGTATTCATTGTTCGTAATCAAAATGTTGGTCGTTGCCTTTTTAATTGCTTCAACCTCAGGATATGGTTGTCCTTTAATTGACAAATGCATTTTACCACATAGATAGAAGTCACACGGAGCCAAGTCAGGTGAGTAGGACGAGTGATTGATGGCAAAAATTGAATTTTTGATCAAAAAATCGGTTACCAAGTTGGATCGATGAACTTCTAGTTTCATGCACATGGTTCGCAATTGTAAATGGTCGGTCAAAATGCAATTAAATGAATTTTTGTATATATTCAATTCCATTTCTATATATCGCAATGACGATTTTGGCTCATTTTTGGTGAATTCATGCACTTTTCCGATGTTACTTTGACTAACCACGGTATTTGAAGTATCTGAATGTTTGTCGTCCTTTATGTCTTCTCGACTGTCCTGGAATTGCTTAAATCACTCATGTACTCTGGCACGACACAAAAAATCATCCCCATACACTTTTTTTTTATCATATTGAACGTTTCGGTAAAATGTTTCCCAAGTTTAGAACAAAACTTATTATCGACTCTTTGTTTAAAGCTCATTTTCCGACCGTTGCTATAACAGACTTTCAATTTTGGCGCAAAAACTTCAATACAATTGAACCAAATGTCATGAAATTTTGACGTATTTGACGAATTTTGATGTACGCAGCAACAGATTGCGTCAGCAAAACCTACTTACTCCGTTTGAGCGGTTTCGTTTTCCGTGGAAAAAATTTTTTAATAGAAATATTAGATCCCTATGGCTTTTAAAACCTCAGAATGGCTTTTGTGTGTACTGTTGCCATATGCAATGTTGCATGTACCTTGTGAAAACGTAAACAGAATCAGTTGATTTTTATACTCTCCCTCTATTCTTACTCACAATTTGCTATTTTATTCTCCACGCATTGTGAATATCCCCAATAAATGTTAAATTATTAGCTGCGGTAGCGCTGAGAACACCAACAAAGTACGGCAAACATGATAATGGAACGGGATAACAATTATGACAGCACAGAAGTCAGCTTCTGTTGCGCCTGAAGCTGCCGCAAAAGTCTGGGCGGAGACTCACTTGGCAATCTTCCGACGGTGTATTGAGAGATCGTCGACAAATTGTCGCTTCGATTATGCAAATTTTTAATTGGCGCGCAATTTTCAAAAGAACTTTTCTTGTTGACTGCTGAAAGCGCTTCTAATTGCCTTAGCGCGCACAAAGCCATCGAGGCGCGGCTCGCATGCAACGATGAGTGGAACAGAATTGCAGCAAATGGTTTTACCTGCTTCGCCGATAAACCCATTTCGAGGATACAAATCAAAAAAGGATGCTTACGGCGCGAAGGCACAGGGGCCGCATGGCCAACTAACGCATGCAAAGAAAACACATAACACACACACCGACACACACGCACCCACCCACATGTGTGTGCGCGGCGCCATTGAGCGCTAAACGGCAAAAATAGCGGCGCACCAAGAAGGAGATTCGCCTTTTTTGTTGTCGCTTCTTTCGCAGCGCTGGCGTTTTGTTTTCTGCTTTCTGACAGGCTTTTAGGTTTATGCAGGATTTCAATGCTGGCAAACATGAATTTGCACTTTTATGTGATTTCTGAAAGCGGATTTCATTCATTCGACGCTAACGCGCACAAACGACGACAGCTTTGCTCCCCAAAAAACAAAAAATACTATAAATAATTCGTTGCTGTTTCTTTCACCAAATGTAACGTCAAAAATAAAACCAATAGTTGGCATTTCAACGTTCAATGCAGCAAAGGTAACAAAAAAAGCATTCTGACTGCCATTCAGCGCAGTCGAAATTCTTTATAAAAAAAATGCCACGCTTTATCTGACAAATGTTGGCCCACCCCACTTCTTCACATGCGAGTACATAGTCGAATAGTCGAACAGTTGGTGCTTTGTGTTTTTGCCTTTATTGTTGTTGCAATGTATGCAACACGTTTGTGCAAATTGCTGCAAAAGAAAATTTTCCATTTTACTAATTGCGTAAGAATTTTTTCCCTATTTACACCACAGCCTAAAGTTTTGTTTCTGCTTGTTGAAACTAATTAACTTGATGGATTCCATTAATTATGCCCCTTCCAGGCCACATCGAAGGCACGAAGGCGCAGCAGCCGCACTTCACATTAATTATGCGGCTAAGAATTTTGTGGTTGCGCGCAGCGTGCGGCGTGCATTGTGTTGAAAAGGCCTGCGGCCAGCTCAAAGTTCTTTGTCCATAAAGCAATCATTACTGACAAACCTGCAGTGGCAACACCTGCAAAGAAACTTTCAAAGATGCGACGAGCACAAAGCAATTGGAACGAAGAGAAGAAAGCTTCCGAAAACACGAACGAGGGCATTTACCTTTCATGGAAAATATCTTGGAAAATATTTTGGGGTTTGCGGTTGTTAAAATGTAAATAAATGTTTGCAAAAAAACCGACTGGTGACCTCTTTCAACTGGGTAGATGGAAGGAAGACCAGCAGCAATTTTGGGGCTTTTATATTAAGAAATGCTTCAGTTTTAATCTGTCAAGTTTTTCATACCTACAAAGTGTTCATATTATATTCGCTGATATCTCCACAAGTACACATCGGATTTGGCTACTTATAACTGTAGAACTCTAATTGTAGAATTGATTGTAGAACCCCATAAAAAAAATAAAAGTCACCAAATCAAAAGTCAGATATTTAAACAGATATTTAAAAATGAAAAACCCTCAAAATTACCGCAATAGTCTATCGAGTGTTAGGTGAAAAAAAATGGATTTAAATGCTAAAATTCTTATTGAAACTTTTTCAGAACATGGTTTAATTTCGAATTAAACTAACAACTAACCAAAATTAATAAAATTTTTTTCACACTACAATCTTTGCACTTGGGAATCAACGCCCTTCGTGCGTACTTGGACACTTCTTTCTTTGATAGATTTATCCAGTTTTCGTCACATTCTGCGGAATTGAGTTATGTTTGAAATAGCGCTTTTGATATCCTTAATTTTTTTTATACGCGCCGAATATCGTTCAAGCGGTCGCACAGTGTCGCGAGGAAGGATAAAAATCAAAAAAATGTATGTTGTAAATGTGGAAAAATAAGTTTCAGAATGCAATTGAAAAAATTTAACTTATGAGGCTTATTTTGAAATCACAAACAAAACCTCGCACCGTATTTTTTATTTTGTGAAAAAAATAAAACTGAAAAATTAATTCTCATTCTGCAAGTGAAAAATAAAACTTACCGCATAATTCCCCCCCCCCCCCCCCCAAACATAAAACCAAAAATAATTTTTATTTTCTGATAAAAAAAATCAAAAACATAGTTTTATTCGGTGAGCGCAAAGTAAAAATCGAAAAATAAGTTTTATATTTTGATGGAAAAATAAGTTTCATATTTTAATTTTTATTTTTAGCTTATAATTTTTACTGTCCCTGCTTCAAACTAGGTATTTAATAAAAGTCAAATTTGTCTGATCATCCATGACACAGCAATCAATTGTCGTCAAACAGTTCTGTACAACTTTCAACGTGGGTTTTGCCCCACTGTACTTTAGTACCATCTCTATTCGTACCTTTCTGCCTTTGAAACGTTTTTAAATTTGCTCTACTTTTGATTTTGTAAAGAGTAGATGCTGATATTTTTACTTGACTTTTTACAACAACACGTTTAAGATGTTTGGATCACTCTTGCAAGCGCTTAACACATCTTTTTCAATTTCGTTATGGTTCAGGCCCAATTTTCTGCAACGCCTAGCTTTTTTCGCAACCCTGACATTGTTGTTGATATTTGCTATAATACTACATACTTTTATACCATAGGTCTTCAAACTTGCAACATTCTTCCTATGCATCATTAAGAGTTGCTTCCATTTTACAGGTATTTATCCAAAAGTAATTTTCTTGTCCATATTTTTGAATCTGCAACATGAAATTTAACTATGACAGATGAAAGCATTGGCAAGAAAAAAACACCTCAAGGAATAGCCGATCGTGAAAAATATAACAAAATTGTGCTTTGCAAAGTGTTGCCAGATTTCAACTGAGTTCAACTAAAGCAATTTTTATTATTAAATAATATTTTATTCTTATTTCAGTGGCCAACTCAACTTTCAACTCTATAACAGATGATTACTTATCTGTTATAGAGTTGAAGTCGACATCAATAGCTCTTTTCGAGCTCATTAGTCACACACAGTTTTAGTTCAAAAAAGTTTTCAGTTTTTCTTTTAGTTAATGTCCGTCTGAAACACCGTTTCAAACAAAATTGTTTCAGCGAATAACATCAGATTTGGATCGGTTTTCTAAAGTAGTCCTAACCTCGTTCTGGCCAATCTTAGACAGTGGCAAAGAAAGGGGTCTAATATGTCTTCTGCACTTTTTAAATAAAAAAAATTTAAATAAACTAAATAAGTCATAAATAAAAATAAAAAAATAAATAATAAATAAAAATAAATCAAAAATAAATAATAACCAAATAATAAAATCATCATAATAAATAAATAAATTTTTTAACTCTCATTTCTTTTATTATAATGTTTTACAAAGTAAAGTTTCTATGTCTCGATTTCGAATGCAGTCCAGGAGATTCAGATGATTTTACTGGACTCTTGCCCATGATTCAGTAATAAATCAATGTCACATCTGAAACAGATTCGACAGAAGACTACTTAGAAAACATTCAAAAGCTGGCTATTCAATAAATTTCGAGACTAGTTATGGGATTCTCGCTTCAAGTCTTGCATCATATACATAGATACAAAATTAATACTACGAAGGTTCATAAGAAGACCAAATCACCGTCAAAATCGTATGGATGGTCATATGAATAGTCTTTTCATTGTCATCATTGTTCCCCCTTTTTTAGTCACAAATCAATCATTTGAAAGTTTTGTTCAGTACTTCAGTACTCATTAACGAATTATTTATCTATTTATCTATTCATTGTTTGTGGCAACATCAGCTGCCTAATTTTGCTTAGTTTCATTACTTTCTTGACAAGCTTTGTATTTTTAATTATATTTCTTCACTAATTTTCAGGTGTTTACTTTGGTTATAGTTTGTAAACAGATGATGTTTTTATCACTTGACTTAAAAATATAATTAAATAATGACTCTATATTACAAAACCATAAATAATAGTTGCAGGTCCAGTTAAATGATTCCATCAATAAGACATTGCATTATTTACATTAGGTTAAATCAATACAATTTTAACTATTTATCAATGGTGAAGCGACTTCAAGAACTTCATACATTTCTTGTGGCCACGGACTTACAATCCTTTTCATTTTATCAAAAGTTATATTCTTTGTGTGTCTTTTTAGTTTTCCAAAGCAACTTATCACCAATTGACTCTCTTCTGTTATTAACCCATTTAATCCGTTCCAAAGTCCTCTTCTTAACCATTGCATGACCAATTCAAAATCACCATGAACTGTTTAATATCCTTGCGAACTTTTGCCAGGTAGTTTATTTTGAAAACCTAGTAAAAACAGTTCAAATTTACTTAAGATTAGTCACATTTTTGTAAAAAAGGTAGAAGACAATCTTTGGATGACGTAGATAAAACAATCATGCAGCTTTATTTGTCTTCATGTCTTGAGCAGAAATTCAATGCCTGCGATTAGTTGACCAGCTGATATTAATTTCCAGTTTCCATTATAGTTAATATTTCTTTCATTTAATTAGTCACATAAGGGCTCCTCAGTTGTTGACTGGCTTCCTTGAAGCATTATTTTCGCAAGACAAATATTAATTACCCCACATTTAACATCAGTGAGGACAACAGGCAGCCAGGTGTCATGTCTGCTGTCATATTGTGTGCTGTCATTGCCAAGCAAGACCAGGCGAAAAGTCATTGCCGAGTGTCAGCCGTGTTATGGTTGATGTCATAAGCGCTTTCTGTGCGTTGCGCGGGTCAAACGGCTACAATTACCAACACCAATAAGACGACGAAAGCAATGCGCTTAAGTCAACACACGAGCCACACACGAGCTAAGGTATTTGTGGGGAAAAATATTTGTGCGGCAACAACTGAAGATGTACGGCACAGCTGAGGGCGGCGCACTCAAGACTGACTGCTGACTGCTGAAGGTGCTAAGTGCTGTATTTTGTGCTTCATTAAACACTCACTTCACTACTGTGCCCGCCAGTGTGGATGGCGCGCAGACATTGTTGACAGTTTATTGCAGGCGATTTAACGGATTAATGACAAGAAAATGCTGCCACTTTATTTGAAAAAAGTGAGCAAATGCCACATGCACGAAAGACCAACAAGATATGTTTTGGATTTGTTATTATGTATGTGTGTGTGTGTGTAATTGAAATTGTAATAATTTTTTTGCGTTGGCATATTAACCATGAAGCGCCAATGTTTCACTGTTTGAACGCGACAGGAAGCCAAAAAACGCATGAACGAAAGTTGAGCGTGCAGTGCAAGTGTGTTGTTTTGTATGTGTTTGTGTCTTTGTATGAGTGTGTGTGTGTGTGTGAGTGTGTTGCATTAAGCCAGCTTAAAGGTTAAAAGTGGCAATAAAAGGCCACCAAAAGTCAACACATATGTCGGCGACTTATTGCATCACGCAGCAAATTCCGAAAAGCTTTAAATTGCTGGAAAAAATTGGCCTTTAAGCGATATTTTTCACCTCGATTTTTCAAGTGAAATCGAAAAATCGCGTTAAAATACATGCAATGCAGATTATTTTATTTCCATGCGCAATTTATTGAATTTTAATTCAATTGCTGCAATGCAACAATAACAACAAAAACAACCACAACCGCCTATAACAACGCGAGGCAGAAAATCAATTCTACGAAAAATCATTCAAACGTATTAATTCATATGGCAAATTTTGCTGCGCGCAGCATTTGCCGCAAACGCACACACACACACACACACACAAACACAAACAGACATAAATACCAACAAACACACAAACCGGCACGTTACATAGATGTCGATTTTTTGCATTAAGCTTAGAAAAAAACACGTGTTGAAAGTAAAAACCGCAGCTGCAACACAGCAGAAGGGGACCGAGAAATGCGTCGAACAAACAAAGCGGCCGCGTCGCATTTTTGCGGCAAATTCATGCGATTTGCTATTTTTGGCACATGGAAAGCGAGCGCAAAAAGCAAACATTCAGAGCGACAAAAGTAAGAAACACAACATGGCGTCAAGGATATGGCATGGCCGCTCTTTGTCGAGTGAGCGCGCGCTGCCGCTGATATCCTTTTTATGGCCATTTTATGTAAACCGCTTCCGGTGCGACTGAATTTGCAAATTTGCGTCGGCAACATTTTCCGCGCCGCTGTTGTTGCCGCACACGTGTTTGTCGTTTTGCTGTTGCACCGCAACGCGCCGCTGACGGCATACAATGGTCTCTGTGTGCGTGTTTGTGTGTGTGTGTGTGTGCGTTTACAAAAGTCGACAGCGACAATACAATTGTAAATTGTTTGCATGTTCTTTTTCTTGTTGTTGTTATCATACTTACATTTGTTGTTTTCGCCAGCGAACAAACAAATATTTGCAAGGATGTGGCAGGATTTGTTATGTTTTTGCCGTGCGTCTGTCTTGTGTCCGCAAGCAACGCTGTATGAATATGTTTTGTTGCTTTTTTGCGTATGGTTGTTGTTTAATATTGTTTTTGGCATGATGAAATTTGGCTTGGCCAGTGTGCTGCACTCGTCGGTGTGTTGATTTTTTGCCGTCCAATTCGTCGGCACTTGGTGTGAGCGATTTTTTGCGTTTCCGAGCGCCCTGTAACAGTTTCATGTAACAGGATTTGCGTGTTGGTATTATGATGTCGCTAAAATAACAACGCAGACAACGAATGCACACACAGAGGGCAACGACACTCGGTTCATTCATTAGAGTGGCGCTCATCGTTGGTCATTTGAATAGAAATAGCAGAACATTTTCTGTTGCTCATAATTTTATAGATGGTAAATAATAGTCAAAATGTTTGTTATTTATATTTTAAAGATTTGTTTAAAATTAATTTAGAATTTTTATTTGTGTAAAATTTTGATTCGTTATAAGTTATAGTAAACTTCGGGTTGATTGAATGATCCATTGAATGATCCAATTTAGGTCAAACATCCACCATTTTGTTCGATATCTTGTTAAGATTTCGAAGGGAATTCCATTATGTCTCTGTTGACGAAAAATTTAGACAGTGGATTTTCAAAAGCTTGTGGCAATCACTTGGTGGCAGGTCCGGACTATACGTTGGATACTTAGGAACCTCTCAACCAAGATTTAAGCGCTTCTGGTGAGTCAATACCCATGTCAGTGGTCTTGCGTTGTCCTGATGGAACAAAAGTCCTTTTTAATTGGCCTCTTCCGATCTGTTGATTTCTTCAGACGGGTTCAACTCTTGCCAGTATAAGTACAGACTAAGGGAATCATCGCACAGTGCATGGTACCGATCATAAAATATATTTTTTTCAAAAAAAACTATTGGAAATTTCCACGGATATTCAAGGATAAAGTTTTAAAAGGACAGGTTCAATACTTCTTTGTCCTTTTGCACCAAAATATTAAATGTTTTAAGATTTTAAGAATTTTTCTCTTTCATTTGATACCCATAGTGTCATTCTACATTGCGCTCAATTTTTAAAATTTTTGAAATAAATATGTCCTTGAAATTTAAAAGTCCTTTTAACCCTTATTCTCATACCCGGGTACCCGGGTGCCCACTGCGATGTATTTTCGTGAAAAAAACTGACAAATAATGAAAATTTTTTTCTTACCTCCCGGATCCTCGTTATTTAGGTGAAAAGCGAACAAATCATATCAAAATTTTATAAACACTTTTTAAACGGTGTAATAAGTCAATGCAAATTAGAAACGACGTAGCCGCTGTGTACAGGGACTCTGCACCGTGAAATTTCGGACTACTGATTTTAAACTCAGCCGTACCAGTTTGGGAGATGATAAAAGTTCAGAACGTCTACATCAATGATGATAACATTTCTTAAGTTCTTCAAATGGTGTCAGACAATCGTCAAATTAAAGTTAAAGAGATGGCAGAGGCTATGAATATGTCCAAAGAACGTGTCTGTTACATACAGAATCAAGATTTAGGTCTGAAAAGGCCTAGGTGCCTCATTTGATTACTTTAGACCAAAAACATTGGGCATTTCTAACGCTGTGTTAGTAAAATTAAGATGCAATTAATCAGAGTTATGGCACTAATTAACAACGTGCAAGGATACCATGTAGAAAAATTCAAATTAATTTAAAGAAAAATATTTCAAGTGCTTAGTCGAAACTTTTCAGATCACTTTCGAAGCATTCAAGTTCATTTCACTTTTTAAATTTCTTGTTTGTTTAATGTTTTTAATTTTTTATAAAATTTTTAATATTAATATATATAAATTTTTTATATTTTTATTCATTGGTTTTTAGTTAAAATTATTTTCGTTTTAATTATTTTATTATTTATTACTTTATTATATTATTTTATTTATTTTTAATTTTATTTTATTTAATTTAGTTTAATTTTGTTTATCTTATTTTACTTTATCCGATTTTATATATCTTATTTTATTTTATTTTATTTTATTTTATTTTATTTTATTTTATTTTATTTTATTTTATTTTATTTTATTTTGTTTTATTTTATTTTATTTTATTTTATTTTATTTTATTTTATTTTATTTTATTTTACTTTATTTTATTTTATTTTATTTTATTTTATTTTATTTTATTTTAATTCATTTTATTTTATTTTATTTTACTTAATTTTTTATATTTTAATCTTATTCTTATTTTTTCATTCAATTCAATTTTATTTAATTTTGTTTTACTTTATTTTAATAATTATTTTTTGATATTTTTATTAAGTTTCAACTTTGATTATAAAATCGTTTCAATTAGAAAAAAAAAACACCACCCTAAAGCAACAACCATGCAGTACCTTAGATTTCCCCACATTGCCTCTTGCAGTCGGCCACCGTTATTTGCCACAATAATGGCAATTGTTGTTTTGTCTACTCTCGTTGTTGTTGTTACTATTACGACTGTCCATAAATTCTTCTGCGCCTGTCCAATTCCGGTGAATTGCACTTTGTGCGTTTTTGCGCTGCCGCCTTTACGACAAGCGACGCTTTTTCGCCTATTTCTGTCACATGAGCACATTTGACGGTCTGTCATTCGCCACCAGCCACCGCGCTTCCTCTGTGATTTCTAATCTAAATGCGCTTTAATTTGTCTGTGCCGGCGCCTGCGGCTGTGGACGCTTTTCGTCACTCTCCAAATTTTACATTTGTGAAAAAAGTCATCAGCGAAAAATGTTAGCTTCCGGGCGCTGCCGAATTATTATGCGGCCTTTCATGGCAACAACAAAAAGTCAGCACTTCCGCTTTCATTTTCCCAAAAACATTATGCAAAATCTTTTGTTTTATGAAAAAAAGGCATCAAACGAAAAATATAAAAATAAATCAGTTGAAAAGTAATCGTTGAATACTTTAAACTTTCGCTCTCGGCAGAAATCAGACTTTCCTCTGAACAAATCACACTCAATGTTTACGTCCACCGCTTGCAAACGCTTCCCGCACCAGCGTCACGTAGCTTCAATTGCAACGCGACAACACTCGAGCACAGCAAACTTCAACCGCAGTAACACAACAACAACAACAACAATATATAATCACAAGAGTAGCGCTGCCAACGACAGCAAAGCACAATACTAGCGCAATAACAACAACAACTTAAATTGTTTAGAAAAGATTTCGAAGCATTTGTTGCGTGTCATTAAAGTTTCAACAACGCCTCAATGGCGCAAAAACAAAAACAAAACATAAACAAAGGCAAAGTGGAGCAACAGCCGAAGCTGTGAAGAACACAACAACAACAAGAAAATATAGCCAAAGGGTTGCGAACGAGTTGTGGGGCAGGTCGCCGGCGAACGAACGTCCCCGCACTCCGCGCAACCTGTTCGAGCACAACTCCCCCGACGGCGGTCGACGCTGGCACTGAAGCAGCCACACAGCCACAGCAGCCAGTGTCTGGTGGTAGTGGTTGCGGTAATGGTGGTAATGGCCCTAATGCCACCCCTCTTGCCGCCCACCCACCCGAAGCCGCCGAAACCTTGCACGAAATGATTTTAATGTGCTGCAAGCGATGTCAGAGTTGATGTCGATGTTGTGTCATTTGATGTCTCATTGCGGTGGCCGGCATGGACGACTCCGATGAGGGGCAGCGACATTACGTGTACTGCGGTGTGGCCAGGGAAAATGTGCTTTTGTCGCATTTTGATGTCGTTCGAAAAACGTGCGCCGGCAAAGGGTTAACGACAAAAAACAAAAAGAAACCAACAGCTGGCAAAACTCAAATCCAAACGAGTGGTTTGAAAGAAAGCGGCAGTGGGCGGAGGGGTTGCAAAGTGAACATATTGCGTCCGGCCAAATGAGCGCAACGAAAGTGTCTCGATACAAGTTTCTAAAGGTGCTTGAAGGGGGCAGCAGAACAACGTGAAGAGTGCATAAGTCGCCGGAAATCCAACAGATGCTCTTACGGCGACAATTTTGCATGAATGACCACACTAAACACTCGGTTGGCAATGTTGTTGTTTATATTTGGTTTTTTGTCGGTTGTTATTGTTGTCAAGGATATGTTGGCAATAAAGGAAACTTTTACGAGCTTAAGACGGCAATGCGAGACTGTTTTATGGGGCGTGTCGGAGCAGAAGGGTCGGCCGATGCAGAAATGTGTGTGTGTGAAAATTAAATATTAATACATGGAAATTAGCCTGTAATGGCATTGTCGAAAGTTGTAAATGTAAGAATGGCAATTGGCTGCTTCATTAGTTGGAAAAATTCTATGAATGCTTTTCATTCTCTATTTGTAACTTGTGCAAAAGATGCTGAGATATTTCAAAATTTTTCAAAATTTACACTAAATTCAGGTGATTTTTATTTATTTTTAAATATAAAAATTGTTTAAATATAAAATTTCCCTATCTATGCACTAAACTTAAACATTTTTTAAACTTTTGTTTTTCAGTTTTAACTTTTATTTTTCAATTTTTCACTTACTAAGTATTCATTAAAAATATTTAAAATTAAAAAAACAAATACAAAATAGTGCTTCTCCAATTTTCACGCCATTAAGTTAAATTTGACATTTTTTATAATTTTTTTAACAATGCACAATTGAAACCGGCTGCACTGGCACCAGTCGAACAACTTTAAATCGCCCCAAACGGCACTTGAAATTACTGTTTGCAACATTTGCCAACTCGTACCGCTTTTTGCAGCTGAAGTTTGAAGTGTTAAATCGTCGCCTCGGGTGGCCGTACTCGAAAAGTTTCACTTTTCACCAGTTGTTTCGGACATTCGTCGAGTGTTGGCTACCGAATTCCAGCACGCTTGAAAATTTATTTACAACAGAAATTCAAACAAATAAAATTCAATAGAAAAAGTAACTTGCTATGATGTTTAAAAATCAGCAAATTTACCATTTTATAAAAATTCTGATATAAGCATAAACAGATCTCAAAACCGTAGTACTGACTTTCCAATAAAATATTTTGCTCAAAGAATTGCAGAAAATTTCGGAGATTTATTAACGAAGAAGTTACGCTTCCACGTAAGTCTCCTTTTCTGAGCATTGCAAAAGCTGATTTTTGGAATTCTGAATTCTTTTTGAATTCTTGATTGATTTCAAATCTCCAAACTCGTAGTAGAAATTTCAGAAAATTTCGCAGAATTAAAATTAAAGCAGATTCCTTTCTGAAGTTTCCCTGAAGTCTCCTTTTCTGAGCGTTACAAAAGCTTGTTATTGGAATTCTGATATAAGCGATTATTTATAGATAATCGACTCTTCGAAGTCTTCACTGTTCAAAAACATATTTTACTCAGAGAATTGCAAGAAAGTGGGATAATTTATAGTTCAAGAAGGTTTGCTTCCATCAATATTTGAGCGTAGCAAAAACTTATCTTTGGATCTTCATTATAAGTTTATGACTCTTTCAGATCACATAACTCGTAGTAGATACTTTCCAATAACAATTTGGGCTCAGAACTGCTGAAAATTTCGGAGATTTATATCGAAAAAGATTCCTTTCCACTAAAGTATTCTTTTCTGAGCGTTACAAAAGCTTATTTTTGGAATACTGACTTCTTCTTGAATTCTTGATATATTGACTCTTTCAGATCTCTGAACTCATAGTAGAAATGGCAGAAAATTTCGGAGAGTAAAAATCTAAACAGGTTCCTTTTTGAAGTTCCCCTGAAGTCTCCTTATTATTGGAATTCAAATATAAGCGAATACTTATAGATATATTGACTCTTCCAGATCTACTAACTCGTAATATTCATTGTTCAGAAACATATTTTACTCAGAGAATTGCAGGAAATTGGTGAAAATTTAGTCATTTAAGAAGGTTTGCCTCCATCAATTGTTGACTAGAGTAAAAGCTTATTTTTGGATCTCTAATATAAGTTTACGACTCTTCCAGATCTCATAACTCGTAGTAGTCACTTTACAAAAAACCATTTTGCTGGAAACATTGCATAACGTTTCGGAGATCAAAAATTTAAGCAATTTTTTTTTTTCACTTAAGTCTTCTTTTATTGAAATTATGATCTAAGCAGACATATGCTTTATAGACACCCAGATACTTACAGATCTCTACACAAAACTACTTACTTTTCCTGTGAATATTTTAATAAAAGAATTGCAGAAAATTGAAGATGTTTAAAATCGAAGGAAGGTTTGCTCTCGTATACTTTTTGAAGCTTTTTCTGCATTGAAAGTTCGTTTTCATCAACATAAAGCTTAGCAAATGTTTGTTGATACTCTTCGACTAATTTTTAATTTGATTAATAATTAATTTTAATTAAATATTAATTTATTTTACTATTATTTAATTAAATATTTTTGTAATTTTTTAATTTTTCTGATTTTTACAATACAAAAATTAAAAGATTCATGCGTCGATATTTTAATTTAATGATGAGACCTCATCTGAAACTTAAACCGATAATTCTAGCTGTGAATAGCTATCGAGCCAATAAAAAGCCAGACTGGTTCCTTACACTTTTACCATTTTGAAACCATAACCTTGAGATAAAGATACAATCGCACTTAATTAAATCTGACTGAGCAGCTTTAATGGCAATTTTTGTATTTATATATTTAACTTTGTTTCAAAATGTTCTCTTTAGAAACATGTTAAACAATATTTTTAGATTTATTGTTTAATACAAAATCATAAAATATTGAAATAAAATATATGAAAATTGTTTCCAAAAGCAAGTTATTTACTAATTATATGTTTAGAAATTGTGCATTGAGACTGAAATAATTAAACTGATTTGTATCAGTTTAAGTAAATTTTAAATTACTAAAAAGTATATGACACGAAAAAGCCAAACAGTGTTTTATAACGAAAAGTTTATCTTGAAATATTAGCAAAAATTAATTGATAATTATTAATAATTAAATAATTAACAATAACACACAATAAAAACTAGTTTTTTTATTATTATTTAATTAAAAATAATTATTATAAAATTAATAAATATTAATAAATAAAAAAAAAATTATTAATTATAAATAATTAAAAAAAAATTAATTAATTAAATAATAATTACAAATTATTGGTTTTTATTTAATTTAATTTTTTAATTTTTTAATTTTTTTATTTTTTTAATAAATTATTTTATTATTAATAATTATTAATGATTGAATAATAATTATTGGTCCTTCGTGTTAAATTATTTTCAATTAAAATTAACTAAAAAATGAAAATAACCTCAAAATTACGCAACTCTCCCTTCAACCACAAAATGTTTCGCATTAAAACAACATTGCATCGTTTGTCGTTACTTCGTCCAACTGCCAACAAGGACTCCACAGCACTGAATTCGGGATACTACAACAGTGACAAATTCGTCGCTGCTGTTCCCGTCACAGTTGCTGTTGCTGCTGTCTGCAAGCAGACCAGCCAGCCAGCAACAAAGACGCTTCACCAAAATTCAGCACGCTTGCTGCCGCTTCTTGGCTCGTAAATTGCTCAGTCAGTGGCTGCCGCTGCCGCAGTTGCTGCCGTTGGCACTGTTGATGACGTTGCTTGCTGCTGCCGCGCTTTTCAGTTGCTCGCGGCCCCTCGCCGCTGTGTTGCTGCCAAAAGCGCGTTCGGCACCGCGTTGCCAACAATCGAAAGGCAGCCGGTGTGCGCCAACAACACACGACAACATCTTCTGGCTGTCAGCTTGTTTTTGTTGTTTCTGTGATTGCTGCTTGCTGCTTTTGTTGCTGGCTTGTGTATTGGCTGCGCGCACCAATGCGTTGGGTATGTGGTGTCCTTAGAGAAATCATGTTTTAACACCACTCCTTTTGTGTGTATTGGAATTTTCGGTCTTGGCCAATCATGGCCGTTCGGCGCCGAAACATAAAGCAAAGGAAAATAAGAAATGCCAAACAAAGGCAAACGGCGCCACCAAAGCGTTGTGCGTACATAAGGAAATAATTAACATGGAGGGGGGAGGGGAAATGTGACAGCGGAAAGGTAAAATTTTTATATAAAAAAAATTCTATATTATTACTGATATTAAAGATGTAAGAGATAATGTATTGATTATATTTTTAACTTATTTTTCATAGTGTAAAAATTAAATTTAAGTAATTTTAAGTAAATGAAATAAAAAACTTGAATTAAGATAATAATAAAAAATTAAAAAAATAAGTAAAAAATAAAAATAGTTAAACAAATTATAAATATTTTCAAATAACATGGAATAGTAAAATGATAAAGAGATTTCAATATTAGACACACTTAATTTGAAGAAAACGATTTATATTTGCTGTACTAATCCATTATTTAATTAATTAAAAAAATAATTATTTACCATTTATTATTAATTAATATTATAAAAATTTAAATTATTCTAAATATTGAATTTTTAAGAGTTGAAATTATTATTTAGTTGCTGCCGTACGTGAACACTCAAGTATGTATGCACTTGTAAGACTCATATTTTTCCTTGCAACATGTTGCTGCAACATTGTGGAACTTATTCACAAGAATTTGCTGCTAGTTATTTTTTTGTTTACAAATTTAGTGGACACAAAAAATCCACAATTCCTGCAAAACGCTTGCGCTCTAAGCACTCGTCTAAATAGTTCACCGCAACATTGTTTAGACACAAAGTTTGTAGAAAAGATAGAGCGTGAAAAGAGATTGTTTAAAAAAATCATAGTTTTAGGTTGACATAAAAATTTATTCAACGTTCTTTATTGCAACACCAAAATGTACATTGATGTCTTTTTAATAAATAAATATAAAATACAAAAAAACTAAACTAAAAACCAGGTTAACTCTGGTACAAATATTGAATAGCCTTACTGCAAATTTTTATAGTAGTTGTAGAATTGTTTGCTAATAAAAATTGCAATAATAATAATTATTAATAATATTAATTGACTAATAATAAAAATAACAAACAAATACAAAATTGATTTTCAAGTTAACCCTTTCAGTAACAATGTCCAATATATTGGACTACAGCCCATACAAACACAACAAAAACACAAAAATCCCTTGTAAATCCCTTTTAAATGTGGACAAGTTTCAAGCCAGAATTGTGTCTTGACTACAAAAACAACAAGCATTGCTGTGATTGAATAATAATAAAAAAAATAAGAAAAATTTACAAAAAATTGATTTTCAAGTTCAAATACAAACAGAACGATTTGTGAATCCCTTTTAAATGTTCACAAGTTTCAAGCCAGAAAATTTGTGTTGGCTACAAAAACAACAAGCATACAAATACACTAAGTACTATAACGAACGTGGCTTCAAACCAATTTGAAAGCCATTTGTTGATTTCAATACGATTTTCACTTCGAGTTTTAGCTCCTCGCCAAAGGGCAACAACTCATAGGCGATCAACAGCTCAGCGATCACAGTTTTCATCAGCAGCAGTGCAAACTTTTGCGCCAAACAGTTGCGTGGTCCCATGCCAAAGGTGAGTAACGGTGCTGAAGGTGAGGACTGATGGCGCTCCGGTCGAAACGTGTGGGGCTCATCAAACCTCTCCGACTCTCGCAACATCTCGAAGACGTTAATGTAGAGCTCTGCGTTCGCCGGTATTACACCATCGCCGACTTTCGAGTGAGCTACAAACATTTCGACTAAAATAAAATTCTTCAATGTTAAAATAAATGCCGATTCTCACAATAGGGAAAGTCCTGCGTCAAGTTGCGCGCCAGTATGGGCTGCGCTGGATACAGTCGCATTGTCTCCCGAAGCACACACTCCAAGTACGACAGCTTGTGCAGCTGCTCAGGCGTGTACTGACGCACTGCATCCTTGGGCCAGACGCTCAGCAGCTCCTCGAGCAGCTGCTGCTGCACGCTGGGATGTCGCGCGATCATGACCAGCGCAAACGCAACGGTCGATGCGCAGAGCAAAGTGCCATGGAATACGAGCGAGTTCAGCTCGTTGCAAATATCCGCATCGGGCAGCGGCGCGCCGGCCACACTTGAGGCCAAGAGTACATCCAGCAGTGTGTCGTGGCCGCGCGCCGGCGCGTTCGTCAGACTGCGCTCAGCCATTTGAATGGTGTAGATGCCCGAGTTGAGTTTGCAAGCTGACTGGGCGATTGCGCGCTGCTCAGCGATCAATGCGCAGTTGATGCGGTTGACGCTGGCGAGCAGACGCTGCTGCCTGCGCTTCAGACGCGGGCACATGAGGCTGTAGACGGTCGCGTTGGCCGAGTGCAAGCTGAGAAAACGCTCGGTGAAGAGTTCAACGATGCTAAAGCGCAACGGCGAACGGGTTTTAGTTCGTTGTTATCGCCAGAACAGCAGCCAATGAATACTTACTCCGTAATGGCTGCCGCGTGCTCGCTGCCCATCGTTGCACTGGTCTCCAAGCCCAAAGCGGTGGCCGTCATTGTGTTTAGCATCGTTTGGAAAATGTGCGGATAGATATCGAAACTCGATTTGCCATCACTTAGTGGCCGCAAGTGCGCCAGCAACGCATCCGCCTGAGTCACAAAAACTTGCAGAAAGTCAGCCAAAATATGCGGCCGCAAAGCGTGCGAGATCAGTTGGCGTCGCTGCTGCCAGCGCTCGCCGTCGCCGACACCGTGCAGCGGCCGCAGCAGATTGTAGCCGGTCTTCAGGTATTCCGGATGCTGCAGCAGCTGCTCGGCGAACTCGTAGTCGGCGATCAGTAGGAAGAGACGCTCAAAGGCCCAGCAGCGCGTCAGGTTGCCGTACTTTTCAATGTACAGTCGCGTCTTGTCGAGAAAATCTGCAAATTTTAATGACACTTTAATTGACTGTTCGATTGCCTTGCACCGAATCATACTTTGCGGCGTAAGAAATACGAATTTGTGCACCGAACCGATCAGCGGAAATGTCTGCGGTCCGCGGATGTTGGCGATCAGCGCGCGCTGCTTGCGCGTCTTGAAGTAATTCAGCGCCGACACTATGGTCAGCGAAACGAAGATGACGCTCAGAATCATTTGGACCGCTTGATGTCGCCGATAAGACTGAAGCCACCAATTGTTGAACTGTGGCTGTGAAGCGCTGAACCACTCGCCGACAGTCAGCTGGCAGCGCATTCAAACAAACATCTACATTAGGGCCGCACTTCAAAGGGCCAATCAAGATGAATTATTTTTGGCACAAATTTGGCAAAAGTGCTGTTTTTAACCAACCTTGTGTTACTTCAGATTAGATTGACCTAGTGGGAGAGTGGGAGAAAGAGCGCATGAGAGCGGCAGAAGAGGCGAAAGAAGAGCTTAAACCTATGAAATGGCCTCAATGTTGGACTTCAAGTTGATTAACACTTGGCTGGTTTTTGTTTTGCCAATGATGCCGCAATTTTTTTATGAATTGTATATTTAATGGAGTTGATTACGAAAAGGTTGAATTGCCATGATTTGTTGGGTGTAAAACCGGAATTTTTCGCCAAACAAAACAATATGCGAATCTTTTGTTTATACGAATAGGTAAACAGATGAACAGGTAAAAAAGCGCGCTCAGTGTAAGATATTAAAATTTTTTTATTGCGTAACAAGCAATTCTCAAATTATGAAAGAAATCAAAATCAAGTATTGTACAGGTTCTGATATGACGTAGCAGATGATCAGAGAGAGACATGATTAAGAGTGGAAAAGGCAAATGTTTCTAAAGTATTAACACGAAAAGGGTAGAATTTTTATATTTCGAGTGAGCGAGTGAACAACATAAGGCTTGATTACACGTAACGAGTAGAGTGAGAAGACAGCAACTCGAACGAGTACTCGTTTCGTCTAAACGATAAGGCGAGTTCTTGATTGAGTCAGTGACCGATGAAAGTGACGAGAGAGAGAGAGAGAGAGTTTGCTAGGCCGAGCGACCACTACTTTACCGTTATATTTGTATCTTTTCCGCAGCGATTCACGGAATCGCTCGTCACATGCGGAATCGCTCGTAACATGCGGAATGCGTCACACACCACTCTTCGCTCGGTTGAGTTTATTTGCGCGAGTTGCTTAGTTCATTTTGTGCATTGTAAAACCGAACTGATTCGCCACGTGTCAAAATACGTGTGAACAACTCGTCGCTTTTGCTCGCTATCCCAATTCTTTCGGCCTAGTACCATTTGGATGTATCGTTACTCGACTCGTTACGTGTAATCAAGCCTATAGAGTGGGGTTACCTTTGGTTCATAAGAGTAAAGGAGGTTCATCATTCATACGGTAGACACGACCTTCCTCTTCACCTTCGATCACTACCGCATCGAACACCTTTTTCGCCGAAGCTTCATCATTCATACGGCAGACATGACCTTCCCTCTTTGGCAGCTATCGCTGAAGCTTCATTGTCCAATGCCGGACACACGCCCTCTGTCTTCGTTTTCAACTCCAAATACCGCATCGAACACCTTTTTCGCCGAAGCTTCATTGTTTAATGCGGGACACACGACCCTCCCTCTTCGCCTTCAACTCCAACTACCGCATCGAACACCTTTGTCGCCGAAACTTCTTTATCCAATACAGGAGACAAGACCTCCCTTTCCAGCTACGGCATCGAACAACTTATTCGCCGAAGCTTCATCGTCCATACGGTAGACACGAGCTCCCTCTTTGCCTTCAACCTTTAACTACCGAATCGAACATATTTTTTGCCTAAACTTTATCTTCCATACGGTAGACACCACCTTCCTCTTTGCCTTCGATCTCCAACTACGGCATCGAACAACTTATCCGCCGAAGCTTCATCGTCCATACGGTAAACACGATCTCCCTCTTCGCCTTCGACCTCCAACTACCGCATCGAACACCTTTTTCGCCGAAGCTTCATTGTCCAATACGGGAGACATGGCCAAGCCAACGTAGCTGCTGGATTTGAGTTCGCTGTGCTGCGTTCATGTCTTCATAGAGCTCATACAGCTCGTTGTTCGTTCGTATGCGGTAGTCGTCGCCAATACGAACAGGGCCGAAGATTTTGCAAAGTACCTTCTTCGCAAACACCCTAAGAGCCGCCATGTCGTCCCGCGACAGTGTCCTTGCTTCTGCGTCATAGACGAGCATCGTCTACCTTGGCACCGCCAAGGTAGACGATTTCGTTGACAACTTCAAAAGTATACCTGTCAGCTCCGACGTGAGATCCTAGCGCTGCGAGTCCCTGCGTGTAGACAGCATATACATACTTCGTCTCGCCCTCGTTTACCAACAGACCCATTTTGGCAGCTTCACTTTCCGCAAAGGCAGCGATAACATTTCACTTGCTACGATGACGTCAATGTCATTTTAAATTAATTAATTCATTTAATAACATTAATTTCATAATTTCATAAATCATTAATTTTATAAATATCATAAAAATTGAGTATAAAACCTTATCTTATAGAACTTTAACCTCACACCTCAATCTACGATTTGCACGAACAGCAAACAATCTCACGCTCGCTTCTTCATGCCCAGCTGAAAGCCAGTTGAAGAGCGCATAACAATATTCAGTTCCCGCTCTACGTCGGCGCCGTAAGGCAGCAACTCGTACTCGCGCACCACTTTCGCAATGATTGTCTTCATTTCCAGCATTGCAAACTTCTGGCCGACACAGTTGCGCGGCCCGGCGCTGAACGGGATCATATGGATGGCACTCGTAGCAACGTGGTTCAAATGGCGTTCGGGCAGAAATTTATTGGGTGCCTCGAATCGCTCAGGGTCTCGCAACATGCCGTAGACGATAATGAGAAACTCGGCGCCAGCTGGTATAATGCCATCGCCAATTTTCGAGTGCGCTGCAAATGTTATAACTTAGTGATTCCAATAGGTGATTGAATCAAGTTTGCCATCTCACTGTATTTGAAGTCCTCCTCCAGCTGACGTCCGATAATAGGCACCGACGGATACAGACGAAGCGTCTCCTTGATGACGCATTCGATGTACTTAAGCTCGTTCAACTTGTGCAACGTAATGGCATCGGTTCGATTCTCGCCGAGCACATCGCGCACCTCGGCTAGAATGCGCGCCTGCACTTCGGGATGACGCGCAATCAGATGAAGCGCAAAGCTGAGTGCCGACGTGGTGGTGTCGTGACCTTCGAACATGAAGGTGTCGACCTCTTCGCGAATATCCTCATTGGACAGCGGTGCGCCATCAATGGAGGACTGCAGCAAGACGTCCAAAAGAGCCATGGGCTGCTTGTAACCCGCCAAATCGACGGGTTTCTGTGCTTTCGTGGCGTTGAAAGAGGCTTTGAGTAGGTCTTTTTCCAGTGCGTCACGGCGTTGCTTGATAACCTTCGTGGTGAATTCATGCATTGTTTTGATAAGTTGCATTTGACGCCATTTTAGATGTGGATATAAAATTGTAAACAACAGCTCACTATTCAGATGAAGCTTCATGAAACGCCACGCCATAAGTTTTGTCATTCTGTAAACAACAACCATAATGTTATACAATAACAACAAGTATAGTAGCACCGTTAAGGATATATTTTAGACGATGTAAGGCAAGTGGTTTTTAATGCTGTAGTAAAAAAAGCTGGCTGTGTGAGAAGCGAAGAACCCCAAAGACACATTTTGGCAATAAGTTAAGTGAGGACCTCCCAAGGATCTCATATAGATCAAGTAGACCAGCCCTTGTTGTTGCCGTCCTCAATAGTCCAGTGTGTAACGCGCTGACTTCTCATACCAAAGGCCTAGCTCGGGCTGGTAAAACGCTCGTCTACTTCTATCGCTGTCCACATGAAGCAGATGAGAAGTAAAAGAATAGCACAAGTGCAGTCTTGGCATTCAATGGCAAAGCCTTCAAGTGCGGAAAAAAACAGCAAACCATCGTTCGGAATTGGCTTTAAACTGTAGGTTCCCTTCCCCACCCCCTTCCGCACCCCCTTCCGCACCCCCTTCCCCACCCCCTTCTCTCAACCGCTTCAAACACATTCGCAGCAACACATGTTGGAAAAAATACCATGGGTACAGTGGCCCAACCCCCAAACGGACGGTAACGGACTTGACAGACCAACAATAAACGATTTAATGCTTGGACGACCTCCCGACGAAATACTTAGCGGTAGTTCCGAGAGGAACTTCCTGTCGGACAATGGGAGATGTTTAGCGGGTTAAGGTCTCGCACTGACCTAGGTTTTTGATGCTTTTACTCCTCGTTACAAAAAAAATCTTGTTGGAACAAACAGTGTTGCATATGCATTTCAAAAAACGGTTGAACTGTGATATCACAATGGGACTTTTAGGTCTCCGAGTGTGTCTCGTACAGAGGCAGACACCATAGCCTAACCCAACCCAATCCTAATTTTTACCAAAAACTTAATCGAGAGACTTGAGAAGTTGACTTTAGTAAAAATGTTGCCATAATAAAAACAAAGTTCTTTCCCCGATGTCTGCTTTGAGGATCAACCCAAACCAGTCAGTTAGCTACACCAGCTTTAGCTGATAGACCAATTTCTTGTATTGACCGATTTTCAGTCCTCCAAGTCATCGAAACGACTTAATGTCACTAAAACTATGTTATTTTCCCCCCGAACACTTTCCAAATTGAGCTCTTTTCATTGCAAAATGGTTTAATGAACAAGTCGTAAAACAATTTCTTGATTACGTCAATACGTGTATAATCTAATTGATGTGCCACATTCAACCCCCTTGCATATTTCAGATAAGCCAAGACTTACGTATGTGAAATTTTGCCAAAGCTTTGCTTCTTCATGGCACATTCAAAGAAGACTCACAACCAAAATGACGTCAGCATTACTGGGAATCGCTACGGTGCGAAGAAAACCGAAACTCCAACATAAATGGACCATTCAAAACAAAAACGAGGGGGGGGGGGGGGGTTGGGGGTTGAAACCGCTCCCCGAAGTATTAAGATTGACTTTAAAACTACATACAAATTAAAAGGCATTTTTTGGCATTTTATGAATATGAAAGAATTACTTTTTGAAACCCCCCGAAATATTTTTCTGAATCCGCTCCTGCCCCAAAGCATTCGAATAAAACAATGAAAGAAGAAGAAAAGCGTCAATCCATACCTTTCTCCCGTATCTATCATTTCAAAACACTCCTAACTAGTTAAGTTTCATTCGGAAATCCCAAAATCTGAGTCATTTCCCAATCACAAATCTTAAGAAACGCCGATTGCGCACTCACTTGTTAACCGCTGCCGCGTATTTCGTGCGCGAATTCATCTGCGCATTCACCTTGGTGCCCATTGCTGTCTCTGCAAAGCAACAACAAAACATTTACAATAACTGACACCAAATTGTGCCGCAAGCATTGCCCCACCCACCTGCGATTATGTCCAGCGCAGCCAAACAAATGAACGGATAAACGTCAAAGGTGCCGCGGCCGTCGGCGCGCTCGGCCAGGCAGCGCAGCAGCACCGTCGACTGCTGATCGAAGACCACAACAAACTGTTCGAGTATTCTGAAGTGGAAGGCGGGCGTGATGATTTTGCGTCGTGCGAACCATTTCCGGCCGTCGCTGAGCAACAGCCCCGTGCCCAACCACTGACGCAGCATTTTGTAGTTGCGCTGCTTCACAATGTGCAGCTGACTGGTCAAAATCTGCTCGTTCAGCTCGACGTCGCCGCTGGCCACGATCAGCCGACCCAAGGCCCAGACGCGCATGATGCTGCCGTAGCGCTGCCGATACTCGTTACCGCGCTTCAAGAAATCTGCCCAATTCGAATCATTACGCAACAATCAGCTTTTTACTTTTCATATTTTCGTGATGTTTTGCGATTTGTTTATTGTGCCACTCACTGGACGGATTTAGATCGAAGAACTTGTGCACCGCGCCCAGCAGCGGCAAGCAGTAGGGCCCCGAAATGTTGGCCACCGCGTCACGCATTCGCCTCTGCGTGACATAATTCAACAAGGCTGCTGTCAGCAGCAGCAGCAGCAGCAGCAAGCAAGCCATCAACCACATTGCACTTGTCCGTTCGGTATAGCTCAGTCCGCGCGTTGCTAATACGCGAAATGTACTGATTGCTGGAGCGGAGCAGTTCTTTTGCAAAACGGCGGCGCCTATGGCTGGCATTGTTGATTTGTTGTTGTTGATTTTACGCACAGTTAGTTTGTTTACTAATCTTATCTACATGTGGCAACTAATCGCCAGCTGTGCGGCTATTACTGCCCAGTAGGCATCGCAATCCCGGGATCCCGGGATCCCGGGATCCCGGGATCCCGGACTTTTTCCAGTCCCGAAAATCCCGGGATTCAAATTCTTTTATCCCGGGATTTTCGGGATTGCAAAAGATGCTTCAAAGTTCAAATGAAATAAATTTTAAGGCACAAAAACCCAATTCCTTATTTGAGGGAGAAGGGAGGGGATAGAGTGCGTCTTTTGCAAAAGGCTTATGATTATTTACTAAGCATTCAACCAACAAGTGTTGAATCTGAAGGATGTTTCTCTTCAGCAGGGTTCATTTGAAATAAATTTCGCTCTAGATAAGAGAACAAAACACTTAATGCCTTTGTATTTTTAAGATCTCAGTTTTTAGTTAATCAAAACGCTTAACTTTTTTATCGAAATAATCGAAGTAAAACTAAAAGCACAAACAAATTAACTATTTTATTTTTTTTATCAAATATGCATATATATGCACTTTATGATACATCGGTTGCAAAGTAATAAGTTATGTTTAAGTGTCATTTTTGGATAAAACAAAATGCTATGAAACTGAAGTTAAATGTCAAATGAAAAACTTTTAAGTTAACTCTTCAATTCCCAACCAGTAGGTGACAGATGCTTAATATTTGTTTTCCTACCACATAGGTTTTTATTTTAAAATTCTAACACTTGTATAGCAAAGTCAATTAGTAGTACTTGTTTATTTAATTTTCCTACCAACACTAGCGATACGTCATTTGTAAAATTTATTCATTTGTTTCACGCGTAATTAAAGCAGTGCGAGTTTGTGTGGTTTCTTTCAATATAAAAATGAGGGTAGTTTAAACATTTTTTATGTATTTTTTTGTCTTATCCAAACGTATCTAAGCTCCTTTATTTAAAAAGAAAATTTTCTTTTTCACTATTTTGGACATGGGAATTGAAGGGTTAAACAAAATGTGATTAAATTCAAGATAAAAAATCTTGAAACTACCCAAATGTGATTAAAATGTGTCCATTTTTATGATAAATATATTATAAACAAGTATTTATGCAATTCGGGAAAATTGTTTTATTAAAAAATTTGTTATATGAATCCCGGGATTAAATCCCGGGATCCCGGGATTTGACTTTTCAATCCCGAAAATCCCGGGATCGCAAAATGGCAAAAAATTGCGATCCCTACTGCCCAGTGATTATGAGGCTATGACGCCTTCCGCACCGCCGAAAGGTTAATCAATGAGCTGCTAAGCGTAATTGCCTGTAGGCTACTATCAGTACGGGAGTACTTTTTGTTTGTGTTTTTTTTTGCTGCCGCCGATTTGTGTTTATTATTGTTTCTACAGTTATAATTTTATAGATTGCAGCACATTGTGGTGTGGGTACTGTCTGGTTAAAGTTCAAGTGGACTTTGGACGTGACGTGACGTGTCGTAAAAATAAACACAGCAAATTTCCGAATTGCGAAGTTTCCTTGTATGTTTTGCAATGACACGTGCAATAGAAATTATCGCATGCGAGAGCTAAGGTCAAGTGTGATGTAACTGCTTACTTAGTTATTGTCTACATTTGCGGATTTAATTATTGGTGGACTTCAAAGTGTTTCGAAGGTTTTCAAGACTTTAATGATTTAAAAAATTTCAAAGATTTCAAAGACGTTAAAACAATAAAGGCTAAACAGACTTCAAAGATATCATAACATGATAGGTTTTAAAAGTATTTATATTTGAAAAATAATAAAATTATGTCAATTTTAATTTGGTTAGAATTCGCTTAGCGTGGCAGCTTTGTTCTCAGAAAGCTACTTTAAGCCTTTCGACCCCCGAATATTACTCTGTGTCTCAATACTACTTTTTGGTATTTAAATCATAAAACATGACCTAAGAAGTGTGCAGACGACATTTGAAATCGCCCCGCCTCGTTGTTAGAGTTCTAGAGCAACTTTACTTTTGAACAATTTTAGCTTAAAACGGGCTAAATAAATTTAGTATTCATATAAATAAATAAATTTAGCATTAATATTTTTTAATTACAGGAAAATTCTTAAATATTTATGGAAAAATACAAAATTATCAATTTTTCGTTTTATTTAACCATTATTAAAAAAACAGTGTTTTGATCAAACGCGCCCAATTCGTAGACTTCAATTAGAACACAAACTTTCTCTGATATCGCTGCAAATTCTTGACAATTATTTTGGGATACACGATTTCATTTAGGGGACGTTCTGCATACAAATTTTGAGCCCACTACCATTTTAAATCAATTTGTCACCAATAATTTTTGTAACTAACCAATGTTTGGGGGTTCTAACCACCAATACCCCCTTGTGTTACCCCCTCAAGAAAGATATGTTATTCTCCACGGCCTCTGACTTTCTTTGTGGTATCTAAAGTCTGTTTGCTGCCAATATACTCGCATGTTGCCAAGCTGCAAATATTCAGTTTTTAAGCCATTACTAGCCACCTTTTCGTACCATGTTTAGTAAACAAATGGAAAAGATCTTTTTACTTTTGTTAATGCTGATTGATTGATTTTTGGTTTCAGGTTGTCACCTGACACTGACTCATAGAGGAAAGAACTACCACAAACTCTTAAGAAGTTACAACTCCAAAGTTCTTGTTGCTATGAAACCGAATCTGTACTTATGGTTCCGGAATTATTTTTTAGCACCAAAGTGAATTTTTTTCCTTCCATCAGTGCCTTAGAAGTAAAAAAGGTTATCCGCTGGAACACTGCGGCCGAAGACCTTAAAGCGGTGAATAAAAATTTGTGCTACTTGCTCCCACACATGGTCTTCCAGAGTAAATTTCGTTATTCAAAAGGTTCAAACATCTTGGAGTCACACGCTCGTGAAGTCATCACTTCAATCGAATGTACTGAATTCAATTTGATCTTCAATTCAATCTTTGAATACAATACTGAATTAAAATTTCAATTTCGGTCAACTTTTTTTTTAATATGGTTGTTTTGATTCAAATCTGAGTAATCAAATTCAATTAATTTTACCTTGTAACTGTATTGTCAAACTGCATTTTGTATGAAGGTTCCTGGGTACAGAACAAGGTTCAAGGTAGTGTTCAAAAATCAGTTCAAAAAGTTATCCAGAACAAGTTTTCTTTCAATATGAGATGTCTAATAGATAGTAAATTTAATTTTAGGAAGATACTAAAAATATCAAAATAACGTTCCTTGGCCAAAAATATAATATTTTTAACTTAAAAATGCAAAGGTATCTACAGTGGGTGGTCAAGCAATTAGCACGCTTACGAAAAATCTAAATTTTCATGTTTAAGTGGATGTAAGATGTACTTAAATAGTTTCCAAACGCTTTTTGTTTTCTTAGCTTATTTGCCCCACAGTATTTCTAATGGTATTTGTGAGGTTATGTGCCGTGGGTGAGCACGATAACGGGACTTTGTTAGCAGCAGTATTAAATTGAACATTTGTTGCAAATCTGTAATACTGAAGTGTGCATTCGAATTGTGAAATCATAATGAGAGAATCGTAAAATAAAATAAAATAAAAAGGAAAACAATATACTAAAAAATACTTGCATTGGGGATAGGTAATTATTGTTTTAAGCAGTTTGGAACGGTGTATTAAACAAATGTCTGTTTTTTAAGAATGATGCAAAAAACTGAACAATTCACTTTAAAAATATCTTCCTATTTGTTCTAAAATAAAAATATAATTTAATTCAAAATATAAAATTTTAGGAGCTTGTTTTAAACATAAAAAGTGTTTGATTGCTTGAAGCGTGCTAATTGCTTGACCACCCACTGTAGGTACCTTTGTATTGACAGAAGAGTTAAACGAATATTTCTTTCTATGGTTTGCTTCACAAAAGTATTCAATAACCTACTCAATAATTAAATAAATATTTATTACTGAAATATTAACTACGGAAATTATTTTTTTTATTTTCATTTTCACATTTTCCAACATTTTCCTGCAACTTAATTTTCTCTATCTCTCTCTATCGCTCTTCGATACTAAATAATTTCATGAAATTACCTTTTGGAAACACCGCCCAAAAATCTGCTGCATAACAACTGCCAGCAATGCCAATTTCGCATTCAATCCAATTTCTCGTAATCAAAATTTCTACAACATGTCTGTCTTCGGCTTCAATTATGCAACACTGGCCGGTTGTAATATTTTTAATGAAAAACAAAACAAAAAACGACACTTTTAAGGCCATTTCCGTTGCATACGCTCGGACGGAAATTAAACCAACTGTCGCCGCATGCAAGCGACTCACCGTCAGCCAGTCGTCTGGTCAGCGAGTCAGTCGGGTCGGTTGGCGGACTGCAGGCATTTTCGTTGAAATCTAATTAACACACTCTTCCTGCTGTCCGGCGTTGCTGTTTCATTACGATCCTTTTTTTCGCGCTGCTCCGTTCGGTGGTGTTGGTGTTGTTGCTGTTGTGGAGTTTTTAAGTATTTTTGTTGCGTTGTTGTGCGCTTTTCCGCCGTAGCTCGTATTTGGAATACGTAATGCGATTACGTTTGCCATAAACTGGTAATTTGGTATTATCGGGTGGCCCACTCTGTGTGCAGCAAGAAATAAAATAAAATTAAAAGTAAAGCATGAAACATGAAACAAAACCAACAACACAAACAAAAGCCATGCATTGTAAATTGCAGGCGCACTTGTTGCACATTGCATGCGAGAGGGCGAGTGCCGAGGGGAGTGGCGGGCGCAGTTGTTATAATTTCCATTTTCAATTTATTTGCTCATTTATAGTGGCGGCCGAGATTCGGCATTCGTTCGGCCTGTTAAAAAATACAATTTGTCTGTTAATTGCTTATCGTCCATTGGCATTGCGACGTTGCTGGCAGTGTGTGAGTGTGTGTGTGTGTGTGTGTGCTTTATGGCGTCGCTTTGCTATTATCCGTTTGCGATAAAATCGCACGCTATTCATTTTTTCACTATCTGCCGATATGTCCGACTCGTTTGTGGCCTTGTTTGTGTTAATTTATCACTGTCCATCGTTGTAAGCGGCCGCCTAAAGGACATTGAAAGCGATTTAATAAATATTGAATTTTAAATATTTTAATAAATATTCAAAAGTGCGCGTTTCATAATCGTCGACTTGTAGATATTGTTGTTTGTTCTTTCTTTCTTGGCGCAAATGTCATTGACTCACAGCTATCGCTCACCAAAGGCTCTTAACTTAATCAGCATTAGCGTCCTTGCCGCTGCCGCACGTTCTCCACATTTTCACGCATTTTTTGCCCATTTTTTCCCACTTGTCACTGAGCTGTGAAATGCAAAAATTGCAAAAGCTGCAAAAACTTGAGCAAATACCAGCAGCAAGAGTGGCCGTCAAGAATGAGTTTGCCTTATGGCTGCAACTATCGTTGCTATTACCGTTGTTGTTGTTGCCCAGTTGGCGTTGTGCTTTCTTCAGTTGTCGGCATTTGCGGTTTAAAAAGCCATTAAAAATGTAATTATGTTGATAAATACTTTGTGCCTCCTCCCTTGCTGCCACTCCTGCATTATGTTTCTCATCCGCACATTTGCGTTTTCCATTCCACGTCACTGCCGCTTGCAATTCGCCATTTTACACTTGGCGCCGCCACTTGCATTCCAAAGTGCCGCTGGGCATTTTTATTCCGCCACTTGGCGTTCTCTGTTCTTTGGCCGTTGGTGCGTTGTAATTCAATGATGGCTCAGTGCCGCAAATATTTGCAGTTGCCGGCCATGCTTTGCTTTTGTGAAAATTTACTGTGGCCAGTTTACGCTCAAAGTGCCGTAAGGAATTAGAAGAAACGAAGTGGCAGCTGGACATCGCTTGGCATTTGCCGAATTAGCCGAATTGGCTGCAAGGGGCTCGGCTTATCTGGAGCACGGAAATGCGCTACGTGCCGCAATGTCATGTAATTCAAAAGGCACTTCTATCAAAGGATATTCAGGATATTCATTCCGCTCTCTACTTGCTGAGAGCGAAGAACTTCTATTGAGGATTCTTTATTCGTTATACTAAAGTCAACTTTACATAAATACAAATTTTACACAAATAAAAATACATAACTGAAAATAGATTTAAGTTAAGAATAACAACATTATAGAACCACTTCAGGCCCGATTATGTTAGATTAAAACCGCACAAAGTGTTTCGACTTCACACAAAATTGGGGGAAAAATATAATGAAAATTTGCAGTCCAAGTCATTTTGGGTTGCTGACTTCAAAAATATTGCTGAGATATATAGTAAAAAAAAATCGAATATATATAACCGTTTGTTTTGTCGCTGAAGTTATAATAATGAAAATTGGTCACTAGTTGTATTTTAAAAAATCAACCCGATTTTAAAAACGTCGACCTTGAAAGGTGGTAAAAGAGGGGGTTAAGCTTATTGCAACGATGAGGCACTCTGTGCTGTGCTATGCGTGAATGCTTTTCCAAGCATACTTTTAGGCATGCACTTTAGAGTACGGCAGACTTGCTATAATTTCGATATGACAAGGATGGTTCGCGATGGTAATGGGATTTGCGAGAACCATCGAGAGATAGTCCAACTTAAATATTTCTAAATAATCTTAGGAACAATAAAACGAGTATATTCGGAATTCAAGCAGTTTGTACTATTATTCGAATGCTTTTGTTCTCGTTTTCCCGCTTCGAGCGAATATGAAAAAATAGTGTAACATACGTCTACTCGTTTGTGTTCGGAGCTGACTCGTACTCGAAGAGAGCTGTACTCGTATTCATTCGGACTGGTCCGCAGAGATGAAGTGAAGTATAGACGTATTTTATTCAAAAGTAATTGAATGTTTTCGACTAAGTTTCTAATTTGTAAATAAACTGATTGTTGGTTTTTGACTGCGTTTGCGCTGAATAACTGAAGTGGTTTTATTTTCAAGCACAATCCAGAGACGAACTAAGAGAAGTAATTTTTGTTACATTATATAAACGAACATTGTTTTTGGTCGGATACCAAACAAACAAAAATTTTAATTTTAAAAGAAAACGCGACCTATCTACAAAAATTTATTTTCTACAATGTTTTTTATACAAGCATCTAAAATTCATTTTTTAGCTTCATAAATTTTTTTAAAAATATATCCCACTTTTACAACAACAACAACAACTATAATGTTGACTGACCTGAAGTGGTCCAAGTTGTCGCAGAAAGGAGAGCCTAAAGATTTTCACCTTCGTCTGGAGAGAGCCGGGAAAATCCATTACAACCCGGCAGCAGTGACAGAGAAGGTGACTTAAAGTCTCTTCCTCCTCTTCATTTTGACAACTGAAAATAATGTTATGACTTTCAAGATCTCGTCTGTGGGTATGACGTCCGAAAAAATCATGTACCGTCAAAATCGAGACGATTGTCAACTGAGCAAGAAAAGTACGACAAGGGTTGAAAGAGGAAACGAGTAGTATGAGTCCTGTCACCGCTTGTTGGCCAAGTCGAGTTGTGTGCTCAGTGGCACACAAAGGATTTTATTATCCTTTCTGGATAATTATAGAGCTGCCAATCCACAACTGAGATTCTACTCTGTTAAAACCATTCAATAAAATTTGCCCATCGTATTACACCGTGCAACAGTACTTTGAACCCATCGAAAAGATAAGTGAAACTAGAAATAAGTAACCTGCCATACTCAGTTCTAATTTTCTGATCTTTCTGAATTATAAAGAATCTTTGTGATTCTTTGTTCTTTTAAAAGCACTTTAAAGTTTTAAGGACATACACATTTCAAATATTTTGTTTACTTTCTGATAATGCGATCATGAAGATATAGACATCAAATGAAAGAGGAACCATGGCGCCATGTTGATAAATTTTATATTTTGAACTTTCAGGACCAATATATGTTTATGTTACTGAAATTTTCTATGAATACCTCTCATTTTTCGTCTATAGAATCTTTTGGATGGGTCTTCGCAAAAGTGTTTTTTAAAGACATTACTTGATATTCAATACATTTCGTAATAAATTTTTTAAAAATATTTTTAATAGTATTTAATTTCAAATAGTAAGTTAATTATCTCTGTTAGGATCAGTTCTTTTAGATTCCAATGTATTTACAAAGACAATTTGAGTCTTCCAAAACTGTGAAAATTCTGTGGCAGTAAGGAATAACAGCCAAAGTCGAGTTAGGACAAAATTGAGTTATTACCACCATTGCATTCGTCGTATTCAAATGCACTATTACACAAAATTCGATGGCTTTTGCTCATAAAATGAATGTTTTACGCCCTAAAGTCTAAAATGTTTCTAGTTAAAGCTAAAGCAAATTCAAAAATTAAAAGTGTTCCCCTGAAAACTTCATAAAATCTACTTTGGCTGTTATTCCTTACGGCCACAGAATTGTCACAGTTCTGAAGGAGAATAAAAATGTTTTTGTTTACAGAAATTTTCCACTTTTATGTGATTGCTACATTGTTATCTCACAATCCCATTTAAAAAAATTAAATTAAAAAAATTGTTTGAAACTTCAGTCCTGCTAAAAAATCCTCACCTGCAAGAAAACTCAAAACCACAAATATTTACTCCTCATTCAATAAAAAACTGTATTGCTTAAAGTATAATTTGCACCTTTTTATGTTCAATTGCAAAGGATTGCCCATAATTTGTGTTTCTGCTTGGTGGCAACATTTCTTCCCATTTAAGTCGCATTGATTTCCCATTAAATTGATAGCATCTGCAAAGCGGCGACTGCATTTAAATTATGACATTCACTGGCAGCAAGGAGGTGGCAACGGCGCAAAAGGTAAAATTAATGACACTCACTCGAGGGTGAAAAAGAATTTGCAAAATTTTGCATAAATTATTAAGTACCCAAAGAATTTGCTATCTAAATTGAGGGGCCCAGTGAAATTTGTACGCAACACAAATAGACGAAAGAAGGTCGCGAAAGCAGATCAGATTTGGGCGCACAATGATTTATGGACACGCAATGCGTGGAAATTCAATTACTGGACTTTTTTTCCATCGTTTAATGTCGTTTGTGAAGTTTGGCCATTTCGCTTGAGCTGCGCTGCGAGTGCAATCGATTAGAAATCGAATCGGAACGAACATTAAAATGAAGTCAGAGCTGCAGCGGACTTTGTGCAGCGCTGGCGGGACGAATGTGCCACTTGCATTAGTTGGCAGCGGCCGCCCTTATGACTTTGCACACTTTTTATGTGGCACATAATTTTGTGCATTCGCGGCACGTCGCCGACAATGTCCGATTTTGAAGTGGTTGCAACAGAAATCACGTAGCCGCACCGCCGTCAGCCACGCGCCGCACTCGCTCGACGAAGGGGTAAATAATGTCGATGATTTGCGCAGATTTTCGCACGAACACGAAATTGCATTATCTGTGCGCACAAATGGAGTGGAGAGTGGGGAGAGTGGAGAGTGGGGAGAGCGACAAGTGCAACTGTGTGTGGGTGTTTGTGTGGCATTGGGGGAGTAATTTTATGATTTGTTTATAGACACTTGACGGCTGTGCAAAGCAAAAGACACGAGTTGTGCTTACAAACTTTAATGCATTCGTTTATTTTTATTCAAGAAGCGAAATGACAACAATAACAAAAATTAACTAGCAATCACAGTCCAAGCAAAAATGGAGCTGGTAAAAATAAAAGCAACGTTGAACAGTTCGTAGCAGCGGGTTGCACTTAGAAGCCCCAGTGGGTGCCGAAGCCGTCGAAGCTCATGTGCGAGACCATCTCGGCGGGCGAGTAGTGCACCGTCTGGCTGCTGCCGTAGGCCGCCACGCCGGGCGCGTGGTGGCTGTAGGTGGCCGCGGCGGGGCCGTGGTTGTAGGCGGTGTGCGCCGGCGGCAACTCGTGGTGGTAGACATGCGTCGGCGCGGGCGCCGCATAGCTCAGCGAGTGGGCACTGGCGGGAGCTGCATGTGTGTAGACGGCCGCCGTGGGCGCTGGCACTGGTGCTGCGTGCGTGTAGACAGTGGGCGCGGCTTCGTGCTGGTGCTCGTAGACGGCATGCGATGGCGCACTGTATACAGTTTTGCTGTGGACGGGCACAGCGTGCGTGTAGACAGCGGGCGCAGGCGCGGCGTGCGTGTAGACGTTGTTGCTGATGCGTGTGTCCTCCTTGCGCACACTGGAGTAGGGTGTGTCCACAGCCTTCGAGTATTGCGAGACGGTGCCGCCGAAGGAGCGCACCACATTTTCGTGGGTCGAGGCAACAGCATCCACAGCAGGATTGGCAATGGCCACGGGTGCGTGAGCGTGAGCGTGAGGGTGAGCGTAGATGACCGGACTCAGAAGGCCAGCGCTGGCCACAGCCAAGAGAGCAGAGAACACAACGAATGCAAAAGCCATTTTGTTGGTGAGTTGAGTGCGGTCAGCTGGTTCGGTTTAATCCAAAAAGGAAATGTTATGCTGTGCAGCGCTGAAACGAAACTGTTGTTGAACGATCGGCAGCGTTGGCATTTTATAGCCAAAATCAAATAATCCAATCAAAAATTAACAAAATTGCCGGTCAATGAAATTCACCTCCACGCAATTACTGCACTTTTCTTTCTTTGCGAATCAGCGAAAAGCAATGCAAAAAATCTCCTAAAAAAATAAAAAGTTTTCAATGTTAACAAAACCGATCTTAATCGATTTATTATTTATTGAACAATGCATTGCAATTTTTGCATTGTAATTGTACGCGTGTACGCTGCCAGCTACCGCTGACGCCTCAGGCGTTAGCTGAGCCGTTTGCCCCAATTCCAACATTTCCAACGTTGCATGACTTTCAATTTCATCCCAGTCGCGTCGAAATTTTCTCATAACCTGTTGGATTTTGCAGTCGAAACATTTACGGCTGCGTTGGAGTTGTCGCGCACGCGTACCAGCCCACAAATACTTAGTTGATCATTTTGACTTCAGCGGCTTAGGTCATCATGGACCAATTGTGTTGCGCTTTCGTTTTCTGTGCAATTTTACTTTTTTCACTTTTCCTTTTTTTTCCATTCAGGCCCAGCAATGGGTCATGTTGTTGCTTTGTTCGCTGCGTCATGGCTTCTCCCTTCATTGCCATGTGCGCGAATGTTGTTTTTGCTTCTTTTCGTCTACCATGAACTGTCTAAATTATGGCTGTATAGACTTGTCAAAATTATTTACAGTTGTTGCGAAATTCGTCGCACTCAATTGCCAGCAATTAGTAATGCAAGTTCGTGTTGGTTCGCAAGTTCGTGGGCGCATGTCGGCCGTTGACAGTTGACAGCTCTGAGTAGTGAAATGCTCAACTATATTGTGTCACTTTTAATCCAAACATTTTCTAATGATTCAATTTTTTCGGTGACAGATTTTTAACGCTCACATGAATGGTGTTCGAGAATTGCATAAGATGGCAAAAGTGGGACTAAAGCTGATAAAAACGAGGGCAACGAATGTGGAGACTTGATTTTAAAAATCCCATTGTACCATATTTCAAAATTTCAACTCCAAATTTTTAATTTTCGGGTTTATGTGTTAATACTGTGCACAATGAATCTATCTACCAATAAGCAAAAGCTCAGTATATTTTGTTGTTATTAACTGTTGCAAAAATACAGTTAGGTCTCTCTTCATGTCAGAAGTTTGATGATATTTGATCGCTGCAGCTCAATGCAAAAGAGTCCTAATTCAAATTGTGACACTTTTGACGACATAAATTTTTGTTGAAGTTAATTTAAAATATGATGTGACAATTTTAGTAAATATTTTCAAATAAAAAAATTAATTTCGGATTTTCAACATTTGTCTTTCAACTTTTTAACTGTCGTTTATGTTTATTAAATTCAACGAAAGTGACACAACTCAAAATAATTTGGTAATTATTGAACCAAAATATCATCAAAAAAGTCACAACTCAAAATTTTGGATTTTCTAGTGTAAAATTTTAAAAATTTTTTTAACTTATCCTTAAGCATAATCTGTACGGATTTTCTACTAAACGGTCTATACTTTATTTTAAAAAATGTTTATTCAGCTCAAAAACAGTTTTTGCGTTTCCTGAAAAATTAAAAATGTTGAGTTGTGTCACTTTTATAGTGGTTGTGCGATATATTCTTGATCGACTCAATAAGACCTGACTTGACAATTCTGTTTTCTAGAAGAAACATTACTTTTGCATGCATTATGGAAATGACTTTTATGTTGCGAATTAAAAAATAAAAGTCACTGACTGATTTTTATTGATCACTTTTATAAATAAAAGTCACTGAATGATTTCTATTAATGACTTTTATAAATGAAAGCCACTGAATGATTTTTATTGATGAGTTAAAAAATAAAAGTCACTTATTGATTTTTCTTGTTGACTTTTTTAAATAAAAGTCACGAATAACTGTTACATAGGGCAACTAAAATAAAAATCGAAAAAATCATAGGACAATTAAAATAAGAATTAAATAAAAAATTGTTATTTGTGGATTAATAAAAAAACAAAAATAATTACACTGTGCATGTCGAAAATTCAGACATGGGAGGGGACTTACTGAGCGACTCTCTATAAGTATACTGAGTTGAGATCCACCAGCCGTTTGGCTGGATTGGCTCTAGTTTAAGAGAAATCCGACTTTGAAGTTTGCTCATTTTAGTCGAGTTCGTCGCTTAAGTCTTCGAACGTTTAAATGCTAAAAGGTCCTAAATCGTTCCGAATATCGCTTTACTGTCTTCGGCAAGTTTGTAGATATTTTAACGATCAACAAATTTGCTTAAGCAACCAATCCAAAAAAAATACATTCAAACTGTGTTTTCGACAAAAATGTTCCTAAAACCCCATTTTCGTCGAGGCATAGAAACAGTAAAGCTAACCCTCGTGAAAAAATAAATGAGTATGCTTTTATACCTGCCTGGGAAACGCCCACATAAGGCGTGGCTCGGTGTCAAAGTTCAAAGTTTTTATCAAAAAAACTCAATTCATCTTCAACTGATTTACACAATATGGGTATCAAACGAAAGATATTTTCAAACCTTCCTTCTGATGTGCAACATTAGGCACGTAAGATGTACTAATAAAAAGTTTTAAGCGCAAAAAACATTATTTTATAAAATATTTTTTTTAACCGATTTTTTTTCTCGAAAAAATCCATTACTAAGGTACAATAAGTTTGCTACCATATTGTAACCTGTGAAATTCCCTTTACAACGAAATATAAAACACTTGATATATTTGTTTTTTCTGAATATATTTTTGAAATTTTTTGTCTACCTTGACTCTGGGTCCAAAGCCATTTCATATTCACCTTCGCAATCAATTTAATGTTTTTGTCGGCAGCTACTTATTTAGTCAGGCAATAATCAATCCGTTAAATTAGATTAGTCTGGCAGCTCTATTAGCTGATTACCACCTGACATAAAATCGCATTCTTGCATCGTAACAGTAAATTGTAATATATTTCGGAAAGTATGACTTTTTTATTTTCTTGTGAAAAACACAAGTTTGCTTCTCTTAACACTAGAAAGACCGCAAGTTTTCCATACCTACAGAGACTACATCTTTTATCTGCTGATATCTCGAAAAGTACCCTTCGGACTTGGCTAAATGTAATTGTAGAACCCTAATTGTAGAACTCTAACACTGGTTATGGGCCGAGATCAGGTTTCTGTGATAAGCAACAACATTAAAAAAAAACATTAAAAAACAACTGTTTCCTGTTTTTCTGTTGTTATGTTACTCATAAAATCCTTAAAGTGTATAACCAAAAAAACAAACTATCCAAACTTCTATAACAAATTATTATAGAACCAAGTTCCTGCCAACGCTGCTTTGTACAACAGAAGTATTTACTTATTCTGTGGCATTACTCACCAAAACAGACATCTGTATAGTCACCATGTGGTGTTGAAATAATAAAAAAAAGAATAAAACATTATCTAATTCATTCGCATTGCCGCAAAATCTTCTGTTTCTGTGCAGTTCACATTTGATGGGACATGAGTATCCACAGTAACATTTTGCAGGCAATTGCTTTCTTTCTTTTTTTTAGTTATTTTTTCACTGCCTCGTATATGAAGTGCCGCTTTTCAACAGAGTATCAACATAAAAAAATAACAACAACTAAAAAGCGAAGCAAATGTCTGCCTTGGTGCGCGCAAGTTTCACAATTTACAAATTGCTTTTAAATGGGCTGTAAAAAAGTTTTAATGAGTTTTCAACGCGCTGCTGACCCGCCCTGTGCATCGGGCGGCGGCGAGTGGGCGGCGGCAACAATAATGTGCATCATTCTTATTGTGAACCAAGTTTTTGGAGCAGTCGACTGTCTCAGTGCTGGTGTGACCCACTCGGCGCGCTTTTGCAGGACATTTGCATTTATGAAATTCGAAATTGTCGAGGTGGAAAGTCAACAAAATATTGAAAAACACAAAACAGCACAGAAACATGAAAATAAAATTTATTGACAACAACGAAAAACAAAAACAACAACAAGCCAAAGAACGCTGCGGGTAGCAAGAAGGTTAGAAATAATAATAATAATAATAATAAACAACAACAACAACAATTGTGAGCACATTAACAACATGGCACCATGGAACAAGTTCAAGTTGGTCTGCAAGAAATTAAGCGTTCATAATGAAATTGTCACAGCGCAAGAAACATGCGACCGACCCCCCACCGCTCACCGGCAAATGGAAAATGAATTTCACTTTTTCATTTGGCGTTGCTCCCACTCACTGGTTGTTGGGCAGGCGGCAGTGGGCGGTGGGCGCGGAAACTGAACATTTTATTGTTTGGGTTGTTTGCTTGTAATGAAACATTTAATACAATTTGCAGCACAGACTGGCTGGAAATCGTTACGGGCGAATCGCCCCCAGGCGACTATTGTAGACGCCACACGTTGCAACGCGTTGGCAACACTGCCACTGCAAGTGAAATGTCATTGAACGCTGCCCGAACAATTTCAATCTGATTATGACTTGTACGGTTTATGGCAAAAAAAACTTGCATTACATTTGCGTTAGTTAAACTTTCTTAATTGAACCATTTATGCACAAAAGTTCGCTATGGCAAAAGTGGGAAAAATGGAACAACTCGAAAGTGTTTTGTGAAATTTCAATTTCGTTGCCAATTGTTGGGGTGTCGGTGTACAGTTATTTGCTATTTATGACATTGCCAGCTCGCGAAGCCCGAACGCAATCAAGGAGAACGCAATATTTCTGCGGACATTGCAATCGAGTCCAATTCTCTCGTCAAATTAAATCAAACGCAGTAATGGAATCGCTGTCAACTCCCCTTTGACCAATAAAGCACACACACTCACGACCCCAAACACACACACGCACACACACATACACACTTGTAAATATTGCGCTATCCAATTCATGTATGGTTGCGTAATACAAGTTGATTTCAGTGTACGTGTGTGTGTGTATGTGTGTGTGTACCTGAGGGGAAAGCACTGACTGAATGAAAGATTGACTGGGATTTGGAAAGACAAAGCAAATTAGTTTAAGTTCATAGCAGAGTTCAATGCGAGATGAATTGTTGTTGCGCTTTAAGCCCAAAGGTCAAAGCTTTGAATTATATGTGAACTGCAAGCAGGACTTGAAAAATGTAATAAAAATTGTCTAATACTTATAACACCGTGCGACAGCAATTTTCACACCGGGAAAAATCCATATGTGCGTGAAACTAGAGACCAAATAAAGTAATACTTCGTACTCAGTTTTTCATTTCTACATCCTTTATCCTTTTAAAAAGACTTCAACATTTGGAAGGGGATAAAAAATAAAAATAATAATAATAAAATACTTAATAATATCATACTTAATTAATACTCGTTACAATATGGCAATATGTATATGAAATGAAAGAGGAAATGCTCGAGAATTTAAATAAAATTCTTTTTTTATCTATTTGTAAAAAAGGATATGGAAAAGGTTCTTTGAAAATTTTAATCCTTTATATCCTTGAAAATTTATAGCAATTTCTTGAAAATGTTGAAACCCAAAGTCTCGTTTATCACGTGTCAAAATTTCATTACTTTAACTTTATTGGTGCGAAAGTTATTAAAAAAAAGGCGAAAGCTGCAACTCTAATTAGGTAGAAATATTCTAATTTATTTGAGTATCAGTATTTTAAATAATAAAAAGATACAAAATCAATGAAGCGAGAATAATAAAACAGTACAAATGTGTTAATTTGATCCATTGATAGTATTAATCCATATTGATTGTATCGATACCGCTTTAAGAAGTTAGTATGATTTATGCAAAATTCTGAAGCAACGAAATCGATAAGAAAGAGCTGACATCTATGATTTTCATCTCTTAATGATTAAACGCTTAAAGTCTTATGTGCGAAAATGTTGGTCTTAAGTCGAATTCAATGTCCATCATAAATACTTAGATATTTTTACGACCAGTTCTCACCAGTTTGCAACACTGGCTGCTTTGAATGATCTAAAACGATGGCTTTGGTGGAGCCTGGAGCCGAAGTAGTAGTAAATCATTGATATGTAACCTATATACAAAATTTGGGTAACTATAAAGTGCCACGCCCTGTTCAGCGTACATGAATTTTTCCAGTGAAACAACATGTCTGGAGACTATGCAAAATTTCAATGCTCTACGCCTTAACTTTAATTTTGATTCAATTCCATATTAGAAATTCTAATTGTTACTACAAGCGGACTACACCTTTTCACCAATAAAAAAAAGAACAGAAACATTTTCAACGAGACTTTAAAACTGAATATAATACAACTCGCATCTCATCGACCAATTTATGGCATTCAAAACAATGGATCATGAAATGATCCTAAGGTCAAATTTACACAATCATTCGATTGCAGAAAGACCATTGTTGCCAACAGGATGAAACTTCACTCATATTTAAATGACATACATTCAGTCATTGAGTCCAAAAGAAAACAACCTTGAATAGAAAACAAGAAGGGCACTTTAAAGTTTATTGTTCCATATCGAAAATTGCTTTAAAGCAACAGAAGTGTTAAGCAAGTAGATCAGTGATAGACTTAAAATTTGATTGCTAGGCATTTCTAAATGCAAAGAGTAACCCAAAGGAGGTAAAGCCATAGCGGCATTACTTCTTTTGCTTTAAGGTACTGAAAGTTAACCCTTCGATGGGCAGTAATTAGTTACTACATATCTGCACTTTGTCGTCTGGCCAGACGAAATCTGGGTGAGGCTTTTGACAAAGACAAAGCACAATGACAGATGAAGTTTATTATGTTTATATGGTAGGCAAAGTATGTAAGTATATATATACAAATTATGTTTATATATACTTACTTAATTACCCACAAATACACTGTAAAGAGGAGATGAATCTGTGATTCCTTTTATTTTTTTTAACCATTTCGTCTGGCCAGACGACAAAGTCCATCCGAGGGTTAAATCTTAGCCTAAGCAACGTAGACCTTTTTCGGACCGATATTTTAAGAAAGGTTTTATTTTATAAACTTTTTAATAGGAGGACGATTAAGGTGAAAAAAGGCATTGAAAAAGAGTTTGAACAAGATCGATTATGCCATTTGATTTGATTTCTTAACACTCTCGCGCTTTCTACGACCATCTCAACAGATCTAAATGTATTTCATTGTAATACAAAATTACTAATTTTGTTTTCCAATCATTGTGTTTGGGCTTTGAACAAGTCCAGTTAATTGTATAATAAAAAAATTTACTAAAAATAATTGAAATGTGAGGTTTTTTCAACAACCGCCTATCTTTAAATAGGGAAGGCGAGGCAAGACAAACAAATCTTTTGTTAAAAATTATTTTTTATTTATTATTTTATTAAAAATGATTTTTTATTATGAGGTTTATCGTAATAAAAAAAACTGCAAGCATTACTGATTTCAATGATTTTTAACCGAATCAAAGGTACGAAATGGGTGAATAGGTCTAAACAATTTTTATTATAATACAAAATTAGTGTGGTATTTTTTCAATTATTCTGGGTAGGCTTTTTACAAATATGGTTATTTTTATTATTTTTAAAGAATTTAAGAAAAAAGTATGTATATGAGTTTTTTCCAATGCCCGCCCAGTTTTAATAGAAAAGGCGTGGCATGGCAAACAAATATGTTATTTGAAAACCCGTAGACCTAAGAATAATATTACATAAAAAATAAATATTACATTACACAAGTTTATTGTAATAAAAAAATTTGCAAACATTACTAATTTCTGTGATTCGTTAATGAACCAAAGGTGCGAAATGGGTTAAGGCTTTACGCCCAAATGGATAAATTAATGTGATGTTTGTTTAAAAAAGAAAGGTTTTTAATGCAAGTTGTTGGCACAGAAACGCTTAAAAATGTGTTTCAAATTCGACTTTGGATTAAGTTGTCGTTTAAAAACATTGTGACGTTTTCTTTAATTTAAAAATATGTACACATATTATGTTGACGGAAGTATGACTGTGTTTGAAAGAGAAATGTTTTCATACTTTCATTTACTATCCACAACTTATCTACATTTTTCAAGATAACTTAACTGCACTGAACTAGAAAACCAAAGCATATCATCCCAAAGGATAACAAAGTTATGCTTCTCCGGACACTAAGCCTGAGATTTTTTTGATTTTAAAACAACATATAATTAGTGATCCCTAAGTGTTTATGTGATTTTTTAGAAATTTGGATATATTAGACCTTTACACACCCAATTGAAATATTAAATCCCACAGCTTGAAAATTACTTTAGAAATTTGTACCTAAACAAAACTAAGGAACTGTTACATGCTTCTGTCTGCAAGCGCTCTACAATTTTCTCCAATTGAGCCCACTAATTTGCTGTCTGCATTTGTTGTTGTAATCCATTTTCAGTGTCTTTCTCTTTCACGCCATTTAACTCGATGATACTTCAAATGACTTTATTTCCGCTTCAGACTTGCCGCAGTTATCAAAGTGCCACGATTTTTCACCTTCAACGGAGTCGCTTCAGTTGCATTCTTTGCAGATTTTCAACTCCGCACTTGGCAGTGTGTGGCAGTGCAATGAACACACACTCGCCAACAGTTCGACACTTGTACTCCGTGCCTGGTAGTGTTTTCGTCTTCCTTTTTGTGTGTTTGTCCATAGCTGTTGGCCTTTTATTATTATTATTGTTTCCAATTACAAATGACGTCGTGGCCGCACCAAAGTAGAATTGTGCAAAAGCCAATTACACAGACAGCCGCTGCGTCCGCCGCTCCAGTCACCAGTCGTCAGCCACCTTGCAACGTGCACCTCGCGCCCGTCAACAGTTCCGCGCGCCAACTTCTTCAGCTTCTTCGCTGCCCACACGGCCAAATGGCCAAAGATATAAAATGCGCTTTCTTAGCTAATTGGAATTGAAACATAAATTAAAAGTCGGAAACAGAAACACGTTCGCCAACTGCAAATACAGCACATCGTATAACGGCGCACATTACGTCAAGTCGAGTCAAGTCGCGCTCGCTGCCTCAAATGCAACTACTCAACATTACTCATTGTTGTTGTTGTGGGAGGCGGCAGCGATGGTTGGTGGTTGCGGCCATTGCACAACATTCGCACACACATCTTTGGCGCTGTCAGAAGATTAACTGTTGGCAATAATTTCGCTTTTAGTTTTGTTGCTTGTTGCATACTTCAAGGCGCGCAATGAGGCGAGCGCGCGCAAATTGCTGCCACAACGCAATTGCAAGTGTAATTGTAACTGTAACTGTAACTGTGACTGTGACTGTGACTGTGACTGCGTCCACCGTCCAATGTGTGGAAGTGCGACTGTCAAAGATGAATGTGAGAGCAATAAGCCTTTGATTGGTTTCGATATAAAAATTTACTGCCGCCAGTCTTTTATGCGATTTTCGAGCGAGAGCACAACGCAAGGTTGGCGGTTGGTTGTGTGTGTTTGTGTGTGTGTGTGTGTATTTTGGAGTAATGGACAAAGCGGTTGTGTTTCTAAGCACATTTCATTTGTCGGCAGTGAGGTCAGCAACAGTTGGCAGTTGGTACTTATTTATAATTAGCGCAGGATTTAACGACTTTGCTGATATGTTGAAACTTTTCATATAATTTTTAGTAGAAAATTGCAAAGAAAATTGCCAAAAACATAGATTTGAAGAGCATCTAGAGAATCAATATTAGAATTTTCAAGCAACCAGAATTTTTGTCTGTGTTTCTACATGTTTCGGTCTGTCTTATACAAAAAAAATTGCCTAACTTTAGGCGCTGTAACAGTGTTATTTATGGGAATACTGCGTTGAAACTGAATTGCTTAACTTTTACTTTCGAAAGTACTGATTGAAAACACACTTTAGTTCATAACATATAAACAAATGTCAATAAATATATTTAATCTTTTTTATTTTCATTCTTCACATCAAAGATCAAACATTAAATGGCGCAAAGTCGCACGAAAATTGTCTTCAATTCGATTACAATAAAATTGTTATCATTTCGCTTAGGGCAAAATAAATGTCCACCAGCCACAACAACAACAACTCAGAAGCGTAAAAGCCCCATAAGCCAATTTAACTAGCCAAAATACACACAGACACACACACACACACAAAACACACGCATACATACTATGAATACGTATTGTATGTAAGTCGCCAAACTATGGGGACCACAACAAATCATAATTCGGCAACACCGGAAACGGAAATAAAATCAAGCAACAAATGCAATAATACAATTTTATGACATTTCGCAAATACAAACGGCCATGCCAGAGAAATTGTGATTGTCACAATCATGTGAACATAGGGGAGATTGAGGACAGGGCCGAAAAAATTTACATTTTATAAAAAATATATTTTTGTAAAATTTTTTTTTTAATTAAAAAATTATCAGAAAACGAAAAACTTAAGTTTTTTCAATTGTTGGCTATTCAAGGAAATATAAAAATATAAATACTAATTACATCAAGTAATTTAACTATATTCTTAATTTGATTTCTTTCTAATTTAATTTTAATTTTTAATTTTAATGTTCATTTTTAATTGAATTTAATTTAATTTGACTATATTTTTAATTATTGTAATTAGATTTTAATTTTTCATCTTCAATTCATGAATTTTTACACTATTTTTTTTTTATTTTTTTTTTAACCCATATAAGTCCAGCGATCAAATGGGGTCAAAAAAATTGTCTACGATTTTTGGTTTTCGAGATATTTGGTGTTTAATAAATCGAACACCTAAATATAAATATATATTGTGGCTATAATATTCGTTTTATGGGAAAAGTGTAAATATATTTTCGAAAGTTTGATCAATTTTTAACAAGACTGCATATTTACTTTTTTAAATTTGATTGTTTTTTAATGTTTTTCGGTGCTTTTGAAACTATGTCAAAAATTACCTTTTATTCGGGGAATTCATAACATACAACTGGGAAGAATTGCGAGAAATGAATATATTTATTCCATATTACACAAAATATCCCATGTTAACTTTTGTTATTATTTATTACAAATCGGATCATCGTATTATGCAAAACTTTCGTGTTTTCCATAAAAAAATGTATGGAAAATGCTAAAATTTACTGTGCGATTAATCGAACATTGGGCCGATGGGTTAATCCAGTTTTTGCATAAAAAAGCAAAACACATAACTTAAAGGAAAGTCTTTAAATAGAAGAATAAATTTTATTTTATAAAATTAAATAAATATTTTTTCTAACAAATATAAAAAATATATAAATATTTTAAATTACAAAAATATATTTTCTTTAAATATTTTTTTTCATTAAAGAAAATTAGAAAATGAAAAATTTCACTTTTTTCAATGTTTAACTATTCATTTACTCAAAAAGTTTGACTATAATTTTAATTACTTAAGTTAATTTGTAATTTTTTCATTTTGAAACTAATTTATTTATATTTTTTAATCCTCCTTTTAGAATTAAAAAGCAAGGAACATAACTTGAAGGAAAGTATTTAATTAAAAGAATAAATTCTATTTTTAAATATTTAACCAATATTTTTTTCTAATAAATATAAAATAAATAGGTAAATATTTTGAATATTTAAAATCTAAAAAAATTTTTTTTTTATATTTATTTAATTTAAAAAGTATTTAATGAAACAAGCAATTTTAAAACAAGCAAGATAACTTAAAGAAAATATTTAAAAAAGAAAAAAAAATTGATTTTTAAAGCCATTCAATTATGTTTTCTTAAGAAATTGAACATGAATAAAGTAGTAAAATAGTAAAATAGTAAAGTGCCGAAAGTCGCCGCTCCACTCTGCCGACACGGGTGTTTCTGACAATAAAGAGCCAGCAGGTGCTTGGAGGAGCCTGGTCCATGTAGTGTCCAGCCGACAGTGTACAATGGGGGCAATTGTGGCCGCAGTGCATAAGCATTGGCGACAGCTGTAGCAGTAGCACACTGAGAGTGAGGGAGAGAGAGTCATAGGCGCTACGTTGCTGAATGTCATAGTGCCGTTATTACGTTTATGTGTAATTTTTGAATGAATGAAACACAATTTATAGGGCGGCGCACACAGCCATTCATACAAAAAGCATAAATGTCAACAACGAGCGTTGGTCCATCTGTCTGTCTGTCTGTCCGTTCTATTACTACAGCACCAACCATAACTAGCGCGCCAGCCAACAATAGTATCTGCCAACGGCCAAAGTTAGCATCAACAACAAACGGTTTTACTGTGACTTTGTTGCTGTGACTGCCGGCCGACCTGCGCTGGTGGACAAAACTTTTCAACGTGCAGAAAATTGAGGGTCGAAATGCAATAAACGTAGTTAAGTTAACTACGTTATATTTACGTTTGCGAATTATGCTCGATAACGCAATGCTGCACACGTGCCTGTGTGTGCGCGTGTGTGTGTGTGTGTCCAAGTGCTCTTCTGAAATGTTGACAAGTGAACGACAACGATGAGAAGCTGATAAGGACAATAAATGCAACAAATTCTCAACGATTTCAAGGCAGCACACATCAGCGAATCTCGAGCTTAGTTAGTGGCAGAAAAGCAATAGATTTTGTTGTTGTTGCTGTACTTATTGTGCCTTTGTGCAATGTGAAAAGTTTCCGTGTGCGATTGTTGTGTGTATCGAAATCGAATTGAGCACTTTATGCTATTTGTGCTTTCTGCTTGTGTTGTTTGTTGTTGTTGCTGCACTTGACTACTTGCTGTTGTTGTTGTTGTTGAGCCAATTGCTTTTTCGAAAATTGACTGAGTGGCAAGTTCGCAGCGAGCGCCAAAGGTGATTCGCGCAAGTGTGAGGTTAGAGTTGGAGAAGAGTGAAGTTAGACAGTGAGTGCGCCATAAAGCATTTTTTGGCGCCTTTAATGCATCTCAATTGTATAATAAATTCCGCATTAATGTTGTACAAACTGCAGCAGCAATGCCCATGTTTTTGTTTTTGCCTAGGGGCGACTTTTCTTCGAGTGCTCCACGGTTTGGTGGCCCACAACTCAGACGTGTGATAAAATTTGCAAAACAAAAAAAATCCAATTCAATTGTTTGTACACTGCTGTGGCATGGCGGCTGTCTAAGAAGAGTAAAGAAATTGCTGGCAGGCTGCAAGTGTTGCGGCGAACCACAAATTGAAATCGTAAAATGTGCGCACTTAATGGTCGTTACGATGAAAGCCGCCGTTGATGTAATGCATGTCTGAGCATAACTGAACAATATATTTACATGTGTATCACCTGTCAGACATACATACATACATTTGTGCAGAATTTTTGTGCCCCAAAGGCTGTTGAGGCATCTTTGGTTGAAATATGGAATTGTCTAAATGGTCAACGAATTTCGGTGTTCAATTTTTCCTCTTATGATATTTGGTTATATTTATTTCGACTTTTTTGATTATGTACTCTTGAAGAAAGCAAAGTGCCAACCAGAAGAAGTTTGAGATGCAGATGGAGAACACACAAACACACACTTTCAGAACTTTGAAATAGAATGCAATTTAGATGTATGAAACTACAGACTGAGATCCAAAACATATATATTTTCCATATCTGACATATTTTGGTCCTGAAAGTTCAAAATAGAAAATTTAGTTAAAAGGAGACAATTTTTCTCTTTCATTTGATACCCACACATTCATCATTGCACAACCGCAAATATTTAAAAAAATATTCGAAATGTGTGTGTCGTTAAAATCTTAAAGTCCTTTAACCCTTTCGCTACATATTTTTACTGGGGAAAGTTAGAATTTGAAATATTACGTTTTAGACTTCTATGTGGTTATATTAGCAACATTCCATAAGAAATTTTTAAATTTTTATACTCGGACTCTGTATTTTAAAGTGTTTTTCTATCAGAGCAACCACATCGTTGTGGCTGTAATAATTACATAAACATAAAACTGTTTACGCATAACGAAAATTTGAATATTTCTTCATTTACTTTAGCCAAAATTAAAAAAAAGGATCTAAATTGAAAGAAAATGTCAAATTAAAAAGTTATCTAATATTTTCTGCTTCTTCTTTCTTTACTATGTCACTTCTCTTCTTTAAACTTAAATATTAGGTTTATTACTTTTGTATTATTCCTTAAATTCAAAGTATGTTATTCTAAGGACCAACAAAAATTGTATACTTAAAACCACAGAGGATTCAGACGTCCACAAAGAAGCATGTTGCCATATGGCAACAAAATAGTGAAAGATTAATAAGGTTTTTGGGACAGAAAATGAAAAACTGACTATGCCAGATTACTATAAATGACCTCTAGGCCGCCGTAGATCAGCTAGCTAGTGCGTTGGGCCGCGAGTCAAGACTCCGCGAGTTCAATACTCCGTTGCGTTAACACCGAAAAAAAAATAAAAATAACAATTTTTCTTTCGGCGGCTGTCCTCTCAGCAGGATATGGCAAACCTCTGAGAGTAAAAATTGCCTATGAAAAGGCTCCCAACTCGCCGTGCGGAATCGGCATAAAACTGTAGATCCCTTCCAACCTTGTTAAAACATCCGCACGCACAACACGGTTGGTTGCGGGTAGTAGGGCCTTAGTCTCGTAATTGGGCTGTCGTGCCAGTCAAGAAGAAGAAGAAGACGTCTAGTCTCACGCCTATATGAACATTTGGATTGGTCTCGGTCAAAAATATAAAGTTGGTTTTTTCACTCAGTCCATCATTACTTTGTCATTTCTCTTTCATTGATGTTAGGCTAAATATTTGCACAAATAATATATCTTTCATTTTAGATTTAAGAACCAGAGGAGATAATTTAATTTATCTACACTATGATCAATAAGTACCGGGACTGTGTATTTTATATTTTCCGCCGTTGCCCGATGCAGGTTTTTTTAGGTCGGTAGGACCTTAACTGACATCTGTCTCAGTTTTGAGGGATTGCATCATTAGTTTTTATTTGGTAGCTGTTAGCGTCAGTCAACTTTTTGTACTCCGTCGCATTTTACAATGGATAATTTTGTTGATCAACGTATTTGTTTGAAATTTTGTCTTAGGAACGAAATTTCTTGTGCCAATGCGCTTAAAATGTTGCAGAAAGCATTTGGGGAGTCTGCTCTATCAAGAACCAGAGCGTTCGAGTGGTATAAAATGTTCAAAAATGGTCGTGAAGTGGTCGAAGACTTTCCTCGTTCTGGACGTCCTTCAACATCGAATACCGACGAAGAAAATCGTGCTTGAAAATCGTCATGTGAGCCTCAGAGAGATTTCTAACGATCTTAACATCTCTTATGGAAGCGCACAACACATTGTTGTCGATATTTTGCGCATGAAACGCGTCGCCGCACGGCTTGTTCCTCAAGACTTGAATTTCGTCCAAAAAGATCATCGAAAGCAAGTGGCTGAAGACATGATTTCCGAAGCTAAGAAGGACCCAACGTTCATGAAACGTATAATTACTGATGATGAGACATGGGTCTATGAATGCGACGTGACAACTAGCCAGCAATCATCCGAATGCCGTGCTGAAGGCGAGCCAAAACCAAAAAAAGTGCGCCATTGTAAAATGCGACGAAGTACAAAAAGTTGACTGACGCTAACAGCTGCCAAAAGTTAAGGTCCTACCGACCTAAAAAAAATTTTTTTACCTGCATCGGGCAACGGCGGAAAATTTAAAATACACAGTCCCGGTACTTATTGATCATAGTGTATAAAACAATCATTCGAAAATTTATGATTTTTGAAAATGGTCGAAAAGTTCACTTTTTTACAAATTTCATCGTCAGTAATTCCTCCAAATCTCATCTGATTTAGACAATCTGTATATCTCTGAAAAGACTAAGGTATTATCTTCTGACCGACGTACAGCTTGTGTTAGTTGGATGAGTTTTTTTTACGAGATATGAACTCATAACTGCAACAACAGGGGGGAAAAATGGTTCTTAGAAGATTTTTCGAAAACGCTTCTTACAAAAATTTTTTAAGTTTCAGTTTCGTGTTTAGCGGCTTAAAGTCTAGAAACCACTTTTATTTTTAGGTGCATTTTTTGTGTTGATTAGTGTTATTGATGATTTAATATTGATGATTGAACATATATGCGACGGTTATAAATTAAATTTATGTACTAAATTAAAGACATTTCAGGGGGTTTAAACCCCAAAAACCTTCCCCTGTGTGTGCCACTGCCCAGATGGAGAACACACAAAACAAATGTGTCCGGAGAGAAGTTTGGTTGCAGTGCTGATTCCGACCATCAAAAATCATATAGCAACAATCTAATAATTGTTCAAGGTGAAATAAGGTGTTCACAGATTTAAGATAACATATATGTTTTGTTGTTCTTCTTTTTCAACTGATGGCCCAATTATGTCCCTTACATTTTCTACCACTATTTAGACTTTTTGCCACCAAAAAAACAAAATCTTTTTACCAGCCTTAACACTTGCCCCACTTTCCACTTTCATACTACTTTACTATACAATAAAAATTGTGCACAAAACTGCAGCCACGATGCCGCAGGTGCAGATGAAGTTCGCTGACGCAAAGCCGCAACCAACCAAGCAACCAGGCCGCCAGTCAGGCAGCTGAAGTGAAACCAAATTAATTCCGAAAAGGTGCGCATCATTTTTAATGCAAACGATTTATGCAAGATTTAGCACCACAGCCAGCAGGTTAAGCTAATCCTGCAGCGGCGGAAACACACACACACACACTTACGCGCGCACGCTCGACAGGCAACAAACATTATTTAAATCAAATTTCCGCACATTCTTTTCGACTGCGCTGCGGTGCGCTGCATTTGCCTCAACTCAAAGGAGCAGGAAAAACTTGGCCTGTGTACGCGGCAATTCCCACAGGATGCAATACCGTTGAGGAGTGGTGAGTGGTGAGTGGTGAGCAGCGAGATTTTCGGTTCGTTTTCTTCTATGCTCATTTGTTATGGCTTGCATAGCAAAACGATTTTGTATGAATGCGTGTGTGAGGCAAATGCAAGAAATGCTTCTGGGAGATGCTCAATCATATTAAGTAACGGTAAACTGCTGTGGCGGCATGCACACAGTTTATTTGTGTCTATGTGTGTGAAAAAGTGAAAAATTGCAGAGAAAGTTCAAAGCTGCCATGCAAAAACGAAAACCCCATCAAAATGCCGCAAGACGTTCAATGCTTCACGCCTTTAAATGCTTCGAATGTGCTTTCGTTACGGTTATGGCGTCACGCATTGTTGCACGGACCAGACTCGCACCCACCCACTTCAATTGCAGTCAACATTTCCGCTTCCGTGTGAGTCACTCATGCGCCCAGCCAACACCTCTGAGTGCTTGTTAAGGACTGGTGGCGAGGAGTGGAAGAGCTTTCACGCCTTGTTTAAATGCTCAGATGAATTTAGTTTTCTCCTGTTGAATTATCGTACAAACCAGACCGCACTGGCTTCACAGCTCTGCGCTAAGCGCTCACCAATGCACCAAGGTCTCAACATTCAAAGGCACCGCCAATCCAAGCAGCCAGCTTGCGCCCGAACCGCTCAACTGTGCAACCGCGCAATTCTCACGTGACTCTGGGCGCAAGTGTATTTTTCTGCAATTTAAACATTTACGAATGAATATTTCCCAGCGCCGTTTGTGGCGCAACCTCACGTATTGCCTGCGCCATTGCCAGCGTTTGCCATGTTGGCAATAGGTGAACATGTAAATGTGTGTGTGTGTGTATGTGTTCAGAACAGCAGTGCAACACACAGTGGGATCGTTGTGATAAAAGTTAATCACAAATAATAAAAATATATAAGTAGTGAAATGAATAATTTGAACCCCTAAAAAAATTAACTCATCCTTGTGTGTTTTATAGATCATCGCAAATATTTGACGAGTTTATGGCCACGATTGCGCCCACTGTGCGGCTGCTCGTACATCGTTAACCCTGAAAAAGCTGCTGCACGCTTCTGCCGCTTTCCGCTGGCACAATGCGCGTATTTGTTGCATGCAAAAAAGTTGCTCATGCAAAAATTCGTTCTTGTTGAACACCAACACACTACACAGCAGCAGCAACAACAACTGGCAGCATTGCTGTGTGCACTTTTGTTTTGCCATGTGCCAGGTCTTTGCTCATTTTCGCGCTTAATTTACAATTGACATAAGTTTACATTTCCGCTAACATTTTCCTTGGACCTCATTCGTGTTGTTGTGGTGGTAGTTGCAGTTGTTGTTGCTGTTGTTTCGTCGTGCTACTGCAGTCTTTGCTATGCAAATTTTGCAGCCCGACAATGAAGCTGATTATTTTGCACGCCGCCATGTGGAATAAAGGATAACGATGCGCCGCTCGCGTATTTCAATTGCAATGTTTGAAGAAATGGATGTGCGACTTAAAGCAGTTAAAGTTGGAGTTGTAAGGCAACTTTAATGTATTATAAAAATATTAACAAGTAAATAGACGATTTGCTGACTTTGATAAATGAGCTCATGGAGCAGGATCCAGCCGCCAACAGCAACGTTGCGTTGACAGCGCACTCCCGCTTATCCTCTGCAGAAATCACGAAGCAAATTTGTAGAAAGTGAGCTGGCTCGGTCGCTTCATTACTCTTCCGCTGCGCCGTTGAACGGGAGTTGCGCTGTCAGTACCAACATGAGTTCCTTGTCCGAGACACAAAACTCAATCGGACACTGAAGTGACAGCTGAGAAAAATGCGCAAATTTATCAACGCCCGGCGACGAAGCGATTTCGTTGTGGCGCACAAAAGTATGGCAAACTTTATTAGCGAAAATTTATTCAATATACATTCATAAGTCTTAAACATTCAAAACTGATCATCACTGTTTTGTGAGAAAGTGATAAAAACTGTGTTTGCAGAAGTTATTACATTCGTCAAGAAGTTTAAATTTTTAGGCAAACTTTTGAAACAATAATGTTACTTTTCAAATGGCGCTTTTCACTTCTTGGCTTTCTTTAGCCTTGATTGAAATACGATCTGTATAAAATTGTAGTTTTAAGCCAATTTGGCATCTATAGGAAACTGTTACAAACATTACGTCCTTCATAATTAACATTTCATCATTTTACAGTCACATTAACCCTGCATCTACTGGAACACTCCTTGTGAATAAACTTTACCATATACAGTCGTGTCTGGATATAGTGAACTAATTATTGCAAGGTAGTATCGAGGTTGTTCACTATATCAAGGTTAACATTTTTGCCCAAAACCTCGTTTTATTTGCTCAAAAAATCCTTTTTGTTTTTTGGTTAAAATTTTTTTCAATATTTAGACGCTCCATATTAAAATTTTGGTGTTCACTTTATCGACTGTAGATGGTTAATTTTTTAAAGTAGCAGTACGATGAAAGTCAAAAGAAACAAAAAAGACAAAAGTGACACAACTCAAAATTTTTAATTTTCGGGTTTATGTGTTAATACTGTGAACAATGCTTCTATCCACCAATCAGCAAAAGCTCAGTATATTTTGTTGTTCTTAACTGTTGCCAGAATACAGTTAGGTCTCTATTCATGTCGAGAAATTGTATGCCATTTGAGCGCTGCTGGTCAATGCAAACGAGTCCTTATTCAAATTGTGACACTTTTGACGAAATACATTTTTTTGAGGTTAATTTTAAGTAATGTTCTGACAATTTTAGTATATATTTTCAAATAAACAAATTATTTTAGAATTTTAAAAATTTTTCTTTCAACGTTTCAACTTTCATTTATAATTATTAAATTCAGCAAAAGTGATTTAACTTAAAATAATTCGGTAATTATTGAATTCAAATAGATATTATCAAAAAAGTCAAAACTAAAAATTTTTTATTTTCTAGTGTAAGATAAAAAAATCTTTGTAATTAATCCTGAAGCATAATTTGTATGGATTTTCTACTAAACGGTCTATACGTTATTTTAAAAAATGTTTCTTTAGCTGAAAAACAGTTTTTTGCGTTTCCTCAAAAATTAAAAATGTTCAGTTGTGAAACTTGTGTAGTGGGTGTTTATATCGCATCATTACATATTTGGGATTTAAGAATTTGTTTCATTTAACTCGAGCTGTCGACAGCCCTGGTTACTTCTTTTAAGAGCATTGCCAGGTAGTAAACTGAGCATAACCAGTGCTGCCAAACACACCCAAATTCTTACAATGTTCATCACAAATACCGTTTTGCGGGCCGTTTTGATTCAATTCCAACATTGAGCCCGACTAGACCAAAGTTATTTTTAACCTATTGTACTCTTAACACTCTGATTTAAAAAAAATCTTTTCCAACAGCGCACTTAATTCTCCAAAACTGCCAATCGACAAATTTCAGCACAACGGCAACTCGAAACCATAGTCTGGCAGCGCTGTTGGTCAAAAGCTGATTTTGCTGTGGCTGTGCAAATTTTGGCAGTGAAGAAAATTGGAGTCAACTACGCTCCGTTCCCTCGAACCAATTGAAAACAAAAGTGAAATCGTGTAGTGCAAACGTCCGCCTAAAAGAAAACCTCTCAGTTTCCGAGGGAAATATTCGCATCGCTGCCGACCGAAAAATTACAAATTTGCCAGCTACTGTAAAATAACGGCATCACTAGGAGTGTGTGTTGTGTGCATGTGTGAAGTATGTGCTAGAAGAGTACAGCCACAGTGTTTTGTTGGTGGCGTGCGGTTAGAACGGGAGCGCGTGTGACTTTTGTATTGCTTGGTGAACGTTGCAATTTTTGGGAAAAGGCAACGAAAAAAAGCAGATTAAAAAGAAGAAAACTGAAAGCTGTCAAAGAAACGTCAGTTCCTTCCAATTTGACATTTTCAACGTTTGCACTCGCCGTGTCTGATGTAAAAGTTTCTGGAAAAGCATAAAAACTTGCCACAAATTTGCAAAAACAGTAAAATTGCAAGCTGCGAATCCTGTAAGTGATACGAGAATTATCGGAATAAGGAAACTACGCTACGCTAGTCTGTGATTTCCGCAGCTACTTTCCAGGAAAGAGTACATCATTTGACCGCTGACTCGTTTTTCGTCGCTAAGCAAAAATGTTAATAAATCTAAAAGTAAAAACGCTCGACGCGCAAACACACGAGTTCAGCATTGACGATGAGGTGAGTGAAATGAGCGAAGGAGCGCCCGGCCGGTTATTCCTGTGGTGCGTGCAGCACCACGCCCCACGCCGCGGACACTTCGTGGCCGAGCGCTGTCTGTCCGTTTGCACTCCAGCTGCCGTGGAACTTTCGTGCCTCTAATTGGGTTATTTCGTTAAAGGTGACTGTGCGCGAGTTCAAGGATAAAATAGCGGAGAAGACCAACATTGCCGCCGATCAACAGCGCATCATCTACTGTGGGCGTGTGCTGGCCGACGAGAAGCAGTTGAAAGAATATGGTGAGTCAGTGGTGGGGAATGCAGCAGTGTGAGGGAGGTTGAACGTAAATTGTATTTTGTCGATATCAAGTGTCTTCCCACACAAAAAATATTTATAATTTCCATATAATAACATTTAGTTTTCCCTTGTTTCTCATTGAAGACGTTGATGGCAAGGTTGTGCATGTGGCTGAACGGCCGCCACCGTCGCAGCGCGGTCCTTCCACATCGAACTCATTTCCGAACGATGCACCACCAACTGCGCGCGATCGTCCCACAAATCGCGGTGGCATGCGAAACTCACCACTGTTTCGCGCACTGGACGGCATGGTGGTTGGCACAATGGCCATTCCCATGAATACAATGGTGAGCCACCGTTTAAATGGCATTCATGTGTCTTGAGTTCTTTTAAGATTTTCTTGTTTTTTGCATCACAGTCGAACAATAGGCAAGCACCAGTTAATCCACTAGCCTCGTCTTCTTCCTTCTGTATGAATCGTATCACTGTGGCACGCCATATGTTGGAATGCGCAAATAACATTGCTGCCTACTTGGAGGATCCGGAGCGGGTAATTGCAAACAACTTTGAAAAAAGCACCTAAAATCAGTTCATGTAACGTTCTTGCAGGGCCTCAACAATACTTCATTGGACATTTTGGCGCGTGGTCGATGGACTATGGAATCCACTGTTGTAGAGGTGGGCATCACCGCTGCAGAGTTGCCACAGAATCAGAACATCGTTGAAATGGTACAGGGCGCTGTCTCGGCAGCTTTGCGTCGCAACGGCAATGCCAACGTAACCGTTGTGCAATTGCCCACAGTTTTCGGCTCGAATGAGGGCGAAAGCGAGCCGGCCGAAGGCGCCGCTTCAGTTACCATGGACACGAATGCGACTAGTGCGGGCGGTGGTAACTCCGCAACCGTCATTATTGAGGATGTTATTGAAGGGGACGAAGATATTGACATAAGTGGAGCTGTTGCACAAGATGTGCAGCCCGCAGTGGTCACAGCCCGGACATTGGACAGTGGCGCTGCAACTGCTGCTCCGGTCAACAATACAGGCGATGGTGCTACTGCCGAGGAAGTGAATAACTCGACCACCACTGGCACAAATACCGAGGAAAATCCTGCACGTCGCCGCACCAGCACTCGCGTGCTGGCTGAGGTCATTGAGCAAATGCGCACTGTGCAGACGCGTCTTAATCCCTTCATACAGCGATTCTACGATCTACTGCAAAACGAACCAATATTCGAAGAGAATGTAAGCGCAGTTTAATTTCGTGGAAATACATGTCAAGTGGTTGGTTGAAAAATATAGTAAATGCTGATTTATGTTGCTTGCAGGACACTACGGGCCGCGAAAATGCACAACGCTTGTACGATCGTGTCTCGGAGGCATTCCACTACATGTCGCACGCACAGCATGCCATTTCCGATCTAATGTTGGACGTCTCGCAGCCGGCACCACGCTTTCTGGCATGCCGACCCATTTTGGTGGAGCAAAGCGGCTACGTCAGTTCCAATAACTACTTGGCAGCGGCCGCAGCTGCCAATCCACCCTCGCAGCGGCCCCGTACACGCACCTTTATCTCGCCACACTACAATCATCCCATCACCATCACAACGCCCAGTGCACCCAGCGCCACTGCGCCCGGTCCCGTAGAAGCCGAAGGCAACAGCTCGGCCAACAGCAATGCGCCCAACAGCAACGGTGCTGTGGAGGATCCCGTCGACGACCCGGTGGTTGCGCCGAACCTGCCCAACATCGTCGGCAGTGCCGCCGCCAATGCCAACGCCAACGCTAACGTGGCCACGCAGAGCAATGGTGAGCGGCAATTTGCAACGCCTCACTGCAGCCCTGATTGAATTGAATTATGTGTTTCTTTTGATTATTTTCTTACGATTTGCCACAATTTTAGATGATAATACTGTAGAAATTGTGCTACATCCAAGACGGGGATTGTATTTTGGCAGTAGGTTTTTTCCCACTTATCGCTACTAAACGTGTTTCTTGTTGAGATCCTCGAATTAACACCAATGCTCGGCGACAAACGGGCGCAGTCACTCACGCAAACAATAAAATTTTTTTTTGTTTTTATTGCCATTAACATTTTTAATTCATAGACCCGATTAATGTGTGTGTGTTAAATATTTTTGGCAAGCTGACAATTTTCAATTTTCAAATACGTACATCTAACAATGACGTCAGTTGTTTGTCGTCTGGCTGCGTACAGTGCAACCGCCACAATTCCGGAAATCGTTGATATTTAATGGGCATGACTGCAAAATGTATCGGCGCGTGGCAGCAAATTGCATTAAGCCACTGCACCCACAAACCTGGCATAACAGCAAATACAGACTGTAGAAATCATTAATATTGGGTGGTTCATATAACATCAGTGCTGCCCAAGATGGGCCGTTCAAAGCATTTTCACGCCATTTGTTGGATGGAAACAGGATCGGTTGGTTATGACTGAGAAATAGCTAGTTAGCTTTTAGTGATTAGATGTGGAAAAATTATTAGCTGACGACTATCAGTGAGTTTGAGGTCATGTGTACATTACTTTTGGTTACTCCTTTGCACTTAAGTCGGAATTCTCTGCTGAAATATATCACTTTTTATCATAAAGTTGATTAAACATTTCAGCTGAGCAACTAATCAAGAATTTTCAGCCCATGGCCGAATTGTATATTTCTTTTTAAGATCTGACACTATCCAGCATTCCATCGAGCGAATAAAGAAGGGAAAGTAAACACACAGAGTAATATCAGCCATTGGGAAAATAGTCTAATATTTGATAACAGTAATAATTTCTTAAATTCGTTTTTCAGGAGTGACAACTGTTTCTATTATCAACTATAACATGTAATCTGTATCGTATAGCATTAGTTCTGCCCCTTATTCGGGCCCATTTATCCATCATCAAGCTGCTCATAGCTTCATATTTTATAATAAAAGGCAAACTCTGTTTTGCTTATATCTTTTGTTGTAAAATTAGATATTCACAATCTGTACCGCGTCGTAGAAATAACTTTTCCTTCATAATCATTCTCCAATGATTTCGGAACTCAAACTTCCAAAAAATTACACGATTCCCAAGCATCTTTCGATAAATTAAAGTGTTTTTAATGTCTACCTGCGAAAGTCTTGTAACCTATTTGTATTTTTTTTTTACTTAACTTTGAAACATTTGCTTCATAATATTTATTTGTAATATTTTTTGCATATTGCTTTTTTAATTTGTGTTAGGTTTTTTTAAGTTTGCTTTTTATTTTTCTGTTTAATTTTTTAACTATTTTCAGTTTTTGGAATTTTTGTAATATTCATCTTTTTATTTTCCAGCATTTTGTTTATTTATTTATTTATATATTTTATTTTGAATTCATATTTTCTTATTTCATTATTTTATTTTTATTTGTGTTTGTTTCATTTTTAATTGCTTTTGTGTGAGTTGTAATATTGTATAGTTTTATTTTTATTTGTGTTTGTTTCATTTTTATTTTGCTTTTGTCTAAATTGTCCACATATTTTTTTTACATTTTTTTTGCATTTAAGTTAAATCTTATTTTAACGTAATTAATTTCTCAGCCAATTTTTCAGCGTTTCAGCTACTGCATTCGTTGCGCATTGTAAATCTATTCTTCTCATATTAATCGACTTTTTGCCCGGTTCTACAGTTTGTACCTTAACATTTCGCTGCTGCATATTCTATATAAATATTATTATTTTAATTAAACACATAATTTTGTTTTAACCATTTTCCCCCCGTTTAATGCAGTTTTTCTTTGTTCTTTCTCTGTTTGCATTTTTTACTAAAACGCATTTCGGAACGCTTTCAGACAATCCGCAAGTGCAAATGTCTCGTCTGATACAGGCTGTGGTCAACTCAGCGCCCATCGACACCGAATTTCATGTGCAATTCCTACCGCCCACAATTTTGAGTGTGCCCATGAATCCAGCACAGGCGGCCGCCGCCGCTCGCGGTGCCAGCAATGCGCAGCCACGCGCCAATGCCACCGCGCTCGACAGCGACAACGGCAGTGCTGCTGGCGGCAATGAGAGCAACAACACGTCGCCCACCGCCAATGCGTCAGCAGCACCGATGGGCGCTAGCAATCAGGCACGTGTAAACACCGCCACCTTGCCCACAACCTCCACTCAGACGCGATCCACTTCACGTCCGCAATTACAGATCGGCGGCATACCGGCGCACGGCTGGAATGGACGCTTCATACCCGCCAACATGATGTCCTCGTTCGATCGCTTCCTGCCGTGCAACAGTCATCACATTCACGAGGCGGAAAACGGCAGCAACAACAACAATGGCAACGGCAATGCAGGCGCTGCCGGCACCAATGCCCATCATCCACACAGCGCCAACACACGTAAGTAGCGTCGAGCAGTTAATTTGCTCAGCTGGGTCTCGTGCTTGGCAAAAGCGGGAATCTTGTTTGTTGTACTGCACCCGCAATGCAAGCTCGATGTCCTGCGTATGCGTTGCTCAATGTTTGGCATTTGAACGTTTTTGTTTTCTGAACTCTAGGCACCGCTGTCAACCAACGTGCCATGCGCACTTTGTCCGACTTGATGCTGCATGTCAACCCAACACCGATAATTGGTTCTACAATGACTACGACACGTGCTAGCGTACCCCGTCTGCCAACAGCTGCGTTAGCGGCAGCAGCGGCGGCAGCAGCAGCTGCAGGCACTTCCAACGTTTCGGCAGCAGGCAACTCGGATGCCTATCGCCGCAATCTTCGCGCGCAATTGCTCAACTTTGTCAACCAGAACGTGTTCGACGGTGGCCCCATCAACGTGGAGACCATACCGACGGCCATCAATCGGGCACTGCGTTGGTTCGGCGAATCGCTGATCTATCTGCCGCAGTACGAGAAACCGGAGTACGACTCACGCGACTCGGTATTCAACATTTTGCGCCTCACGCTGCCGCTGTTCATCGAGGTGCTGAACGACAGTCAGCAGCAGCCGGTGGTGTTCGAACAGCGTCTGAAGAAGATTTGCGAGCAGTTCGTGAAGCGACTCTACAGCGTTTTGCATGTGTGTGTGGGGCCCTCTAACGCAGAGCTGTACTGGGGTCAGCTGATGCGTTTGCTCTTGAAGCCAGTGCGTTCAAGTAAGTTGAAGAGGATTTGGTTGATAGAACTATGTAGAAATACTAATGATGATTGTTGCATCTGACGTTTGTTTAGATTTCCGTGATGAAGCTTTACAGTTCATATGCGTCTATATCAACACCGATATTCCATCCGCCACCGACACAGCCGATGCGCAGCAATTTATTGTGCACCGCAATACACCAATAACAGAGGAGGAACCAATAGTAAGTACTAGAATCGGACATATAAGAAGTGCAGGAATAGCTTTAAGCTTAGCAATAAATTATTTTAATCCTTTACACGGCAACAGCGAATTTTTTCATCAAATGTTGTTTTTTAGCTATAAAACCTAAATTTACAAAAACACGTATTTTTTTATTTTTTAAAATACTTTTCTTTTTTTTTGTAAAAAACAAAAAAAACAAAAAGCATTAAAACTTTTTTTTATTTTAATATTTATTTTATTTATTTTTATTTTATTTCATTTCCGCATTTTCCGCAAAGTGTTTGTGTGTTTTTTTTATTAATAAGTTTTAATCACTTTTGTTTCACTAAAACAAATGCGTGCAACTTTTTACAAAAACAGTCAAATAAGTGCTGTCAAGTAAAATTTACCTACTTTTTCCCCACTTTTAATACCAGTATTTCAAAAAAGGAACCTTGCATAGTTGTAAAATCGCAAGATCGTCCTTTTGATAATTACTCCCGAAATTACGGGCAATTTTACGGTTGGTTGCAGATATGCAACTGTACCGTGTAAAGGGTTAACTAAATATATTCGATATTCTGATAGTAATGAATGAGAAAACAAAACTATGTATATTATGTATAGATACATATGGTAACTTGATGATCGGCACTCAAGCTCAGACTCATTACTTTTAAGCCTAAAGTGTAATTAAAAAACTGCATACATAGAAAAGAGAGCTTCTGTCTCGTAATCATTTAAATAAGCATTCTTATGTTTGATGTCCATATTCATAATGTTTCCTTAAAGCATAAAAATTAAATTTTGTTTGTTAGGTGACATTTGTCTCACCACCTCCGCTTTTTACTCCACAGCCCATGGAAACCGATGCCGATGTGTCGGAGGTGGCAACTACATCCGACCTAATGATTCATTGTCAATTGCTGCCTGAGGCAGACACAGTACCAGACATAGAGCCCTCACCACCAGAGGTATTGCCCAGCGTAGTAGCCGGTTCGGAGCCTTGGCATCGAAATTTCCCCAGTGACTGGTTGCCCATTATAACGCGTGACTTGCAGGCACAAACAGAGGTACGTTCACTGATTGGTTTTTGAAATTCGTTCAACTAAATTTTATATGTTCTTATGAATTTACAGAATACTCCGACACAGCCGCCATTCTCTGATGCGTACATATCAGGCATGTCGGCCAAACGAAGGAAAATGATACAGAGCAACAAGCAGCCAACTGATGTCAACTTGCTGATCGCCAATAGTGTACGAAAAGCTATCCAGACTGTGGGCGTGCGCTCATCAACCGCTGCCAATCAGTCACAAACACCCGACGAGATCACAGAAGCGATCGGCAGTGATGTCGTTGTGCAGGCCTCCTACACAGAGGCGATGCGCACAACTGTGCGCGATCGCCTGAAGAAGGATCCCGACTATAAAGCCGACAAATATCCGCAGACAGCAAAGTTTATAAATAAATAGAAATTATGATTATAATGATTCGATGAAGATTCGAGGAGTGCGAAACGATAATAACGTAACAAAATATATCCGTGTGGCGACTGCTACTTGTTACAACAACAATGATGGAACGTTTATTTTGATCAACATTCTTTTAGTTTGTGCTCTTTTTATGATTACTAAAAACTGTATATCGGACTTAACTAATATATGCGTATACGCGATACATACACAGCGATTGAAGGCAAAAAGGAAAGGAAAAGGAAGCAACAGCAGCAGTAGCAACAGCAAAATACAACAAACATACACTATATATTGTACTTTATACAGCAGTAAAAAAAAACAAGAACAAGCAGAGAATTGCATACATTTTGAGCAGAATGGTTAATTAATGAAGACACCTAGAGAAAACAAGATTCACGTTTATGTATAGTGCATATAAAAATAAGGCAAATAAAATATACATAACCCAATGCAATAACGGATTCCAATCCAGTGCGTTTTCGTTTATGAATGCAACGGAATGGAAGTGGGAACGGAACAAAAAAAAACAATGTGCTTCTATTGATGAAAATATCTTACGTCTACAGGGGTTTTCACTGTGGATACAATTAAAATATTAATGTGAAATTGTGTGGATTTTGAATATGGTTGTGCAAATTTCAGCACACACCACTTGTCGACCACCATTCGAAAAGGGGTGTGTGCGCCAGACAAGTGCACGAGAATACCTAATTGAAAAATGTTGTGCAATTCATTCATTAATTTTACCGAATGCGAATTACGTTTCTTGAATTGATTTTGTTTTGGGTTTTGCTTGATCGCATTCCTGCGCCAACGCCAAGAGGCACATGATGTTATGACGACAGCAGCGATTTCCCCTCTCGCCAATTAGCGAAAATTGACGTCGATGCTTTTGGAATTCGGATCAATTTGTTTTTCTCAATATGAATGCCAAAAACAATCTTCAATGATAATTTGAATGGCGCCTCAATTCTAAATGTTTCTCACTTTTACAACATAATTATGACTTGACATTTTATTTCGATCGGAAGATATTTCATTAGCATTTATAAGCAATGGACAATTTTCTGAAAGATATGACAAATACAAAGAAATTTGATGGCCAACCAAATGTTGTAAAATCAAAGAAAAAGTGGACTTGGTACTGAAGAAGTTCGTCACTAAAATTTCGGCTCAGATATTAACTTTTAAAATATATAGTTAGAGTTTGTTTTTCAATTTAATTTTTTTAAATTGAACAATTAATATTTTCATATATTTTTTACACTAATATGAGGAATAAACAAATAAGTCAATTTTAAATTTAAGTTAAGGAAAGTCTATTCTATTTTCAACCCTAATTTTGCAGTTAAATTTCATACTTTTATTTGGCATAATGTAGGAAAAGTGTTGGTAACATGTCTGGCATTGTTTATGTAATTTATATAGAAATATATACAGGAGTTTAGATTGGAAAAAATTGGTATTGCTAAAAGCAATCCCGAGTTGGAAAATTGTAGTTTTCGTCTACTTTTAAGCTACCATTAAAAATTTATACAACAAATCAGCAAAAGAAATTGTAATAAGTATGTAAAACTATGTGTAAAACCAATGTTGGGTGTGAAATATTCTTCTAACCAATGTTTAGCGTAAACATTACCAGTGCAGCTGTGAGTCAATGTCATAATTTTGTGTCCAAAATTTATATTCAACTCATTGCCATCACTCAAGGGAATGCAAGAACTACACAAACTGAATGCTAACAAAAATATGCACATGACTAAGTACGTCATAATCAAAAATATTGTACACAATTATGAGTTTGGCTATTAAAGTGTCAAAATCTTAAACAACACCAAAAGATATCAGTTCGCACAGCCCACGCCGACTGCCCGAGGTGCGATGAAAATTCATTGCTCCTCGACTATGATTGAGCACTTCATTAAAATGTTAAATGTTGTAGAAACATTCTACGCGTAAACGCGTAACAAATTGAGCACAAAAACAATATGAACGATTTGTTTTTATAAAATTGTCACAGTTATAAATAAATAAGGCATTTGCTTAAAATATTTTGAACGTCGAAAATAATCTGAGTTGTTTCCATAAAAATAGAATGCTACGCAATCGTTTAATGGACCCATTTTCTGTAGACTCGAATCCACAATGAAATTGTAAACTGTTTGCTATAATAATTTCCAGCTTAACGCCGGCCGGCATACAACTACAACATACCACATTGTTGCCAATAATTTATATAAAAACTCAAATTGCCTGCAGCGTGTTTCGACTAAATTGTGCGTACATCTAAATTCATTTTACTGCCTCGAAATGTCTAAATCCGCGCACTTCGATCATCAGATTCGATGATGATGGCTCAGCTCATCAGTGTCTGCATTCCTTCGATGTGCTCGGCTCGTAATTAAATCCGCCTCATTTCAATTGCTGATAAAAATTTAATGCTTACAGATTTTCCAGCGCACAATTAGAGTCATTGAAATGCCTTTTGGCAGCCAGTGATTAACTGCACAAGTGCCAACCGGCGCAGCGAGCACAAGAATTAGATATCGCGGCAAATGAATGACACTGGCGCCTGGTTAATGGCGCGCAGGCGATTTCTTTGCACTGCGCAAATCGTTTGCGGGTTTTCACATGCGCGCTGGGAAAAACGACTTTGCTTTGCTTTGCACAAGTGGTCATGGCGTGAGTGGAGCCCTTAAAGCAGAAATGAAACGAATCAAGATCACTGAGATACTAATGATATATGTAGATAAATTTGTACTATGTATACAAGTAAGCTTTGTGAACCGTTAAGATTCAAATTGGTGACGTATGTTGCTTGCAGATAAAACTGTTGTTGCTGAATAAGGGGCCGTTCACATATTACGTAACGCTCTTAGGGGGGGCGGGGGGTTCAAAGGTGTGTTAAACGGTTAAACGGTAAATGTGAACGGTCCCTAACAGACAATTCGAGAAGTAGAATTCAGTTGTTTGAGGTACACAAAGTTTCATGAGGGATTTGAGAAATTGAAGGGCGCTGAAAGTGGCATTGGGTTATTGTTAGGTTTAAATGGCTGGATAGATCCAGTGTTGCCAGATACCTGAAAACAAAATTTACATTAAAAAAAATACTGAAATTTCCTCCTAAAAGTTAAAAAAATCTCTTAAAATTGTTTTATAATTTGAGGAATTAAACTTCTCATATATGTTGTACCACAATGGGCCTTTCAAGCCTTCGAGTGTGTCCCTTATAAAGGCAGCCACCATAACCTAACCTAACATAATTTTTCATAAAAAAAATAAAAATATATACATTTAAGTTTTTTAATGCAACCTTTTTTATTCATCTTCAGCTTAACATTAACAACTTAACAAAAGTAAAACATAACAAAGGAATTAAACAAAAAATGTCATTTTGGGGGAAATTCATTGTGCCAGCAATAAGTGAGAACAAGATAGAATGACCTTACATTTTGTAAGCTTTCAAATTTTTAACACATTAGATTGTTTTGACTATTAAAATAGTGGCCAAAATATGTTTTGTTGCCAGTATTCCCAAAACATCATACTTCGTTATTCAAAAATCTCCCAAAAATCCGCTAAATATCCGAAAAATCCCCTAACATAAAATATAAATCTCCCTAACTTTCTCCTAAACAATTATTCCTCTTAAAAATTCTCCTAAAAGGCCAAGAATCTCCTAAATCTAGGAGGAAATCTGTTGATCTTGCAACACTGGATAGATCCTGTCCTCCAAATAGGCCAAGAAATCCATAAGAAGTACCATGAGGGGTTGTTAAGCTTTTCATGTAACCTTACAGATACGAAAATAGACCCGTTGATCGCAATAGTTTCAGCTATCAATTTATCATCATAATTAATCAATTGATCAAACTGCTCGTTAACCTATTCTCACCCAAATCTAAGAAAGAAGTTCAAACTATAAAATCTCGATGGTTTATTGACGGAGTCATATAAATCTTGCATGCGAGTTAAAGTGCTGTTTCATTACAGCAAAAGTCGCTCAAAGGGTGGCATCTCTTGAATTCTAGGAAAGATATTATTAGACGTTACTTACTTACTTAACTGGCCATAACAACCCGTTATCGGGTTACGGCCTGCCGCAAAACTTCTCTCCAGGCGCCTCTGCTTCGCGCGCGCCTTCTCCAGTTGGTCACACCAAGAGATACCAGGGCCTCTTCCACTTGGTCCTTCCACCGGAGACACGGCCTCCCTCTTCGCCGTCGACCTCCAACCATCGCATCGAATGCCTTTTTCGCCGGAGCTTCGTCGTCCATGCGGCAGACATGACCGAGCCAGCGTAGCCGCTGGATGTTAATTCGCTGCGCTACGTCCATGTCCTTATACAGCTCATACAGCTCGTTATTGGTTCGTATGCGATAGTCGTCACCAACCCGAACAGGGCCGAAGATTTTGCGAAGCACCTTCCTCTCGAACACTCCAAGGGCCGCTATGTCGTTTCGTGTCATTGTCCATGCTTCAGCGCCATAGAGGAGCACGGGCAAGATAAGCGTCCTATAGAGTGCAAGTTTTGTCGGTCGAGAGAGGTCTCTACTTCTCAATTGCCTACCGAGACCGTAGTAGCACCTGTTGGCAAGAGTTATCCTTCGCTTTATCTCCAGACTGACATCATTGCTGCTGTTGATGGCGGTGCCAAGGTAGACGAATTCCTTGACAACTTCAAAAGCATACCTGTCGGCCTCGACGTGAGACCCTAGCCGCTGCGAGTCCCTGCGTGTAGACAGCATATACTTCGTCTTGCCCTCATTTACCACCAGACCCATTTTGGCAGATTCTCTTTCGATAGCCGCAAAGGCAGCGGTGACATCTCGCTTGTTACGTCCGATGACATCAATATCATCAGCGTAAGCAAGGAGCTGGACACTTTTGTTGAAAATTGTGCCATTACGATGTACACCGGCCTTGCGCAGAACACTCTCCATGGTGAAGTTGAAGAGGTCGCAGGACAAAGGATCGCCCTGTCTGAAACCTCGAACGGTATCAAAGGGGTCGGAGAGGTCACTTCCAACCTTGACGGAGCTGCGCGTATTGCTCAACGTCGCTCTGCAAAGTCTAACGAGCTTTGCAGGGATACCAAGTTCAGACAATGCGGCATATAGGCGATCCCTTATCGGGCTATCGAATGCTGCCTTGTAATCGATGAAGAGATGGTGTGTATCGATTTGGTTCTCATGGGTCTTCTCCAGGATTTGGCGTAGAGTGAATATCTGGTCGATGGTGGACTTACCAGGTCTAAAGCCGCACTGATAAGGTCCAATCAGCGCCTTGGCGAGTGGCTTTAGTCTTTCACATAATACGCTCGTCAGGACCTTGTATGCAATGGGAAGTAGGCTGATACCCCTGTAGTTGGCGCATATTGTTGGGTCGCCTTTCTTCAGCACAGGACAAAGGGCACTGAGGTTCCAATCGTTGGGCATTCGTTCCTCCAGCCATATTTTGCAAATGAGCTGATGCATGCACCCAATCAGCTCACCGCCGCCGGCCTTGAACAATTCAGCTGGTAGCCCATCCGGCCCTGCAGCTTTGTTGTTCTTGAGTCGCTGGATAGCGACCCGGACCTCGTCATGGCTGGGCGGTGGCACATCCACACCGTCGTCGTCGATTGGTGCCATCTGGACATCTTCACCACTGGCGGTATTGTTCCCTTCGTCGCCTGCGAGCAGCTTGGTGAAGTGCTCCTTCCACAACCTCAGCACACCCTGCGCATCCGTAACCAGATCCCCGTTTTCGTCTCTGCAAGAAGATGCCCCAGGCTTAAATCCTTCCGTAAGACGCTTAACTTAGACGTTATCGTCCAATAAAGTCATTCCTTCATACTCATATAATCAAAAACGATGCTACTGTGCCACAATTTGCACTTTACTGGAACTCGAACTTACTGTGCGAAGAGAAAAATGCTTCATGTATCAGGTCAAACAAGATTTAATTGGCCGATCAAAGTTCACACATAGACTAATCAGGTACTTAACGATCCCAGATTGATGTACGAAGACGTCTTCGTCATGAATATCCAAACACTTTGAATGACATTTGGTAATCCATGATGATGAATCTTCAGACTGGTTAAACTCAGAGCATATACATACATAAATGTATCCAGCTGTGTTCCAGAAAGGAGCAAGAAGGTGCTCTATGGTAGCCTTTTTGCAGGTAACAGGATGTTAGGTTTAAGGAAATCCAACGTCTTAATAAAGTAAATAAAAGTATTTTTATTATACTTTAAACGAAAAAAAAATGAAATAACAAAAAAGAAAAATAAATACTAAATAAAAGTTCTCGAGATCTTGGGTGCGCAACATTATGTTTTTCCAGTCATGGTTGGCCTAAGTTCTAATAAAGTTAACCCTTTTGACCCCAAAGTTGCCTGAGAGCAACTTGACCAAATTGTCATCTTATAGCAAAAGCTATGATTGATTAATGAGTTTAACTTAAGTAGGCACCAAAAAACTAATATTTTTAGAAGTGAAATCAAAGCAAATTACAAAAATTTTACTGTTATCACCAAAATAATTTCCAATAATATAGAGCGATATCAGGGAAAGTTTGTGTTCTAATTGAAGTCTACGAATTGGACGCGTTTGATCAAAACCCTGTTTCTTTAATAATGGTTAAATAAAATTGAAAAGTGATAATTTTGTATTTTTCCATGAATATAAAATAATTTTTCTGTAATTAAAAAATATTGATACAAAATTTATTTAACACATTTTAAGCTAAAATTGTTATTAAGGAAACTAGCTCTAGAACTTTAACAAAGAGGCGTGGCGACTTCACATGTGGCGACGTGACGATTTTAAAAAGTAATATCGAAACACAGCGTAAAATTTGGGGGTCGAAAGGGTTAGGAAGTTATCTGCGGTCAAGGCAGTAATATCCTGTTTATCCATTTTTTACGCAATTATAATGAAATCTAAACTGATACAAAATACTGCAATCATGTTGATGCATTTCCGTAAATATTTATAGTATAAATGAATTATTCATAACATATTTTTCCAATAAAAAGTATGTATCCATTTGCTTGAAAGTTCTGCTACATAAGTTATGTTAGGTTATGTTGGTTGCCTCCTCACACACACGGCGGCCTATTGTGAGGCCCATTGTGATTGCACATATTTCACATAAAATTGCTTTCAGGGTATCGAAAAGCCAAGCAGCGCTAGCGGCCGTAGTTAGCTGCTGAACTCCGGCACAAATGGTGCCGCTTTGTGGGAGTAAGCAGCGGCACGCGCTGCGCCTCAAAAGGACCCCTACAACCCGGGCCTGGGCACGCAGCAACATCAAAACTACCACTTCACTCGACTGCTTATTAATTGCATGCGACTTGCGCCACTTGATGGATACGTCGCGTGGCAGACGCAGACAGTGGCGTCTAGAGCGACTGCACCGGATTGGCGTTGCAAATGCTGCTTGCGGCAACTGCTGCTGTTGCTCATTATGCTGTTGCTGTTGCTGCTGATGTTGTTCAAGTTGCTGTTGTACATAGTTGTTGTTTGCTGTGTTGATGTGGCATGCGCCACGCATTCCGCAAGTGATGAAACATTCCGCTGCAAACTGTCGGCAGCGGAATGCGTAACGGCCAAATTATTTGAGTATTTTGCATTTGCCGCTTCTGTTCTGTTGTTCTTGTTGCAGTTGCTACTTGTTCTTGTTTTCATTGAAGCGCTGCGACATTCTGCTAATTACGAACTCGTACGTACTTATGAAAATAAATGAGTCGTGCGGAATTTTTGAGAGCAGCCGCAAGCATGTTTGGCGCCTCGTTGGGCGCGCATCATTTGCCGCAGCGCAAAGGAAACAACACTCACCGTTTTGTTGGATGCTAAGGAACTTTTCGGAATGTACGATGGGGTGATGATGGCAACGAGCGTGCGAAGAGCAGACAAGGGACATCATGTAAGGCAGTGGAATGGAATGTATGGAAACGAAAAAAAAACAGTTTCATGTCTTCACAACTGGCCCCGTTTAGGCAGCGTTGTAAAAGACTCAAATCAAATGCAATGACAATCAGGTTTTGTATTTTATTTTTGTGTTGTTATTTATAAGAAAACTTTTTTTTTAATTTGATGGTGCGACCTGCTCATTTGTTTATGTTGATTTTATGTACTAAAAAGGTGCCAACATTTTGTGGGCAATTCGTTGAAGTCTTCAGGGGTTTACAACAACCATTAAAAATTTATTTATTTGTTATTATTGTTATTGTTCATTGGCTAAATAAATAAATAAAAAAATAAAAAACACTAAGCAATACTGCAGTATTCTTTAACAGCTTTTTCGGTAAATGGTTTAAATTCTTAGATTCAAAATTCGAAATTTTGAGGGCTCATCTCTCGCTTAACACGAAACTGAAAATCCCAAAATTTTTTTAAGAAGTGTTTTCGAAAAATCTTCGAAAAGACTAACACAAGCTATCCGTTGATTAGAAGATAATACCTAATACCGCCTTTTCAGCGATATACAGATTGTCCAGATGAGATTAGGGGAAGTTACTGGCGGTGATAGGTGTAAAAAAGTGAATTTTTCGAACAATTTAAAAAATCATAAATTTTCGAATTTTTTTTAAAGATAAGAAAATGATCTCCTCTGGTTTTAAAGCCTAAGACCAAAGATATATTATTTGAGCAAATATTAAGACTAACATCAATAGAATTGAAAGAAAAATAACAAAGTTATGAAGCACTGAGTGATAGCAACCACTTTACATTTATTACACCGTGCGAACCAATTTATTTTTGGCGAGATCCATCCAAATGTTGATACATACCGACGTGAAACTAGAGGTCATCTATAATATCCTGGCATAGTAAGTTTTTCATTTTCTGACCCAAAGCTCTTTTTAAAGTACTTTAAAATTTTAAGGACATACGCATCAAAAATATTTTTTTTAATATTTGCAAATTAAAGAGGAAACTTGTCTCCTTTTAACTAAGTTTTCTATTTTTAACTTTTAGTTTGATCTTTTCCAAATAAAACTGAGTAGGTTGCATGAAGCCAATCAATGGAGATCCAAATATGGTTACTTGACAAAGGCTGGCCAGTGCCACAAAATGTTCTCACCTAACTTTTATTTCTTTTCACTGGATAAGTTTTTGGAGTAAGCTTATTAAGTCTATTACTCTAGTAGCTCCTTTATCCCTTCGTTGTATGATTTAATTCACGTAGAGGAAAACATTTTTTGTGTTATAATTCTTGGTGCTTGTTAAGTTTAGATGATAAAACTGAAAGTTATCTGAATTCGAGTATACACGGAATAAGCTCAACGGAAGATGATCATAGCTTGCTGAGTTGACCCGCCGAAAGGAGAAATGGTTTTACTTATATTTTAGTGTCAGTTACCACGGGGACTCGAACCTAGGTCGTGCATATACATATATGTTCCGTGTGACGTACAACTATTATTATTATTATTATTATTGTCAGGGGAAAGTACACTGCGACCTGAAAGATCTATTGTGTCCCCTTCTTGGACCTCACAGCTCGTCAGTGTGCCCAGAGTCCAAGAGGAATTTATGATATTGCCTAAACCTCTGGAAACCCAATCTGCACCTGGTATAATGCAGTCCCCCAGGTGCTTCCTCCGTTTGTGCATTAGCGCAGGGCATGTTCCTAGCATGTGTATTGCAGTTTCATTTACCTGCAAACAGAACCGACACAGTCCGTTTCCACGAATAAATACCTAGTTTACTCAGATGATAGTTCAATCTACAATGCCCTGTCAACATTCGCGTGATAATCCTTAGATTATTCTTTGAAAGGCTCATGCATTCCTCGAATCTTTTCTTGTTGTACGACCCGATAACGTCTTTGAAATGTTCAAGACCTGGTTGGTTTTCCCACTATTGATTCCTATTGGTTATCTCGTCTTTTCTGGTTAGGATGGATAGGGCTACTTTTCCTAAACCACAGAAAGATTCTGGGCCGACGAAGGGAGTAGATGCTCCCCTTCTAGCAAGTTTGTCGACTTGTTCATTTCCTCAATCCCAGCATGGCTCGGAACCCAGAGGACCCATACCTAATTATACCAGCCGATTCGTTTAGCTTTTCAACGCAATCCGAAACCAGTTTCGATAATACCTGGCAGGATCTTAGTGCCTTGATTGCTGCGTGACTATCAGAGAGCATCGCTATCTTTCGGTGACATAGAACTAGCTTTCGTAAGCAGAGATGGGACATCATGCAATGATTGATTTGATATTTTAGAAAGAAATAAAAACACTAAATATCACTTGTCACTCTGCAGCTTTTACAGCCTTCCATCTGTTTATTTTATTTACAATAATATTTGCAATGTAATAAACTTGTTTACCTTTTTTTGGCCAACAATTTAAGTGATGATTTTGTCTCTCGAAACCAAAGGATGGACAGCTTATTAGAGAAGAACTCGTTATGAGTTTAGCAGTGAGTCAATTTGGGTAAAACCAAAAAAAGGATTAACTGATGGCTACCAACTTTTGCTGCCAATAAAGCAGTTGGATGTATTTTCGTTCTCAATAAACATAGCAGAGCATTGTCGACAGTCCCAAATTGCAGTTCGAACCTTGTGATCAGAAGTGATTTAAAAGTCATAGGTCGTTTGATCATTGCGTTCGGCGCCAGCGCATTGATGGAATTTGGCATTAATGCCAGCCCACGTCTGAGAGCGAAATGGGCCCAATTGTGCCGATTTCAATTAGCAACCAGGCAAATGAGTCAATGACGCAAATGCGAAAGGCACTTTCGGCAGGAATGCGAAATGGATTTGCCGCATTCGAATTGCTCACGAAACTATGAAAATTACATATGCGATGTGAAGAGGTTGGCGCCACTTGCGTCACACGGGCTACTCCCCAAATTCACAAGTGCAAAACAACCACAACAACAACAACACTAATGAGCCACATTATGATTGCAATTCAGGCGGTAATGCTGTCTGTGGGCTGAGCGTCAACAATGAAAGTAGACAATGGTCACATGCAGCGGCCAACGCAATTCGATCAGTCAACAAGCGTAGATAATAACAAGAATCCGAACAACAACAACAACAATAACCATAACAACCACCGATATGATGAGCGCAATTAATATGAGCTGCCCCACGCATTCGCCTGCACATGCCCCCATACATAGATTCGAGCCATTCGAGTCGATCACAACAATAATAATAAAATCATCAACATTAAACACAACAACAACAAAAGCAATAGTACAAACAGTAGCCAGCAGCAAAAAGCAACAGCAGCAGCAGCAACAACTAAAGAAGTGCATTTCATTTCGTTTCATTACACTTGTTGGTGGGTGGAAGGAGGGAGGAGGGCACCCGCAAGCATTAATAGTATTCCCATTAGTGGCGTTGATTTGATCGAGCGCCAATGAGTGAGACGTGACTGCGTGAGTGCGTGGCAGAGTCGTCGTGGCGGCACTGTGGCGAGATTGATGGCTGCATTGCACTCAGAGAAAGAAACACGTGCAACATCGACTGTGATTAACCGACTGCGGTGCGTTGTGCGTTGTGCGGCCACCTCTGTTGCCGGAGGTGTCATTCGATTACAAGCTAAACAAATACAACGCAACACCGACATGTAAATCGGTGTCTGCTGCATTTCCGAAGACAGGGATTTCCGCTAGTTTGTATATTTAGTACCGAAACAGAAAATTGTGGAAATAGAAAGGCGACTGGCTATTTTCGATTATGTAAAGTTGTGATGGATAAAAATAGAAACTGAATAATGTGACAATGACTGGTTGGCACTAAAACAATAAACGATTATGAACGGTTTCAAAGCGGCAAATAAATTAGAGGAAGTGAATGTTTTGCACAGATCGATCAGATATCACCGATAATGGCGAGCGGCTTCACTCACCAGCAGAAGTTACGCTGAGCTGCGGCAGAGAGTTTCCGTAAATTGGCAGCGCGGCAAATAGTTGAGCTGTAAACTTATGTGGCCGTGGGATATGTGGACCGTGTGTTATGTGAATTATTTAGAATAAGGATTTAGAATTATTTAGAACTATTTAGAACTATTAAGTTTAGAATTTTATAAAGGAAATGAATAAAATGTGTGCCGTTCGCTTTTAAGCTGAAAAATCACTTCCTGATTCAATTCAGAAACATTTCAGCGAATGTGGCGAAATAGGCGAATGTCAGAAAAATAAATAATTAAATGCTGTAATTTTTCTCCACGTTTCATGATGTGAAATGGAGAGGAAAACCTGAGTTCACACCGTTTAGATAATTTTGCTATGTAAAAAATATTCAAACATCGATGGGAAATTGAAATACAATCTTGTAAAAACTTTATATTTTATAAAAAATGTGGTTTTTTTATTACAGTGAACGTACAGTATAACGAACTTTTCATTTAATGAATTTTCGATTTAGCGTATGGCCAAATTTTTTCCATTGATGGTTCTATATTACGAATGAAAGTGAAATTTGCTATTCGATATATACAAAATTTTTGTTGTTTTTCACCCTCGTCAAAACACCTTTGAATTGTTTTTATCCAAGCATTCACATTCTTCACAATAACACTCAATGTTTGGTTTCGTAAAGAGAACTTTGAAATAGAATAACATTTAGATATATGAATCCACAGACTGAGATCCAAAACATGTATGTTTTCCCTACCTGACATATTTTGGTCCTGAAAGGTAAAAAATAGCAAATTTAGTCAAAAGGAGACAATTTTCCTCGTTCATTTAATACCCAAATATTCATTAATGCAAAACCGCAAATATTTAAAAAAATGTTTGAAATCTGTATGTCCTTAAAAATGTAAAGTCCTGACCTTGGGTCAAAAAATTAAAACCTGTTTATGCCAGGTTACTATATCTGTGGTCAAAAGCAATAACCGCCTAAGTCGAAAATTGCTGTTTCGAGCAATCTCGTTTTAAAGTTTTAGCGCGTAGTGTGTTTCTTATGGGAATGCGAATAGGTTTTTATTAATAACTTTTTTTATTTTAAAGTTATAAACTCCCCGATTTTACACAAACGTAGATCACAGTCAAGGGAACGTGGTGGCTTCCATAACTCAATTTCTTCTTAAGTCGACTTAGGCGGTTATTGCTTTTGACCACAGATATATGACCTTTAGTTTCACGTCGATATAAACATTTGGATGAGTCTCGGCAAAAAAATTGTTTTTTTCGCACAGTGTAATAAATGTAAAGTTTGCGTTTTAACTAAGTGCTTCATAACTTTGTAATTTTTCTTTAAATTCTAGATCGAGCTTTGTATCAAAAATGATACATTTGGTTTTTTGTTTTATTATAACTTTTTTCAGGATATAATTAATTGAACCATTCTTGTGACTTTGTTTGTGTTGGGATTATGCTTGTTTAAAACCATCTTTCACACTTTTTTAAGAAAGAGGTCTTGAGAAAATTGAAAAGTTAATAATTTTCTCCTTTGTATGTTATACATAATTAATATTTGTGAAGCTCGATCTACGATTAATGTTGGGCTTAATATTTACTCAAATAATATAATTTTCATCTTAGATTTTTAAACAAGAGGATTCGATTTTTGTTTCTCTAAAACAAAGTATTCGAAAATTTATGATTTTTGAAAATGATCGAAAAGTTCACTTTTTTACAACTTTCATCGTCAGTAACTTCTCAAATCTCATCTGATTTGGACAATCTATATATCGTTGAAAAGGCTAATGTTATGTGTTATCTTCTGACCGACGGACGGATTGTGCTGGTTTTTCCAAGATTTTCGCTTCTTAAATTTTTTTTGATTTTCAGTTTCGTATTCAGCGGACCAAAGTTAGTCTAGAACATACGTTTGTTTTTAGGTGCAAGCGATTAACCCTTTTTTTGTCGAGTAATGTAATCAATCAAGATTGAAAATTGCCATACAGAAAAGTTAACTTGCGGTAAAGAAGCAATCGCGTATCGAAGACTTTTTCAATGTACAAACAAAGCCATATTTGGACTTTGAAAATGCTGGAATAAAACAAGATATTTATTTACAAGCTGAATATGTGAAACTTATTTCTTTAAGAAGCATGATTTAAAACAAATACAAATACAAACAAATTTTTCGATTTAAAAAATTGGGGCTACAACATAAGATTCGCTATATTGGACGTCCACTGTACTTTAAGATACATTTTTGGTTCACACTTTGTACTGGTTTTGAGTTGCCAGCACGAAATATCTTTGCCATTTGTTTCAAAGGTAATCATTCAGTGTTGAAGTCACTGTTTAAGTATCTGTAATGAATTTTAAACATTTGTATTTGATAAAAATTCCACAAATGCTCAAACTTTGAACTTCTAAAAAACTGTACAAAGTAAAAAATCAAATTAGCCGACAACTTTTAATTTCAAAGTCGACAGTAAGAAGTTGTTCCATATTCATATTGAGTATGAAATATATATAAATAGGACACTATCTCTGTTAGCATTAAATATATTTTAAAGACAGTCTGCATTTTATTACCATTAGTCAGAATGCAGTTGATTAAAAGATCCCTCATCTTTTTAACTTTTACTTTAAAAGTAGAGTCAGGTTAGGGTGACAACTTAGGGATCTCACATAGATCAGACTCGAGTCGTCACGAGTCACAGGACCCCCAGCCGGGTTAAAGAGGGAAACCATTGGGACACCCTTATTAAGCGGGCACTGCCGTTTCATTCGATGATAAAGGGTTCACCAAAAAATGGGATCTTAGTAGTCCAAGTCTTCTCCGGACCATGGCAGGACAAAGGCTGCCAAACATTGCTGTGAAACATTGTCTTTCGCCTCTGCCATGGCTTTGATACGGCAGTGCTCGGGCGGGTAGATCCCGCCTCTGGGCGAAAGAAATAGATTATGTTAATTGTTTGGCTGTTTTGATCAGGACTACAGAGTGGCGGATTCGGGGGGATTGTGGGGTTGAACACTCCCCCCCGAAATATTAGGATCGACTTTAAAACTACATACATACAAAATTAAGGCATTTTATGAATATTAAAGAATTAATTTTTGAAACCCACTCGCAAAATATTTTTCTGAATCCGCCCCTGCGACTACCTATAATTTTCTAAAGCGCCATACTTTTCCCTTCTTGCCCTTTCTTCACTTTTACACTCATGTAATAAATTTAGAAATCCCTTGTTTACAAATCGATTTCACATCTCTAGTTGTAAATAATATTATTCACATGTTTTCAATTTTCATTGCGCTTCAATCGGATTTCATTTTGTATTTTCAGTGCACAGATATCGGTGAGTTCCTTGGAACCGACTTTTCCATCGATTGCATTTACAAATTGAGCAACAACAACAACCAGAAATAAAATTGCAGTTATTGGCCAATTTGCAGAATCCACGTTAAAGCTCAATCGTTGCAATATTTGTTGGACCAACAACAATAAAACCAAATCGCACTGAAACCAAGACACCCGAAGAGATCACACCCTCCACAGCTGATTGCGTGCGCCGAATTTTCGTTGTCAATCGCGCGTCAGATAAGAATTGCAAATTCATCAAATCGAGAGCGCCCACTCTCCGGCTGCCTTCGTTCGGAACGCGCCTCACTCAGTGCTCTTCCTCCGCAGGCACACAGAGGCAGCGTGCAAGTGTTGTGCTTCGATGACGTTTTATCGCAGCGGCAACTGATAACTGAAGTGAAAAACAAGCAACAGCGATCGGACATCGTCAACAACAGCCCAGCAGCAAGCAACATGCCTCCGGCTCTCTGGTGCGGAGCGCAAACTGTTGTTGCCACAGCTATAGCCACTGTCACTGCCACTACGGCGTCGACGGCTGCTGTCGCCGTCGTCGCTGATATTGCCGCGCACTCGTAAACGGGGAGAAAAACAATCAGCAGCAGCAGCAGCACCAGCAGTTGCGTGCGGGCCCAGCACCATTCAAGAATCGATTCTCATCTCGGCTACTATCCTCCGTCGGCACAGCACAGCGTTTCCCAGTCATAATCGGATCGTGTTGGAATACGGACGTGATTACCTCATAACTGAGCAAGAAATCGCAGCGCACGAAGCGTACCCAGCAGTAGGCAGCAGCGAGCCATCGGCAACCACAGCCGGCCCAGTGCAATTCAGTTCAAATACAAACGTCGTCTCGAGCACGGATCGATAAGTGACCGGATCGGAAGTTGAAAATCCCAATTCCGAAACATATAAACACATCAATTCACCGATACGAATCGAAGAAAGCGACCGGGAAAGGCCGCAGTGAGCGCAGAGAAAAGCAACCGAATACGCTCGAATCGAGCAAAGTATTTCGAGCGTTTCTAATAGATTATTTCAAGTGATACTCGACGGTTGGGTGTCAAATGTTAACTGTATATGAATGCATATAATTACACACATGCTGTACATTCGTGTGGCTTTTGAGAAATTTCTCTAAGTGATAATAGCCGCGTCGTCGCTGCCGTTTTCGTGTTGTTTTCCGACTTTGGTTGTTTCCTTTTGAAACGCTGTGCTCCGTTGTGTGTTGTTGTGCGTTCAACGCCGATCCGACCGCTGCTTGGTAGCTCTGTCGGACGGGCGCACGCGTGTGTGTGTTGGTGCGAATTGTGACAGCCACTAAAATATGGAAACTCCAAACATCTGCTCGTAGTGCGATAGCGGAAAATTGATTTTCCACCGCCAAGTCAGCGAGTTACGCAGGACAGCCGTATTCCTTGCCTGAGTGCACGCGCAGTCTGCAGTCTGCCGAGATCACAGCGCCAACTTGCCGCAACTGAGCAGACTGAAACAACCGTGTCTGCCGGTGACGATAACAGTGATGACAGCGCTTTGCTCAATTGAAATTTTTTAATTGTAACGTTTTGTGTAATATGCGCCGATTGAATAGTGAGTGATCTGAGCATAATCGACTCCTGCTGACAAGTGACAAACATACAAAACTATCAAACATACTGTTGGAAAAGTGTTTTGCCTTTGTGTTCCTTTCAACGCTAACTGAAAATGGCATCGTTCGTTTATGCCGTTTGGAGTATAACCAACGTGGCGTCGGTGCATTGCGCTGTGCGGCCGGAAATATCGCCGTGCACCTGCGAGCCCATCTACGCGCACAACTATGTGGAACTGTCGTGCGAGAAGGTCGACTCGTTCCACCAAATCGTCGACGCGCTGTCCGACAAGTTTGAGCCGTTCCTGAACATCAGCCTAAAGATATCGCACTCGCAGCTGGAGGACCTGGAGATGAGATCGTTCACGGATATGAATCTGAACCTGGTGAAATTACGCATGCAATGGAATTCTTTAAAGTGAGTTACTACACTAACACAACTAACTAATGGACTCCTTGAGGGTGTGGACAGAGAGAGTGTGCAGTGTTTGATTGTGTGTTGTTGTAATAAGTTTAATTAAAAAAAAACCAATAAGCGATAATTAGAAAAGTCTTGCAGAAAACTCGAGACTTCTGAACCAGAAAACTATTATTAAAAAATTTATTAAAAACAAATAGTCGAAATAATGCGGTTCAAAACTTAATCAACAAATTTGCATTGACTGCCATCAAAAGCTGCCGTTAAAAATAATTTAAAGAGTTTTCAACGATTCGCTGTTGTTTTGGTTTCAGTATTATTGCAAAATAAGTTGGTTTGACAACTTTACAAAAGAGTTTGGCATCGACGAAAATTCAGTGAAAACCATTAGGGACGTTTGGGCTGTCTTGAACGATTTATTAAAAAAATAATAATTTAAGGTAAAAATAATTCAAGGAGTTTTCAACGATTTGTTGTTGCTTTGGTTTCAGTATTATTACAAATTAAGTTGATTTGTCAACTCTACAACAGGGTCTGGTATCTTCGAAAATTAAGTGTAAACCAATAGAAACGTTTTAGAATGTCTTGAATGTCTATTTGTAATGTGAAGAGCTTTAATCGTGTTCCTCTTTTTTCAATCTTTATGTCATAAAATGTGTTTATAAAATGCTGGTCCATGGCTTTCTGTTAGCCTTTGTGTCTTACTTTTTCCCTTTTTAGTGTAAAAATCAAAAAGTTTAAGTGTGTAAAAACGGCGAAATATGAAAAGATGGACATGCCTTAATTTAATGTTTTACTGGTTATTATAATATATGAGGGTTTCTAGACCAATCAATCACGTATATATTCGCTTCAAAGTTCATGTAATCCGCCTCAGTGTCATTAGTGACCCGACATGCACCCAATACCCATTCCACGCAACAATCTCAATCCCCTAGTTTCGCAATGTGGCATGAAATGAACTGACAAATATTCTAATGACTTATTCAACAGTAGATACTACTAACGTTTAAAACTAAATGCAACTTGATACAATGATTTTCAAATTAGGACACAAAACACTTTAGTTGCCATTGAGTTGTTTAAACTTCAAAATTCAAAGAAACCTTATTTGTAGATTAATTTGTACAATTTACGTTACAAATGTCGCAAATGTCGAGTTTTCTGAAATCGTTTTAGATTTCTTATAATTGTTGTAAACTTGTGTTTTTTTTTTGTTTTGGGGGCGAGAAAATGAAACTCTCAAAGAAAAGAATAACAATTGCACAATTATTTTTATAAGCGTGTAGTTTACATACATTTTCAGCATTCATTTTAATATCCGAAACTTGTAATGTTGCACTATAAAGCATTAATGACTTGTTTACGCAAAAACTGTTATTTTACACCTACTGGGCGTTCATCTAGGTAACAACAACAGAGTCTAGTTGCCACAGGAGCTGGGTGGGAAACTGGGTGATTTGCGTTTGAGCCCCAGTGTTTTTTGTGTAGTATTTTCATTATTTTTTTAAAACTACTCACGCACCAAAGTTGGCCTACACGACTTGAAACAGCTGACATACATACATACATATGTACATATGTACATATGTACATATGTATGTATAAATGTTAAGAATATTGCACAGCTATGTAGACACGGTTTTTACTAGAAGAGTTGACAGGATGCCAGGATTCATGGGAAAGCTGCAGTTGATGTTGAGATATGCTTATCATAAATATATGCAATATTTTTGCTTTCATTTATTTTATTCATGTGTTAAAATTGCAATTAGTTAGTTCTCAAAAAAAATTTTCATTTTCAGGACAACTTTCCATACATAAATAAACCCAGTTACATTGAATTGGGTATTTTCAAGCTTGATATTTTTATTGTTTATTTCAATTGTCACAGTGAGCATTTAATTGTAGTATTTAGTTAATGGGAATTATTGCGCGCTCAGCTTAAAAAAAAGTCCCACCTTTGAAACATTGGCGCGCGCAAAGAGAAACCCCCTTCGCAGTTGCCGTTGCACCCCAAATTGAACCTCGACAATTTGTTTATTTCTCCGCGCTCATAAATGATTTTTAATTTTTTTAATTAGGAAATCCCGCCACCACACATATCTGTACATATGTATATACATACTTACATGTGTAGATATCATTGACTTGATAATGCCTATTTACATATTCTACGTAGGTACGTGTGTGCAGTAGGTATGCGATCCATATGTCCAACTTGCTGACAGACGCTCGTAAATGAACTCACACGCGTGTAGGTAAGCGCCAAGACGAGCCAAGATCCAATACGCAAGTCGCAGTTCGTAGGTATGCGCGCTCCTGGCCCGCCTCCTCGCAATTGGCTCGAATTACATGCGCGCTCCCTGCAGTGCTGGCTGTGGCCGTGCAGCCTGCGTTCGCATGTCATTTGTTGTTTATTTACTCGATTCCTTTCCCTACTTTGCGCTGACGACGACGTATGGTATGTACGAAGTGTGTGTTTGGCTGTGTACGTGTGTGTGTGTGCGTGTGTGTGTGTGTGTGTGTTTGTATGTGCTTATAATGATAATAACAAGTAATTATTATTTTTTCTTGTCACTGCTGTGCGGCGCTGGTGGCAGTCTTGTTTTTATTGATGTTTCTTTCTTATCAATTCATTTCGTCTCATTTCAAATCGACAAAAAGAAATGGGAAAACAAATGTACAAAAACAAAAAAAAAGCACCAGAGAAGACAAATAATTCAAAACCGCCTTGTGGAATTGATATTTGAGCTGAGCTTTTGCTTTAGCCGCCGCGTCGATTGAGAATTCCGTCCCAATGAGAATTTTCGGGCGCAAAGAGTACAAAACAATCTGAGTTGTATGCCAACTGGAAAACCACGTTTCTCAGCGCGCACTGTGACTTGTTCAGCGTTTCGTTGCTTAAAGTTTTTGAATTTTGCATATGGGTAAAGAAAGCATTTGGCTATTTCAAAACAATGCTAAAATTCAATGACTATATTTGAAATAAGTTCTCCATGTTGATGCTATTCTGTGGAGTCGCACTGGCGTCACACGTTCCAGCGCAGTGTGACTAATTCTGCCTCAGACTGGATTTTTCTAAATTGATCAGTTTCAGGGTTTCTGGAAAATGGTGCACGATTAGCTGATCTCATTTTATTTAAACTTTGATACACTCATCACTTTTATAAAATCTCAATCATAATTTTACGCTATAAATTTTGTAAATAATACGAATTTGTTTTTCTCCTCATTCACTACGCTTAGCGGCATAGAGTCTCAACAAGACTTACGTTAATTAATTGAAACTCTGCAAGGATGCGAGATGAGCATCCCTGGGCCATTTGCTGCCACCTCTGTTGTGATTGTAGTTTTTTTAACTTAACCCTTTCGCTACAGCTTTTTACTGGGGAAAGTTAAAATTTTAAATATTACGTTTTGAGCTTCTATGTTGTTGCGTTAGCAGCATTTCACAAGAAATTTTTTAATTTTTATGCTCGGACCCTGTATTTTAGAGTGTTTTTCTATGAGAACAACCACATCGTTGTGGCTGAAATAATTACTTAAACATACAACTTTTTACGCATAACGAAAATTTGAATATTTCCTCATTTACGTCAGCCGAATTTAAAAAAATGTGTCTAAATTGAAAGAAAACGTCAAATTAAAAAGTTATGTAAAGTTTTCTGCTTCTTCTTCCTTTACTATGTCAAGATTACCATTACAAAAACGTGTATACTTCTCTTCTTTAAACTTTAATATTCAGTTTATTCATTTCGTATTTTTCCTAAAACTTCAAACTATTCTAAGGACCAATAAAAAATTGTATTCTTGAAACCACAGAGGGTTCAGACGTCCACAAAATAGCATGTTGCCATATGGCAACAAAATTGTGAAAGGGTTAATTATGTAAGCGCCCTTTGCGTATTCGTGAAAAGGTTGGAGGAGTAGATATCAGAGAGTTGGTGTCTGCAATGAGCGATGCTTAATTTTTTTGTTAGGCTGAACTGGCTGGGAAGTAATTACTGCTCATCACAACTGATTGAAGTATGAAGGAGATAAACTTGCCACAAGTTAATGGATTGGATTGGGTGAAATGAAAAATTGGGAAATTTGGAAAAGTGGTCAAGTCTTAACTGGGATCGAACCCAGCAACTCTGTGATGGGAGCACAGTGCCCTTAAGCTGGTCCACCGAAAATGCGAATGATTCAAATAATAAAAATAAAGTATAGATGAGATTTATGAGTAACGTAAAATCTTTAAATGTAAAAGAAAAACTGCCATCCGTTCGGTTTTGGTGTTAAACTGTAGGGGCCCTCTGCATGTTTTCCCATCCGTTTGAAATGTGTGTTATAGAGCCTGTTGAAAGAACTGTGTTCCATACACGTTTTAAATGGGTGGAGTTGAGGTACCACAATCATCCATATAGGCCTCAATCAAAGGCAGCCGCCCTAACCTAACTTTTTACTTACTGAATCACTTATCTGGCCATAACAACCCGTTACCAGGTTACGACCTGCCGCAAAAGTTCTCCCTATGGTCACACTAAGAGATGATAGGGCGTTCACAGTTTGGTCCTTCCACCAGAGACAGGGTCTTCTTCTTCGTCGTCGAGCTTCGAGCATTGGCCGCTGAATGCTTTTTCGCTGTGCTGCGTCCATGTCTTTACACTGCTCATACAGCTCGTATCTAAACTGTTGGACATATAACAATAGATATTGTGCAATAGAGAGTGCCATAGTAGGCTAAAAGACATGGACTTTGCATCACTTTCAAAGAGGGTTAGTTGTCAAGAAAAGTAACCATTTACCTTTGTAAGATAGAACCTCAACAGTATCGATGTAGGTTTGTCTGTTCGCAAGACAACTATTGCATAGATTGAAATAAGTATCCGAATAAATTTTGTGATCCGAATATCTTAAAAAAACTGATAAGAATTCTTTGGTTACTTTTAAGCAGATTTTCTATCTGAGAATATTTTGTTAAATATATACTTTTTATATTAGCCCAAAACAATTCGAAATTGATGTGGTTTCTTTCATTAGAAATCATATTGTAATATACATACATATGTACTTATTACCACATAACTTCCAAATCGATTAAAAAATTAACCCTTTCGCTATTTTGTTGCCACATGACAACATGCTACTTTGTGGACGGCTACATCCTCTGTGGTTTCAAGAACACATTTTTTGTTGATCCTTAGTATAGTTTGAAGTTTTAGAAAAAATACGAAATTAATAAACTGAATATTTAAGTTTAAGGACGAGCTAAATAATCATAGTCACAACCCTGAATATGTTTGCAGGGTATATTCAAGTCGGCCAAGATCACCTAATACACTCCTACTTGTCTCTAACATTCATATGTATTTCGAACCAAATTAATATTTGTCAAGTCGTCTCCTGCTATTTGGCACTTCAGCATTATCAATCTTTGCCTTTACTGGCTGCTGGCAATTTATACCAATTGACCTATTGCCACAATATGCAGCGAACCAGACCGAACCGAACCGCACCGAACCGCACCAAAAAGAAATGAAAACAGCAAAGCAGTGAAATATGAAAGCAGCACAGGCAGCACATAAGAACCTTTTAATTAATAACTGAATTGAGATTGTAAATAAAATGAAAATTGACTGTTCAATGCGTTAGCACCTTTCAATTTTCTTTACCTGCAATATTTATTGCACATTTCTTAGAAAAAATGAGCAAACATTTATTGCTTTTGGCATACAATAAAAAAATATTCATTTACACCATTGATTACGCAGATTACGAACAGAAAAGTACTCATTACTCCTGTTGTCATTCCGAAATGTGTTGTATTTGTAAAAGGTGAAGAGATTCAGTTGCTTATGTTGGTCACATCAACATGCTGTTTGCTAATCAAATTGGGTCAAAATTCTCTCTTAATCTAAACAACCCGAGTAAAAGTAAAAGATTTTTCATATAGTCGCACACTAACTTAGTAAATATTATCAGCGGCCTTGGCGTAATTGAACATGTCTCGAATTAACATTTGAGGCTTGTTTATTATTGGCATAGATAAACTTATCAATTCCACAATGGCTATTCGAATATTGTACTTAAATTTGGGGTTAACTCGAATGTGTCGGAAATCGTTTCTGCAAATTTTGCAAACACTTTTTTCGAGCAATTTAACATGAAGCAAAATTGAAAAATTACGTTTTTTTTAAGTCTGTGTTTAGTGTGTCTTGTTAGGCGCTAGTGGGTTAATTTGGAATGCTTGGAGTACTTGGGTTTGAAATTTGGTAAATAGGATGAAAGCTGGCGGTCAGCGTTTTACAATTTTCGGTTAACTCAATGTGACAAAAGGGCTCCTAAACGATAAAGTTTACCCATTCAAGGAAGAATCGTGGGACTATAATTATGGGCGTTTTTACTTAAATATTTTACTTATTCTAAAAAAGAAAAATAAGCTAACAATTACTTTTATCCTTTTGCTATTTTGTTGCCATATGGCACATGCTACTTTGTGGACGTCCGACCCCTCTGTGCAGGGGCGGATTCAGAAAAATATTTCGGGGGGGGTTTTAAAAAGTAATTCTTTAATATTTGTAACATGGCTTTTAATTTGTGTGTAGTTTTATAGGCGATCCAAATATTTCGGGGGGGTTTCAACCCCCAAAACACCCCCCTGAATCCGCCACTGCCTCTGTGGTTTCAAGAATACATCTTTTGTTGGTCCTTAGAAGAGTTTGTAACAGTTTAGGGAAAACTACGAAATTAAAAAACTTAATATTAAAGTTTAAAGAAGAGAAGTATACACGTTCACGTTTTTTTAAAGGTATATCTTGACATAGTAAAGGAAGAAGAAGCAGGAAAATTTAGATAACTTTTTAATTTTACGTTTTCTTTCAATTTAGATAATGTTTTCTTTTAAATTTTGGCTAAAGTAAATGAAGAAATATTCAAATTTTCGTTATGCATAAAAAGTTGTATGTTTAAGTAATTATTACAACCACAACGATGTGGTTGCTCTCATATAAAAACACTCTAAAATACAGGGTCCGAGTATAAAAATTAAAAAATTTCTTATGGAATGTTGCTGATACAACCACATAGAAGCTCTAAACGTAAAATTTAAAAATTTAACTTTCCCCAATAAAAACCTGTAGCGAAAGGGTTAAGTATTAAATATTGTTTTATACATATTGGTCACCAAGCAGCATTTAAAAATAAATAAGTAAATCAATCAATAAATAAAAAAAATTAATTAAAAAACTAAAAAAACAAAAAATATATACATAAAAATAAAAATTAAATAAAAAAATAAATAAAAAAAAAATTAATTAATTAATATTGAATAAATAAATAAAAAAAAAATAAATAAATAAATAAATAAAAACTAAATCAATAAATCCATAAATCTATAAATAAATAAATAAATATTAAAAAAAAATTAATTAATTAAAAAAAAACGAATTAAATAAAAAAATAAAATAAATAAATAAGAAAGTAAATAAATACATAAATAAATAAATAAATATAAAAATAAATGAATAAATCCATAAATAAATAAATAAACTTTATGCAAAGACCTGAAAAAGGATAAATAGTTGGTTAGATAAGACATATCTTATCGACTACCGTTCGTATTATCTCAAATAATGAGTTAAAGTTGCAAAGAAAAACTTGTTTTTATTGTCGAAGAATGAAATGGAACCTATGTATTTATTGTATGCAAAAAATTTAACAATAAGGACAAATAGAAATTGCCGGAAGACAGTAGTAGTCAAGAAGAAAGTGCTACCACGTTTTAGTAGTCAAGTCAACCGATATTAGCTCAAAGGCCAAAGATTCGTTGTTTGAAAGCAAGTTTACCTGACAGCTGTCTTCCACGCAGCCATTGACAAAATTGCCTCTAAAACCATTGCAGAAGCTCCCAACTCCTGTTTAGGTTCTTTCGAACGAGATTGTCTAGGAAAAAGTAGCTGGAAATAAAGCCAAATAATGTAGATCGTATAAAAATATTCTTTACGAATTCTTGGAATGCTCAATGATTACTTTCTGGCAATCAAAATGAAATCGCTTTCAATTCGTACGCCTAGCAACAAAATTGCGTTTCATTCGAGTAGTTTCAAATTTGCGCGCTTGGCATTCCGGCAACACTACAAGTGTTCGATTTTAGCAGCGCAACTACTCGTAAAACATAGTTTAAGGCGGCACTCATTGAGCGAGAAACTGTGATTCATAAACGTGTATTGTGCGGTTTGCAGCAATGTGTGAACTATGCCTGAAGAAGAACGCACCGGCCACAATCAGTCGCACGTCCGTTGACGAAAATTCACGAGATCCATATACGAAATTCCACTACAAATCGCGGCTGCACAGCGGCACAATCGCATCGCAGATCGCCGCAAATGCGTACAAGCGAATAAAATCTACGCTCGTCCCTACATACATGCGTGTGTGTGTGTGTGTGTTTGTTTTTTTATTGCGTGTATGCATGTGTGTGATTTTTATTAGTTCATGCAGCCATTCAGAAATGTCATCATGTCACTTCTTGGCCACGAGATAACGACTTTTCTTTATATTTTTAATAATCTTTTTGACAGTTTAACGATTGGCGCCAGAATAATACAGTTTTTTTATGGTTGGTTTTATGTTTATTTAATGGTTTGATTTCATCCGAAGCGATTTCTATTTTTTCACTATGCTATGTGTTGGTCTGTCTGTCTGTTTGTCGGACAGCCTCCGAGCATGATGGGATTTTTTTTTAATTAGAAAGATAAGCGCGCAATGCCGCCTGAGCGCCAGTACGCCAAAGAATAAAGTAGTTGAAAAAGTTCATTGATAAGCCGCGTCACACACGGCGCGTCAGCGCGAAGCAGAACTGTGCGCCAGGACGAAGGGCGAGACGGCATTGGCGGCGCCTGTTGCCGATCCTCGCCCACTAGTTGCTTGTGATTGCCGCGCTGACAGTCGACGGCGACGTGCGGTGTGTGCGTGTCTGATAAGAACCAGGAAAATAGCATAGCAAAAGATCGAGGCTTGTATGTTCAATCACTGTTAATTTATTATTTGTTTATTGTGATTATCAATGATCTTCAAAGTCCACAGACATGGACGTGGAGATCAAAACATCTCTTTAATAAGTACTTTTGATTTATTGATGAGTAATAATCGTGGAATATTTTCTACATCACTTGTGCTTCTTTATTTTGCAACAACAAGTAGTAGTCTACCTACTCGAAGTTCGGTGCGCTTAAGCGATGTTCGAAAGTGCTGCCGATTTGAAAAAGTTAGCAGCGTAAATTTTCGCGCAAACCTCACAATTTAGCAAAACAGAAAATCGCCGAGCAGCCGCCACTCGATTCCGTAGTCGTAGCTGCGGCCGCGCACGTTGCGTCGAAGCTTCCAATGATTTCTTCGAAATGGAATGTATCGCTGGGGTCATTGTAGGGGAAAAACGTACACATGACGACGATGCCTCAATTGAATTTTATTATTACGCTCAATCAATGATCAAGAGGCCAGTGTAGGTCGTGTGACAATTGTATATTAAAAATATTGATCAAGTTCACAAATTCAATTTCAAATTCACAGTCTTATGCGATGTGGCGTTGGGTAAATAGTGGAAGATTTCGGAAAACGAAATAATTGCCTCCTCCACCCACCGATTGGCCAGTGTCGTGCAGCAGCAGCAGCCCAACAACAACAACACAGCGCGTTCGATTAAAAACCCCTTCAATTAAAAATGGGCGCGTGCTCTCGAGTAGGAATATTTTTGTTTGTGCCACACTATGCTGCAAAGTGTTGGATTTCCCGCGCCTTGGAGCATTTGCCAAAAGAGGAAGTTATGTCCATTGTTACGGCATACTTGTAGCTGCGGCTGTCAATAAAAATAGACGTAGGGTTTCTTAACCTGTCGCTAAAAATAGCGCAGCGCCACTCGCGTCCATCCAACTCGCAGACACACGCCATAACGGAATGCAAGGAATGCGCACTGCCCACTGCCCACAGCCCATCATCGTCTGCGCCATCCATCCATCCATCCATCACCTGACGATCTCGCCAAGACGCGCGCATTCCCATATGAATTATTCCATGCGATAAACGACGCGCGCATCCCTGTCGCTAGTTGGCGCTGCATTGGCAGCTGCCCGTGCGTGCGTCGCGTCCAGGCGCCAGGCGGAATTTCTTGCAACAATTTAATTAATTCAGTGATTAAACAAATGGCCAGCAGCGCCCAGACATGGCTAGGTGACGGCCAGTTTGCTGGGGGAAAGAAAGTGTTTGATGGATGTCTATCATCGTAGAGGAAATTAGAAATTCTAATGCCAGTCTCGGCGCTCCAGCGTGCACTTATTTTTAGAAATCACAATCGCAGTGGGGACGTTCTAGGTGCAAGTGTGTCAATTCAGGTTGCCAGTGCGTGCGGACTGTGCGATCTGCAGGAAAACCAACAGAGATAGCTGGAGTATGGTCGCGTCCCAAGGTAAACTGGTGTGTATCCAATATGAACTTCTATCTGCAGAATGCGGATGCCTGTGTTGATTTGTTAACCCTCTTTGGGGAGATCAAAGTAAAGAATTTACTATGAAGTTTATTAGCCATGAAAGAAGGTGGAGGAACGAAGTTCATTTAAAGAATGTTTAAATAAGTTGTGGTTAGAGATGTAGATAAACTTTCAAAGAAGTTTCAAGAATGATTTGGGGTTTGACATAAAAAATATAAAGATATAGAATAAGAGTTAATACATGTCAAAGTAAATCTAAAAGCAGATCAGTGATCAGGCCTATTCTCTTCTATGGAGCGAAGTCTGGTGGATAGCCATAGATAAGCATAACCGGCGCCATGCGACCAACACCATCCAAGAAGCTCTATACATTGCTCCACCTGCTCCCCGTTGATCTTTATGGGAAACAAGCTGCAACTCTTTCCGTAGTAAGATTGAACACTATTTGGAAATGAGGGTGCACTGATTTTGGTCACTGTCGTATTCTGGGTAAAGTATCCGACATTCCCAACAATGTAGATCACTCCCTACCGTCATAGTTTTTTAACTCCAAATTCTCAACCCACATACCTCAAAGATTGGAGTGGGATCAGGGTACGGTGTCTAGAACTGGAGTATGTTTCTACACAGATGGCTCCAAGTTGAATGGCAGATTAATGGTGTTATCTGTGTTGACCCTCCCATCGAAGACAGTTTTCGCCTTCAAAATTTCTTCAGTGTCTTCCAAGCAGAAGTACTAGCAATTTTTAAAGCCCTGTCTTTGCTAAAACTGCACAACCTTCCTCGAAGTAAGGTTGGGATTTTCACGGACAGTCACGAAGCAATTGAAGCCCTCAAGAAGGCCTTCTTCACATCAAAAAAGGAGTATTTCTGCCGATCCCTACTCATTGAGTTAGGGTGTGAGTACAACATCACTCTGACTTGGGTACCGGGCGACAGAGATATAAGGGGAAAACTGCATAGCAGATGAGCTCGCCAGACGTGGCCCCACCCTACCAGATGACAATATCAATATCACAGTAAGCATCTCGCTACATGTAAACTCAAAATATGCTCTTCTTTCCTCGACATAGCCAACAAGCGGTGGCAGCAGGAGAGCACTTGCTCTATTACAAAACAATAATGGCCCACTTTAAATCTCGGGCGCACTAGAACTCTTGTCTCGCAGTACGATCGTCTCGAATTTGACGGGACATTGACTAGACACAGAACACAGGACGGGACACAGACTAGGTCTTGACAATGGGTCTTTGCCGTAGTTATCAAAATGTAGAGGAGGAAGAATCCATAAGGCACCTTCTCTATCACTGCCCGGCTCTCTCTATACGAAGGTGGAAAACCTTAAGATCTACTTTCGTCGACAACTTGGATGACCTCAGATCAGTCAACATTAGGGACTTCCTTTTTGTGATATCACAATGGCCCTTTTTGCGGCCTAAGCATGTCTTTTGGCAAGTTTCGTGACCAGGCAGCCACTTTAACCTAACCTAAATCTGAAAGCTAAGAAATCTGTCCAGGTGCCTCTGCTTTGCATGCGTCTTTTCCAGTTGGTCACACCAAGGGAGGACTTGGTTTTCTACTGGAGACACGGTCTTGCTCTTTGCCTTCAAGCTCTAACTACCGCAACGAAACCCACGTTCCTTCATACGATAGACATGGCCCAGCCAGTGTAGCCGTTGGGTGTTTATTCGGTCAATGTAAGGCTTGTCCACGAAATAACTTTTACATTTTCTATTATTAATAGCTACTAAATAAAATATTGAACTAATGTTTGTGTGAGTATTTATTATCTCTTATAACTCAAAGTTTGTGATAATGTACAAATATTTTAAAGTTCAATTGGATTTCTTACAAATCTACGTATTTTTGCTTTCAATCCCCTCATCAAATGTTGCACACCAGATTTTCCAATTTTTTTGGCCATACTGTTCCACTTTTTTATAAAATCAATCTTTCCCTTAGCACGTTTTTTATATTTCAGTAAGTTTCGTTTCATTATTGCCCAAAATCGTTCGACTGGCCGAAGCTGTGGGCAATTTGGGGGATTGTGATTTTTCTCAACAACACGGATCTTATTCCTTTGGTACCACTCTTTGACAATTTCTGCATAGTGGACTGTTGCTAAGTCTGGCCAAAATAAAGGTGGAACAGCGTGCTCTCTGTACAATGGCAAAAGTCGTTTGTTGAGACATTCCTTCAAGTAAATTTTACTGTTAAGAGTGCCAGTTGTAACAAAAGGACGAGTGTATTTGCCACAGCTACATATGGCCTGCCAAACCATATACTTTTTACCATATTTGTCCATCCGTTTATACTTGAACCTTTTCAAAACGCCACCCTTCAGGTATGCTGTGTAATATCCTCGACCTGGAAGCTGTTTGAAATCTTCTTTGACATACGTTTCGTCATCCATTAACACGCAGCCTTTAAAACGACACAGATCATTCGATAAAAGTTTTCGGGCTCGATTTCTGGCACGCTTTTCCACTTCGGAGTTACGATTTGGCACTTTTTGAACAACGAAAGATTTGAGCTCGTAGTGTCTTTTAATTTTCGCAATGTATGATTTCGAAACTTCGAATTTTCGTGCCAAATCTCGTAAAGATTGGTTTGGATTTTTTTCCAGAGAAACTTTCACCTTACGAGCTATATCTTTATAGACGAAACCTTTTTTTCGTCCGGCTCCGACGATACGGGATGTGGACAGGTCCTTCTTGTATTTAATTACCACATTTCTAGCTGTTGCGCTGGAAACTTTGGCTAGTCTTCCCAACAATGCGTACAAAGCCGTTGGATTTTCGAAAAAGTGGGCAATTATTTTTTGTCGAATTTTCTCTTCTTTAGATGCCATTTTGATTGAATCACTTTAAATTTCAAAATACAATTGACCACTAATAGCTGAAATTTGACAGATTCTGAAAAGCGAATTTTTTTTTTAGAAATTTCGGTGCTTACTATACTTTTTTTCGTTTTACATTGTAAAAGTTATTTCGTGGACAAGCCTTATTTAAATAGCTCGTTGTTGGTTAGCGTTCGAACTTGAATAATACTTACCAACTAAAATTTGTACAGTTGTGTAGTAACATCACTTATAACGAGACCTCGAACTCCTTAGCTGAATGGGCTGTGAGGCTGCTTTTTTCAACCTTGAATCTGTTCTGGAACTCCCATCTGGGGCCATCAAAGCCGCTGTTAACGAATGGGTCACTATGACCCAGGAGCGAGCATGTCAGTCTGAGAGCGGCTACAGGTGGACGAGGTGGATGCTTCCCGCTATGTCCGACAAATACTCACAGTTTCTACGGACGCTAGGCAGAAGGTACTGCAGGCAGATCGGGTTAATGACAGACCATTTTCTATGGGAAAAGCACATGGATATGGTAGGCATATCTGACAGTGCCCTATATCCTGCCTGTGGGGAGGACGTTTAGACGGCGGACCACTTTCTGTGTCTCTGCCCCGCGTTTACTCGTATCAGGTTTGAGACGTTTAAACTGATTTGTTAAGAAGCGAACACCTTGGCTCCGCAGGATCCATCAAGTTTTCTCCGGAGGTTGGGTCGGGTCGGGTAGATTAAAAACACATTAACAGGGAACAACAAGTCGTAGTACAATGGACGAACCTAATTGTCTGAGTGCGGCGCTTGCTAGATCGTTCCCACAAGACGAAAGAAAACCTTACTTATTCATTATGATTTTTATTTAGATTTTATGTTGGAAGTAGGGTTCAATTCAAAGTAGACATTCAAAAGAGGGCAGGTACACCAGATTCAATGAAATTCAACAGAAACACTCCTATTTGTTCGTAACCTCTCCGTTCCGTTCTCCGTTCGTAACCTAACTTTCTAAAAATATGCCCAGCTTTAAACAAATAATTTTAGTTATTATGTTTAAAGATGCTCCAAGACTTTACCTGCAAAATATAAATGTTTGACACAAAATTAATCCTTTTCTTTCTGGCCTTATCTCCTTGGAATCGGAGACGACTGGTTCATTTGGCCCCTTCACCCCAATCCAAAACATGCGATTTTGCCAACCGAAGACATTCGATCAGCTCCCATCGCGTTGCTTGTGATCGTTGTCGAGTGTGTTGTAATTTTCGGTTATCAGCGAAGCGCTTTTTACACAGATGTCATTGCATATACATGTTTGTAAACAAAACCACCTAACGACTGCAGTTCCCCTCGTGTTTACGAATTCTGCATTGCGGAATGTGTCGCGAATCGCGCACACAGTCGCAGCGCGCAATTTTACGTATTGCATGACAACATGTGGGACATTGATCACGCTGCTGTGGGTTAGGCCCGAAAACAAGACAGACTGCATTGGGCATGTTTCCGTACGTACGTATGTACATATGTCGTCAGTGCAGATGCGATAAGGCGGTGTTGCGCCTACGCGCCCGATAAGCAGGTCCATTGTTCACTGCACGCGCATTGTTTCAGGAATAAGTGGTGTCCGTCTCTCTCTTTATGTTTGGGTGTGTGTGAGTGTGTGCAGTACTGTCATTATTGATTTTAACTTTCGTTTCGTGTCTGTTTTAATTTTAGATCCGTGCCTGAACTACCGTTTCGAGGGTTATCGAATGTCGAGTATCTAAGTGTTAGTGACAATGAACTCGAAGAGATTCCGAAGCTCATGCTGAATCACATGCCGATCGTGAAGACGTTCGACATGGGTCGATGTCGAATACGGTCCGTGCTGCACGACGACCTTCGCGGCATGCAGATGGTGATGAATCTCTTTCTGCCGAGCAACAACATAACGCGCCTGGACAAGGGCGCTTTTCCGCCGGGCCTGGTGACGCTGCACCTCGGACGCAATCAGATCGAGAGCCTGAACGGAACACTGCGCGACCTAAACAAGCTGGAGTCGCTGTTTATCAACATGAACAGCATTACGAATCTGGACGACGAGTTGCCCGAGTCGTACCGCCTCAAGTTGATCTTGGCGCAGAACAATCGGATAGATCACCTGCCGGAGAGCTTGCGACACATGAGCAAACTGGAGACGCTGCACGTGCAGCACAATCGCATCAGATCGTTCGATGGCATATTCACGACGGCCAAGAACCTCAACCAATTCTACGCGTTCAACAATGAAATCGAATACTTGGCGCAGGACGAGTTCAAGGAGTGCGAAACGCTAGAGGAACTAGATCTGGCATTCAACAGGATCAAGTCGTTGAATTCCTCGTTGCTGCCGCTGAGCCGATTGATCAGAGCGAACTTTTCGCTGAACGAGATCGAGGAGTTCTCCATGAACGAGATACGCGGCCTGGTATATCTAAAGCAGCTGGACCTGTCGAACAACCGCATTCAGAAGTTGACCGGCCACCAGGAGAACAACATCGATCAGAACTCGTTTCTGATCGAGTTCAACTTGGATCACAACCAGCTCAAGTCGCTGGATGGTGCTCTGATGGGGCTGAACAGTCTGCGCATTCTCAGCTTGTCGTACAATCAGCTGGAACGCATACTGCCCGAGGACTTTATTGGCTTGGTGAGGCTGGAAATTCTAGAGCTTTCGCATAATCAGCTACTGACGCTGAAGGAAATGGAAAGGGTGAGTTTCGACGGGGAGTTTTAATAAAATATCATTAAAACTGAAGACACTCAATTGTCTTAGGTCAATATTTAACTTCTCTTAAAACAACCGTTATCCCTGATTTCATTTACAGACATACCTTCCAAATTTGAGGATCCTGAAGGCGGCCTATAACAATTTGACCAAACTAGAGAAAGATTTCCACGGGTTGCCCGTGTTGTGCCAAGCCAATCTGACCAGCAATCAAATCTCGTCCATATCGACCGAATTGGTGTCCCAAACCAGATGCATGAACCACAATGTCCCAGGAAAATTGGAATTGTTCTTGGACGGTAAATATTCGCTTGAAATATATCCTTGTAGGAATAAGTATTTAACGTCATCTATGCAATTTTCCAGACAATCCCATACTGTGCGACAATCGTCTCAACGAACTGTGCCCCATTATGTTCAAGCAGGAGACGCGCATTCGTGGCCGATCGCAGTGCTTCGAAGGCGATCAGGAAGTATGCACTGTGTTGTCGATGCTATTCCCGAACTACCCCATCGTCATACCGCCGCTGAGTCAAAAGGTGCTGGCCAACGCCAAACCGGTGGTCATTGTCCAACCGCCCATACTGCTCAACAGTCCGCTGAAGAAGACCGACGACATGTTGCCACCACTCATTGCGTCCTTGGGACAGCCGCTGCTCAATCCGATAATTATTGCGCCGGCAATGCCATCTACAACGTCAACGACAACGACAACTACCACAACCACCACTTCGCCAGCGCCAACTGCCGCAACAGCAGTGGACACGAAGGATGCTACCGACCCGATTGGAGCACCTTCGCGCTTGCTTATGAACATCAAAGAGAAGGCGTTGATCGAGCCGGATGCGGGTTTAAAACGGCTGTTGACCATCGACAACAATGACAGCCACAATTCCGACACCAAAGCCGAGGCGGACTTCATTGCCACCACAACAACGACAACAACTCTGGCGCCGAACAGTGTCGGCAACAACAACAACAACACAACTGCATCGAACATGAACGATGTTACCAATTTGCAGAACTACACAAACGCCACCACCTATACTGAGACATCGCCGGTGGAGGAGATGCAGGCGCCACCGCCACTTGTGCTGGATATTGCCGAGGAGCCGGTGACCGCAGCGCATCTGTTGGAGTTGTCAGCCGATAGGGCAGTGCCGCTGGTTGACGGGTCTGCTGCCGAAGCGGCTGAACCGCCAACAGCAGTTGTGGCTGATGGCGCTATCGACGTGGAGGCGGACAACGTCGGCACTGGGCCCGCTCCGACGGCGACGTTGTCTCAGACCGAGTACGCCACCGTCGAGTACATTCCCAAGCTGGACGGGTACTTGTCCGGCAACCATGCGCCGCCGAACGTTCTCGACGAGGACTCAAACTCGAACTCGGTGCACGAGGAGTTCCCGTCGGTGGTGCTGGCCGACCTCGACAACGCACCGCAAAGCCTCCTCATACCCGACGAGCCGCCCGAAAATCCCTAAGTCCTAAGCTCTTTAACTACAGTCATAAGTCACGCTTCATATAATCGCGCCCCAACTAAAACACATTACGAGTAATTGCAACAGCAGTGCCGAAGTAACAGAACACAACCAGAACAAATTCGCACGAGCAGCCGGGACAGACGATGTCCGCTTACATACGCACACATATTTAATGTTAACATTAATCGAAACAGAACAAAAGCAATTTTAAGTTATTATTAGCCACTAAAAAATCCTTCTGTATATTTAAGTTATTGTTTTCCGTTTCGTGTAGAATTAGAGAGCAGCGAGCCGGACACATACATACTACATATATATGTATAACGGTTATTGTAGTCCGCAACAAGTGTGCTAACGCAATTTCGAAATATCGAAGTAATGCTAACTAAAGTCGTTGTCGTTTTTGTTTATCGAATTTCATGTTTTATTTTCGCCTCGAATATTGTTCGAATATGTATGTTAGAGATATATATAACTAGATTCGTGTATGTATAAAATTTCGATATAGCGAATGCACGCCGGAAAGCCACGAAGCGATTTGGATCATTTGGGACATTTCGGTTGTTCACGACAGAGTCAACATAGATTCTACGAGTTTACGACTTGGGCGAACGCAAGTCGCCGTCAGCCCAGTTCAGCGTGGCCTAGAAAGTAGTAATCGCATGAATTCAGTTACAGTTCAGCTGTCGAGCAGCTATTTTCACAAATTTTCGAAAAGTCCAAAAAACGCCCATTTCGATTGCCCGATTTTTGCAACAAGTCAGAGTTGGTCGATGTCCATGAATTTCGCCCTTTAAATTGTATTTATTTGTTACTATAACAGTGATTCGAGCCGTGCTGCCGCTTGCAGCCAGCATTGATTTCATTAAAAATATTTTTATTTTTTTTATTTGTTTTCGGAAATGCTGCTACTTTTTTGTTGCTCTTACGGTACTGCTATTAGTAATTTTGTATTTGTGAATTGCATGCGAAATACGATAGTTGAAGAAAACCAAGGGAGGTAGCAAGACAGAATTTACTATTTAAGTTTGTTTGTTGATGCAGCTGGCGGCGAGCGGCACACATTGGCGCACCGGAATGGCACACATCATCATCATCGTCGAATTGCACACATCCGCTATGAAAACGTGTAATAAAAATATAAATTGATTCTTGTAGTTATTAATAAAGTCGAGGGAAACGTAGAAGAAGAAGCAACAGCAAAGGAAGTGACGAAGGAAAGAAGTGTAGTAATTTCAGTAAGCCATATGTTGTAATGCGTAGAATTATGTAGTTGTTAGGTCTTATGAAAAGGTATTCTAAATAAAGTAACAAAAAAATATAAAAAAAAACCACATGCCGACAAATGTTGCGGAATCATTGTAGACGGTTTGGGTTTAGGTTTCAAGGTTAGCGAAAAGCAATCGGCAGCGCAGGAAACGAGTCGAATTAATTGCAACGGACGCTAACTGTAATTCCGGCTGCACGGACCTTCAGCTTGAGGTCGTTGGCTGGTGGGAACAGCGGTGGCCAAACAATCGCTCTGAGACCTGAGGCAAAACAGATGGAAAGGTTGGAAAGGGTCGAAAAGAAGAGTCAGTCAGTCAAGTGCTGATTTGACTGTACGTGGAAAGAAAGATAGACTGGCGGGAATGTTTCAGAAAGCACAGCAGGTTAGATGTCTCCACGTGGTTCCTTTATCTTGAGGTAAGCAAATTCAAAGTGTTGGGGGACGAACAACTTCGTTCATTGGCACCAGGCACCATTCTCTGGGTTACATGGATCAATCTTTCAATTTCAATTTGAACTGAAATTTAATTAAAATAGTAATGGTTTATGACTATGATTTTAGACAGATTTGAGTCCGACTCGATCATTCATTAGTTTTTAGTTAGCCAACTCTGACTTGTATTTAACCATTGAGGTTAGGTTGCTACAAATTGCTTGTTGAGAACTCACTGTAGACTGGTGCTCACAAGAGGATTTTGGAGATTCAAACCCGCCCCCCCCAAATACTTGCTTGTTACCCTTTTTTTAAGTGGGAAATACAGTTTCAAACGATAAGGGCCTCAATAGTTGTGTACAGAACACCTCCAAAATTAAATTAAATCTCGTGACTGTATGTAAATATGTTATAAATATACTTATTATCTTTCTACTTTTTATCGCACTAGCCAACGAATGCATTCACATATTGACATAGCAGACTGTTGATCTCTGTGGTTCTTGGCGCGTCCAGGTGTGCACGATTTTCCAAGACTCAACTCTGTCTTGGCTGTCAGTTTGAAATCATTAAAATTTTACTTTCAACACATTTTCTTATTCGCTCTAAAAGACGTAACCTTGTTTTTGTTGCTGTTTTAATAAATTGGCTGCCCAACACTTTTCATTAACATTTAATCGTCAGTTAAATAATTGAATTTGAATTGATTATTCCTTCATCGTATAATCGTACAGCTGGCAGTGCCTTCGTTCTGCAGCGCAGCGCCATCTAGGTGAGAGTTGTGGTGTTTAGTCTCACCACGTCTGTCATTCTCACCATATTCGTTTGTTAGATTTATCCGTCATTGCGTCCATCTCACCGCATTCGAATGCGACGAATGTTGTGTGATTGTGTGTGAAAAGTGTTGCGCCGATGAAAATTTTCTTCTAATTTCTTTTTTTGTATTTCTATTGGAAAACTTTGAAAATTTGTTTTGTAAAAATTATAGAAAAAAATTATACAACGTGAGTTAACCAAATGTAAAGCAGTGCAACTATAGAGTGAACAATACAAAAGTTCGATTACAATTGAAAACAAGAAATAGTGCTCAACAGCAGAGGGAAGAAGCAGCAGCAGCCGAAGGCAAGAAAGAAGGAGGTGCACAAAGACAACGAACAACGAAAGCAAGGGAGAAGTAAAACGTCATCATCGGGCCACCACCATTTGTCATCAACAACGGCGACTGCGACAGCAACAGCAGTGGAGGCACTCAAATTCCAGCTGCCCGCAAACCCGAAAACAACCTATTTTGGAGTATTTGAAACTCTGCTGTCGAGTTGAAATTTAAATGCAACACGCAAACGGGTCTCCAAACGGCTAAAGAATTTATTAGTGCAAAAAATAAAAATAATACAATTCGAGGAATAGTAAACGCGACGGCCCCTACCGGAACGAGCGCCTATTTCTCGCAGTGCACGTAGGCGAAGCAAAAGTCTGAACAAGAGCGGGTGCCGCGCTGTGCTTCCCGTCTTGCACCAGTGCAGCCTACGCTAGTGTCACCTCAGCACCACTTCGCGGCCCCTCCGCGGCTCTGATCGCTGCGGTTGTGCGAGGCTTCGCGTGTCATCGTCGCCAGCAGCAGCGGCGGCAAGGTAGTGTCTCGTGACGCCGCTCCCTGCTTCAACTCCCTTGCTTCGGCTCGCAGCAATTCAAGCGAGTTGTGAGGGCTGGGCAGTCTGTCTTGTGTCAACTGCACTAAACAACAACAAACAACTAGAAAATACGGTGTAATTGCAAACCGGCACCAGCTCAGGTGAGCAATGAATTTTTCCAATTTGTCCATTGCATCTACTCTTGTTTTCGATTTGGTTTTCTTTCCTTGTTTACTTCAACGTTATTGTAAAGTTTACGTTTTGATTTGATTTCCCCTAATGGCGAATTCCGATTAGTGTAGTCGCTTCTTTCCACTTTTCATTTGTAGCGAAATTAATGCCGCAACCATTCTAATCCCTTTCTTTTGCTTTTAAGCTGTTCTTTCCATACTTTTAGTTCTCTTCACGCTTCAGGCAGCAAAATGGGCAAAGTGTGCCAGCGCTGTGGCGTGTTCAGTGCCGCTGTTGTTCCGACCCACTGCGTCCCCCCGCTTGTGTTGGCTGCGCTGTTCGCTGCCTCACGGTGCCGTCGCGTCGTCCGCCGTGTTGCTGACCTTAAAACACTCGCTGCTGCTAGCCGGAAGCTGCTCTTTGTTTATTTATTTGCTGGCTTTCTTTTTTCTCGTTTTTGCTTTGCAGTTTTGCGCACTTATTCGATGTCGCTTCGCTGTAAAACAACCCGTTCTTCCTGCTCCTGCTTCTGCTCTCAGTGACCTTAGCATCGGCCATCACTTTGTTTATTGCTCAGCGCTGTCATTACGCATATTAGTTTACGTTTCTACACCGCGCACCTCGTGGCTGTTCCCAACATAAACGCCAGTGGCCAAATGCGGTCGGGCATTTCGAACGCTGGAAGCTTTCGCCACTATTTCCTCACTCCAACAGTTGCTGGCCAAAGCCAATAGACGTGTGCTTGCGGCCATCACGGTCGATAGGAAACGCCAATATGGCCACTAGCTGAAGCTGCCTCCTCCGCCGCTGTTGCCGCTGCTGTGGCCACAACAAATGCGCCAAGCGAGCGAGCGAGCGCATTTCATTTCTCAACAAGTAGTGTTGTTGTTTGGCTGCCGCAATTGCGCCATTGCCAATAAGTTGCTTGCTAAATGGCAGCAAGCCGACGCTGCGGCGCATTACTGGCAATTTATGTGAAAGTTCAAAGCAAAAAGATCGCAAACACAATGACTGAAAGAAAGAAACAATAAATATTTTTAACTGCTCGTCACTTGGCTATTTGCATCGACAAATTGAATTATTTTCGTTGGTTTTTTCAATGCTTTCCATATGGATATTTGTTCGTGCATTGTCGCTGCCGCCAAACGCTATCAGTTTAATTCTAAATGATTTGATTTGGTTGACTTATTCATGTCGCATTGCCGATAATGTGTGTGCTACGAATTTCCAATCGGAATTTTATCAGTTGATTAACACAACTTGGTGAACTCATCAAAACCCAGGTCGCTGGAAAGAACCGCCAGCTCGAACGAGGTTGAAGACTATGGCGCAGTGAATCACTTAGAATGCTCAAGACCCAGGTTTTTGAAAAGAGCCGCCAGCTCGAACAAGGTTGTAGACTATGGCGCAGTGAATCACTTGGAATGATGTGCTATGATGTGATAAACAGCAATTTATCAGCTACTCTGGTACTATCAATGGTAATGGCTCAAAGAGCTTTCGGAGGAGAAGAATTGGTCAAAAAACGCCACTGCAACAGGCAGAAATGTTTCAGTAACATAATAAGCTTATTTTCTTTAATAAGCTTTGGTCTCCAAATTTAATTGTTTGGTTGGCCCAAGATCTCAACGACAACTAAGCTCTTTTAAAACCCATTTCGCTCAGTTTCTTGAAAATTTTTTATAGTTCGTAGCATCTGATAACCTTATAGAGCACCAAGGCCGACCTTCATGCATTCACATTACATTTTTTACTCAGAAACTATTAGTTTGTAAAACGAAATAAATAAAGCTAACAACAACATGTCACTAAGTTTGCTTTTATTGCAGACAACGTATCAACAAGACCACTGGAATTTCCCTGCGCACTGTCAGCTACATTTAGAGCGAAAAGTGGCGTTTACTCTTTCAAAATTTTCTAGGCAATTCATACAAATAACGCAGTAACGCGTTCATGTTATGGACCTTCCAAGTGCGATATGATTTTTTAGTTGATAAGCCGCTACTCCTAAAGCAATGTACTTGCCTGCGTCTTCTTCTGACATTATCGCTGACATTCATACCAACAATTAACGGCCATAATAATTGCGCACTCTCTCTGCGACATTGTTGTTGCCTGCACTGGCGTGTGTGGACAAAAGATGCGACAGTTCATTTGTTGGCTCATTTGCTTCAAAACAAACTGAAAATATCATCATTTTTGACTGTCAGATCAATGCCCCGAAGCTTTGTTTCAAGGCGTTCCGTTTCGATTGCTGCCGACTGCATTTTCGTTGCGATTTAAGGGGTGTGCGTAATTTTGCTAATAACACAAAACGACAGCGAGCGCAAAGACAATAGACAGAGAGAGAGCGAGAGTTCAAGCACCGGATTATTTACTTTTATTGGAATTGCCAATTGTTTCTGCTGTTGCGATTGCTGCTCTGTCAGCCGACTGCCGCTTCTTGGCGGCTTCTGAGCTGCTGTTGACCAACACGAATTTTACGTTTCAATTAGATGTCTGAATGAGATTCGCAAAATTATCTGCCGCATCTAGTATAAAATTTTGTGATTAATTTTGTTGTTGATTACATTGGCTTCTCGACCGATTGCTTGGGTGCCCTGTGCTATTGCGTTTCGATACTGGGTGCGTAAGTGAATGTTAACTGCGTTGCTTTGCATATATTCCGTCAGCAACTTATTGAAAGTTGCGCGCTTTGCCGGTTACGCTGCGAGCACAAATACAATTTTTGACTTTTGCCGGCGAATGCCTGTGAGGCGGTGCTACCCCACTCCTCGCTCTCTGCAGTGCGTTTCCATTGCTACCATAACCAAACGATTGAGCGCCGCTGAGCTGCTGGCAGCTTCCGATGGAATGCTTCAGTTCTCTAATTGTTTGCATTCGGTGTTGGTCAATGGAACTTGTCTTACTCCGAGCTAAAGCTGGCTGGTCTGTTCTATTTTTTTTTCGCTTTTCTTTACTTCATGTTTTTCTGAAACGGCTTCCACTGTTCTGTGTATGTGTTGTTGCGCGTATTTGTGTCAAGTACATGCAGTCGTCGACTCTTCAGTGTTGTCTGTGCATAACATGTGAAAGGAACACACTTTTGATCAGAAAACATTCGAGTTTCTATGGAAGTTTGGATTTTGTTAAGTTTTGAATTGATTTTAGAAAGTGGAAAGGAAGTTTGCTACCTTAAAAAAGAAATGAGTGAAAATAGTTTGGCCGAAACGGTGAAGGAACGGTGCTCACAGTTTGCCAGTTTAAATTACGGCTGACAAAAAATACTTAAGACAGATATATTTTTTAATAATATCTGATATCTGTAAGTGGATCGACTGCTTAAAATTATAATTTTAAATATTTTCTAACTACATATAGCTATATAGGAGGTTCTTTTTGAACGGAGAGGGCTATCCTACGGATGACTAACGTAAATATCGGCGCCGAGGGTTTCCTGAGTCGTAAGAAGATTGATATTCTTACGAACCAGTATCCCGAGATTGCAATACCGAGAGACACAATTACTCCGAAGCTCTGTTTCACCAAAAGATTTAAAACAGATATTAGTAATAAATAAGCTGGGTACGTATGTATATCACAGACATATATAATAGATCAGTACATGATTACCTGGTACACAGAAGGCTCCCTAACGGAGGAAGGTACCGTAATCGGGGTGTATGGACCGGGAATTAGATACTCGGAACCTGCAGGAAAGCAGATCACTACTTTCCAGTCGGAAATATACGCCATTGAAAGGTGCGCTCACTTCAATCTGGTGAGGAAATACCGGAACCGTAAGATCGCGATCCTGTCAGACAGCCAAACGGCGTTAAGATCCTACCAGGTATCCTCGAAACTGGTGTCGGAATGCCTTGAGAAGCTGAACGAACTTGTCCGTTACAATCAGGTATGGGTCCTCTGGGTTCCGGGTCACGCCGGTATTAATCGGAATGAGCACGCCGACAAACTTGCAAGAAGGGGCGTCTTCCCCTCTTCGTCGGCCTAGAACCCTTCTGTGGTCTAGGGAAAGAAGCACTGTCCATCCTTTCCAGGAAAGACAAAAAACCATCCGGAATCAATACTGGAAAATCAACCAGGCCTTGAACATTCCAAGATGGTTATTAGATCTTACAATAAGAATAGGTTCGAGGAATGTATGAGTCTCTCAAAGAATAATCTAAGGATTATCACAGGTATATTGACAGGGCATTGTAGACTGAACTATCATCTAACCAAACTAGGTATCAAGGCGAACGAACTCTGTAGGTTCTGTTTGTATATACAAATTTTGTATATCGCCTAAACCCTCTTCAACTGGTTAACTCAATGCTTTTCAAGTAGTCTTAGCTTGCATCAATCGTATCCAACAGATTTAATGAAGTAATTAGAACCTGTGAATTTCTTAGAAGATCAACATTCAAGGAAATCCCCATCGAATTTACACTGAATATGCAATTTTTAATAAACATCTTAAGAGTTAATCTCTGCTGATTTCCAGTTTGAATTTACTTCGGTGCATATTTTAAATCTGCTCACTTACGCCTTACAACTGTGTAGTTTCATTAGTTATCATCGATAACATTTCACGCACCTCGTTGCCTCGATGAAACCAGCACTTCACCGCTGTTTGCTGCTGTTTATATTTTCGCGTTGACGAGTTAATTTTTCCATAAAGCGCTGACGCTTCTGCACAATCAACTCGCAATGTATATATATATATATATATATATATATATACATTGTACAAGTGTGCGTAATGTATTCGATAAGTAAACACCTGCAGATCCCACCTAGACACCTCTACACCTGATAAGATTACAATTGCGTTCGAGTTGCACTCAATGTGTGAAACGAGAGAAATCCGCGCACAGCCGCTATCCGTGTTTTGTACATAAGGTAGATAGGCCGCCACTTGCAAATTGATTTGGATTTTGTTGTTGCGGTGAGTAATGTTTTTTTCTGCGTTTAGTTCGTGCAGTATAACACATAGTTGTGGGCGAGCGAGTTGTTTGTGTTCTAAGTAATCGAGTATCAGAGGCATCACAAGAGTCTATCCGGCCGCAGCTCATTCATTCTATATGGTTTCATATTTACTTGTCCACTGCTCGAACCTGCTTTGTTTCGATTTGGCAATTTTGTTGTTGTCATTAACGCGTTGACGCAAATCCGACTACTTGTCGCTTAACAGTGCAGGCGTTTCTGTGTATTTAACTCATATTTGAGTGGGTTTCAGTTTCGGAAGCGAGTGCAGTTAGTGCAGTTGTTCTCACTTGCTCAGCTGAATTGTTTAATTTTAGTTTTTTAAACACGGAAAGTGTAAGTCAAGTTCAACACTAAACGAAAATTGTTGGGTACATTTGCTTGAGAGCCGTTTTCAGTGAGTGTGAACTGTGACTGCTAATTGGCAAAAGAACACAAGTGACTAGTGTGGGTTTTGTTGACAGTAGTTTTAGGTGTTCTAAAACAAAGAGAGCCATTTGAAAGCTTTGACGTCTGGGTAATTTGCTCTTATGGATTTGCAAGCATTGCGAATAGACAAAAAATAGAGAAACTTCGTAGGGGTTTGGTGCTGGATCCAGCTTCAAAAGTTTGTCTTCTGTATTGGGAAGCGCATTAAATGCGTTTTAGATGAGCTTGGCAATTTGATAAGCATTGCTGAGTAAACGATTATTGTGATAAAAATTGCAAAACCTAACCTTTGGCACTGAAATCCACTGAAAACTTCAGGCAAAGTCAATCAGTTTTTCAGTTGTTGTGTGTTTGAATTCTTTTGGCGATCTCTTTTTGGTCGACAGTGGTAGATATTTTTGAATAATATTAATCAAAATGAGGTTTACGCAACACGCTGAACAGTTTACAGCTTTATATGCTGGTGGTTTATTTAGTTTTTATGCGTTTAAAGGCAGTCAATATTCATATTTATTGCTTACTGCACACTTAACAAACTTCAACGATTTCTATTCGATCATTTTATAAAGTGAATTTCGATATATACAGTTCAAAGTAGAGCAAAAGAAAGAAAGATAATAAGTAGGGGAATTCTTTGTAAGGTGCCACCCCATAGCTTTTTTGCGCATAATTCGTTAGAAATTTAACGTATCGCCAATTTTAATATAACGTTCGAAAGAGGGTTTAAAGAGCTATGATCCAAGGTAACACTTCAATTGAATTTTTCGTAATTACGAATTTTACAGCCAATTTCCCAAAGTGTTCAAAATCGACACCCTAAAATTTTTTAATGTAAAGTGCCACCCCCTAAAAAAACCGCTAAAAACGTAAAAATCTCAAGCAAAAATGAATGATTTAGAAAATTTACGAAAGATTATTGAATTTAATTTGAATTGAATAGAAAATGACCGGAAGCCAAATGGAAATTGAATGGTAACGAATAAAACGAATAATTGTATGGAAATTGATAAACAAAACTGAACTAATTTATTCCTCATGATAAGATTAGAGAAAAATAGATAATTAATACTAAGATAATTAGACTAAGAACACTTTAAATTCATTGTAATGACGATTCCGAGCAATAAAAAGTCATTATACCGATATAGGACCACAAAACAATGAAAAAAGGGGGGTGGCACCTTACAAAGAAAAAAAGGTGGCACTTTACATTTTTATGGTATTTTGGAAATCATTGTATAAATTTGTTCCTTTTACGATATGCTCAGATATCATTTCGGATTATGAAAAACCATTAAAAATTAAGTCCAACACTGATATTTACCTTAGTTTTTTATAAGTTTTTGGTTACTTTTTCACCGCAAGAAAAACCTTCAGTTTTAATTTTTATGTTTTTTCTTAACCAAATTTGACACTTTTATTTACCCAGACCGTACCATTGCGTATGTTCCCACAAAAACCACATTAGAATTGATGTTGACATATATACCTTAAATGACAATAGGAATTTTTGTTCTTGGATTACTGGAACATCGAAATCGAGCAGGGGTGGCACCTTACAAAGAGTGGCACCTTACAAAGAATTCCCCTATTTTTATTCATAGTTAATTTCCAATTCAACTAAGAAAAAATCGCTTTTCTTACAGAATGGAGCTGGTCTTCACTCAGACATATTACGGACCCAAAGGTCATTCAGACTGCCGAATCTCTACTATTTTTTGAGCGTAGATCTTTGCAATCTAAACAGCTGTTAAACTTATCCGTTGCAGGTGGACTACCACTCACAGCTGTCACATTTTTCGTGTATAGTCAGTCAGCCCTTAGAACGCTGGAATCAGTTGTCTGTCATATGTCTTCATTCAGATATATTACGGACCCAAAAGTCATTCAGACTGCCGGATCTCTATACTATTTACTAGAATCAGTTGTAGTGAAATCAAAGGAAGTGCAGGGTAGCCGTACCGCACTTGAAGTTATTGGGCACCACCATGTTTTTTCCTGCTGGGTTCCGGGCCTTGGAGTAGCAAGGAACGAATCAGCGGAAGTACGAGGGCGGGTCAATAAGTCCGTGACTTTTTGAATTTCCCGCCTCTTAATTGAAATGGCAACACTGCTCCCGTCAACAGTCATCTGTCAGTTGACTCTTGTCAAAAATTGAACAAGCTGCGACATTTAGTTTGTTTTTGACAAACGGAAAGTGCCTTCCTACCTAATCTAACCTTCAGAATAACTCAATAACTTTGTGCCTTGAACTTGAAACCAAGCGTCAGTCACTCGTTGAGTTCTTTGCAGCTTTCGATAATCATTAGCATTTTCGTTTGTGCTTACACACGTTGCAATCGTTTTAAAGTCAATGCTAATTTCTCTTAACATTGATCACACTTTAAATGATTTGTGTGCATTTATTTTGCCATTTGTTTTTGCGTTTTACTTCATACTTGCTATACTTTTATGGTTTTTATTTGCGTTCCGTTGTAGCTTGACACGTGTTGTAAACAAGTCCATTAATTTATTTTTAGTTCGTTCTGCGTTGAAGAGAAACTCAAGAAGTATGAGGAGAATGTTGTGGCTACGCGTGACCATGTCGAGACGCAATTTAATCAATAACATTGCCGCTACTTTCCGCACACAACACACAATTCAAGTGAAAGGAGTAAAGTTGGCTTTGGTTTTTCTGCACACTTGCCACGCCTTCGTGCTACCAAATGGTTCGAGTCCTTGTGGGTGGCCTAAAAATTCTAGACGCGCCGAAACTCGCATGCAAAGCGTGTCATTTGGTAGTTTGCCTGCGAGCCTGAGGCCTGCACCCTGCACTCGCCCCTGTCTGGTCTCTCGTATGGCCCAAACCATTTGCATAATTTGCCTGCTTTTCCATGGCAAACACTCGAGCTTATAACGTAATGTGCCGCATGTCCGGAGTGTCGCCGTCAACATTGAAATTTTCCGCTGCCGCAAGCACAACGTTAAAGTTCAAAATTGCCAAGAACTAAAATCGATAATGCTTTGGCTTATGTGAGTGGCCGTTGAAATTCCGTCTGGCCCTTTCGTCGGCGAAAAATCATAATTTCCTCTACACGATTTTTGATGCCTACCGGCTTTTGCCGTCCACACTAACCCTCGACGAACACACAACGCACACTGTCCGCAAACGTGCCGCCACAGTCGTCTTGCACTGCTAGGGATTCATTTAAACTTTGTCTCGATTTTTTCCAGTATTCTAGCAAATTGAATTATTTGGCTTTGTTTTGCTTTGCTGCGCTGCTGCTTTGGGATGTTGTTCTTGTTCGCCGTTGCCATCCGCACACTTGCAAAAATGGCAGTTTGCAATTCGTAATTGTGTTTTGCCGACTTGGCCACCGAGCCTTTGCCACTGTGCCCATACATGTGGCGGTCTGTGTTTTCTTGAGCGACGTTGGTGAGCAGCTGGTCACTGCGCTGCGTGACCTCAGTATCTGCGTGAACTTGATGGTAACTGCATTTGGCTGCTCGCGCTCGGTTCGCTGTGATGTGGTGATTAAGGCCTCCGGGGCGTTGAAGTTGCAACAGGGGCTGGTGTGAAGGTAAATTACGGCGCAGAAAAATATGTGCAAATCCAGAGACTCTTGAGCGTCAGTAAGAAATTGTGTGGTCGTATTGAAACTGAACGTGTCAAAGTTTAATTGTTGCCAAAAAAAAGCTTCGACTCGAGTGCTGTGAGTGGAGAAATTTTTCAATTTGCCAGCTCCAAACGGAACATTGAGTGTTAACTTTCTGTAGTTGCGTTCCGTAGTTTGTGAGTGAAGGCAAATGTTATCAAACCCACTAAACAAATTGCAACCTGCTGAGTTAGCCGGTCGATTAAAATGCAGTAACAGCACCCAATAGCCAACTATGGACTCATAGACAAACAACCAAAGTGGGCGCTAGAAATTGTATGCATTTCTACTCAACAACTGCAACAACTCTCACTTGTCCAGCTGCTGCTTTTAGCAAATTCAATTTTTCACCTGTTCTTGTCCCTTTTGTCTCCATGTCCATCTATCTATCTACCAGTCTATCAAAGTATATATTTTTCATTTGTTCAACAGTCTGATTTTCTTAAATCATTTAGTTAATCGTTTAAAAAACTATATATTTTCACATCTTTAGTGATTTATTTACGTTGTCATCTAAGACTTGCTGACACTTGTTTTATTGTGCCGTTCTTTGATATATGTACCTACATACCTACGTATTTTGATTTGATTGTGATTATCTTGTATCTTGTATCTCATAGCTTGCTTTGGAGCACTTAAATCAGCAAAACTCAACAAAAGCAAAAGCAAATTATAGTACTTTACAAAAGCAAAAACAGTATAAAAACTAAAGTCTAACTAAAGCCTAGCGAAAACAATCAAAAGTAAGTCTCATTGTCTATGAAAATGGATTTCTATTTTTTTGTACAAACAAACCTACACACAATACGTATTCATTTATTGAATTAATTTACCCTCATATGATTTTACTAAACATCACTAAACGCATTTCGCCAACTCTATTCATGTAATTCTCATTCAGCAAAAGGGAGCATTAAAAACTTAAAGTGGATTAACAAAACACAATTGGAATAGTCTTTAATTTTAATTTAACTTTAATGATACAAATTAATATTGTTTGATTTGTGTTATCGAAATATCAGCCCACTGAAAACATATAGATTTGGTTAACTACTAATTATGAGATTTGTGGTTTTCTCTCTTAATAATTTGGTTTATAAATAATGGATTTATTTGGGTTTTTTGATGATTGAATGATTGATTTTTTTAATTAAACTACAACAAAGTCAATTCATTCAATAAAAAATAACCAATTACAGTTTTGAGTAACTGACATCATATGTAAATAACTTATTATGCAATGATTAGTAACGTTTAATCTAATCAAATTCAGATTATTCGTCTAATATTTTGTTCGTACGAGTGGAATGGGTCTATTTAATCAACCACAAAAAGCTTTAAGCTCAACACTAATACAATAGGGGTATTCTCGATGTCTTGCAAAACTCTTGCACATTGCAGAAGTTGCAGATTATGCAAACTTTTGCAATCCGTACATTGATACAACAACAAAATATAGTCAAAAAGATATCTGCAACTTCTGCATATTTGCAACACCGAAACCCATGTAAAAGTACAACCATGTAAAAGTACAACCAGCTGACTACAAAAGCACTTTCAAACAAGAAATCAACAATTTTTGAATTTTCGACTGTTTGCGGCATTTTTTACAAGATTTGAATTTTTGGGTGTTCTGGAAGTCTGGCACTTTTCAGGGTTGCAAATATCAGTTTCTGCAAGTTTTGCAAGGTTGCAAGACATCGAGAATACCCCTAATATTATTAACAAATCTTGCTGAATACAAAAAAGTTGGCAGAAGTATCCTTAATATGAGTGGGAATTGAATAAATTTAAGTCCTAAAACTTTTGTAAATTATTTATCTATTCTTGTGACATATAAATCACTAATTCTGTTTGATTTTTGTTATTGTAAATTAGATTTTTTGTTATTAAAATATGATTATGACATTAACTGATAGTCAATGATATATTCGTCCATATTTGTAATTAAAATGCATCCAATTTTAATTAATTTTTTGATAATTTTCCTCATTTGATGCTGCACTCTGTTTGATTAAAGCAAGAATTGCTTAAAATGTTGTCCAAACCAGTCTGACACATCATATAGAAAATATGTATGATTCACATGTTTAAATGTTCCGAAGAATGACTTCTATTTCAATTTCGCTCAGAGCAACTTATTCTGTCAAGAAAACAAAAATGTGAGTCTGCAACAACTGTCGGAAATTTCCTAATAAACCAAAATCATTTCAAAATTTCTTCGTATATACATACATATATATATTTTTGCAGTTAATATCAAAATTGTGCAACATTTGTGGTCACATTGGTTTTCGTCTTCTAATTCGAACACTAACCAGAAGCCATATTTTCCTAACTAATCTAATACAGGCATTTTAAAATACTATCTACTCTTTTGCCTCTTATTCAATTTCTCAATTATTCACCAATTTAATTGGTTTTTGTTTTTGTAACAGCCAATCATGTGATTGTTTTCATTATATAATGCAATCTGTGTGTCGAGTGCTGCCAGTGGCGCATTACTCGATTACTCTTTCACTTTAACTGCTTTTTTGGGTTACTTTTGGTTCCTTGTCTTTGTCTCTGTATTCATTTATTCAAATGCTGTTTTTGTCTGCCTAAAACCAATCACAGTGCACATGCGTTCAGAGTCATAAATCGCTTTAAATTCACTCTCGAATACAGCAACATCAACCACATTCTGTGTTATATTTTCAATTGGAAATTATAAGTAAAACTATGGTTAAATGGTTATATGTTGTCTCGTTTTGTTTTGTTTTGCTTTTGTTCAATTTCAACAATTTCTACATTTCATGCAGATTTCTTTTCTCATTATGATTTCTATTCTTAATTTTTGGTTCTCTAACAAATGCCGTCATCAACTTTAAATCCAGCTCGATACAATATTTGCAACCAACGAATTAACAAACTTACCCCCCATTACTTCTAACAATGCAATTGCGACTCGACATCTTTTTTGGGAATGAGCGCAACGTTTGTGGTGGAGTCATGTTTTTGAATGTTATTTCAATTTGTAACCTGAAACTAAAGTTTCAAAATACACTTCAGAAACATGACTCGTCTTAACAGTTAAGACTTTTATAAATGTTTGTACGTTTTCATTGCAATGATCTGCTTTTAACATGTTATTGCCATTTCTTTCTTCTACTCTCAAGTGAGAAAACAAAAAGACGATATGCAAGTGAATGTTGCCGGTCTTCGCAGAAATATCAAAAACCTTGCGCACAACTACTCGGATGCCCAGGTTGGTAATTACCAATTTTTGTACCTAGTTATCAATTCATCTCTAATCCTTTTGTTGCATTGCAGGTAAAAGTGCGCGAGGCCACCTCCAACGATCCATGGGGTCCGTCGGCGCGTATTATGGCTGAGATTGCCGATCTCACTCACAATGTGGTGGCCTTCTCGGAGATCATGCAAATGATCTGGAAACGCCTGAACGATCATGGCAAGAATTGGCGGCATGTCTACAAGGCGCTCATACTGCTCGAGTACTTGATCAAGACCGGCACGGAAAAGGTGGCGCAGCAGTGCAAAGAGAACATCTTTGCCATACAAACGCTGCGCGAATTCGTGTACTTCGAGGAGGGCAAAGATCAGGGCACACATGTGCGTGAGAAGGCCAAGCAGCTAGTAAATTTGCTCAAGGACGACGAGCGTCTGAAGAACGAACGCATCAAGGCTCTCAAGGCGAAAGAACGCTTTGCTCAACAGCCCAGTGGTTTTGGCAGTGACGGCTACATTGATGCGCCATCGCAACGCGACATGCCGCCCGGTTGGCAGGAGGAGCCGAAACCGGTGTCCGAGCTGGAGATGGTGCGACCACAAACCGCCGGCGAGGAGGAGCTGCAGTTGCAGCTGGCTATGGCCATGTCACGCGAAGAGGCCGAGCAGGAAGAGGCCAAGCGACGCAGCGATGATGTGCGCTTGCAATTGGCGCTAAGCCAAAGTGAACAAGACTTCAAGTAAGTAAGATGTCAAAATATTGCATTTTTGTTCTAATGCAAGACAGCAAAATTGTAGGGAGAAAAAGGAGGAGCCGCAGTCGCACTTGCTGGATCTGTTGGACATTTCGTTGGGCGCTACAAGCATCTCAAGTCCACCTCTGGGCGCCACGGGCGGTGTGGGTGCGGATCCGTGGGGCACGCCCGCCCGCGCTGCCAGCCAGGTGAGCTCAATAAATGCAGCTTGATTTTCTCATAAATTTTAATTTGTTTGTTTACAATGCAGCTCTCCGATCCGTGGTCCGGCACGTCGTCGCCGCAGATTGATCCCTGGCAACCGTCTGCGGCCATGCGTTCGGCTACAGCCTCTGCGCCGCTGGGTGCTGTTGGCGGTATTGGTAGTGGTACTAACGGTGATGCGTGGGCTTTGCGCACGCAATCGCCCTCCGTTGCCTCGGGTTCCTCTACGGAAGGTTGGCTGCAGAGCAATGGTGGTGCAATGAATGGCAACTCAATAGGGGCCGCTGCAGTGCCAGATCCTTGGCTATCGAAAACGCAAATGGTGCCAGTGGCTGCAGCACCGGCAGATCCTTGGTTGGCGGACAGTGCGAAACCGGTTGCCGCAGCTGCCCTTCCGGATGATCCATGGGCCCCAAAAGCGGCAGGTAGTAGTGATGATCCATGGAAAACTGTTGAAAGTGCTGGACCTAAGGTAAACAATACTTGAATTGACGTCCCAAAAACAAATTCTAATTGTATTTCTTTGTCAACAGAAATCTTCGCTGGATTTGGATGATTTTGACATTATCAGTAACCGTAATAAGACTGGAGATTTATTAACCAATAATGCAATAAGTGGACCCAATAACAACAATGGTAAAAACAGTAACTGATAACTGAAATGTTAACCTTTTTAAATGAAAAGATTTTTAAACTAATTTTTTCCCTCTTCAAATGTACTTTTGGTTTATGCAGCATCACTACTGGACGAAATGGATCCATTGTCCGCACTGAATTCCTCGTCGGCAGCGACAACGAACTCAAAGAAGCCACTTAAAACACCACAAGCCTTTCTGGGTGAAAATTCATCGTTAGTTAATTTGGATAATCTAATTAAGCCCGTTCAAACGCAATCGCAAGTCGGCAACGCTGCATACAATCCATTCAGCGACACGGTCATACCACCTAAAACGAATCTGTTCCAACAACAGCAACCAGCAGTTAGTCACATCAATACAATAACTGTTTTGCAACTAATGCTTGTAACTTCTTTTGTCCACTGCCTTCAGGTGCCGTCCATAAATCAATTGAAACAACAACAGCCCTTTCCAATGACCGTGAATCAAGATCCATGGGCACCTGTTTCCAATACAAATGCAGCGTCACAGGTAAGCAAAATAGATTGGGTAGCAAAACGAGATTTAATTGCAAGACAGTACTTCGAAAGTGAAGTAGAAAATCAAAAATGCGTATTGTGTGAGAGTGCAAGGACGGCGAACGCCTTTTGATGGCTTCAAGTTTTAATATTCAATTTGATTTATATTTTTTACATTGATTTCTAGTCTTTCTCGTGCATTTTGTTGTGAAAAATAATTGTATAACAATTTTTTTTTTTGATAATTTTCTACTTTCTTTCTCTTTTCGTTGTCTTTACGTTTGTCATATATATATAAAAAATAATACAATTCGATTGCCCTTGCATGATTTTCAATTAAACCCCATAAACAACAACAAAAATCATATCGAACCGAAGCCAACTAGAAACCTATTCAGTTACGATTGCGATGACTTTAATATCGACTGTAAGCCACAAGTGCCGAACTTCAATCAAAACAATTCTGCTATCAACTACAACAATAACAATATCAATAACAACAACAACAGCAACATTAGTAGCAATAACAATTATACAATGCAATATTCGAAAAGCGACTATGGCGTATTTAACACTTCGTTCATTTCGAATGAGTTTTTGAACTACAACGGCAATCAGCTTCTAACACAGGCGCAAGTGCACAGCCAAAGTGTCGATAACATACGCAATCTGCAGCTGACATCGGACAGTGACACAGATATATACGAACAATTCCACTCGCCCTACGCTGCTCCCTCAACCACAACCGATACGGTCACCGCTCCGGCTGCCGCAAGTCAATTCACCCTGAACCCATCACCACCGTCCTCTAGCATAAGCAATCAAATCAACAACAACAGCCACCATAGCGCCATAAACAATTTGTTCTACCCCACGTCCAGTCCACAAGTGGACACCACATTTGCGTCGACCTACAGCAACGCCTTGACAGCAGCACTGGCCGCCACGCCGGGCGTGAAAATATCCCCGATGCCTGACGCGTGCGGTGCAGGCGTAATGGGATCAGCAACAACGGGTGGTGGCGGCGGTTCCTTATTTAGCTATGGCTTTTTCGAATCAAACGTTCCGAATACGACGACATTGTCAACGTCGTCGTCGTCCACGTCGTCGACGTCCAATATGGGAAATTGCAAATTGGAAGTGAGTACGTCCTTGTTGGCATTGAGCAGACGCTGCTGACGTGCTGGCTATGCGTTCCTTCGTTCCTGCCTTAGTTCGTTGGTTGATTTTGAAACAGTGAAACATTCCAAAAAAGCAATCGGAAATATTTTGCGTATTAAATATTATTCACTGCTGTATTGCTAAGTTACGACGTTGTTATGTTTGTATGTACTTTTCGTTTTGTTGCAATTTGCGTTGATATTTGTTGATTACATATTTTGTATTGGTTTTGTATTTTTTCGTTGATTGATTGATTTGATGATATGTGCTTCGACTGTTGAAAAGGTTTGAATGCTAGGCAGTTTTTTTCTTCTGTGACAGAATCTAAACTAAGCTAAGCATCGAAATTTCATGCCTAAAAGAATTGATGTTTTATACCTGAAGATAACTGAAAATGCAGTACTAATACTTAGGTTTTGGTGGAGCGTGAAACAGAGTTGAAGTGTAGGATTTGGCATAGAGTATGGAATTGAAACTCTACGAGCAGCATTTATAATCCTTGATTGAAAATTTGATTACATTATTTTTTCAATTTCTTTTATTTGCTGTTTGTGCAGTCGACACTGCAGTTTCCATGTTAAAATTTGCTGCTCAAATTATTTAATCGGTTGATACTCGTAACTAACATGAGATAAATAAAATTGCCAGTCACTATTAGTTAACCCTTTCGATCCCGAATTTCACCTTGTGCCTCGATCTTACTTTTTGGTATTTAAATCATGAAATACTTATCTAAGAAGTGTGCACACGACATTTGAAGTCGCCACGCCTCTTTGTTAGAGTTCTAGAGCTAGTTTACTTTTGATCAATTTTAGCTTAACACGGGTTAAATAAATTTTGTATAAATAGTTTTTAATTAAAAGAAAGAAAACTTATAGAATATTTATGAAAAATACAAAATTATTTATTTAATTATTATTAAAGAAACAGAGTTTTGATCAAACGCGCTCAACTCGTAGACTTCAATTAGAACACAAACTTTATTTGATATCGCTGCAAATTATTGAAAGTTATTTTGGGCATAGCAGTAAAATGTTTGTAAATTGCTTTAAATTCACTACTAAAAATATTAATTTTTTTTTGCCTACTTAAATTAAACTCATAAATCAATCGTAGCTTCTGTTATAAAATGATAAATAGGTGAAGTTGCTGTGAGACAACTTTGGGATCGAAAGGGTTAATGAGGTTATAGAGGGCACATTTTCCATATTTGCTGCATGTAATGTGCAGAACATATAGCTTTGTAAAATCAAACCGAATCCAATAACCAAATTGGACAAAGATCGCCTACCACACCAGTTTGCGGTATTCAACTATTCTCACAATTTCAGTCACATTTACTTTGTAAAACCTCTCAGCACAATAGCTACAAATTGGTTAACATTTTATATGCATACAAATTAGTTGATATTGTATATGAATCATGCCCACTTTCATGCATGCTTCATAAGCGATATTCATGAACCTATTCAAACATTTTCCTGCAACGGTGACAGTCAGCTTCATTCCGCACACAACTTTAATTTTGTTTCCAAGCGAAACTATAGGCTAGATGGAAAGGCTTCTTGAACCCAAATAGAAACAGCTTCCGTCATTCTTAAGGTTCTCATTCTCATCTGCTGCATCGCGCACTAAGCTCGTGGAATATTGAACTAGTCGTGGAAGGCCTCAATACTTATTGGCTCCATTAGTTTCTACATAAATACATACATTCACATGATTACATAAACTACTGTCGTTGAATTACTTGATTTCCCATACCAATGACATGTTGCCTTACTTACCTACTTGGAATTTTATATCTTGTAGCCAACAATGGAGGCTTGGACGCTTAAATAAAATGGGTAAACTTAATTGCATTTAAATCAACTACTCGTACAAAGTATGTCACTAAGTAAACACACTAAGTCGCTAACAAAAATTAGTTGTAGCAACTCGACTAGTCTCGTAGTGTAGCAAATTGCATGGCACGTTGAATTTGAATTGAATTTAGTATAAATTAGCCGCTGTACATATGAAAAAATTTGTTTTATTATAATTGCCACCGTAGTTCAGTATTTGTGCGTTGCATGATTTCCCCGCAATGTGCCCACTTGTAATTTAAATACACATATGAAATATATACTTGTTTCCTGTATCGAACTGTCCAACTAAACATTGTCCTTGCATATGTACTTTGCAGAATAACAACAACATGCCTTGGATGAAGCCGGAAGCAGCCGCATCGTCGTCGAATCCATTCTTATCGTAAACTAAATTTTAATGCGGATCGGGGGGTTAGAGCTACTCAGATGAAGGAATAAAAAGTTCTTTTTTATATATATATACAAAATAAAAAGAGTATAAAATTAATATAAGTATTATAATTGTAATAAATGTTGAACGAGCGTACGAGCGAGACGGCGTTGATTGGCGTACAAGGCGCTCGTTTGCACAGCAGAGGCGGAAACTTGGCATCCACTACCGAGCATATATATATTTTTAAATTGGTAATTAAAATATATATAAATTTGTATATAAATCATTTTAATTAATGAATCGAATGTGTTGCTTTGTTGTTGCAGTTTCGCAAAGACAACCAGGCCGATTCCACATTGCAACGCAGCGCACTGTCGCCGTTTAAAACTGCAGCCACAACCCCACTTGTACCAATATGCCGGCAACAGCAACACCAACCGCAACAGTAACTGCAGCCACAACATGCTAAAAGCAAAACAATGCTTCTTTAGTTTAAAAAAATGCAATAGCTCTAAAAACTATAATTGATTTTTTGTCATTTGATTGTTAGAAACATTTAACTTCATTTTTTTTTTAATTTGTAACATTTATCCAATTGATGCAAATATTTGTAGACAATTTCCATAATTATACTGTTTTATATTCACACACCAAAACGAGAAAACCAACCACAATTGTTAATAACAAGTGAGAGTTAGTTTTCGTATCCAAATATAAATGATAACATAGAACACACAAAAAATGTCCAATCGAAACCCAACACAAAAGTACAGATGCAACTCCTATACTGGCTGTAACGATTATGTTAGACAATTTTAAGCTTATTTTCCAAGATTGTGTATTGTAATTTTGTCGTAGTAACTTCTTTCCGAAATTCTGTTTGAACTGTATGTAAACACACACACGCATTAATTACGTTTCCGATGCAAAACTTATTAAAGCTTTAAATAAAAAAAAATACAATTAATCAAAACATTTTTAGCAACTAAAAAATACGAAACAAAAACCAACAAACAGCAAGCAACTATGTACTGATTTTACGCGATTGTATAGTGAATGATTTTCATACAATATGAAATTCGACTAATCCCATAGATTTGAAAGATACAATTTTATTAAGATCGTTTTTAATTTTCGTAAGAGCAACGCCTGTATGATGTAACAATAAATGAACCGAAAAATATTTAATCCATATCCATTAGCGTGTTGTACTGTGCTTTTCTATTTGCTGAAGAAGTGCTTTTTGAAACAACATTAGAATGTGCACAACATCTGGAAAGAAAAATGTGTAGAAAGAAAGAAAAAAATGTGTAGTTGGTTGCCGCTTGGCAAACGATATTGATTTATGCCACATAATCCGCCCATTATTATCAATGCGACCAACCCAGCCGCCTCCCTTAAACTGCCATTTATTGTTGAGTCGATTGGGTTTTGTAAGCCAAGAGGAAATTGCCACAGAAATACCTCGAAGCGATAAGATGTGTGGTTTATGTGCGCATAAATGGCAACCTGTGTGTGTAGGCGCACTCCGTGCCTCATATGTGATTTTGCTTTCGACTTTTCAGCGCCGCACTGTGCACGATTATGTTAATGCAGCGAAAGTATTTGAGGATTTCGCTGTACGTGCGCCTTTCTGTGGCAGCCGCACACGTTATCAACGACCGCTGCAGCACACACACACACACTGCGTCTGGGAACGGTGGGCATTAGTGGCATTTCATTTGTGCAATGATGTGTTGTGTTGTGCGCTGCTGGTAGCGCCTCTTGCCTGGCAATTTTAATAATTCAATTGTGATTAGCACCCAGAGCAAAAATTATGCCGGCACAGCGATTGCTGTGAGTGCCGCAGCAACACAGTTTCAACAAGCGAACAACAAAGTTGCATAATTTTTGTGAACTCCTTCAGCGTTTTGGCGCCAGCCAGTGGCTCAAGTGGGTTCACCAAATTGGATGAGAGAGAGGAGTGTGGCGGAACTTTCGATTTTATGGCAAGTTGGAATGGCGTTAAGTGTACTCTTCTTTTTCCAATAACTGAAGGTAAGTTAAGTACGTAATTGTGGTTTTCGACAGAGACCCAATGACACCAAACTGACTAACAATCTTGAGAGCTTCTGGTGTTACGCCAACTTGCGCTCGAAGTAATGGTAGATCTGATAAACTGTGAATTGAGTGTTTCAAATGTTTATTCAAAATTCGATTTCAAACCCTTAGGTATGCAAAGCTTAACATGTCTGCAATTACAGTGGAATCCTGAGACTGTCTATTTATGGCAACGTTACCAAAGCTCATCCCAAGTGTTTTCATTTATTCATTCAAATTCCTGAATAGGTAACCGTGGTTCTTTATCTCAAGACTACAATTTAGGGACCGACTTACGACTCTTTTTCCGGGTAAGAAGTGGTCCCCAAGCATGATATCAAGTCGCTGCTGAACTTTGCCACATTCTCCCCAATCACTTTTATGTCGATACGAAACATTAAGAAGCTCTAACTGGGACCGAAAAATGTTTGTGCGGGTCCAACTTGAGCAGCCAGTTTACCTAACCTCATTTACCGTCGTTGTTGAAACTGCTAATTCAGTTAACCTAACTTTTTCGAATGAGACTGCATCTCTTTTTCTCTCCCTCTCTCTAACAAGTGGCTTGACTGGACTTGACTTGACTAGCACTTCTATGACGGCACCATTTTCTAAGGGCAAATCTCATGGAAAGGGTAGGCTATGTCCTGATTGGGATAATGAGACTGCGTATCATTTGCTGTGTGTCTGCGTCGCGTACGCCCGAATAATTTTTGAGCCAATTGGTGCTGATGTATTGAGAAGCGACCAGCTGGGCTCCTTGTCATCACAGGGTCTACTCAGATTATTCTGCAAGTTGGGAAGATTGAAAACCAATTTACAAGTAAACTCAATTCGCAGTACTATGTCTAAGTGCTGCAGCTGTTGTCTGTATTCCGGCAAAGAAATAAAAAGATCAAATTTTGGTGTTTTCATTTTATTTTATTTCACTACTATTTAAAAAAAAAATAGATTGAAAGCACCCAAGTTATCATTATTTCATCAACTTATCCAACTACTGGCTGTACGAACTGCTTACTACTGGTTAAGAAAAAATATTAAAAACAAAAATAAATAAATTAAATGTAGCGCGAAAATGATTACTCGCTTTGAAATTGCCAGAGAATTCTTTAAATTATGCAAATTGATTTTCAAGCCAAACCTTTCGATCCCGAGGGTGTGCGTGCTGTCTTAACATTCAATGCACATTGGCACTGAGGTCAGTTATGATTCAACTACGAGACTTGTCAATAAATTCTAATTCTTCTGAAAGGTTGCAGCAAAATGGGGGAAAAATGGTCAGCGACTAATGAAATGCATTTGGGTCGCCATAATCAAAGCAATCAAATGACCGTTGGCTATTTTTTATTTTGTGTATTTCATTAAAATACATGAAAACGCAACAATAATAACATTCAACTAATTTAAATGAAATTAAATGTAATTGCGTTTGATTAAGTGGCGAATTAATGGATAATGTTGCACATATTAAATGAAGTATGAATTGATTGATTAATGAATCTGTCATTATATCTGTGGTCAAAAGCAATAACCGCTTAAGTCGACTTAAGAAGAAATTGAGTTATGGATGCCACCACGTTCCCTGGACTGTGCTCTACGTTTGTGTAAAATCGGGGAGTTTGTAACTTTAAAATAAAAAAAGTTATTAATAAAAACCTATTCGCATTCCCATAACGAACACACTACGCGCTAAAACTTTAAAGCGAGATTGCTCGAAACAGCAATTTTCGACTTAGGCGGTTATTGCTTTTGACCACAGATATGTGTTGCGCTCATAATTGAAACGTAAATAAACAATTTCAATTACCAATTTATGTTGTTGTTGTTAATTTATGACATATAATAACAATATTTTATTAGCGTTTATTTATGTGATTGGTTTATTTCAAATTTATAATTACTAGTATTTGAGTGTAATCCGATTTCTGTTTATATTTTGTTTACATATTGAATTTTTTTTAATTTGCAATTATGTTTTGTTTTAATATTTTGTTATTTCTTTGCATGTTCAGCTTAATTAAAACACTTTATTTGTTATTTTAACTAGCAAAGTACACAAAGTTTGTGAATAAAAAATAAAACATAAAATAAAGTGTAATTTTCGCTTGTTCAATGAGCACAATCACAATTAAAAAAAAAAAAAAAACTTTGACTTAAAATAGTAGATGCAGTAGATTTGACTTCATGCCGAGTTTTAAATTAAAACTTTTGGTGCTGTATTGTTTATAGTCGCAAATTAGTGGGAAGTGACACGCTTTTGGGTTAAACGCCCAAACATTTTTCCGGACAGAGCGACAAATCTTAGTAGAAATTTTTTCTGTCTTAATGATGTGAGATCATAAAACTATTGCTTGATTGATCATAAAACTATTACTTATTAAAATCTCTCTTGACAAATGACATGGCTCCTAAAAAATATGATTTTCTTTCAAATCTATGTGGTGGCACAAGTAGACAAATAAACAGACAAACATATCCGCACAATTTACAAAATACAAGCAAGAATTTATTTTATTTCAAACCCTTTGTTATTGTAAATAATTGTGTGTTAAATTTAACATGTTTTTTCAAATTTTTTAATTTATACTTTAACTTGTCGAAAGTAATTTGAAACTTGATTTGTAATGGTGACAAGCTTTCAATTAATGCAAAAACGTTTATCGTTGTAAACTGCTGGGGGTGTCATCGTTTATTACCAGTTTTGGTGTCACATCCATTGACAACATCATCAATGTTGTTGCCGTTGTTGCTGTGCTGCTCTAGTGACCGATTGCAACAGTGCTCTGCTCGTAAATAGCTGAAAAGGCCTTTGGCGATTTTTCACTTTCCTCACACCAATTCCATTTTCAAGTGCGAAAATAGCGAAAGTTTGCGGTTTTCGTTTTGTTCTCAACGGGTTTTGTGATTTTGTTTTAATTTCATTTGGTTTTGCTTAAAAAAATAAAACTTTATGAAAATAGAGATAACTGAGAAAAACAATAATCAAATGGAGTTTTTTGTTTAGTGAATTTGAACTTTTTTTTGTTGAATTTTTTGACTTTTATTACAGTAGACGCTCACAAAATCCGAACCACTGTGTACAAGGGGGAGTTCGAATTTCCGAAATGTTCGAATTTCTGGACTTTTTTAATTCATGTAAAAATTGCAAAAACATTGAAACGACATCTAATAACTTGAATATGATGCAATTCTACTTTTTTCTCATTAAATAATTTAAAAAGTTTTATTCGATTTCGTTTCATTATTATTTTTTTTATTAATTACTTTTATTATAAAAGGAGATTTTATTAGATGCTTAAAATTTGCACATAATCCATAAATCCACAGCTAAGCGATTCACTTGAATAAACTCATTAACCCTTTCCGACCCAAAGTAGCCTGAAAGCAACTTCACCTATTTGTCATCTTATAGCAAAAGCTACGATTGATTTATGGGTTTAATTTAAGTAGGCACCAACAAATTAATCTTTTTAAAAGTTAATTCAAAGCAAATTACAAAAATGTTACTGTTATGCCCAAAATAATTTCCAATAGTTTGCAGCGATATCAGGGAAAGTTTGTGTTCTAATTGAAGTCTACGAATTGGGCGCGTTTGATCAGAACCCTGTTTTTTTAATAATGCTTAAATAAAATCAAAAAGTGATAATTTTGTATTTTTTAATAAATTACTAATTTTTCTGTAACTAAAAAATATTGATACAAAATTTATTTAACCCATTTTAAGCTAAAAGTGTTCAAAAGTAAACTAGCTCTAGAACTCTAACAAAGAGGTGTGGCGATTTCGAATGTCGTGTGCACACTTCTTAGAGAATTGTTTCATGATTTAAATACCAAAAAGTAGTATCGAGACACAGGGCAAAAGTCGGGGTCCAAAGGGTTAAACATTTTTAAGATTTTAACTTTAATGTCCAAAGTCAACAAACAGTTTTTTATGTTTATTCGACATTTGAATACGTTTTTTTTTTACTTTTAATCGAAACTGAGCCAAATGTTTCCATACATAATAATCATTCACGAGCGTGCGGTCAAACATTGCAAATTTTGTGATTCCCCCTTTTCATTTAATTTGTTTAAACAAAATAAATAAACACAAAAAAAGGAGGGAAAAATTAAGAAAAGAAAAAGCGAACCGCTAGTTCAAATTTCTGTGCATTCAATGCTGTAAAATATGAAGTTCGAATTTCTGGAAGACTCAAATTTGTGAGAGTTGGAACTTGTGAGCGTCTACTGTATTTGAAAAGAATAAACATAGATTCATGACTTGAGAGAAGGCAAGGAAGGATGTGATGAATACAGCGAAACTTTAAATTTTGTTTAGTTTTTTGTTAGTTTAGACTGATATTTTTGTTTAACTTTAGTTGGCCACAAGTTCAGATGTCCGGATTATCAAAACAAGATCCGGGCAGAAATAATAATAATGTTCTTTATTCTCTCCTCAATGGTGGACATTGGACACATGAAACTTTGTGATGAATGTTATTCATCAGCAGATGTCAACTTAGTTGCTTCGGTCATAGTTGATTGAAAAGCAGTAGCCAGCGTTCTCATTACTCATCTCAAATCTTTTATGTTTGTGTCGGATATCTACAAAAATTGTTATTATGTTTTTATAACTAAACAAATAATTTTTCAAGTTTTCCAATTAATTAATCAACTTTCATAAATACAATTTCAAAGCGAAATGTTGCTACAATTAGAGTCACTCTCGTTAGATGTTGGCACCTTTGGCCAACTGCCAAGTAAAATCATAACAAAAATTTAGTGCTTTTAAAAACTCGGAAACATTTCAAACATTCACAATTACTATATACATACATGTGTGTGTGTGTGTGTATGTTAAGCTGCAGCATTTGTAGACTTTAGTGTGTTGTTGTTTCATTTCAAAAGTAACACATTTCACTTGCAACCGACTAAACAACCAAACAAACATTTCGCAAACAGAGTGGAAGACAGACAGACCGGCGTTCCGCACATTTTCATAATTTGCAAACCTGATTCGTTGATGTTGTGGCGGTTGCGGCATTGCGACGACAATCCGCCACCACCTTCGACCAACACACAGCCGCCGCCGCCGACGCTGCACATTCTGCTCGCACCGCCGGCCGACTGCATGTTCCAGGCACGTTAAACAATGATTTAATGCCAATAAATAAGTTTAAACATTTATTAACGATAATTAATGTTTTTGTAATTTGGCTGCAAAGCGGCATTCGGCCAGTCTGCACAGGTGAAAAGTGAAACTCCAATTATGCGTCGGACGCGCACTACAGCGTTTTGGTGTTGCCCACTGCACCGTTTGTAGTCTTAAATTTTGCAGTCAATGCCGAAACGTTTATCATGTCGAACCGGGCCGGGCCGGGCCGGGCTGAGCAGAGCCGGTGTGCGCCGGCCGATGCCATCAGGAAGGTATTTAAAATGTTCAGTGAGATTTGCGTGCTCAATGAAGTTTTATTGGTGTTGGCTACTTGAAATTTGAACGGAATCGAACAATTTGATTTGTGGTGTTTGAAATGTGGGCCATTGGATGCGGGAAAGGAATAGTTATCAAAAATTTAGATTATGGCTTTTTGGATCGAACATTTTTTTTTTAAAGGTATCATGGCAAGTTAGAAAGGGGATATTTTAATGATTTATACAATTATTTATTTTTCAGCTCCTTTATTATCAATCTTTCTGAAAATTTTTTTAAGAATATTTTGAAGGTTTAAGGAGCACAAAAAAAAATATTTCTTTTTAGCATATTGTCTCTATAGGTGGAGCTGAAGTCGCGTAGAGAAATAAATTGCCTCCATTACGGACACTTAATCTCCGGATTGGCTAATCTGAAACAAAAAAGAATCATAATTATTAAGCTTCCGGACACAGGAATTCACCAGAAAAATAAAAAAATCGCTAAATATAAAAGGATAGCAGCTTTTTGAAAAAAGTGTCAAAAATTTAAATTTATTAATTTTTTCTTTTTTTTTAGTATTACACTAAGATTTCCTGATTTTAAGAGATTCGTGAGATTGTCATATTTTTATGGAGGTCAAATTCGTTTCTTACCCGGTCTGGGGCATTGCCAGAAGGGCAATCAATTAATCAATTTCATCTAAAGTTTTGTCATGTGAGAAGATCTCCTGGAGGCAGACAACATCAATTTGGTGAGTCTGGGCGAAAATACCTGTAACACTTTTATTAGCTTTCAGGTTCTGACAGTTGTATTGTCGAACTTTTAACATTAGAATTCCTTATTTAACTTAAGCTTTCGTCAAGCGTCGAGCGGTGTGAGTTTGAATTAAAAATATTTAGTAACAACATGGCAATCGGATCATTATTGCCCACACCAAATCTGTCACTCAAAAGGTCAAGGACCTTTCTTAGATCCGAAACCGACGACCAACCCTGTCTGTCAAAGCATGGGGCGCTGTTTTTTCCTTAAAGATTTTGGGGGGAAGTTGAGGAACACATTTCGGAGCAACCCTGGTTTCGGCGACCACCTTGTTGTAGCTCCTATTCGCTAGTCCTCTGTTAATTTCTCGGTCTGCATTGACAGTTGGGGTTATTGCCTGTTGCAGGGGGGCGGGAATTTTCCTCGTAATTGGACAGCACAGCACACCTATTGTCTGAACCTAATTGGGCATATGCATCAAAAGCCTCCTTCCTACTGACTTTTTTAACTGTCAAAATTTCCAAAACATTTTTTTCCTCCCTGTTGTCGCACAGAATGCACGACTTGTTGTTGCATTATTCATTGCAACCACCCTATTTTCCACAAAGTATACATCTCTTCTTAGCCCTGCAGCTGAGCTTGGTGTGCCCCAGATGCCCGCAATTGTAGCACTGCCTCGACGTAGGGAAGAAGTGCGAAATTCTAAAACTGGTGAAAACAATTTGGATCGACTCCAGCGACTCACAGCCATCAAAAGCAATTTTAAATGTTTCCGTCGGTACCACCTTTTCTTTATCGAATCTGTCCCTTCGCATTATCCTGTGGGCCGACACCACCCTTATGTTTGATTCGATGTTGCTGAACTCATCCTCATCAGTGGTGCCGAGTGGTATGTGCCTAACAACACCGTACGTCTCAACAAAACTCCTAGGAATGAAGGCCCTTATCTTATTCGCTGCCTGTGTTGAGTTGAAATAAATTTTGTATAAGGTTTTCGCCAAAGCTTTAATGCTTTTGATGCCTCCTATTTGCATCTTCCTAATCTTATCCCAAAGGTACAGACCATTCTTGATTGCCCTATTTTCAAAAAGCGCGGACGCGAACGTGTCTAAGAGAACAGCAAGGTCACCTTTGTGATTGGCCTGATACAGCATAGTCGACCTGTTAACAGCGCCGTTAGCAATCACCGTTTCAGTTGGAGCACCGGTCGCTGTGTGCTTCTCACCCTCAACGGTTGCCAACGCGGAACTACCTGCGCACTTCGACTGTACACTTAACGGGCCATCAACAGTTAACTTCTCGTACGTGCCTTTTGTTACTAACATGCCCTTTAACGGGATCTTACAGTTCGCATCGTTCTCACCGCCATTTTCCAATTTGCTTGTTTTTCTTTGTTTTGCCGTTAGCACTCGCATCACATTCGCTGCCTTTACAGTTACTCGGACGAACACATGTACCCACTACGGTACATGCAGAGTCCGCCACCGTTAATGGCCTCTTGCTGCCCTTTCTTGTCGTCATCCCACTTCATTTCGTCGCTTTTTCCTCTAAACCATCATGTGTCGACCAAAGCCAGTCACTTATCTCAGTTGTGGTATCAGACGCCGGAGCGTCCGCCATCCCAACTGCCCAGTCCTTCTTACCTTATTTCCTGTCCTTCACTTGTCCTCACTATGCTATTGGAATTCCATAATGCAATCGTTGGTGTGTTGGAGACCACTGTCGCACTGGTAGCTCTTGCTGTAGAAGCAATTCACAAGATTTTTTATGTCCTCCTCCAATAAATCGTTCGACTGCTCTTGATAGAAAATATCCGCCCTGGACGACGGTTCAAGTGCGAATGGATCCAAATTTAGGTAATTTAAGTAGTCAGTGGCAGCCGCCGTGGCTCAGTTGGTTAGTGCGCGGTCCAACGAGTCGCATGCAGAGCGACGCAAGATCGAATACTGCATGTAGTAACACCTAAAAAAAATAACGGGAAACTCGTTTTCTCTTTCGGTGGCTGTCCTCTCAGCTGGAAATGGCAAACCTCTGAGAGTAAAAATTGCCTATGAAAAAGCTCCCAACCTGCCGTTCGGAACCGGCATAAAACTGTAGGTCCCTTCCACCCGCGTACAAAATTCACACGCACAACACGGGTGGTTGCGGGAAGCTAGGCCTTAGTCTCGCGTAAGCGAGCTGTCGTGCCAATCAATTATTAATTATTATTATTATTAAGTAGTCAGTGAATAATAGCAGGACTCTTCTTCTTTCAGTATAGACTGTTCAGTATAGACTGTTGCAGCTTTTAATAAAAAGGGAGCAACTGGCCAATCACCCTTCAGCATAACAACAGTCTGAGCCGGTATAAATCTGGCAACCCGATAGAAACGGGTTCCTTGGTATCTATAAAGATTTTAAGAGTATTTCAACATACTCTTAAAAAAAGTTTTGTCAAAAATGTTTGTAATAAAATAAAGTTGAACCTAGTAATATCATAAACTCTTTAAAACTTTAAAGTACTGTCAACAAGTTTCGATTGGATGGACACCAAATAATCACACAGTTTACTCTGCTTTTACATTTACATAAATCGAAAAAAGAAAGTTTAATTTTGTTTTGGCATTAGTAGTAGAATTCCTATTAACTAGTAGTATTAACTCCTTTTGCGACTAATATAACTTCCATCGAAACATTTGATTACCTTGTTCACATTTATTAAACTTTAACTAAACACGCAGAATTTCACCGTAAAAAAGTGTCAAGTGGTTTTGAAATAATCGTAGAAGGGTTGCCTTAGTTAAAGTGATGAGTTCATCAATTCTACATTACTTGGTACGAATTGAGAGTACTTTGTGTGAGTTATTTCAGACATGGCTGACCGTGTTAACTAAATTTCTATACTAAATGTGTCTTACACCAACAAATCCCAGCAGATTGTTTGACTGCCTCAATGTCAGCCAAACAACGCACGTCAGCGCAATGAAGCGATTGACAAATGCGTTAGACATGACATGACATTTAGTATTTGTCGAGCCAATCAGAAGAAGAAATGCCGCTGAAATGAAATGACAAGAAAATAAAAGAAACGAAAAGAAAAGCAATAAAGTTGCTGTTCGGTGCTGCGTAGATTTTCCAATGTTGGCGAAAAACGTTTAAATCCTCAATTGTACTACAAGCACCGGTCGACAAGTGAGCGAAACGGCCAAAGCGAACGCGCAGAGGGGCACATCAGTGTAAAGTCTTAATACATACATACAATAAAATGCAATTCTACAACAATGGCCGCCACGGTAAAGCCGCACTGCACTGCCGCCAAATGCCACCAACTGTCACTGTCAGCTGACAAGTGAATCTGTTTGAATAAAAACGAAAGTTTCGCATGTGGCCGGACGGACGGATGTGCTAGCAACATTTGCTTGTGTTGTATTCGGTGGCTAAAGTCAGGAGCAGCAGCGCAGCTAACTGCAGGTAAAATGCAGCAGCAACAACAAACAAATGAAACGAGAATGAAAGTGCGCACATCAGAAAGTTGGCAGCAAAGATGACGTATGGAGGAAAGCACCGGCGCACGGCGCTCAGCAACAACGGCAGCGGCAGCAACATCATGTAGCAACATTATGTTCCCAACGAGCGCATCAATTAAAAGTATGTCACTACGCCACTGTGCGGCCGCATGGCCGTGCGTCTGTCAGTGCAATTGGCGTTTGTGTGCGCCCGGTGTGCAGCATCCGTTCGATTCAGGTGAATGACAAAAATGCTTTTAGCCCAGCAGTGCGCACCGAGGAAGCGTTCAACGACCGCCGCAGCACTGTGCGTACACTCGACCGTTCGCACGCCGCTCAATGCGCCAACTCGGCAGCTCAGTCCAATCCAATTCAAGCAGGCGCCCGTTCATTCATTTCACTCCATGCCACACCACACCACTCCACTTCGATTTCGATTTCGTTGGCAACGACTGCAGCAACAGCGGCCTGAAAGGTTTTTCGCATTTTTGCATCACTAAAAGTGAGTGCGAAGGTGACATTGGGTTGCCGCGTCAGACCCAATCGGCGGACTTTTTTATGTTGACGCAGTTACTAGCGGCCGTTCGCACAGTGGTTGATTGATTTGGTGGTAGCTCCGCAGCACTGCAGATTTTGTTTTTGCTTTCGAGGAGAGAAAAAAAGGAGAAGAAAAATTTCGCGCGATACCAACTGACACACAATCGCTTTGGCAGTTCCATTTTTGGTCAACGTTAATGATGTGAACCAAAGTGAAAGAAAGAAAAGAAACGATTGGCAGGAAAAAGCAAGCAATGTAGAAGGAAAATTGTTAAGATTGACCAACAACCGTTGGCAACAACAGTAAATGCATAATTTTTGGCGAATTTGCCGCTGCAATGGACTCTCTCCCACACAAACAACTACAACACATTTTTGACATACCAAAAGTTATACACGAGTTGGCCATTGCTATAGAATTTTGGATTTTCGTATCAACTTTAATGGCGAACGGGTAAGTTTGGTTTGGTACTGCAAACCGTACCAAAGCTGAGCTAACAGCTGCAAGGGTTTTCTAAAGTTTCCGGAGAAAAGTGTTGAACTTAAAGCTTAAACTGGGCAGACTGACATTCAAGACTGATACATATTTTTGGCACATATTCGATGTTGTTTTGTAAGCAAGCGTACATAAGTTTTGAGGCCAATAATATTTAAAACCATACAGTCTGTCCAGTTGAAGCGTGTTCGACCAAATTTTTACTAAGAGTACCGTTATCCAAAAAAATTGAATGCACCTAAGTAGCCTCATCATTTTTGTAAAACGCACTGCAAAAAATGTCAGTCTCGTTATGTCAGTCACGACGTTAAATACCGGAGCTCTTTAAAAAAAACTCTTGCTCTCATCATCACACGTTCAAAAAGGACTTGCCTGGGCTTATGTTAACTCAGATCGGAATTGAAATAATGTAATATTCACGGATGAATCCTAGTTCTGGGCAAATAGTAGCTAAAATCGATCTTGGTGTACCGCTAACAACCGATTGCTCCTACGAACTGTTTAAGACCCAGTTAAGGTCCATGTTTGGGGCTGTTTCTCCGAAAAGGGATTAGGCGCTTTTTCATTAGTACCACCAACTTGAACGCGGTTTTGATGAACAAATTTTATAAAAAAGCTTTATTACCATCAGCTGCGAAGATGTTCGGGAAAAGAGGACTCTCTTGGATTTTACAAGAAGACAACTACCCCAACCATTGCAGCCGAATGTGTGCTGAGTAGAAACAGCAAAATGGGATATAGGTGTAAGATTGGCGCTCACAGTCGCCTGATGCCAACCTGATAGAAAATGTATGGACTATAGTTGAGCAGAAACTCAGAGGAAAAACTATATGGATAGCAAAACAGTTATCGAGACAATTTGATTTGATGTCGATTGCCTCGGCGACTTGCTCAGAACTTAGCGCAAAGTATGGGTCGGAGGTGTGAGGCTATAATAGCGAATGGCGGCGACTATACCTGTTATTGAAAATATTGCATACAATAAATTTTATGAACGCATAAAATGCAGTTTGTTTGAAACGAATGGGACAAATGATTTCCAAGTTTCGAAGATCATGCTTTTACTGGACAGACTATATTAGCGACCAACAATTTGTGCATCAAATAGTCGTTTGGGGGCTCGAAATCCTAAACCCTCCACCTTGCGTCAGTGCATAGATTTGCTATTCTTTACAGCTTCAAAAAAGAACTCTACTGGCGTTAAATGACACGATTTCGGTGGTCAGTTCAAGCCCAGTTCATGCTTTCAAATCAGTCGTGCGGAAGCCCACATCATGGAATGTTTTTGTGTAGCACGTAGTGCCGGTTTAGTGAAACCCCATGTTATTGGTATTTTTAAAGCATACAGTTAAGGCCACAAAAAGTTGCACATCAGTTTCGTTTTGGATGAATAACGAACCGATGATTCCCATCAGACTCAAATCTGCACCAAACAGTATCTTTCTCGGTTAAGTCTTTGGGTTTGGTTTTCTGTGTGTTTTCTTAAGTTAATTTCTAACTTTTTTGTACAACTGTTCTTTGATTTTGTGACTGGTAAAGTACCGTTAGGTAAGGTTAGGATGACTGTCTCTGTATTGGACCTCTATGGCCTGTGGTGATATCACAAATTCTACCCGTTTGAAATATGTATGCAATACTATTTTTTTCAACATGTGTTATAACACAAATTTCAAACTGATAAGCAAAGAAATGGTAGTAATTCTCATTCGAATTATTATTTTTTATTTAAATTATGCAAAATATAGGTTAGGTTGAAATCAGACATTTGAGAGGTAAAAAAGCTATGCCCCTCTTCCTTCCGTTTGAGTGGGAAAGAACACAGCTCTTGAACAACTGTGCTTGCTGCATTTACAAAAATTAGCCAAGAAAAGAAACGAAACGTATTATCTCATCATTGCTTACTTAATTGTCATTTGAAATGATTATACTTTCTTCAGCTGTACTGACATAACTCCAAGAAGAAACTATCAGTGATTGGCTGCCATTGCTGACGACTTGTATGGGCGCACTTCAGATAAAGTTTCACAAGAAAAAAATTCACCAAAAATCGACTAAGCACAGCGTTGTGGTTTGAACTTTGTGTTATTTTTGGCTTTTGTGAAGCAAAGTAATCCGCTTATGTTGGCTGGCGCCAGTCCTAAGAATCACTTGTCGAAAACGAAAGCTCAACCAGCAAAAGCCACACAAATGAAAACGCCATCAAATGACTAATCGCAGTATTGACTGACACCACGGTGTGGGCGTTCGCCGGTGCTACCGCTACCTGTCGCCGATTGTGACTTTATTATGGATTAATTGATTTCAAAACAAAGACACCGCGGTTGCAACTGCTGGTCGGTGGCAGCGTGCTGTGTACTGAACTTCCGCATGGTGGGTGAAAAGCATTTCGCTGCGTGGAATTTCGGTGACTGGTGCTTCGGGTGTGGGTCGGCTTCGAATCTGCATTTGTCATTTTCTGTCTGACGCAAATAAATTATTAAAAATTATAAATCGTTTTGGGTTTGATGAAATTGCTTAAACATTTCAATTAAGCGATTGCGAGTGGGCGTTTTTGCGTTGCAACGAGTAGATTTATTTCAATATTTAAATTTGTCATAATCTGACAGTTTTGGTAGTTTTGTGAAAGAAAGTTAAGCGGAGACCAAATTGTGGGCAATTGTCATTGAAAAAGAGACATTCAAATGAGTCTTTGAAATGTTCAAGATAGAAAAGTTAAAAGCTTGAAAAGATAATATTTGGCAGCGAATAAAGTCAACGAGCACCGTTCAGCACATTTTAGTTCAAATCATAAAATGTTCAGACACATGAGATCAGTGTTGATCCTTTAGAGTGGCAGAAAGTCATCTCAGATTTAGATGAAGCGGAAAGTAAAATCGGTGAGAAAACAAACTCGGTTCGGCTAAACTTTTATATCACAAAGTCAAAACAATATGCACCAAAATGTTTCTCTTTGTAACAGCCTTTAATTTTTTTTTATATTATTTTTTAATAACTTGTTAGAAATCAATTTTAATGTTTTACAAGAACAAAAAAAGTTGATTGTAATAAATTATGTCAACACGGAAAATTTGGAACATAACAAAAAATTAACACACATCAAAAATAAAAAATGTTGTTAAATTTTAATAAACTCTGCGAATGGTAATCAACACATGAAATCAATTTAAATAAATCAATGACAAATTGCCGACAATCGTTTCATAATTTAATTGCGTTTACAAGTGAAACCGCCTGCCACCAGATGGCGTCAGCAACATTGACAACATTGACACAATCACCGCCACCAACACTAGCAGCAACAACAACAGTAATCACAACTTCACAACTGTGCAATCACTATCACCAAAGCAACAACAACAACAACAACAACAACAACGAAAAAAATAGCCACCGCAACTGGTGCTGCTGTGGCGTGGCTGACTTCCTCATTTGGTTGCCAGCAACATTTATAAATTGCTTGATCATTTGACATTCATACCTTGTGACTGCTGTTCATTGCTGTTGTTGTTGTTGTTTCTGCTGTTGTTGTTATTATTGTTAAAGTCAGCAGCGCTGCGAATGACGTTGACGCCACGATCACTTCAGCCATCAGCGGCGCATAGCAGCAACCACAACTACACACACACACACATACACACTGCAACAACAAATCCAAACACACAACAATAACTGTACACACATTTTGACAAAATGGTCGCTTGCCGCGCAAAGTGTTAAAAAGATCACAACAGACGATTTATCTTCATTTGCATTTGGCGGCAATTAACACAGGCGTACAAAATGTCGTACGCTTGCTGTTGCTATTGTTGTTGTTGTTGTTGTGATTGGTGTTGAGTGTGACCAATGCGCCGAAATGACAAACAAGCCGCAGTACTTATTTGGCAATGTTTCGCAGTCAGATTCAATGAAGCTGAAAAATGTTGCAGGCTGCAACTCAGTCTTACACTCAAACCAAAGTATTCGTAAATTGCATAGAAAAATCGAAATATTTTAGCACTTTGTTTGTTTTCCAATTGCATGAAAATTGTGTTAATGCTGTTGAGGGAAAATCGTTTCCTTTTTCGGCAATCACTGGTTGCATGCTGCATTGATGTTAATTTTATTGCTGCTGTTGTTGTTGTTGCCCAATTTGAACGCAACATTAATTCACTGTCAGGGCATTAGCGGCGCCGCTAGTGGCCTAATCGAAAATTCGCAACGCTGCCAAAATTTCGCCTTTCCTATTAATAATTCCTTTTTGGGTCTTGTCTGGCCGCGATAAGCGCCGATAAAAGGGACATGAAATTCAAATTTAAACCGCCAGCGTTGCCACTCGGATTACGGGAAAAAGTGAAGAAAAAAAAATCGAAAGCGCTTCCGTATTGCGCGCGCACTTGAATTATGTGAGAAGAACTTTGGCAGTCGCCGTTGCTGGGAAGAAAAACAGCGGTCAGTGGTTTGTTGCTATCTTCGGCTTGTTCGGATAATTTTCTCAAAACCAGAAATTTATATCATTTAAATTTGTGTGGGAAATTAACTATGCATTCGATTTTTTGGTGTCAAGGAAAACTCAACAGGTATCGATGCTCGAGAAGAATATGGTTTTATCTTATCAGGTGTACAACTTTGCTTCCGCCGTTTTCCGATAGGTGGCTGTACCGGCTGAGGCTGGTTGAAATAAAAGGATGGTAATGCCTTTAAAGTGAGTGTGGACAGTGCCTAACGAATTGTCATCGCCGTTTCAGTGACAGTTGTTCTTGTTTTCGTATTATTCACGCTCGAAAATGTCCGTTTATGTGCCCAATTCTCGCCATTTGCGGGAAGTTTTACTTTTCTGTTACAATTCGAAAAAAAATGCAGCTGAAGCGCATCGAATGCTCTCAGAAACTTACGGTGATGCTGCTCTGAGTGAAAGAACGTGTCGGGAGTGGTTTCAACGTTTTAAAAATGGTGATTTCGACATGACAAAGTCATCCTCCAACACGACAATGCTCGGCCTCACGTGGCAAAAGTGGTCAAAAAGTACCTGCAAACGCTGAAATGGGAAGGAAGTCTTGCCCCACCCGCCGTATTCCCCAGATGTCGCCCTTTCTGACTTCCACCTATTCCGTTCGATGGCACACGGCCTGGCAGATCAACATTTTCAATCCTTCGAAGAATTGGAAAAATGGATTGCTTCATGGATAGCGTCAAAAGAGGACTCCTTTTTTCGAGCCAGGATCCGAAAATTGCCGGAAAGATGGGAGAAAGTTGTCGCTAGCGACGGACAATACTTTGAATAATACATCTGTAAGCACTTTTTCGCAATAAAGCTTTTAATTTTGGAAAAAAACGGCGGAAGCAAAGTTGTACACCTGATAATAAAATAGATGAAGTACTAAATTCTGAGTAGTGTTAATATTTAGGTTAAAGTTCAAAGGTGCAAGCACTGAATCGAAGCCTTCATAAGTTTACTAAATATTGATAATTTAGTTGTCTCTTTTCTCTATTTTGTGATTATGTGATATGGTGATTAGTGATATGGCTAATACATAGTTATTTGAATCAATAAGGTGTTGGATATATATTATAAGCACTGAATGGATCTAGAAGACTAAGTACCTAAATATAAAACAGATATAATTTCTATTTACGCCGCCTTAGATGTTGGTTGTCTTAGGATACATAGTCCCGATCCATGTTTGTGCATTGAAGTCGGATTTTCTGCATCTTTTGACTTTGTTAGGTGAAAATTTTAACTTCCTTTTTTATTTCCGTCCCACGGAATCGTCCCTCAGCATTGCTTCACTTGTCACTTTTATGTAGATTTATCTAATTTGTATTAAATAATATTTGATAGTATAATTTGTATTTCGAAGTAGGTATTCATTACTGAGTACTCTAAGTATTCTAAGCTGTTAAACGTGTCTAAAGAAGAATTTTTCACTAACCCACGTAGTTGAAGCGCTTAATTCGTACATCTTACGCTCTTAAAGAACATCTGGGTAATGAATTCGTATAGATTTTGTATCGGCAGGCAGTGGCGGATTCAGGGGAGGGCTTTGGGGGTAGAAACCCTTCCCCTGAAATATTTGGATTGACTATAAAACTACATACAAATTAAAAGGCATTTTATAAATATTAAAGAATTACATTTTTGAAACCCCCCGAAATATTTTACTGAATCCGCGCCTGCCGACAGGTATTGAAATTTAGAAATATGGAACAAACCGAAGGAAATGACGTCCAGCTACTGTTTTGCTCCGGTTTTCGTTATAAAGTTAGAGCGTAAAAAGTTTTTCTCATGAAAGTTGGAGAACTTTATAGAAGCGAAAGATCGTCAAAGATCGTTATCGCAAAAGTTTAGCTATAGTTTGATGTGACGAATGTTGAAAGAGGAGCGCGAAGCAAAGAAAGCTTCTGAGGAGAAGCAATGAAGCAGAGCGATTTCTGATCAAGAAAAATACAAATGATTAACATATAAAATGCAAATATTTTGAGTGCATTAAAGAAGAAGAAGCATTAAAATTAGGAGCAGAGGAAAAAGATAATTAAAAATAAAAAGGAGATTCAAAACAAAAAGTAGAGAAAGAAAATAACTAGGAAAAAGTGGAAGAATAAGTACAACTAGAAGAAGAAGTAGGAAAAGGGAAGAAGTAAAAGTAGAAGTACGAATAGAAGAAGTACAAACAGAACAAGAAATAAAGAAAGAAGAACATGATGTAGTAAAAAGCAACAAGTAGGGAAAGAAGAGGGAAAAAATTAAAAAAAAGAGAACAAAGGACACAACATGAAGAAGAATAAGTATAAGAAAAAGGAGAAGTAACTAGAAGAAGGAGTACAAGATGAAAAAAAGTAAAAGAAGTAGAAATACAAAAAGAAGTATAGTAAAGGAAAAAGAACAAGACCAGAAAGAAGAAGAAGTAGTAGAACAAGTAGAAGTTGTAAAAGAAGTACAAGACGAGTAAAATTAAAAGAATAAGAAATATAAAAAGGAGTGAAGCAAAGGAAAAAGAACAAGAGCAGGAAGAAGAAGAAGTAGTAGAACAAGTAGAAGTAAAAGGAGTACAAGACGAGTAAAAGTAAAAGAATAAGAAATACGAAAAGGAGTAAAGTAAAGTAAAAACAAGAACAAGAGAAGGAAGTAGCAACAAGTAACAGGTAGAGGAAAAAAGAAGAAGGAGAAGAAACGGAGTTAAATAAGAAGAAACAGAAGCAAGGGAAAAAGAAGAAGAAGTAGAAAAAATGTTCGAGGTACAATTAGAAGTAGAACAAGAAGTACATTTAAGAAAAAGTGAAAGAAGAAGAAATACAAAAAGAAGTAAATTAAAGGAACAAGAACAAGACCAGGAAGAAAAAGAAGTAGTAGAATAAATACAAGTAGAAGAAGGAGTACAAGACGAGTAAAAGTAAAAGAATAAGAAATACAAAGTGGAGTAAAGTAGAGTAAAAACAAGAACAAGAGATGGAAGTAGCAACAAGTAACAGGTGGAGGAAAAAAGAAGAAGAAAAAGAAACAAGGAAAAAGAATAAGAAGTAAAAAATGTTTGAAGAAAAATTAAAAGTATAACAAGAAGTGCGTTAAGTGTAGAAGTAAAAGAAAAGAAGTGTGAAAGGAGAAGTAAGAGAAAAAGAAAACCAAGAGCAAGAAGAACAAGTAGCGAAAGAAGAAGAAAAGGAAAAAAGTAAAAGAAAAAGAAGTATGAGAAGAAGAAGTAAAGGAAACGAAAACCAAGAGCAAGAAGAACAAGTAGAGAAAGAAGGAGAGGAAAAAAGTAAAAAAAAGGAAAGGAAATGAAAATAAGGAAAAGGAACAAGTAGAAGTACAAGAAGAAGAAGTACAATAAAAGAAAATGTAAAAGAAGAAGTTAAGGTGCAAGAAGAATAAGAGCAAGAAGATTAAGGAAGAAGATGAACAAAGAAGAAGAAGAACAATGACAAAGAAGAAAAAGATAAAAAGGAGAAGTAGAAGCAGTAAATGAAAAATAAGAACAAGACTAAGAAGAACAAGTAGATGAAGAAAAAGAAGGAAAATAAGTCGAAGTCGAAAAGAAGAGTAAGAAGAAGAAGAGACGGGAAAAGAAGAAGAAGAAAAAATAAGAGGGAAAAAAGAAGAAGAAAAGGAAGAAGAAAAGGAAGAAGACGAACAATAACAACTACAACTACAACAATAAATAACAAAACACTAACAACAATAACAATAACTTTGACTTTCTGTAAAGTTAACCGGACACACATTTTTGCATATTTAACCGATTTGAGTCATTTATCTTCCTAATTGAACCATTCCGCTACCATACACACTTCTCGCGCTCACATTGCAGCCACAACTATAGCAACGACAACATTTGTCTGCGCATGGCAATTTGATAAATGAAGAAATCAATGAATTATTGGCAGCACGCCCATGTTGACAATGCAAATGTTGCCAGTTGCATTCGGCCAACAACACACAACGATAAATCAATAAAAAGTCGAGTGCAACTGGCGGCCTGAAATTGACGCCGACGCCGAGCAACGGTGGCAAACTGCACTGCGGTGCAAAAAGAAGCCGGCGAACAAATGCAACAAAGCGAGAAAGAGAAAAAAATTCCGGCTGATTGCCAAAAAGATTTGCATGCACTGATAACAGAAATTTCTGCTTTTTCCTTCTTCCTGCTTCTGCTTTGTGTTTGGCGTTTGTGTTTGCTCTCACGTAATTTGAGAAGTTATGCGTCAGCGGCGGAAATTAATTGCACGCCGCATTGCACTCGCGGCGGTTGACGGGCGGTTGCATAAAATTCCACTTTCGTTGATTGAATAAGAAGGCAGCCGCAACAATAAATAAGCCAGCAACATGCATACGCGAACAATCACAATAACAACAAAACAAGTAAAATACAAATAATAAATTATTTTCATAAACAAAGGTAAAAGCCAGAATTTGCGGCCCACGCTACATGGCGGATAGGTGCACTGCGCCACGCCACGCCACGCCACACCAAACCACCGCAACCAATCATGGGCCGAGCCATCATCAGTGGTAGCAGCAATAAAGCTTAATATTCAATCGGGAAAATTATTTATACACCTTCGGTAGTGCGACAGACAGACACACGGACGGACGGACGCAGCACTGGGCGATCGAAGCGTTGGGAGGAACATTCGAGCGGCTGGTGGTGGTTAATGTCAAGGCGCGTGTACACTCGTGCCGCGCATGTGATGAAAGCCGCGAACGCCACACTGAAAGCCAGCCGGCTGCCAAACGACGCCACGCATGCGCCACGCAGCGCCGGGCGCGGCGGCATTGCACGTTGTTATGCGGTGGGCGTAATTGCAATTGTGTAGTTGTGATTGCAAGTGGAGAAGTGCCGCCAGGTGAGAAACTCTTTATGTCGTCTAATATGTATGAAATCATGTAAAGTAATAGTCGAAAGTGTTGTTGCCCTCTTTGCTGTTGTTGTTGCTGTAAAATGGTAGCGCAGTGGCTGATTGGCGAGTCGAATTTGATTGATCGTATTCGTAATGGTTTCATGGGTATTGTCCGATCGAAATGTGAATTTAGTTTGCACTAATTTATAGCGATTTTATGGGATATGTGTCGATTTTATAATCTAAGTAATTGCATGATAAATAATTGATTTAAAAAAAATCTTATAATATGAAAGTACATACAATGGTTCGGTTCGTTTTGCTATGAACAAAAGTGACTATCTTTATGAACTTTTAAAATGTTTCATGCCAGATGAGAGATTACGATATTAAAAAATGAGAACTATGAGGAACTATTGTGATTAGTTAGATTGGAATCGATAGGGATTCAGTCAGCTAGTTGCAGTTGTAAAAATCCCTTTTGAATTACACATTTTCACTAACTTTGAAATAGAATAAAATTTAGATGTATGAATCCACAGACTGAGATCCAAAACATGTATGTTTTCCTTACCTGACATATTTTGGTCCTGAAAGTTCAAAATAGAAAATTTAGTTAAAAGGAGACAATTTTCCTCTGTCATGTGGTACCCATATCTTCATCATTGCACAATCGCAAATATAAAAAAGATTTGAAACGTGTATCCTTAGAAATTTAAAGTCCTTTAAAAAGGACTTTGGGTCAGAAAATGAAAAACTGACTATGACAGGTTACTATAAATGATACTCAGCAAAAACCAAAAACAAATTTTTTCGCACGGTGTAATACGTGGGTGGTCCGATAAGTACTTAGCCTACAAAAGAAAAACGAAAATGTTGGAAAAGTGGCGATTAATTTCTCAACGTAGTTTCCTTTCAACTCGATACACTTGACCCAGCGATGCTCCAACTTCTTTAACCCGTCTGAAAAATACGTTTTCTGGAGGCCTCCGTGGCGGCGATAACCTCCTCATTCGACTTAAATTTCTGACCGGCGAGTGACTTTTTCAAATTTGGAAACAAAAAGAAGTCACACGGGGCCAAATCTGGAGAATACGGTGGATGGGGCAGCTGTTCGTAGCCTAATGTGACCAATTTGGCGAATCACTGACCGATATTGCTCTTTTTCCATTTTTCTAAAATCCGCGGACACGTTCGTTTCCACACGCGGTCAAAACAAAACTACAAATCCAATATGGCTGAAATTTTGACAGTAGCCGTCTACGAGGATGAGTAAATTTCTCTTACGATAGTGGCACCATCGGGCGGTGGGGCTAAGTAGTTACTTATCGGACTTAGTGCATCCTAACTTTGTAATTTTTCTTTAAATTCTATTGGTGTTTGGCTTAATATTTGCTCAACTAATATATTTTTCATCTTAGATTTTAAAACCAGAGGAGAACATTCATTTTGTCGATAGAAAACATTCGAAAATTTATGACTTTTGAAAATGGTCGGGTTTTCACCATCAGTAACTTCATATGATTTGGACAATCTGCATATAGCAGGAAAGGTTAAGGTAATATCTTCTGATCGACGGACAGTTTGTGTAAGTCAGATGATTCGTTTACGAGATATGTGCTCATAACTGAAACAACAATGAAAAACATGGTTTTTCGAAAATTTTTCGAAAACGCTTCTTAAACAAATTTTTTGATTTTTAGTTTCGTATTCAGCGGCCTAAAGTTAGTCTAGAAAACATTTTTGTTGTATGTGCACGCGAATAACCCATTTTTTTGTCGAGGAGTGTAATCCATAAACATTTAATTGTTTATCCTGACCTATTGACTGACTGACTCACTGATTCACCATTGAACCATTGAAACTACACACAAGATTTGAACTGTCGAAGGGATTTTTTTAATTCTGGGGCAAAATATGGTAAAACAACGTGATTTAATGGGCCTATTGATTTCAAACTTGGTGAAAATAATGAAAACCCAAAACAATTCGACACGTATTTTTCAGTTTTTCGAAAATCAAAATATAAAGGGTCCAATGTAACCCGGGCTTTGCAATGAGTTAAGACTTGTATGCGGAAAACTACGGAAAAACATAAACCAATGGATATATTGACTTTAAAATTTGTGAAAACACTGGAAATAGTGTTGATTTTTGAAAAGTTAAATTTTTTTGGAAAATCAAAATTTAGAAGGCCAAACAAAGGGTTTCAAATTTGATGGAGTAACAAATAATATTTTTTGGGCCTTTTGACTTCAAACATGTAGAAAGTACATCATATGTGAAATGACTGAACACTTGTTTTTCAATTTCGAAAATCAAAATCAATAATGGGTTAAAAGTTTGTATAGAGCAACTGTGATAAAACTTGAATTAATGGATCTATTTGACTTCAAACTTGGTGAAAGTGTTCCGAGTGACAGTTAAATCGACACGTATTTTCCAATTTTTTTTTGACAATCAACATTTGATGGGTCAACATGTGGTTAATAGTTTGTTTAGAAAAACATGAACTAATGTGCCAATTTATTTCAAACTCCTGTTACAAATATTAAATATTTTGAGAGGTATGCGCTTTTTACTTTTTTCAAAATCAAATTCTGACGAGTTCAACAACGGATTAAAAGTTTGTACGGAGAAACTGTGAAAAAAATATAAATTAATCGACCTATTGACTTCGAACTTGGTGAAAAAAATAATTCGATACGTATTTTTAATTTTTAAATCAACATTTGATGGGTCAACATTGGGTTAATAGTTTTTTCTGGCCATGGAAAATTGTCGCATTGAAATAAAATTGTTTCTTTTGAGTAGTTCAATTCAATGCTTACAAAATATTCTGAAGAGACATAGAAAACATTATCAATAATTTCGACTAGAACGGCTGCAAGTAGTCAGCACTTTGGCACTTTTGAAAACCTAATGAAATTCTTTAAATATACATTCACATATATTTGTTGTATAATTCTTCTAATATATTCAAATCAACTAATTACATGTACATTCTGCAAGTTATTTATAACTTTTACGTTACATATAAAATTTATGTAGCGACAGTTATGTAGCGACACGCCAGACATACGCGTTGGGAATTAAGGAGCGGAAGTGAGTTGGCCTAGTTTGGGAGTGGCCAAGGCATGGGTTGGTCGTTATGCAGATTTTATCAACTAAATATACATATTAGGGTAGGTTAGAGTGTGTTAAAGTGGCAGCTAATGTATGCATCCGGGATGGTCAACATGTAATCAATATTTATGTTGGAATTTAAATAAGTAACTCCAACGCATTTTCGTCGTTACGTTGGGTCGTGACTGGGTTATATTAATTACATTTATTTATAAGAAAATAAATATGAAATAATTTCTTATAAAATTTCTGTGTTTCTTACACATTCATGACTTCGCTGAATGTTATACAAAATAATAGAGATGAGAGTAAAAATTCGTTTTTTTTTTCGATATTCTTTAAACTATTAAATATTATTTTTGTTGTTATAATTAGGCATATTTCGTCTATATTAAACCTAAAATGATTATAAAACGATTATGTCATGTTCAGACAGCCAAATAAATTGAGACAATTTAGTTCTTGAGTTTACTGCTTTTGCTGTTCACACAGCTCAGTTTAGCTTACTTTAGCTTAATTTGGCTGTTATCGATAATGCTACCGAACAGGATTTGGTCTTGACTAGAGAAAGGTTTTTTGTTTAGGTATAAAAAAGTTCTTTAAAACATTTATTGAACATTTATAAATATTTTTGCAACATTCCTACTGATGTAAAGGGTGATCCAACTAGAGGTACTTTTTTCAATAACCTTTTTTTGACAGATCACGCGTGAGTCGTGTCAAGCTGTCATATTATTTTTGTTCAGTATTGTTTGGCATTTCATCATAGAAAGACTTACGCCTGAACAACGTTTACAAATCGTTCATCGGTCCATATTTCTTCAAAAATGATGCCGGTGAGAACTAATTCTCACAATTCTGCTAATTTCACGTAATGGGCCGGTCGATTGGCCACCAATATCGTGTGATATCACACCGTTAGACTTTTTCTGTGGGGATACGTAAAGTCTAAAGTCTATACGGATAAACCCGCTTCGATTCAGGCCTTGGAGCAAAACATCACGCGTGTCATTCGCCAGTTACCAGTCGAAATGCTCGAACGAGTCATCGAAAATTGGACTCAACGGATGGACCATCTGAGACGTAGCCGCGGCCAACATTTGAAAGAGATAATCTTCAAAAAATAAATGCCAAAGAATGTTCTTTCGAATGATAATAAACATTCCCCGTTAAATTTTAATTTTCTGTGTTTTTTTCTTTAAAAAAGTAGGGAACCTCGAAATGGATCACGCTTTACATAACTTTTAAACGAAACTTAAAGCAAACAAATGTTAACAAACGTTTTTTGTCTTTGTCAGCTTCATATTTTTGCTTTGGTTCAGTCTATTATGAATGAATTTCTTTATCGATAACAGCACAACAAAAGGTTGCATGGCAAATCGAGCTCAATTTATGGTCAATTTAGCGCTAATTGCAATAAGCTAAATTGAAATTTTTTTATGACAAATTGAGCTGAACTTAGACCTAAATAAATTAAGACTGAATTGAGAAAATATCTTAGTTCGATGGTCTGCTTAAATTTATTTTTTGTTTGACTGGATTTATAATCCAAAATAAATAAACAAATAAATAAAACAGATTACACAATTTAGCTGGCTATCTGAATAGAGTATTCGTCGGACATTTCTGTTTGTGTAGGAAAATTTGAAATATTTTAAACACAGTGTACTCTACTCTGACCTCAGCCAAATTCCATGCAATTTGAATTTAGGTGTCCGACGAACGCTACTGCTTGCTAATTGTATGCGTTTGGCAAATGTTTAGGGACTTAATAACCAAAGTCTGGCAAACAAACAAACAACCAACTAACCAACAAAACGAAGCTGTAATCAACTGTAAAAATACTTAAGCGAAAATACGCAATTGACGCAAAGAGTGGAAAACGCAATATGGCTTTCACCGTCAACATGAAACCGACTGCGGTCGGTGTTTTGTGTTCGTCGTTGTTGTGGGTGTTTAATTTATTGTATTCGTGGCGCTTGGCACGCACACAACAAACACACACACATCCATACAAATAAAAACGATGAAAAACGACAGTGGCGCTTAGCGGCTGACATTTGGTCAAGCCGTGTGGTGCTGTTGTTGTTGTTGTTGTTGTGCCATTTCGAAGCTGCGCTGGCTGGGATATTGCAGATTTTTATCATTTGCCCACAATTCGGACAAGTGAACAAACGAAACGGACATTTCGTATGCAAATTGGCAACAAAACGACATAACCATAATTTTTGTTTGTGTGTTTTGTAATTTTGTTGAGTGAATTTGTTGAGTGAATGTTGTTGTTTTTATGATGTATGGAAGATATTTTTATGTGCGGTTTGATGTTGCCGAAATGGAAAAATACAATTGCAATAAAAAAACAATGGTTTTAGTTAGTGTTGATCGATTGAAGAAGAAATTTGTTTTGGTTATCCTTGTGAAGAGTTAAAACATATCAAAGACAGTTAAGTTGTTTGCCATCGGTCAAAGTGGATTTAATTGATTTTGATTAGTAAATATCAATCAAATTAATCAAAGTTTAATGTATTGATGATATATAGTTAAACCAAAACACAAATAAATAATAAATTAGAAACCCTTAGTGTCGTTTAAAGTCACAAAACTAAAGAAATTCATCGGATTCCTATGAGAAATATTAAGAAAATGAAAAATGTTCCTTCACTTTCGTATCAGATTTTAGCAGATGAAGTGCAAAACAGAAATTAGACTTGAGAGAAAAGTAAAAGTTTATGGACACTTGATTTGAACCCTTCAAAGTCATAGGTTACTGACTGATTTAAGACGTTTTGGGTTTTGGTTTTCAGAAAGAACTCACTAAACCAAATTTTCTGTTTCACCGATAACCGATTGAGCAAGATTATAAATTATTGACTTTAAATGAATTTTTGGATCATTAAATATTTATATGTTTTTATTTAATATTTATTATAAGTTTTTTTATTTTTTATATTAATATTTGTTTTTTATTCATATTTGAAATATTTATGATATGTTTTATTAATTTTTTATATTAAATCATTTGTTTTTAATTAATATTTGAACTATTTATAATATTTTTTTATTAATGTTGTATACTAATAATATTGGTTTGTTTTATTAATATTTGAAATATTTATGATATATATATTTTTTTTTAATATTAATAGAATTTGTTTCCTATAAATATTTGAAATATTTTTAATATATTTTTATTTTTGTTTTATGATATATTAATATTATTATTATTTTTTTATTAATATTTGAAATATTTCTAATTTTTTTAACTTTGTATTTAAATTATTTGTTGTTTTATTAATAAAATATTTATGATGTTTTTTATTTATCTTTGATATTATTATTATTTATTTTCTACGAATATTTAAAATATTTTTAATTTTTTTTATTTATGTTTAAAGTTTGAAATATTTCTGATTTTTTTATTTTTATATTAATATTATTTGTCTTTTTATTAATATTTGAAATATTTCTGATATATTTTTATTTATTTTTATTATTATTATTATTTGTTTTCTATGAATATTTGAAATATTTTTAATATTTTTAATTTATGTTTTATATTAATATTATTTGTTTTTTTTTATTAATATTTGAAATATTTCTGATAATTATTAATTTATTTTTTTATTATTATTATTTGTTTTCTATAAATATTTTTAATATTTTTAATTTATGTTTTATATTAATATTATTTGTTTTTTTATTAACGTTTGAAATATTTCTGATTTTTTTTTTAAATATTTAATATTTAATATTTGTTTTCTCTAAATATACTAAACCGAAACCGATTACAAATCTGTTGAAATGGCACTGAAGTTTATGACTGATATTCGGTCAACATTTGTCTAACTCTTGGAAAATACAAGATCGGGTGGTTTTAAGGAATAGTAAAGTGAAACAGAAATATTCTGTGGTTTTAGTGCCAAAAACCGTCAGTCGAGCGTTATTTGATTGACGACTCCGGTACTCATCTCTCTGTAGAACAAGTAGATAAAATTTAGTCTGAACATTCTCAGACTCATTCTAATTCTTATTAAGCATTGAAATATTTCATACTCGAAGTCATTGTGAATTGAGGAAAAAATTGTTCAAGTGTTCCATTAAAACAGTCAGCCATATCGCCATTGAAAGCGATCCACTTAAAATTCAGTGGCGCCTAAATCGCTGCATAAAGGCGACTAGAGCACATCGGCAGTCGACATTTCTTGCTCCATTATTGCTTTGTGCCTTCTTCCGTTTTCCAGCATTGCTCAGTGCAAAGATCTCAAACTACAAGCAAACACGCTCCTGGGTCGAATTCCGTGACTACTTTGTTGTAAGTTTCGTTTTCTGCTGCTAGTTGGCCATTATTTCGTTTGTTGCCTCCATTGCAATGGTTCGGAGTATTTATTTGTTTCTATTAGGTGCTGACTTTGTTGTTGTTATTGCTGCAAAGGTACAACAAATAAACATTAAATGTTTTTGGCGGCAAAGTTTTGTTTTGTTTTGACGAAGTTTTTTCGTTTTCGTTTTTCTTGTGTGTAGTTTCTGTTTTCATTTTGTAGCGAACAATGAAAACATGCAAAATTGTCAAAGTGCATTATTTATGTGGCCAAACAAAAAAGCAACAAAAGCGGCACAACTTTTCAATCGAAATGAAAAGCGCGCAACGAGCAGCGAGCAACCAGAAACCAGACCGAGAGAGGCAGTGCCCGAAAAAAAATGGGGGGGAAAAGGTTAACAAAAAGTAAACAAACCCGAGCTACCAACAAAACTGAGTCACACAAGCGGCGACACAGCGACACACAGCGGCACCGGTGCGCCGTGGCCTATCCCCATGCGATCAATTTTCGTTTTCAAAGTACGAGTCGGACGAGGAGGGCGCACTGGTACTTGGAGTGGGGCGCGAAACCCTTTTTGCTGCGGAGCGTCGCACCAGCAGGCATGCGCACGAGTGTCGGTTTCAGTTTCAGCGCCGCGGCCGCGGATTCGATTCCAGCCAGCCAGCACCAGACAGACAAACAGCGAGCGAGCGAGTCGCGCGACACTGCTGCAATCTCCAACTGTGAGTCAGTTGTGCTGTTTTGCTATTTGTTACTGCCAATGCTGTTGCCTGATATTTTGTTGCTATTGTCGTCGTTTGGGCAATTTTTTGTCAGATGCGATAAAAATCGCATGACACGATCTCATATCCCAAAACAAGCGCCAGTAACCCACATTTTTTGGCCAGTGAGCGACTTGTTCCTCTTCCTCTGCGACTGCTTCCTTCACAGCGCGAAAAGGGAGTTTTTCTCTGCCGCCAATGCTTCATGCATTTCATTTAACAATAACAAGCAGTCGGCTCAGCCGCTTTGCCACATGCGGCACAATCTAACTGGAGTCGCAGACAGGCTTGTTGTTTGTTTGGCAGTTTGTTGTTTGTTGTTTTGTTGTTGATTTGGTCGTTTGTGCTGCCGCACAAAGTTGTTGCACCGTTTGAAATTCGCTTAACATGCAATGAACTTTGGCGTGTATCTTCGGATGTGTTTCACTATTTGTTGGCGTATATGCGGTACGACAACAACACTAACAACAACAACAACAATGGCAATAACAACAATGATAACAAGATTTGACAGCGTTCACTGCATTTGGGCATTGCGCGATTTTCACTTATTGAAATGAGTTTTTCCTTTTGGGTAAGAATTGGCCAACTGGCAACAGAAAAAGATTTTTACATTTTTGTTGGCGCTCGAAAAAAAGTGAAACCCGCAAAGCAAAGGAATAAAATGAAATAATGAAAACACAAAACAAAAAAAAAAACCTCCCAGTCGACAAGCAATCACCTGATGCAAGACTTTGCCGCCGGCTGTTAAAAAATTTAATAATGAAAGTGAAAATGAAATTGAAAGTCGCCTTTCGCAGCTTAAGGTCAAAACGCAATGCTTAAGCGTTCGCTTCTTGTTGAATTGCAGAATTTCGCTGCAACTCACAATCGCCATTGTGCTGACGTTTATCGCGCAGCAATCAACATGCGTTGCATCCGGTTTTGGCGCTGTTGGCAACCTGTTTGATGTGTTGCGCCGCTGCCACAACTAATGCAGCAGTTGCGAGTTGCCTCATGCAGCTTCAGCTTGCAGTGTGTCTTGCAGATTTTCGCTGTCGATTGGCGGGATTCTTTGCGAGTCTGGGCTGACTTGCCAAGGGACATTTTATTTATTTATGTGAGAGTTTGTATGTATTGAGACTTTACATAGCATTTTGATCTATTTTAGTTATACCTGACTAAGACTTTTCTTAAGTCTCTAATCATTCAAATCTAAAAACTTGAGGCTTGAAGAAAGAGAAAAGTGTCGGCAACAACCAAACAAAAAATTCCAAAACACAGTTCGCCAATTGCCACTTGCTTCTTGTTGTCTCAAAATGACAAAACAACAACAACAATCACAACGGAACTTTTCTTAGGGCTCTAATCATTCAAATCTATAAACTTGAGGCTTGAAGAAAGAGAAAAAGTGGCCGCCACAATCAAAGAAAAAATTCCAAAACACAGGTCGCCAATTGCCACTTGCTACTTGTCGCCGCACAATGACACAACAACAACAAATACAACGGAATTTCTTATTAAAAAAAACATAACGTAATTCAAAAATGCAACAACAAAGATACCGCCGCCTCGCATTTCGCTGCTCTGCTCGCGCGCAGTTAAAAGCGAAGCAACGACGCTCATTCTTCAACTTGCCACATTAACTGCACTGCACTGCAGCACTGGAGCGGCGACCAAAATTAAGTGAAAACATTTAAGTGTACGCCTCGTTGCAGTCGGTCGGCAACATGTCGCTGCAACTTAATTACAATGCGTGCGCACTCGTGAACATGCAACAAGCCGGCAACAAGTGCACAATGCGCAGCAGCCGCGTACGCGCACGTTTGCACCGCGCTGGTCGCTGGGCCCACCCAGAACGCGCCTTGCTGCACAGCTGACCGCGGCTCCAATTAAAATTGCCGCAATATTAATCGAATTTTCGGCTTTGTTGCGAATTTCTTCTGCAGATTTGTGAAAGTAGTCCACATACGCAGACATCGCCGATTGTTTATAAATCAGCGCAGGCCCAGCGGCGCAGCGAGTGCCGCTCTTAAAGCAACAGTTGCGCATTTAATTGAAATAATGAACTGTAATTTGGTTTTAATAGCATGATTTATGTCATTGCCGAGTGCGCATTTTTAACTCATTCATTGTCGTTGGCAATCGGCTCTTATTTGTTTATGCCAATATGCCAGAAATTTTACGCAATTAAAACGAGTAGCTGCCGTAGTTTTGCACTCAAGGCCGGCCGCATGAGGAGAGAGAGAGCAACCGCACGAAAGTGGAAACGAAATTGAGCTGTTCCTGTGACTGCGTGTAATTTTGCTCACCTCTGACCGAACATGCTAGAAATAAATGCACTTAAATGGACATTAAACACGAATATTACTGCCGCAATCCAAGTGAAATTGCACGCAACAGCTGCAAAGCATAATTCACGTGGATGCGAACGAGATAAGACAGACGATGAAAATTGTTGTTGCATAAAGGCGCGTATGATTTTTGACTTTTGACTGTGCGCATACGCGGGCTGACCTTGAAGAGCGGAAGCAATCTTTTGCATTTTGACTAAGTTCGGCACTGCTGCCTGGGCTGTGTGTGAAACTAAAGACTGAGGAAACAAACTTGAGGGTGGCTGTAATGACTTTGAACGTTGTCTAATTGCCATAAGTGGACAATGAATTATTAAAACAAAGTGGAAAACGACTTTGTTGTTGTTTTATTAAGTTCAATTGTATTGAAGAAAACAGGAAACAAATTGTGTATTACACTGTGTAACAGCATTTTTAACACCGGAAAAAATCCATATGTGCTTGAAACTAGAAACCAAAATATAGTTTACTGCGTACTTAGTTTTTCATTTCTACATTCTTTGTCACTTTGAAAGGACTTCAAAATTTTGAAGGGGATACAAATAAAAAAAAACAAAAAATACAAAAAATGGAAAAGGAGCAATATCGGTCGGTGATTCGCCAAATTGGTCGCATTAGGCTACGAACAGCTGCCCCATCCACCGTATTCTCCACATTTGGCCCCGTGTGACTTCTTTTTGTTTCCAAACTTGAAAAAGTCACTCGGCGGGCAGAAATTTGAGTCGAATGAGGAGGCTATCGCCGCCACGGAGACCTCCAGAAAACGTATTTTTCAGACAGGTTAAAGAAATTGGAGCATCGCTGGGTCAAGTGTATCGAGTTGAAAGGAGACTACGTTGAGAAAAATTTTCGTTTTTATTTTGTAGGCTAAGTACTTATCGGACCACCCACGTATATCAAACGAAAGAAGAAAGACTAAGGAATTTAAATACAATTAATTTTTTTTATCAATTAATTAACAGGATAAGAAAAAGGTCATTTGAAAATTTTTATCCTTTGTATGCTTCAAAATTTATATAGAAATTTCTTGAAAAAACCCAAAATCTCCTTGATCACGTTTCAAAATTTGTATGTTTTTAATTTTTCTTTTCTCCTTTTGCCAGATTTTTATTTGGATTTAATTTCGTCCGTAATCAATTATGAAGTGTGAAACTTTCGATTTTACACAAATCGCATTGACACACAATCGCCCAGACGCGACACTAACGACAACGTCATCACCAATGCCAACTAAGATGGGTGAAAAAAAATCAACAGTGAGCGCCAAAATGACCATAACAGTAACAACCATCCACCGCCAGGCAAATGCGGTAGCGAATCCGTGCAGCAACGACCACAGCGACAACGATGGCAGCTAATGGGGCAAGTACAGGTTTCGTTATGATTTGTTATTCCTAAATGTCACAATTTCGAAAAATCAACTGCAACAATTGACAGACTCGGCTGCAGTGACTGTCAGTGCCACAGTGACTGACTTTGCATGACGCGGCACAAATGCCTGGCAGCCGAGCCGGCTTTGTGCATAAACATATTGAAAATGTTTAAAATATGATACAGCAATCGATCGCTGATGGGTAGCCAGCCGACCAGCGGACAGACAAACAGACTGGCCGTTAGCGGGCAGGCAGACAGGCGAGTGTGCAGTCATGTCGTGTGCGCAGTGGACGCCTGGGCTGGCCGGCCGGCTGGCTGACTGTGAGCGCGACACTGACTGAGTGAAATCTTATCAAAAGTGGGCGCACAACGTGTTCAAGTACATGTTGACGGGGCTCTAAAATTGATGTTTCTATTAATGCGCTGACATTGCGAAATTTTCTTTCGTTTTGTGCGTCTGTCGTTCGATCGAACAGTCGGCCGATCATCGGTCTTTCTTTCAGGCGTTGGCGCGCGCGTGATTTTATTGAAAATGAAAGTTGGCGCAAATTTTACAAATTGCCGCTTAATTGCCGCAAATATGCGGCGGCGTCGGATTGCTAAGACTTAACATTCATACACATTGTTATTTATCATTCGGGGGATGTGTTGTTGTTATTGTTTGGCTGAGTTATGCTTTGCACAAATTATGCGCACAAATCCAATTTAAATTCTGCCTTTAATTTAATTTAATTGCACCGCACCTAGAGCGGCACACATATCAAGCAGCGATCGGCAGTTGTGCACGCGTGACCAGCGGCTTTGTCACCGCGCGCAATGCAAACAAAACCGCACGCACACACACACACACACCCGCGACACACTTGTGTGCAAAATCATAACTCATTTTTGGTTTCCCTGTAACCTTTAGGGTATGGAGCGCTGGAGTTATTAGCTGAAAGCGTCTTGCACACAGTCAGCCGAGCAGCCGAAAGAGGCCAAGCGGTCGGCCAGATTTGTATCTGATTTCAGAATAAATGAAACTGAAACTCAACTGCAATGCAAAGTGCTGTTGTTGTTGCTGAACTTAAACTGTTGCAATGTCGCCACTGTCGTCATTGTTACTTACTGCTGCTGGTAGCAGCAGCAGCAGTTGGCACTGGTGGCATTGTGGCCGGCACCTAAGTTCACAGTCGCTCAGAATGCGCTGTGTGAGAATGCGCATATTTAGAACAATTGTTGCTGCTGTTGGTGAGAAAAAAATAATTTATTGTTTTTATTGTTGGCCATAAATCTTGCGCGATTGTTTGCCGTTGCTCTGAGTTTGCAATCGTGACAGATTTTCGCCATTTGCCACACTTTGTTAATTCGCCCATTTGGCAGTTGTGTGTTGCTGTATTTTTGTTGCTCTGCCTCACTTCAAAGTTAAATTAGTTTTCGCTTTGTTGTTGCTTGACGCTCCCAGTACACAGTGCTCGTTTTTGCGCTGCCTGCGCTGTTTGGTATTTTCGTGACAAATTAAGAAGGGCACTGCGAAATGTATCCTTCCGATGACGTAATAGCGATAGTTTTCAACCAAATTTGTGCACGTCATTTCATCGTTTACGCGCTGCCGAAAAGGTTTAACATGAGACTTAATTATAGAGATTTTGATATTTCATAGGAAAATAAGACCATTCAGGTTTGGCCGCTGGCAGATTTTGAGATCTTGTTAGATGTCGAGACATAATGATGCTGGAAGGCTATTATTAAAAATCAATTAGGATTTTAGCAACTGGAAGACTGGCATCGAAAATGTGAACAGGAAGCAGCTGAGAAGTTCTCGTTAAAGCCAGGGAAGACAATGATGTATCAGCATTTTAGTTGTGAGGGTTTCTTGATTGCAACACGTAATGAAAGCAAAAGGTTTTGATACAATATTTCTTCATGTACTAAATACGTTAAATTTGTTTTGTATTAGAAGTCAAATTAAGTTAACGAATACAAAGTGATTTAAGCAAATTAGAAATGCATTAATGAATCAATTTCTCATCTTCAACTCATTCATTCAATAAACAGGAAGCAGTTGAGTAGTTCTTGTTAAAGTCAAAGAAGACAATGATGTATCAGCATTTGAGTTGTGAGAGTTTCTTGATTGCAACATGTAATAAAAACAAAAAATTTTGATACAATATTTCTTCATGTACTAAATACGTTAAGTTTTACTGTATTCCAAGTCAAATTAAGTAAACGAATACAAAGTGATTTAAGCAAATTAGAAATTCATTAATGAATCAATTTCTCATCTTCAACTGAATTAAATAAACAGGAAGCAGTTGAGTAGTTCTTGTTAAAGCCAAAGAAGACAATGATGCATCAGCATTTTAGTTGTGGGGGTTTTTTATTGCAACACTTCATGAAAATAAAATATTTCGATACAATATTTCTACAATATTTCTTCATGTACTAAATACCTTAATTTTAATTGTATTTTGAACATAATCGGAAACAAAATAACTAAAAATAGTAAAACAGTCTATTGAAATCAATTAATAAAACAAATACAAACAGAGATGCATTCAAATTGATTTAAGCAAAATAGTTAGAAATGCATTAATTAATCAATTTCTCATGTTCAACTAGATTGAATCCATTTCAAAATATTCAATTTATTTTCAATATAAATGCAATGCACCTAAAGTAATTAAAATCAATTTCTCTATGCATTTTATTCACACTTTAACTAAATTATTTTTATTATTAAAATTATTCTGCCTAAGGCATCACAGTGGATCCTTAACTTGATTTATTTTCAATGAAAATAGAATGAAATAAAATTCACAATAAAAAACAAATTAATTTCAATGCATTTCATTCACACATTAACGAAATTAATTTCATATTCTTGCGCCTAAGGCAACGTTGCTGAGACAACACTCAAGTCTTGTTTGGTAAAATGGTTTTTTCTCCACCATTTCGACTACGAACACTGAACTCCTACAGCCAGCCAGCCAGTCAGCCAGCATCGAAGTGAGTTTTCACAAACGGCAATTTGAACTGTGCTGCTGCGCGACAGCACACACGCTGCGTCTTCTGTGCGCTGGCTCATTCTGTCTAAAATTAATCATAAACTCAATCATACAGTCGCAACTGCACAACTGCTCATCGGCGCATCGGTGCTCGTGCACTCGTACATTTAAAATTAATTAACCTTTAATTTGTTTACCATGCGGCGCTGTTGTGCAGCCGACATGTGCCTGATCGTTTGCTGTCTGCGCAGTGATTGAGTGATGTGTACAGTGTGTGACGTTGCCTTTGTCTATGAGTCTGTCCGTTTATGTCTGTCTGGCCGTCTTGTGAGGGGCTGGCACAAGTCTTAACTTGTGGCACATCGCAGCGTGATTGCCAGGCGCATCAACGGCTGCATTGTGCCGGCCACGACACAACGCCCAGCACAAGCGCCAGCGCCACCGCAGGAAGCAGCGACGCAGCACAGCACCAAATGGCAGTAGCGAATAATTAAAAATTGAAGTGGGTGGTGCTGCGCTGGCGCTATTAATGGCTTGCGCCTGTCCAGTTCGTGTTCGTGGTTGTTTTTTTCTGTAGTTTCTTGAGATTAGGCGCGTGTGTCTGGGGATATGGATGCAGATTTGGATGAAGATATGGATATGAATATGAATGTGTGTGTGTATTATTGGCAGCAACTGTTCAAAGTCAACGAACTGTAGCACAGCTGACTGAGTTTCCTTCAATACAAATTGCCAGTTCATGTTTAGCTCTGATTTGCCAAATTGTGGTGAATTTGAGTTAAAAATACTTTGCATCCGCAAACGTTAGTGAAAATTTAAATAGTTTGCATTTTTTTTATCAAACTATGTGTTAAGGAAGTTCGTATATGTTAAGAAGTCATATATCGAAATCAAGTTTGTATCTTAAGTCTTTGGTTTATTAATCGTGCTATACAATTTTAATATTTTGCACCATAATGTTCAAGCTATATGTTAAGGAAGATCGTATATGTTCAATGCAATATTGAAATCAAGTTTGTGTCTTAAGTCATTTGTTTACTACTTCTACAATTGAATTTAAAAATTCTGCAATATTGTGTTCAAACAATGTGTTAAGGAATTTCGTTTAAGTAAAGTATTGTTATATCGATATCAAGTTTGTGTTTTAAGTCTTTTGGGTACTACTACAACAACAAAGTTTATTTTATTTTGCAATATCATTTTCAAGCTATGTGTTAAGGAAGTTCGTAAATGTTTAATGCAATATTGAAATCAAGTTTGTGTCTTAAGTCTTTTGTTTATTACTCTTGCAACAGAATTTAAATATTTTGCATTATTATGTTCAAGCTATGTGTTCGGAAGTTCGTATATGTTAAGTACAGAGTTATATCTAAATAAAGTTTGTGTCTTAAGTCTTTTGTTTATAACTCCTGCAACAATTTTTGAAATATTTTGCACTATTATGTTCAGCTCTATGTTAAGGAAGTTTGTATATGTTAAGTACAGTGTTATAGCGAAATCAAGTTTGTGTCTTAAGTCTTTTGTTTACTACTGCAACAGAATTTAAATATTTTGCACTGAAATGTCCAAGTTATGTGTCAAGGAAGCTCGTATATGTTAAGTACAGAGTTATAGCGAAATCAAGTTTGTGTCTTAAGTCTTTTGTTTACTACTGCAACAGAATTTAAATATTTTGCACAATTATGTTCAAGCTATGTGTTCGGAAGTTCGTATATGTTAAGTACAGAGTTATATCTAAATCAAGTTTGTGTCTTAAGTCTTTTGTTTATAACTCCTGCAACAATTTTTGAAATATTTTGCACTATTATGTTCAGCTCTATGTTAAGGAAGTTTGTATATGTTAAGTACAGTGTTATAGCGAAATCAAGTTTGTGTCTTAAGTCTTTTGTTTACTACTGCAACAGAATTTAAATATTTTGCACTGAAATTTCCAAGTTATGTGTCAAGAAGCTCGTAAATGTTAAGTACAGTGTAACATCGAAATCGAGTTTGTGTCTTAAGTCTTTTGTTTATTACTAATGTAACATAATTTAAATATTTTGCACTATCATGTTCAAACTATGTGTTTAGGAATTTCGTATATGTCGAATGCAATATTGAAATCAAGTTTGTGTCTAAAGTCTTTTGTTTAGTACGACTGCGGGCATGCAACCATTGAAACCAAATCGAGCAATAAACACGCAATCACTACAACGTCAACAAGTGTGTGCCAAAATGAATAAAACTAACAGTAACAACAACAACAACAACAACAAACGTAACAACAACAAGTACCATGAAATCAATTAGTCTCAAAGTTCACGCTTTTCAGCGCAGATTTCAGTGATTTTTCTTTTCATTGTTAGAATTCATTAGAAATCAAAGCCACGATCTGCTTTTAGGGTGACCATGTATCAGTCATATATTAAAAAAAATACGCAAAAGCATGAACAAAAGGCGGCAGCAGTGGCTTAACGTAATTAACTGATGAAATAGTTTGGCAGATTTTTGGAAAATGTCTTAATGATACATTTAGAAACATATAGAAACATACTTTGGATACTGTAAAATTGTTTGTGAATGCAATAACGTTGTCGTTCAAATGTCCGTTGGTAAGGTTTTTTTGCAACTATTCAGAGGCCAAAGTTGTATAACAACTCGGAACAGCATTCAGCGGAACAAACTTACTGTACATAATTGTCTATAAATGGTCACTCTAAACACGGCGTACACTTATATTCGCCAATAATGCTATCGCGAAATTTCCACAACGAGCACATCCACTCTTCCCCCATCTTCTCGCCACTTGCCAACCCACCGGGCGCAATTAAAGCGTAAAAATTGCAATTGTCTCGCATTAATATTTGAAGATGCCTGTGCAGCGATTTGGAGCAGGCGGCAGGCAGCCAGGCAGCCGTGGAGTGCGCCAACTTGTTAGGCTAATGAAGAGGGTGCCACGACGCGGTTGCGTAACGTGGCGCAAGCGACACACAGACACAGACTCTTTCACTTTCTAAGCAGCCGAGGAGGCAACTTAATTATTCCTGCTGCCACATAAGGCGGCTGGCAATTGTCCAACGGCATAACATTGGCCTATACCGTGTGTAGTGACAATGTGGAGACACTGATTTCTTGCCATAGTTGCTGCAGTCTGCGGTCTGGTGGCCGTTGTTGCGGCCATTGTGGCTGCGTTGTTTAGTCGCAAATAATTAGCTGTTAACATTTACATTTTTAATGTCTGTATTTGTTAGTGTGTTGTTGTTGTTGTTGTAATGTTTTTGTGTGTGTGTGCACTAGGTGCCAGTTGCGGTAATGCGGAAGGCAGTTTGGCTTGAGTGTGGTTGGGAAAAATTTGCTTAGAAACGCAAATCAGCTGACACAGTGGGCAGGAAAAAACGGAAAGAGCGACAAAAAAAGTAATCGGCAATTTTTTTTCGCGCGGTTTCGCATGGAAGGCCTTGAAAGGATTTGCAAGCGTTTCGTTGGTTTGTAATCTCTGTATGCAAAATGGGCAAACGCGGCACTTCCTGCAATTAAAATGCATAGGAGAAGCAATAAATCAGCGGCGCATTTTCGCTGCCACATTTTTGCGTTGCAGCTAATTGAAATAAACCACAAGTTGGCTGGCAAGAAGTGAGGTGATTCTACATGCAAAACAAGAGTAACAAAAAGCACAACGAAACGAGCAACATTTTCATTTTCACTTTCAACACATACGACACGACGCAGTGTGGCGCTGACGACGACGATGACGACGGCGATGGCGATGTCCTAACTGTTAGGGAAAACATAACTGCAACGGTGCAATAACCTCCGGTCGCATGCACGCTGCGGCGTTCAAGCGCTGCTATTTGGCGCGCTTTTGTTGTTGTGTTGTGCTGTTTAGCGATTTTTCAGTTAGCAGCATTTTGTATTTTTTTTGCGAAGTATTTTGCAAAAATGCCAAAAATTACGATTTCCAGCAAATCACGCCAGTTGCGCCAAAGCGACGCGACCGTGCGCTTGTTTGGCTCGTTGGCTGGCATCATGATAAAAACATAACATACGATTTGCCTACAGATCGGCGTCGCCGCGCGGTGAATCTAAGTTGGCGCAGGGTTGGCGCGCTGCTGGAGTGCGCCACACGGTCGACAGTAGCGCGGCGGCTGCACACATCACCGCAGCGTCACACAATCAACGACAGTGAGGCTGCTGCCTGCTGCCAAAATTGGTCAGAAGCTGCGCGAGGCGACGAATAGAAAGTGAAAAGGTTCAGTTGTACACTGAAAGCGCTGGCGGCATAGGACAACTGAGGCGGAGTAGGGGAGGATGGTTGTAATTCTTATTTGACTCTAAAGATAAGTCAACTTATAGACTGCAGTGGCAATCAAAACTGCAGCAATGATTTTGGTCTTTTTATTTCATTGCGTTCACTTGGCTTGTTGGAAAATTAATGTTCAGCTTAAAAGTCTTCATTTCACAGTCATTAATCTTACTCTGTTGTTGTACAAATGATATGACAAATGTTTACAAAATGTGCGCAGTGACCTCTGACACCGGAGTACGGCTTTTTCAGCTCGAATGTTTGCACATTTTTGGTCATACAACAAAACGATTCAATGTTGGCAACAATGCAATTGAGAAGAGCGACGAACACTTTGTGTCTGGCAGTAATACAAAACGCGCAAATTTTGGCTAATTACATGCACACGCGACTCAACGAAGGCGACGAGTGTCAAAGTTCACTCACGCAGCGGACAATTCGCAACCAAGTTGCGCGAAATTTTCAAAAAGTTAAAGAAGCAAACGAGAAATTAGTCATGGTTGAATTACAGGTTAATGATATCTGTGCGAGGAATGGTGAACAATGTTGGTTATTATAAAAAAACTGTGAGGTTAATTGAAAATAATAATAACAATAATTTTAATAATTCAAAGAGACATTTGAAATATGCACAAAAATTAGGAAAGCTTAGGTTGGTTGGTTGGTTTTGTTAGGATTTTTTGCAATATTTTTTGTTGCTTTTGTTGCATTATTGCCCTCTGTGAGTGCTCTCTATGAGGGCCAGAAGGAGGCACTTCTCTCTAATCTAATCACAAACATTGTCTGTTAAATCTTCTGTTCTTACAGAAGGTCCTGTTTAGTTTGTGAGGACTTTTGACCCAAACTGTTTGTAATTGTCGATTGCTCTGGATTTCTACATAGAATTCAAATAAATGAGAATAAATTTGATAGAATGTGATAACAAATACTTGTGATAACAAATGCTACTAGCAAAAAATGGTCTGGTCTGGATTTAAAATCATAAAAATATTAAAAATATTTTATTTTTATTATTTTTATTATTATTATATTTATTTTCATTTTTTTTCGTAAGTTTCATAAATGTTTTTTTTTAATATATTTTTGCATCTAAAACTTTTCTTCATTGTTTCTCAAATAAAAATAAATATATAGAAACCTGTGGCAAGAAAAAAACAAACGCCACGCACGTCAACGCCAACGCAACGTATTACAACAACAAAAAACCAAAAAATATTAGCAACAATGACGCCATTGTGGCAGAGGACTTCGAACGTGCCACAGCGCCAACGACGACGTGCACCTATGCGTACGTGATTTATTTACATAATTTTGTATTAGATTGAACAATAAAAGTGCAAAACTTAAATAATTTGCATAAAAGTGAAAACCAATATTGAAAAACAAAAATATTCACAACAAAAATCAACTCAAAGAAAGATGTATGTAAACTGTCAATAGTGATAAAAATCAATTTTGTTAGGACTTGTTGCAATATTTGTTGTTGCTTTAAAAAGAAATAACAACAGCAATAAACTTGAAATTGAATGTAAATGAAAAAAAGTAGCAGTTAAGGCGCATAAGTTAGAAGATGAAGAAGACAGAGAACTAACACAAAATAGTTAAAAAGTACTCAACGACGTTTAGTTGAGTTGGCATTGGACTCAACAATGAGCCAACACATTGCAGAATTGATGCAAAAAAAAGTATGTTTTAGAATTTGAAGAGTTGTCTGTTGTCTTGTCAGTTTCTGTCAAACTGTCAACGACTGACACCATTCACATCAACAACACACTAACATTTGGTTTAAAAGCGTTTTGCTGCGAGGCTTTTGTGAATGAGCGGTAATGTGAATGTTTAAACAAAGTGTTTTGTATTTTTCTTAAGTGTTGTTGTTGAAAATGTTGGCACATCCTGTTGCTAAGTTGTCGTTAAGTTAATCTAATAAACAATACTCTATTTGTTTACTTTACTTCTAACACATTTTTTGGACTTTGATGACTAGTAGAAGGTTAAAATATTTAATGAATGTTAAAACCTGATTCAGATTCAAATCGGAAACTTTTTCATTAGACTAACAAGGCGTTGCGTATTGCTTGTTGAATTTGTCTATCTTCTTTACACTCAACAACTTCTTCTTCTTATCTTTTTTAGAACTCGTTAAGCTAATGATAATTTGTCTTTTGATTTGCTTGTTAACCCTTTCGGGACTCTTTTTTTAAATGTTCCCATGCTATGAAAATTGGGGCTACAAAATAATATTGCAAGCTCACAAATTCTGAAATCATCCTTTTATCCGGAGACACATTCAAATTATTTTTCATGTGTGATAAGATCTGAAAAATTATTTTGAAGGGTCTTAAAAACTTGCTGGGACGTATTATCCCAGTAGTCCCGAAAGGGTTAAATTTGCCGCTTTTCTTTATAAATTTCTGACGAGTTGGGATAGATGCATCAAAGAGCTTGTCATATGAACTCAATAGAGCCTGAACAGATTTTTTTTTTAATTTTTTCAGCGATCCTATTTGGCCGACAATAAACGCTAAAAACTTCTGTCAAAATATTTTTCAAAGTAGAATTGCCTGAACTTTTAAAAATCAGTATACAAAAAAATAGTAAATAGTAAAAATTTGTCTATGCTTTTTGAAGGTTAGAGTTCAGAGATGTGTAAATTTAGTAGTCAGAGGACTTTCTTTACCATTTTGATACAAAAGTATTGAGAGAAACAATTTTTTCTAAAAATAAAAATAATTTTTTTGTTAAAAAAATCAACTATCCTTTCTTTCTTATGAATATTTAATACAGAATTCGAAAATTCAAACAGTTTATATTGAAAAAGACATAAAATTGCCCATAAAAATTCCTCCTACGTTTGTTCAGGCACAAATGGGTTAAGTTCAGAGCAACGCTGCCAAAATATGAACACATCGTAATTCAATTTCAATAAGCATTACATCATATTTTTTGCCGTCAGTTCTGCCACTTATGTTGTCATCGTCACCGAACTGGCCTCCTTTTGCATTTTACGCTCCGATACAGCATTGCCGCAAGTAAAGTAGCCGAGGTTATGACACTCACTCACATTCAATCAGCAATCGTCTGCTTTCGAGACCCGAAACGCAGTTAACGCTGAACTCAAAGTAGAGTTGTCTGCCTGCACCCGCAACGAATCTGCCGACAGCAATTGAGATTTCGAAGTAATTGCATTGTCAACACTTGCCGCTTGCTGCAATGTGTTGTTGACGCTGTTCACGTCGTCAGTGATTGATTGCAAGTCTTTTTTGTTGTCATTTCTTTATTTCTGCAGTTGAAAGGTCATCAACAGTCGGTGACGCTTTAATTATCAGCTCACCGCAATTGTAGCTTTGTCGCTTAAAACACTTGACAGCTTTTTTTTCAATATTTTTCCTGGCACTTTGTGCTTATTTTCACTTAAAAAAAACCTTAAAAAAAAGAAAATACATTTGTGTAGTTTCAAAGCTTTTGAATTGAAAATGCAATTAACAAATTGCATCTTCATTAATATGGAGGACGAGTGGCGGCACTCACTCGGTGTTTATTTGCTCGGGACATGCGGCATTTGAATGACGCGCGCAACAGGTTTGTGTCTTGAGTCTTTGGTTTTCCTTCCAATTTGTGCGCAACTGACTGTTGGCTGCATCTTCCGCCAGCCAAGGTCAGACAATCAGCAATCGCCAGGCAGTCAGTCAAAAGTCAAAAGTATTTTAACAAAACACAATTATGATTGCTTTTGATTTTTGCTTTGCTGCCTCGCTGCGAGTTGCATAATCGGCGCATTTTCGGTTGCCGTTGCCTGGCTAAATTACGAGTTGGCATTTGCGCGAAATGAGGAAAGTATGGTACAAAAAAAAACAGCAAAGCAAAAATCAAGTTGGCGTTTGACGCAATAAAAAGTTCGATAAGCATAAAAGCGCAACAACAACAACAAAAACTAAGGCTTAAGTAATTGCCCGTGTGCGGGCTGGGAGGCGGGAAAGTTACAAAATGTTGTCATTTGGCGAACAAAGTGAAGGTACATGCCAGCAGCTGCCGCTGCCGCTCGCTGCACTACAAATTGCCGTTTGACTTTCTATTAGTGCGACGCGCTGCCGAATATGGACAAAATCGCTGCGCTGACATTGAAATTGACATTTCCACTAATTACGCGCCTTTGTGCACCGCCACAGCTGACCAAACGCACACTTGAGAATTTTGTTTACACTGAAGGAAGCCGAACGACACACAACTGTCCGGCCGTGGACATGTGGCAGCAAAAAGTCACATTGGCGAATCACTGAATCATTGAAAGCAACAGTGATCCGCGTTCGTGCGGTGCACTGCACTTGGAAATCAATTAATGCGCAGCAAATTTGTGTTGCATGCAGCGCCATGTGCGGCTGATTGCCGCGAACGCACACGTCGTCGCGATGCACTCAAACTTTGCTGATTGCTGTCGCTTTCTGTGTGAATTGGCGGCTCGCTGCGGACAAGGACAACATTTCGTTGCATGCACAACAATGTTGCATGGCGCAATCGCTGATTGTTGGACAAAGCAATGAAGCTTCTTGTGCGTTTTTGATTTCCGTGCATAAACAAAAACATTTAATTTATTAGAAAATTCAAGTTGTGTGGTCAACTAAATGTAAAGTTAAAAATGTAAAAGTAAAATGTGACCAGTGAAGATGTGCCAATAAAATTAAAGTCAAGCAAATTGTTTACTAGAAATTTAATAATAAAAAAATTAAATGCAGAAAGCGCGCACCAGCTGCAAGCACTTTCAACTGCTGATAAAACGTGTATAAATAAAATCAAAATAACTGTCATCGATGGTCAGCTATGCGCATTTACGCATATTAAACATTTGTTAACATGCAAGCAACAGCTGAACAAAAATCCTTTGCCCAATAATGCTCTAATGGTTTAAGTTTATTGGCAATAAAATCGCAATGCGTCGCCTGCGTTTATGGCAAAATATTTTTATCATGAGCTGAAAAAGCGCGCCGTTTATTGGCACAACGACCGACCTTTTGCGTATGGCCCACGCCGCCAAACGTGGCCAATAAAAGCGCCGAGCAGGCAATATACCGATTAGCCAATCGATAAACTGCTGACATGAAGAGGTTGTTGCGGCAGGCGCCGCGCAACATCTTCTGCCTTGCCGCCAAATTACTTTCATGACTTGGCGATTTTTTTCTGCACTTCTCTTAAGTTGCCGTTTAAGTTTCACTTTCTTCGGGCTGCACTTGAATTTAGCCATCAGGTGTGTGAATGCGAGTTGACTGGTAATGATTTCGATAGTATAACAGATGGGCTGAAAAGTTCAAAGTGCGTGTTGAAGTGTGTGTGGCTGAGTATTGCAAAAAATACTTCAGAACAATTTACATGTTTCAGAAAATTTTTTATATTTTTATTTATGAATTTTAAAGAAGAGTAATGAACTTTGAAGACTTTGAAACCGGAGAATATTTAATTGACTTTTTACAAATTCTAATTCAATCTATTGTGGGACTTTTTTCAGGAGAACACTAATGTAAAATTTTAGAAAATATAATAGTTTTTTCACCATATTTTCCTACAATCATGTTTTTTAGACTATTATAAATTAAAAATAAAAAAAATCATGCTTTTTGTGCAATAAAAAATTAAAGCATGCGCATTGGGTTCATTTTGCGTTTGTCTCCAATAATGTTTGCACAGGTGCACACATGTGCAGTTTCCATGGCAAAAATCCATGAATTGGGCTATGAATTGCTCCCTCATCCCGCCTATTCACCCGATCTAGCCCCAAGTGACTATTTCTTGTTCCCAAACTTGAAGAAATGGCTCGGCGGAAAGAGATTTGCTTAATGAGCACACGAAATGCACTTTTTTTCCATTTTCTTCTCAGTCAACGCGGTAGTCTGCTATTAACGGCTGTCAAAAACAAACTAAATGTCGCAGCTTGCTCAATTTTTGACAAGAGTCAACTGACAGATGGCTGTTGACGGGAGCAGTGTTGCCATTTCAATTAAGAGGCGGGAAATTCAAAAAGTCACGTACTTATTGACCCGCCCTCGTATTTAGAAGAAAAATAAAGAAGAAGAGTGGAAACAGTAAAATGCCGCAATTTGAGAGACCATTCCAACCCACTGGACATGTCGGAATCTCACTCTCTCTAATTTTCTCATTTTTGCTAACAATGTAGATTGGAATTTTTGCAGGTTTTGTTAGGTTAGGTTAACCGTAGGAACACAATTGGAGCGTATGAGCGTATTTACGTTCGGCGTATTGCGTTGTCAAATTAAATTTCATATATTTCTATGAAAGCGCACACAATTGACGACGCAAGCGTATGAGCGTGAAAACGTCGAACGCTCACTTAGATCTATTTCTATTTTTTACGCCGCGTATGGGCGTATTATTCATTTTTTGACAATTGAAAAACGTATTTTGAGTATTTTATACGTTGCTGCTCACGCTGGAATTGTGAGCAAGGCAACGTCTGAACGTATTTCGACAGCGTATTTACTCCGTACGCCGTGCGCCCATACGTCCATACGCTCCAATTGTGTTCCTACGGTATGGTGGCTGTCTTGGCATGGGACTTGCCACAGATTGGGCCCGTTGTGATACCACAAGTTTAGGGTCTGTCTTACTACAAGTCAAGAAGCCTATTCAAGCCATTTTGAATTGTGCATGAGCTCAAGCAAGTTTTTGATGTTAGCTGAACTGAGGTTAGGTTAGGTTGCGGTGGCTGCCTCTATGAGAGACACACTCGGAGGCCTGAAAGGCCCATTGTGATACCACATATTTCACCCGTTTTTGAACTGTGTATGCAACACTGTTTTTGCCAACATATGTTACAGCACACATTTCAAGCGGATGGGGAAAAGGGGGGGGGAGACCTACAGTTTAACGCCGAATCCGAACGGCGATTGGCAATTTTTTTCGTTCACACTTGGAGGTTTTTGCCATTGCCTGCCAAGAGCGCACTTGTGTGATTCTTGTAATTCTCATTCCCTTCATGTGGATAGCGATAGAAGTAGATGAGTTGTGATTCTTGTAATTCTCATTCCCTTCATGTGCATAGCCATAGAAGTAGATGAGTTGTTCACCAGCCCGAGCCAGGAATCGAACCTGGAGCCTTTGGTATGAGGAGCCAGCGTGCTACCCGCTTGACTATCGAGGCTGAACTGAGGTCATTAAAGTTTTCGAAGAAGGGAGAGTCTAGGGTTTTCCATCTTCGTCTAGATAGAGCCAGGCAATTGCAGATAAGATGACTAATAGGTTCCTCCTCCTCTTCAGGATTGCGACGACCAATGCCAATGTGCTGTCTGCTAAGCGAGACAAGTGCTCTTATGCGCCTAGGATTAGAAACAGGCCAGAGCTGTTTGGTTATGGTACAAGTGTTCTGCTCTTGCCATCGTCTGTTGCCCATCTTGAGGAGGAAGGAGCCGATTTTAAGTTTACAGGAAGCAAGAGGTATGCCTGCTGTAACTGTGGTGTTGAAATACGGAAGGGTGGTGCCATCAAAATCAAATCAAAACGAAATTGAGCACACTCCATCACGTTTTCGCTCCGAATTTGAAACGAAAACGATTTGTAGCACATGCCTGTAAAATACAAAATTGATTTGATATTAGAAAAATGATACTATTCATAGATTTTTATGACATTCTAGAAATCAAAAATTTTTTCCTTCAACATTTTTTTCCAACAAATTTACATCTCATTTGCATACAACCCAAACATCAGAAACGTCAACAACAAAGCCAAAAATTCAAATTCAAATTGTCTAAAATTCTGCCCACTTTCGGTTTCAACTTGGACACAATGTCGCCTCACTTTCTTGCCAAATTTGGTCAGTCAACAGGCAAAAGCATACAACATCACATGCTGCTGCCACTGCGCAGGCGCGCAGTTCGGCATTGTTTTCGCAGCAAGTTGCAGCGCACATTTTCCTCCAACTCACTAAATCGTTTGTTATGTTGGCTATCTTGATGCGCGGTCACCTTGATTTGTTGAGAAAATTGCAAATTTTGGCATTTTAACGAAACATTTTCACCACCGTCCAAGCGGCGTACAACAGTAGTCAGCAACAAGAGCTACCAACAACAACAACGCCTGTGCTGCGCCTGCACTGCAAAAATGCTGAAAATGAAACGAACCAATGATGCGCTGCTTTCCTCGCTTCATATCTGATCTCGGCAGCGCGATAAGGTGGGTGCACACGCCGTTGAACGCTGTCGCTGTCGGCGTCGACAGTCGACGCTGACGTTGGCGCTGACATCGAAGCGAAGCGAATGCAAACGTCAAATGAAAGTGAAATTTTTCCTTCTGCAGCTTTTAGAATTGCCAGTCAGTCAGTCAGAGCGGCCAGCTGGCCAATGTGCATACCTTCACACATACATACTTATATGTATGTAAGTGTGTGTGTGTTTGGCGGCATATGCGACTGGCATAAAGTGGCGGGAACTTTTACGTGTACTCCAGCGCTGTCGATGCGTAAATAAATCGATTAAGTGGCATTGATAAGTTTCACAAACAATCTCATTGTCGTCGTTGTTGTTGTTGTTAGTGTTTTCTGGCTGCCGCTTCAAGAAACTAGTTTACCATTGGTTGGCATTGTTTTTGCTTTTCAGTGTTAAGTGGGGCCAATGTACTTGACAATTGCCACACTGATCGTGGGTGACTGATTGATTTGCGTATGCAAATGAATTGAATACGATTGCATTGCATTGAAATTGGGAATTGAAATAATGAATGACATGGCAACCAAATGCAACATGCAACTCGTATGATAATTGCGCTGCATGTCTGATCCGACCGAAGATTTGATATTCGAATGGATATTCTCACAATGCGACATTTGGTGATTTTTTGTGATATTTTGTGAGCTTGAAGTGAAAATAAAAGTTTAGTGTGCTTACTATTCTCGAATGTCTTATGATTGCAATCAATCAGAATGGATTGAATGACTTTGAACTGAAAAATTAAAGTTGAACTTTAAATTTTCACATAAACTGAATGGTTTGTTTTCGCAGTTAGACGGTTAACTTATGAGCCATTTGAGGCATGAATTTGATTCTCGTGGAAATATTCAGTGTTATGAAGTCCTTTAGTGTTACATTGTGTTAAAGGAAACTTACTACTATTTGACAATCTTAAATGAGGAATCAGAAAATATCTAAACCACCAATAAGCTTTCTGGGCTTTTTTGTATATCTTATAATTTTATTTTTATCCTAACAAAAGCAAGGTGAATTTTTTCAATGTTTTACTGAATTTAATCCTTTAAAAGATATGATAAAAATATGAAAAAGAAATAAAATAAATAAAAAATAAAAACAGTTAAGCATTAATATTGTAACGATGAGGAACTCTGTTGCTGTGCTATGCATGAATGCTTTTACGAGCATACTTTTAGGCATTTACTTTGAAGTACGGCCGGCATGCTATAATTCCGATATGTCAAGGATGGTTCGCGAATGGTAATGGAATGTGCAAGAACCATCGACGCGATAAACCAAACAAGTATAAAAGGCAGCAGTATGCAGCGCAGAGGGACAAGTCTGATTCGAGCAAGCAAAGGGGAAACATGCAATAGTAGTTGCAGTGGCGCACACAGGATTTAATTTTGGGGGGGGTTTTCGTAGATACATTTTGCGGCCATTTCAAAAAATGTTTCTCTATATGTACATATGCAAACCTATAAACCATTAACCAAATCTTATATATAAAAATCAAATAAATTTCGTATGTCTTCTATAGACTCCCAAACCACCAGACCTATTTTAATAAAATATTACGTGTGTGTTTACGGGCACCGTGTGGAAGGTTCTTAGCATAGGGGGCGTGGCATTATTCAAGGGGGCGTGGCACCGCCCATACAACTCAATTCTTTAATATTGAATATCTTCAGAATTATAAGTCGTATAGCATTGAAATTTGGTACAGTGTCATGGCGTAAACATATTGTTCGACCGGTAAAAATTAATGGGCGTTGGACAAGGGGCGTGGCACTTTTTAAATTCCGGTGTAACTTTCGAACTATAGCGTTCACATCAGTGAAACTCGGTACAAACTAACGATTTGGTCGTGTCCTTCGACAGGGAGAATAAGGTGGGTTTTTGACAAGGGGGCGTGGCACCGCCCATACAAGCCAACTTTTTAATACGGAATATCTTCGGAATTATAAGTCGTATAGCATTGAAATTTGGTACAGTGTCATGGCGTAAACATGTTGTTCGACCGGTAAAATTTAATGGGCGTTGGACAAGGGGCGTGGCACTTTTTAAATTCCGGTGTAACTTTCGAACTATAGCGTTCACATCAGTGAAACTCGGTACAAACTAACGATTTGGTCGTGTCCTTCGACAGGGAGAATAGGGTGGGTTTTTGACAAGGGGGCGTGGCACCGCCCATACAAGCCAACTTTTTAATACGGAATATCTTCAGAATCATAAGTCGTATAGCATTGAAATTTGGAACAGTGTCATGGCGTAAACGTGTCTTTCCACAAATAAAATTTAATGGGCTTTGGAAAGGGGCGTGGCACTTTTTAAATTCCGGTGTAGCTTTTGAACTATAGCATTCACATCAATGACACTCGGTATAAACTTATTATTTAGTCGTGTCCTTCGGCAGGGGGAATAGGGTTTATTTTAGACAAGGGGGCGTGGCACCGTCCATACAACCCAAATTGTTGATTAGAAATATCTTCAGAATTATAGGTCGCTCAGTATTGAAATTTGGAACAGCGTCATTATGTAAGCATATCATTCTAATGATAAGATTTGATGGGCGTCAGACAAGGGGCGTGGCGCATTGTTTGTGACCAAAATATTTTGCTGAACTTTGAGTGGCACAGCAATGAAACTAAGTACGAACCTACCATTTTCCCTTCCGAAAGACGGGATGGTGCGGGCATTGAACAAGGGGGCTTGGAACCGCCCATATAACTTAAATCTATATATATATACAAGAAAGTGACTGTATGTGAGTTACGGCATCACACACAAACGGACCGTTTGGGCGAGACGAAGTTTGCCGGGTCAGCTAGTATGTGTATAAACATTGTCATAAAAAACAATCACTCACCCAACAATTTATCCAATACGATTTAAGTTTTTTTAAACAACATTTAATTAGAAAAGTTAGAAAAAAGTTTAGAAAATACATATAAACATACATATATGAACACAGAACATTGAAATGAGATCTCATTGATTTAAGTAATTCAACACAAATATGTACATTATTCCATATAAATAATTAAATACTTCATTCTATGCTTCTAATGCTTCATTGCTAAGCGTTTGGTGCACGAAATTGGAAATATCATTTTTGTGCCCGATTTGTATGTGCTGTTCTGTTCTGTTTGATTTAACTGTGGACTCAGCACAACCCAACAATTTCAAGTATTCATTTGAAGTTTAATTATAGTTCTTACTTGTTTACCTAAACAATTAAAAATAAATAAGAACAATAAATAATAATAAAATAAGAACAATTTTAAACACTGTACATTTCAAATAGATTAAAATATATTCGTTTTCACCTAAAATTTCATTTAATTTTGATTTTTTCTCAAAAAAGCTGGGCAAATTCTTCTGGCGCTTCATTGTGTTTTGAACTTATTTGAAATGTCAGCTGACCGATAGAGACGGACAATGTCAGCTGATAAATAGAGATGGTCAATGACACCTGTTCGATAGAAATCAATGTTGTTTACGTTTGAGGTGAATTGGTCGTAATGGATCTTAACTCTAACTTACTAAAAATATGTAATAAAATCAGCTTTGTAAATATTTCGATATTAGCATGAACTTTGTATGTTTACAAATAATTAGCTATGTAAAAATTTGTCTGTGAAGTCATCTTCTGTGAATATACGGCTTCAAACTCAATATATGTAACTTAGAAATTTTGGGGGGGGGGTTTGACCCCCCAAAACCCCCCCCTGTGTGCGCCACTGAGTAGTTGTGTATGTAAAGACAAACCAGTGCAATTTTGTAAATAAAGAGATTACTGGTATTGAAATGCGTTTTGCGCTGAATAATTGAAGTGTTTTTATTTTCAAGCACAATCCAGATACGAACTTAGAGAAGTCATTTTCGTAACTACATCGTTGCATTTGTAGTTCTCCCAAATCAGCTTACGTCTGATTTTTTTTCGCCATGTTCATCTGAGTCTAATCAGCGTATGGGAATACAAACCTGCATTGAATTTTGATGACCCACAACGGAAATTCAAAAATACTACCATCGTGTTGTAATCTAACCCACAAAAATCTAGTTTTGTAGGACATTTTAGTAAAAATTTTGAAAAAGTACGAAAAACACCAACACTTTTTTACTTTTAGCTTATTTCTGGCGTTCAAGTTAATTTCTGAGCTTTGATGTATTCAGAGACCTATAGTAGAATTTTCTGGCGAATAGTTTCGTAGTACATTTTGTCCTTAAAAGGTCCTGTTTTACAGGACATTTTTGGCCTTTGAGAAAACAAGGGTCAAATTGACCCATAAACATGGGAGCTACAGGGTTAAAATGCTCCACAAAAATGTTCTTCGTAGTATTTTACATTAAATTGCTGAACACATCATGTACCTAAAATGTGAGGTTACATGGTTTTCGTATGCCGATGTACCATAACAATGTGCAAAAGAGCGAAAACTTTGCGCCCCCCTAAGAAAAATTCAGACTTGAACTTTCGAAACGCCGATACATGTATATATTTGTTTGGATCCTCTATCAGAATCCTTTGTCAGATACTTGTTAATTTGTTTTTGTGTTGTACAGTGTTATCAGGGCAAGAAGAGGCATGTTTCCTTTCGGGCAATAAAAAACAAGATGAAAGGATGATCGCCAGTAGTTCTTTCGGAATTCGAAGTCTAGTGGAATCCAGACCCTCTTTTGGACTTTCTATCAGAATCCGTTGTCAGATACTTGTTATTTTTTTTGTTTTGCACAGTGTTATCAGGAGAAGAAGTGGCAAGTTCCCTTCCGGGCACTAAAAAACAAGATGAAAAGATGATCACCAGTAGTTCTTTTGGATTTCGACGTCTAGTGGACTCCAATTCATGAACATCTCTCGGTATTCTACAAGCACAACAACTTACTTCTGTTGCACTTAATCGATTATTTAAAACGAATACAAAAGTGGCATTAAACGTGACTTACATATCTTCATGTGTTGTTATTCTTGATGATTTTTGCTTATACACAGATTTTTATTTTTCAATTTTTCACTATACGCCAAGAACAACTGTGCGACTGTGTGCATAAATAATAAACATTGACATCTCTTGCATGTCTACACGGCAAGTAATAAAGAATTTATATACAAAAAATAAAAAAAAAAACAAAATGCTTGTCTACAACAAGACGCTTTTCGATTTGTATTTCTCTATATGCTCGAAAAAATTGGTCTACAAACACACCGAAACCACACACACGCAAAAGCTATATAAAACAATTGACAAGTATAACAAATTGACGTGACTACTTCAGTCACGATTTGGTTGCATATTTCTCAGTATTATGTTTGTTTGTGTTTATTCATCTATTCTCTCAGTTTTCGTTTTTAAGGCAAAGTGTGGCGTTTTGGTTGCTCGCTTAAAAATGCATTTCTTGTTGCTATTTATATCGTTTTCTTGGCAGCGACATTCGCTTAAACGCTTAAATGCTGTAATTCAATTATTGGTTTGTCGCTTAAGTCTTTCGTTTTACAGCTGCTTTCCTCGTACGGCAACTGAAAGTGAATTGAATTTCTTTCTTGATTTTCTTGCCGTGTTTTGTGTTTGTATGCGGATTACGCAATGTCTGTGTGTAAGCCGAAATCTGTCCGTTGGAATTAATCTCGCGTCTTTGAAGTGTCTGACATATAAATTTGACACATTTATTTTGTGTACCAGCAGCGCCTCCGCCACATGCTGCTACTGTTCGTCTCTACATACTTTCGTTTTCCGTTTTCTTTTTCTTTTTCGTGAGATTTTTATTTTTATTTATTGCTTTTAGCAACGATTCCGCCACTCAGCTGTTTGGCTGGTTGCCGCTGAGAATATGTCATTCCGTTCAAAAGCTGACGCGTGCAATTGTCGACATCGTTTGCAGTGGTTGTTGCTGAGATTTTTCCAATTATCATTTTTGACAATTTAATTTGGATTATCTGGCAAATGTCATATCTGGCGATGCGACTGACAACAGCCAAGTGAGGTCGAGACAATTTTCGGTTGCAATTTTGGGACATTTTAAATATATGAAATAAAATAAATATTAAATTAAATATTAAATTAAATAAATATTAAATATTAAACTTTATCAAATTCTGCTTCTTCACTTAAATGTTTACATAATGCATTAACTTTAATTGCGTCCATTAATTGCATAATAATTCGTACTTGTATTTTTGTTATTCAATTTGCAAATATTACCAACAAGACCGCCTGGTGTTCTCTACACAAAAAAAATGCAATTTGTCTTTATGCTGAAAATTTCCCAAAATAAATTTGCATTGGTTTTTTCTTCATAATTTGCGTACTCTGTGTTGTGGTTTTCTTTTATTTTTTTTGAAGCAGACTTCAGTTTTATTTGCATTGGTAACTTAACAATTGCGCAAAATCAATAATCCGCACAGACAAAGCACCAAAGCCGCCTTTTCTTTCCGAACCCCAACTCGCTGTTCTCTGCTTTGCGTCGTCTTTCACTTATCAGCCAAATAATCGACGAACCGCTTGGCCGCAGTTGGCTCCTCGACGCTTCGGTACAATTGCACTTGTTTGCATTTACATAATAATTTGCTTGTTTCTTTGCTTGTTTCTCTTGTTGCTGTTGTTTGCTTGTCTCCATGCCACATAATGCGCTCATAGTTTACGAGCGGCGAGCAGCGAGTGCAAGGTTCAAGTTAAATGTTGGCCGCAAGTTCATGTTGTAATGTAAGTTATGAACTTAAGTAAAATATTACTCAAATTATGATTCGAATGTTGTTGTCGATTAGTGATCTGGTTTCAACTGGGGGAAGGCAAAAAACGATGCAAATGATTAGCAATTTATGGTCACTAATGTTGTTGTTTTTAATTCAAATTTTATAAGTATTAATGCAAACATTCGCAATTGAGCAGCAAAGCTCTTTTTCGACCTACAAAACTTGCACTCTATAAGTTAATTAAAGTATGAAAACTATCGCAAAACTGTAAAGCGGCCTTTGTTTTTTGAGAGCATTTTGCAAGATCTTAGAATCTTTTCGTTTTGGGAACAACTATCGAAGAAGAAATCGAACAATGAACTGTATGCGTTGTTTAGAGTTTTATGGAGATGCGACACAGAGAACCCATATTCAGCAGCTATGTAGACTTCAACATCTCTGCCGGATGGTGAACGATATTCTCACAAAAAAGGTGGTCGATATGGTAGTCAGAGGTGGACCACAAAGATGGAGAATCGTATCGAATCAAGTCGAGGAAACCCTTTTGTCTCTTGATGTGACCAACTGAAAAAGACTTCACCAAGGCAGAAGTGTCTAGAAATTACAGAAATGTGTTAAAGCAAACAGAAACACAGCAGTAGCGCAGACTTGAATGTATCTCCCGCATGGCCGACGATGATTCCGCTAAAAAGGTGTTCGATTTGGCAGTTAGAAGACAAAGATGGAGATCGTATGGTCGGTAGATGGCTTAAGTCTCTTGAAGTGACCAATTGAAGAAGACGCGTCCAAAGCAGAAGAGTCGAAACCTCTTGACGGTGTTGGCAGTCATAGAGAAGGTGCATAGATGTTTCATGTTTTTTATTCATTTTCAGCACATATCCGAAAAGATTATTTCCATATTATTGAAATGATTGTCGGATAGTGACTAGTGGTCAGTGACCCATCAGATATTCAGAGAGAATGCAAAAGGTTTCCTTCTTTATGAGCATTGCAGACAAGGGTAAGTTTTAGACATTACCGACGCTCAGCCGGTACCTATTCTGCTCAGCAGTACCCTTCCCCCCATCACTGTCGTAATTGTGGGGAGGAGGACCAGAAAGATAAATTGACCACCTTCCTTTCTTTCTGAATGAACGTTCCCGAGTTTAGTAACGTTCGATCGGGATTCCATTCTCGGAAGAAAGATTTTAACTAAGAAGTTTAGAAAGCTTCTACTCTTTTTAGATCTAACAAAGTGAATTACACTGGACAACAACATGTCGGTTGCAGGGAGTTTTTTACATGAATCTGAATCGTTTTTCCACGCTGTTTTCAAAACCATACTCCGTTTTTATATAACAGCTCTATTTTTCGCAACAAAAAAGGGCTTGTCACTTTTTCGAATTTTCCTCGGCTTTTTTCTCGTTTTCGACTGTAATTTATGAACCAATAATCCTATCGACATTATTTTTACATCGTTGCACTTACACCATTTCACGCCATCATTTCTGACATTAATCAATTTTATGCGTTCTAAATTGGCGTTGTAATAAGGTTTCAAAGTAGGAAAATATTGAATTTTAAGGCGTTTTTTCTGATGGCGAAAATTGTATAGATGTTTCATAAATCAAGTTACGAAGTATATGTCTTAAGAGGAAAAATCAAGCAATACAACACAGCCAAATTATTTGGCGGAATACACATTCGCATCGAAATAATAGCAAAAATGGCTATCATACATTTTCATCACTTTTCATACTTTTGCCTTAAAAAATTAGGAGCCGCAAAATATGCTCTTTTATATGTTCCATTCATAGTCTAGAATACAAACAAACAAAAAACAAGAAGATTTTGAATTGCTCGAAACAAAAAAAAAATTAAAAATGTTGCATATTTTCAGGCCCCTAATGTTTTTAAGGAAAAAGCATGAAAAGTGATGAAAATGGCTATGGTACATTTTTGCTATTACTTCTATGCGAATGTGTATTCTGCCAAATAATTTGGCTGTATTGTATTGCTTGATGTGTCGACTTTCATTATACACCTAACTCGTTAATTGATTTACAAAAAATGTGTATGTTTTTGACCATTAAAGAAAACGCCTTAAAATTCCATATTTTCCGACTTTGAGGTCCATTAACAGCGGCATTTTAAAACTTATAAGAATAAGTTGCATCGGAAAAGAAGCCGTGCGGTGTTGTTAATGCGATACGGTAAAAATCATGTAAATCGGTTTTTCGGTTTAGAAATTAGGATCAGAAATATGGAAAAAGTAGAGGAAAAACTGAAAAAATGACACGGTACCTATATCTCACTAATTAGAGCTGCTAGAAAAAATCTGAGGATAGATTTGAAATCAGCGCACCCAAATTAGTAAGAAACAGTAGAAAAACTCCATGCAACAGAAAAAAAAGTGTTTTTTGTTATTCTGTGTAATTATTACTTAGTTTACGAGGCCGGTTAGAGCAGTAAGTGACTTTTTTTAATTTCCCACGTAGTAACTTTAAATGCAACCTTGCTACGGTCAACTACCATCTATTAGTAGGTTACATTAAAAACTTTGGGCATGATGATTCATTTACTTTGTGTTTGACAGTCATTGAAAGCAGACAAGTTTGTGAATTTGACAAAAATCCAAAAAAGTTACTTTCGCGTGTTGTTAAAACAATTTTTTTACATAAAAAAGCCATCACCGAAACCATGGAAAGGCTTGTGAAATACTATGAGGACTCTAAACTATCAATTTTAATGGTTAAGGATTGGTTTACCGAATTCCGTTGTAGCCGTACCAGCACTAGAGGCGCCGAACATTCGGGTCGGTCAAAAGAAGTTGTCACGTTAGAAATGGTCGATAAAGTCCATTGAATGATATTGGACGAACGGAGAATGAAAATGCATGAGGTGACTGAAGCTGCATGAATATGTGGACATGAAAAACCTATCCGCGATTGCTCACACTCGACCATAAACGCAAAGGCGTGACCACTTCAAAGGAGTGTTTGACGATGTTCAACCGAAACACGAACGAGTTTTTGTGCCGCGTCGTAACCGTGGATGAAACATGGATCCATCACTGCACACCAGAGATCAAGGAACAGTCAAAGCAGTGGACTTGTCTCGGTGAACTTGCACCAAAGACAGCCAAGGTGGATCTTTCGCCCAACAAGGTCATGGCTACAGCTTTTTGGGATGCATGCGGTGTCATTCACATCGGTTACCTTCAAGAGGGTAAAACGATTACTGGCACATATATTATGCAGAGCTGTTGGATCGATTGGACGCTAATCTGAATCAAAAACGACCGCATTTGGCGAAGAAAAAAGTTCTCTTCCACCAGGACAATGCACCAGCGCACACGTGGCTGGTCGCTATGGCAAAAATTCATCAATTGGTCTACGAACAGCTAACCAGATTCTCCAGATTTATCCGCCTGCGACTATTTTCTGTTACCAAACCTGAAGAAATTCCTTGGCGGTAAGAGATGTGGCTCAAATTAAAGTGGTCATCACTAAAACATATGCCTATTTTGAGGGCCTTGAGAACACCTATTATTTGGAAGGGATCAACAAATTGTAAAAATTAAGGACTAAATGTGTCAAGCTTAAATTAGACTATGTTGAGAAATAAAACGTGTCGAAAAAAATGTCTTTTATTCAAAAACTCTCTGGCTTATTATACTGCCCTCGTAACTTTAATTCTAATCAGATATTAATTAGTAGAAATAAATAAATTTAATCAAATTTTCTTGGAACTCTTTCAAAGAAATTCGTTTTTTAAATTACTAAAAAATGACTAGCAGTAAAAAAATTCTATAAAGTTTTAAAAAAATATGATACCTATATTTTTTTTTATACGGCACAATCAATATTCCCTCAGCACACATCTGAGAATACGGTGAGTAGAAAGTAACATTGTCTTCCATGAGGTCAGTCGGTCGCAGCAAGCTAATTGCAGCTGTGCAGTTGCCTCGCATGATGCATGGCTAAGTATATGCATGAGCATGCTCCACATGCACTCACGCACACACACACCACCCTCACTCAAATGTTCGCTCTCGGCACCTATACTTATTTTATCTTTTCTAATAAATAATGTGGTTGCTCATCGTGTGTTGGCTTTCTAGTGCAGCCGCATGCATCAATGCACAAAATCAGCGCAAAACTTTGCCGGAGAATTTCCAAAGCAGTGGCACTCAAACGGCAACTGTTGGTTTGTTTTTCAAAAACCCCAAATTATTTTGTTTATGAAACTTCTTACGTCATCAACAAACCATAATGTCTGACAATTTATAGGCGATCCCATAACAAGAGCTCTTCGAACAAGTTTACGTTGTTTGCGGCGTAAACATTGTTCGGCTCTCGTACATACCAGCCAAACGAGTAAATATTTTGCGCTTCCATCTAACTTCTTGCACTTCTTGTGAATTGTGAAGCAACATTGTGTTGATGCAATTTGCAATTCACTTTCAAATGTTTATTTACGTAGTGAAAAATGCTGGCCGCTGAAAAATGGCCAGTACGGTGAGTGTGTGTGTGTGTGTTAGTGTATCGAATTTCGAACAGAGATTGCAAAATCACATACCAGACTGGTACGGATGAGGGCATTTCAAAAGTAAACTACACTGTGAGATGGAATTTGGCGAAAACAATTGAAGAATATTTTGATAGAAATCACTTTGATAGAAGTAACTTTTTAAAAGAAGCCATTTTCAATAAAATTTGTAAACGCAAATCTACGTAAAAGTGAATCTTCATTGAATCCTTGAGAAAAGTTAATATTCATTGAATATTTGCAATTACATTATAATATTAAAATTAAATTTTCTTGGCAGAACTTTGAAATAATATAGAAAAAAATGTAGATGTATGAATCTACAGACTGAGATCCAAAACATTTATGTTTCCGTACCTGACATATTTTGGTCCTGAAGGTTCAAAAGAAAAAGAAAATTTAGTTAAACGGACACAATTTTCCTCTTTCATTTGATGTCAATGTCTTCATCATTGCACAACATGAAATATTTTAAAAAATATTTGAAATGTGTATATCCTTTAAATTTTATAGTCCATTAAGAATTTGAGAAGAATTTTAAAGTCCTTTAAGAAGGTTTTTGGGTCAGAAAATAAAAAACTGACTATGCCAAGATACTATAAATGATCTCTAGTTTCACGTCTATATCAACATTTGGATGGGTCTAGGCAAAAAAAAAATTATTTCGCAGAGGAGCTCATTTATTTTCTCTATAAAAAAAGTATTCGAAAATTTATGATTTTAGAAATTGATCGAAAAATTCACTTTTTTACAACTTTCATCGTCAGTAACTTCCCCAAATCTCATCTGATTTGGACAATCTGTATATCGTTGGAAAGGCTAGTTACCTTCTGAATGACTACTTGTGTTAGTCGGATGGTTGATTTACGATATATGTGCTCATAACTGAAAGAAGAGGGGAAAAACGTGTTTTTCGAAGAATTTTGGAGAACGCTGCTTTTTGATTTTCAGTTTCGTGATCAGCAACCGAAGATTAGTCTAAAAATAGTAGTAGTAGGAGTAGTGTTATTTAAATTTGATTTTTCAAAATTAATAAAATAATAAAAATATATATATTTTGAAAATAAAAATATTATCTAATATTTTTTTATTCAGAATTTTCTTATATTTCTCATTAATATTTTTGTTTGAAAAGTAATAAAAAAATGTTCAAAGATCAAATATTTTGTGGCTCATAGAAACTTATTAAATCATATTTAATTTATGTCTACACTTATTTTTTTCATATTGGTTTTTCCAAGAGTTACATATTTCAATAATTTTTAGTAAAAAAAAATCTACTTGAACTACACAGAAAGATTTCAACAAATATTTTGAATTTTAATATAAAATTTCCTATTAAATTACTAATTAATTCCATTAGTTAACAAAAACTAACAAATTTTTAAAATGCCATTTGGGAATCGCTGCCTTTTAGTCATACATACAATGTGAGAATTCCTGAGGCCATACATCATGTTTTCTTATTTCATTTTCACTTTGAAATTTATTGAATTTTTGCACTTTTCCGACGTGTACAGCGTACACTCGCCTGCGACTTCGTGCTGCGCGCTTACTGTGTCAGTCACAAAATTCTCATTCTAAACAATGCGACCAAGTGACACCCACCGCCGACAACAACACCCAGCAACATGGCAAATAATAAACAATACGAACCGAACAATAACGACAGCAGCAAAAATACAAACAAAAACATTGCCAGACTTTGGCAGAAGTAACCATGAGTGAGTGAATAAATAAAATGTAGGGCTTCACGTACTCCATAACGGCTCTTCGCCGCCCGTCGCTGTGCACTTGCACGCTCAACAAGCGGGCTACGTGTGCGCGACTCGTACGCGAGCTGCGCCGGTAATTACGCTCGTTCGTTGGGCGCCGTCGACGGCCTCCTGCCACAGCACCGTTGGGTGGGTTTGCCAGCGCTGCCGCTACCGCTGCTGCTGCTGTTGTTGTTGTGCTTTAGTTGGGTGCATTGTGGTCGCTGCTGCTGCTGCTAGTGTGATTGTTTTTGTTGTTGCTTGCTCGACGCAAATGAGAGCGCTGCGGCCTAGACGCTGGACGTGATGCCGTTTCCGAGTAAAGTTTCGTTTTTCTACCGCTGCTGCTGCTTCTTCTTGTTCCGCTTTTTCTGCCGCACTCGCGCCGACTTTTGGTTTAGTTTATTTATTATTTTTTTACGCTTTTGCTATGTTTACTTACGCGGCGTGCTGACAAAACCTACAACCACTACAATAACAATAACAATAGCAACAACAATAACCACAACCAGCAAATCCGCTATCACCTTACTTCGTTAAGGTTGACAATCAGCGAGCAGCGAGCGCTCGCCCGGCTGTCAGTCGGCCAGCCGCAGCAATCGTTCAACACAATCGAAGTAATCAAGTCGAGTCCGAGGTTTTCTGGTGGTGGGCTTCGCATATATCGCGTGCGCGTCTCTTACGCTCCCCCACAATACAACAAAAACAAAAAGAATTAAACCCCCGAAATTCTCGCAGTGCAAGTGCGAAAAAATCCGCCGCGTTCGAAATTAATTTCAAATTGTCTGTGCTCTCATTAGGCACAGCATACAAAAGTAAAATTACAATAACAACAACAGCAACAGCAATTACAACTGTCCCACACCAGTGTTGTTCTCGCCCGAATTGGCTCAGTGTTTCGTGCCGGTGTGTCCCATTTACCGAGTTATGGGACTGCGATTAGCTGTTGTTGTTCCCTTGTCCGTTCGCCTCACCTGTGCTCGTTTCCAATGTTTGATGTGTTTTGCCGCAATTACGGTGCACCGCTGCACCGATTCTTCCTGCTGATTTGGACATTTTGTAGCCGCTTTGTGATGGCACTCAGACGCATGGATTCGTTCAAATGGATTAGAGATCGTTTTCGGCACAGAGTAAGTAGATATTTTCACAAAAAAGTTAGTAATGAAGGGTTTTCTGTTGATCCAAGATTTTAGCACAAATTACAGAGTGTAATTTTTGCAGCCAAATCAATCGAATTAGAAATGTTTGCTTCCAGCTGTGTGCTTAGCCAATTTTTTACGCTCAGCTTAAGTCTCTTCTAAGAATTAATGCATGAAAATATACGCAAAGTGCGCACTTTTTATGTGCTAATTGAAAGAAATTTTGGCACTTCCAACAGTTGAATTCTTTGTTACGTTATGCTGTGAGATGAGTACACTCTAAAAAATAACAACAAAAAACTGGCCTATAGTCTAAACCAGTCTATAGATAACAGTTTAGAATTTTTCGAGTTCGGTTTTAGTGAATTTCGAATTTATTCAATAAAAGGACTCATGATGAACCGTTTCAAGACTCCTCGTCAGGCCTTCACACGGTTCGCAACCTAACCTAACATAACCTAGTGAACCAATTTTGAAATGAGTGCAAAAATAATTTGAAAAAATTAAATGAATTTGAAATCAGCTAACAAATGTATTTAAAAAGTAATTGAGTTGCAATATAAGAAAAAAAATTTTAGTAGGTAGATGCAAATGTTGTTTTTTTTTAATAAATGGTATTGGATTGGCTTGGAAATAAGAATTGGCTATAATCTTTTGGCGAACATTCTTATTTCCTTAATGCTAGAAAGCCCATTGCGGTGATTTTGATGGTTTTCAATTTTTAAATATCTGTATTTTCTTTAGTGTTTCTATCAACTTTTGCTTTCTATAATTAGGATACTACAATTACAATTAGCCAAATCCGATGTGTGCTTTTCGAGATATCAGGGTTATCAGGGATATCAGGGATATCAGGGTCTTTATGGATATGGAAAACTTGCAGTCTTTCTAGTGTTAACTGACCATAACAAACCGTTACTGGGTTACGACCTGCACCAAAAAATCTCTCCAAGCGAATCTGCTTTGTGCGTGCTTTCTTCATTTGGTCACACCAAGAGATGATAAGGCCTCCTCAACTTGGTCCTTCCACCGAAAACACAGTCTCTCTCTTCGCCTTCGTCGTTTTTGATGTGGTCCAATTAGCATGAACGCAAATTGCTTTTGAATCTCAAAACTACCTTGGAATTTAAAACTCCTTGGAACTGTTTAGCTGTTGCTTTAATCAGAAATTCGATATTCTTAGAAATTTTTTACAGAAGACGACAACGACTGACCTTAATGGCCAGTCAGTCCTTTAGACTCCACTAAATCCATAATATGAAATGTAATTTTTTCATGAATTGGAAAAATTGTCTTCACTTCAGGTAAAATACATAACAAGACTCACAAGGAACAATTTAGTGACGACTACTTACTTCCCTTTTTGTTTTATTTGCGTTTTGTTTGAATCTTTTCGATATAATTTTTAAAAGCTGCCGTAATTGTGAAGTGGTTAACATAGTTCTTACCTAAACATACTTAGTACAGAAAATAAATGAACTACAGTTTCTTGTGTTGAGATGAATAAAAGTTCGACTATAGAATTGAAAAGAGGTTGTAGTTTTATATTAAGTGTCAAGTACCTGAGTTTTGGTTAGCACTAACCAAACAAAACTTTATAATAAAACCAGACTTCTTTATCCAAATGCTTAAAAATCTAAGAAAAATAACAGTAAACTTTGAGTACTTACGAATTGGTTAGTGCTAACCTAAACATACCTTGTACAGAAAATAAATGAATTAAAAATTCGAGTGTTCAGAGATGAAAGTTCGCCTATAAAATTAGATAAAATTCTATTGTTTTTAGGTTAAGTTTCCACCACATGTATTTTGATTAAAGCTAACTAAACAAAAAGTTGCATTAAAGCCAGACTTCTTTACCCAAAAGCCTAAATTCAATAAATATTGACTCAACAATAACTATTGGAATAATTGCGAATTGGATAGTACTAACCTAAAGATGCTTTGTACAGAATTTAGTTAATTAAAATTTCTAGTGTTTAGATAATTTTCTTTTAAACTTCTTTACCAAAATGCTTAAGAATCTAATGAAAAACAACAGTAACTATTTGAGTAAATGTGAATTTGTTAGTGCTAATTTATTTTTTAATTGATTGGCACGACAGCCCGCGTACGCGAGACTAAGGCCTAGCTTCCCGCAACCACCCGTGTTGTGCGTGTGAATTTTGTACGCGGGTGGAAGGGACCTACAGTTTTATGCCGGTTCCGAACGGCAGGTTGGGAGCTTTTTCATGGGCAATTTTTGCTCTCAGAGGTTTGCCATTTCCAGCTGAGAGGACAGCCACCGAAAGAGAAAACGAGTTTCCCGTTATTTTTTTTAGGTGTTACTCATGCAGAATTCGATCTTGCGTCGCTCTGCATGCGACTCGTTGGACCGCGCACTAACCAACTGACTGTTGTTAGTGCTAACCCAAACCCAAATATTCCTACAGAACATAACTGAATTTCAAGTTGTTCAGATAAATGTTCAGACAAATGTCAGTTCTTCTTTACCCAAATGCTTAAAAATGGAATAAGTAACAGCAGTATGCATTTAAGTTTGCGAATTGGTTAGCGTTAACCTAAACATACTTTGTAAAAAAAAAGTAAAAATAACAGTCAACATTTGAGTAATTGTGTATTGGTTAGTGCTAACCCAAACATACCTTGTACAGAAAATGAGTGAATGAAAAATTCTAGTGTTCAGAGATGAAAGTTCGCTTATAAAGTTAGACAAAATTTTATGGGTTTAGGTTAAGTTTTAGCTACATGTGTTTTGGTTATCGCTAACTAAACAAAAAGTTGCATTAAAACCAAGCTTCATTACTCAAATGCTTAGAAATCAAATAAAAAACAGCAGTATGTATTTAAGTTTGCGAATTGGTTACTGTTTACCTAAAGATACTTAAAAAACTTACAAACAACAGTAAACATTTCATTAATTGTGAATTGGTTTGTGGTAACCTGAAAATGAAAGTTCTTTTAAACTTCCTTACCCGAATCCTTAAAAGTGTAATCAAAAGCACAATAACAATTCGAGTAATTGCGAATTGGTTAGTGCTAACCAAAAGAAAATTTGTACCAAAAATTTGTACTGAATTTCAAGTTCTAATGTTCAGATAAATGAAAGTTCTTTTAAACTTCTTTACCCAAATGCTTAAAAATTTAATTAAAAGCAACAGTAACAATTAAAGTTATTGCAAAATGGTTACTGCTAACCTTAACATACCCTACAGAATAAATTATAATTTCTAATGTTCAGATGAATGAAAGTTCATCTGTAAAAAGGAAAAACTGAAGTAGTATTTTTATACATGTGTCCTGGATCAGTTTCTGGATAGTAAAATACTTGATGAGACTTGATATTTATACCTTAAGCCATTCAAATTAGAGGCCGTCAAAAGCATCTGAGGGGACGGAAATAGTAAATTTATGTCTTGCATCAGTTTTACGATAATAAATTACTTCATTCAATCTGATTTTTGTTTAAGCTTTTTTGAGTCCCAACAAAAAATTATACTTGCACATTAAAGTAGATAAAAGCATCGATTACTCATCACAAGCTTCACAAAAACACACACCTTGAGTCAATGAATGGCAACAACATTTTGTATTCATGATTTTCAGGTCAAGCACTTGGAATTTGTCACTTCGTTTTACTTTCGTTCGGCACTTTTTCCTCGCCGCTAATTCACCATTGGAATGCGCTGATGTGACCACAATGTTAAATGTTTGCATTTTCAAAAAAGTGGAGCACCTACGCACATTCCGCGGCGGTTCGTATAACTTTTTGTTTGTTGAAACAACTTGTGTCTCACACTTAGGGCTTTTGCCATCGTAAGAAGAGCGTAATTTTTGCTGCTTATCAATGCCAATTCAATTGAGCCAAGTTTTAATTGCGGGGCTGGTGTCCTGATTTCGATTTTGCACAACCACAGAACTAAGTCCTCGGTGCGCGGCCGACCCCATGAAATTTTCATTCGACAATTAAGCAAATTGATTTACCGTAAGTTGGCCGCATTCACACACATTCACGCATATACATGTACACTGCTAGCAATGTTGAGGGCAGAAAGCACTTTAAAGGCACTGAAAAAGCTGGCAGGGGATGACTGCGTTGGCGTGACTTGCAGCAATTTCAGGATGGCTTTCGCATATTGTACAGATTTACCTTAGTGCCAGCAGACCGCTGACTGCTTTAGGGGTTTTATGGGGTCGTTTTTTTTAGTGTTTTTTTCAACGCAAAAACCTCGCAGCCAGCTAGTTTTTTTGGCTTGTTTGCAGTTACACTTCCGGCTGCTAAAATTCTGGCCAAGGTGTGGTGCCGGCACTGCGTCCTTACTGTCAGAAGTGGAGGCCGCAGGCAGTGTGTGAGCATAGTTCGTGTTCATTATAAAACTTTTACATAATGTGCTGGCAAAAAAGTGAACTTTCCATTTTTGCATATTTGTGCAGACTGTGGCTGTCCAAGTTTGAATTCACATTATTGGTTATTTTATGCACATTTCTTGTAATTACTTCGAAAAGAAATTAGTGAAATTCGTTTTTTTCGCAGTTGGCATGAGTTTAAAACATTTACATAGTTTTCTACATTTCTCATTTTCACTCAGTTCGCATGTCGATTAATGCTCAATGCTGGCACTTTTTGTTGGCTTCAAGTTACTTGTAATAATTTCGCCTATAAACAAAAAAAAAAGCGGCAAAAACACAACATTTGTCCAACAATGTTGGCATGTTGGTAGCACGAACATTGCATGCCAAATCGATGCAGAAATTTTAACGTTTTAAAAATGCATTCAATGAACTGAAACATAGTCAAAGTGCTGGGTAACAATTGCCAAGTGCCAAGTCAAAACATTTGAATGTAATAGACGGAAAAATGTGTATTAGAGGGAAATTTTGTGCTTAAAGAAAACTGAATGAATGGGCGTGGCAATAAAATGTGGTACATGAGTTTTTTTTAATTTTTCAAATATGTTATTTTTTCCTCAAATAACTTTTGCTGATCCATTTTGAAATTAAGTTTGCTTAAAACAACAGCAATCCTAAGGTTTATTAATACATTGACTTATAACTGGTACTGGTAGGGATCCAACAGGGTCCATGTGCAGCAGACTTGGTCTGCCAGCGAACCTAACCTAACCTAACATTACATTCACATTGGAAATGTGCTTCCATTTGTCCTAATTGTGACGCTTTACGTGCTTTGCATCAATGATAAAGCTGCGCAAAGTCATAAACTAAAAGTTAAAATGCAGTGTTTGAGTTAATTTAACTTCCAAGTGGATCGTGTTGATTTTATAAATGTGTGGTGTGAGGGAAAATTGAGGACATTTCGCATAGCAAAAGCCGGAAGTGGAACATCTTAAATATGCATAAACAACCACTAAACCATTGAGTGAAGTTTTAAATGCATTCGTATGTAAATGTAGCAGTTGAAAAATACAGGGTGTTTCATTGATGACATTCATTGAGGGTCTCTACTGCATTTCCATAATGAGAAAAAATTCAGCCTAAACCTTTGTCAATTCTTATAAACGGTAAATAATCAGATAATTCAATTTGCAATCAAATGTTTCAGATCTTTGGTTTTGTATTGTCAGACTACAAATAAATCTACTATACTTTTGATGCCACTAGTTCAATGTGAAGAAATGCAAAAAGGGTCTGAACAACAAAAGACTCGATGATATTATCGACAAAATTGACAAAACCTCACACAACCGGTTTGTGACAAATGAAATTCACACAAATGCAGAAAAAAATAAATATTAATAATGCGAAACAGATAAGACGGCTTTTAGTTGAAGTGAACAACACAACGAACCCAACCCCAAAACATGAGACAATAAATAAAACGGCCGCTTTGCTAAAACATGAAATGTGAATTATGTGAATGAAACGCATACAACTACACACACAACAGAGTACTATACTGTTAGGACAATTTACTTATAGACTGGGAGTAAAAAATTATTCTCATATTTTTGGTTGCCTGAAGAAACAATGTGCTGCACGTTCCGAGTGTTTGGTGTAAACAAACATGTTGTGTATAGAGGAGCGAGCAAATTTGTTGCTACTGGGGTGGACGTGCGTACAACACATCGAAAGGTGTACTCGTGAATCTGACGATTAGATAGTTGCGCTGAAAACAGGCGCGTATGAGTGGCGGATATCGTGGGGTGCAGAGTCCGCAAATTGAATTTCGATATATGATGATGATTGATATATTTCAAATACAATTTAGTCATTGTTGACTTAAGTTTGGTAAAAACATTGGTCATGTCGTAGCAATTGGTGCATTCGACAGCAAACCGGCGAGTCAAAACTTTGATTTATTAAGCAGACCAGAGCCACATGATACATGAAAAAGCCAAACAGAAAACTAATCCTTTTTGTAGATTCTTTTTAATTATTATTTACCGAATTTCAGTATAAACATTGATCAAGTTTTAAGAGGGCTTGGACTTTTAGCCAAGGAGTCAAAATTTTGTTTTATTGCACAGCGAAGACATGCAGGAATCAAGACAAAGTTATAACTCTTCTCAAACTGGAATATATATAACGTCAAAGTAAGAAATTGAAACCTTTGGAAACAACTGGAAACTGTATGTTATTTCGAGATATGTGTAGAGATCTAAGACATCAGTTATAGAATTAAGCATTCACTCTTCATTGGACTGTCGTCAGTAACAAATATTGAGGCATGGAATCAATGATCAAAATTTGAATCTTCGGTAGTTTTTTGACAATGTTGCCAGATACCAGAAATTGTATCTTAAAAAAATACTGAAATTTCCTCCGAAAAGTTGAAAAAAAGTTGAAATTAAAAGGAATTAAACTTCGATAAAACAAAAAAAATATATTCATATAAAGTTTTTTTAATGCAGCCTTTTTGTTATTCATCTTCAGCTTAACAGCAGAAACTTAACAAAAACAAAACAAATAACAAATGAATTAAACAAAAAGTGATATTTTTGGAGAGATTTCGGGATTTTGATGTGAGAACGAGATAGAACGAGCTTACATTTTGTAATCTTAATACTTTTTAACACAACAGGGTGCTTTGACTATTCAAATAGTTGCCAAAATATGTTTTGTTGCCAGTGTTCCTAATACATCATACTTCGTTATCCAAATATCTCCCAAAATTTCGCTAAGGATTCGAAAAATCCCCTAACATAAAATATGAATCTCCTAAACTTAATCCTAAACAGTTCTTCCTCCTAAAAATTCTTCTAAAAGCCAAGAATCTCCTAAATCTAGGAGACAATCTCCTGATCTGGCAAACTGTTTTTTGACATCTTTTTAGTCTTCTAATCGATATATTTTACTTTTCTATTACAAATTTGTTCCTATAATCTTCTCAGATAGTCTTTTTAAACTTTCAACCCCTTCTTAATTTACTTTTCAATTAAAATTAATAAAATGTTGGCGCATTTACCCATGAAACCGTTCCCTGAGTGTTGGTCTTATTAAAAAGATGAGAAGAATCAAGTTTGATATCTGAAAAAGTCGTGAGTCTAATTTTCTGTCGCTATAAGGATTCATTTTTCTGAGACCAATTGCGTGTTTTTCTATAATTTTTTTAATTTATATGAATTAATTTAATTAATTTACTTTAATATAATTTAATTTAATTACCTAAAAAGTCAAAATTCTAAGAAAATGTTGTTCTTTTACTTTTTCTATAAGAAAATTTTGTTTTTTTACTTAATTGCTTCTATAGCAAATTTTTGTTAAGACTTTCTCCATGAGACCAAATGCATGTTTTCCTATAATTTTTTATAATTTTTGAAATTTTTGCAAAGCTATTTTATTGTATTTTGCAAAAACATGAACAATTTTAAACCAAAATTTTTGGATTTGGAATATGAATTAGAAATTTTAATTAAAATTTGAATTATTAGAATATACCATAAAGTAATTTAATTTAATTAATTTACTTTAATATGATTTAATTTATTTACCCAAAAAGTCAAAATTCTTACAAAATTTTATTCTATTACTAAATTCGTTCTATAAGAAAATTTTGTTTTTTACTTAATTGCTTCCATAAGAAAATTCTGTTAATACTTTCTCCCCCTTGGTGGGACAGTTCTTTGTTTGTTCTGGTTTTGCCATAAATTGTTGGCTTAACTCAGGGTGGATTGTTGAATGGATTGTTTTAGCGCCTGGTTTGTGGTTGGCACCCTCCCCCCCCCCCTACTCCCACCCAGTCAGCCGATAGCAAGGTGTGTTAAGTGTTGTTTGTGTCGGACGACAGTGTGTCTGTGTGGTTAGCGACGTCGTTGTCTGTCGCATGTTTAACAATTCATTAAACTTAGTTGGAGCTGGTGTGGCGCACATTGTTGTTGTAGTTTTAGTTGCTGTTTGCTGTGTCTATTAATGTGTGCGTGTGTGTCTTAGTCATTCTTTCAGGCACTCATTCAATCCCGTAGTCAGTCAGTCATTCATTTGGCGCAGTCGTTAGGCATTCGCCAGTTCATTCATGCATTCACTTGGATTTGCTGTTTCTATTTGTTGTTGCTGTACTATTATTATTAGTGCTGTCTGTGTTGCTGTTGTTGTTGTTTGATATTGTATTGTGGTATTTTCCCTCCCATTCGTCGCTGGTTGTTGTTGTTTTTACTTTATGCTTTATACACTTTTGCGGCATTTGAGGCTTTTAATTTTTTGTTGGTTCCATTCGAATTTAGTCGGTGGAAAACTGGCGAATCGCTTTGAGCTGCCTGTCGAGCGGCTATACGCGCATAGTGTGACAGACCTGGGGCAGTGTCCGGTGCGGCTCACGTGTGCCACGAGTAGTGCGGTGCATAGTCGATTCGCCAATTCGTTGCATTGCAATCGAAAGCAGTGAGCGGTCGTCGGTTTCGTTTGCGTTTTTTCGGCTAGAAAAGTGCGTTTGCTGTTCGCAGCCAGTGACGGGCAGTGTTTGTGTTTTTGTTGTGTTTGTGTTGTTGTGCGGCATTGCACCATTAGCTGTGCACACAAAGTTGGCCCCGCTGCACAACTGCAGCCGCCGGGCAACGTTTCGGGGCAATAAGGTGGCCGTGTGCCGCCCGCTCGGTCAGACGGTCGCTTGTTTGTTCGGCCGCTTGGCGTTCGGGACGTTATCGTTGCGGTCAGTTTTGCTGTGAAACAAATAAAAAAAGACCAACTTTTTATTGATAGATTGCATGTTGGCGATTTCCGTCGTGACCTGCGTTATGCAAAATGTTAAAGAAAACTAAACAAATGCTAAAAACGTAAATAAATGAGTTGAGTATGCAAAGGTTGTCTGCGAAAAACAATACAATGTGCGCCCTCTGTGTGTGTGTGGCTGACTGCCTGTTGAATTCATGTGTAAAGTGCTCTCCGATTCTCTCGTCAAGTGTTGTTACTTATTAATTTGATTGCTGCCAATTAAAGAACAATTAACATATCCTAACTTAACCTCAAAAACCATAAGTAAATTCCATTAACTACACAAAAGTGCCGCAATTACAATTCGACTGCGCAGAGTAGCGACATTCCGATTGCCATCGCTGCCAAATGTGCGCTTGCGTAACTGCTACAACAACAACAACAACAACAACAACAAAAAACCAACCCATTCAAAATTCAAAAATCATCGCCAATCGTCTCAAATTTTGCAGCAAGTAGCAACAGTGACGGCTGCTTGAGTTGACGGCATTTCGTGCGGCTTAAATCAATTTTCAAATTTCTCAGCACCGCATCCTCGAGCGAGTCGCTGCTACGCATTTCATACGCGCGCACGTCACCTGCATCAACTGTCCCAGACACGCCACCACACAGACGCGGCTGCTGCGCGCAATCGGGAATCAGCCTCACTCAGACTCACAGCGGCACGCATCATCATCCTGCGCGTCGATGGCGGCCGTGGCTCGACTATGGCTTATGTAATCTGGAAAATATTTATGAAGCAATATTTGCGTTTTCGTTTCGATGCGGCCACCGCTCCGGCCGCACTGCTGCTGCGACACCACCCGCCGTACGCGGCCGCAATCGAGTCGGTGAGTCGGCACAAAGGAATTAATGGAATCGATTGCCTTGCTGTCTGTCTGTTTTGGTTGCATGCACCGCGCAGCACAATTTGCACACAGAAACAGTCAGACAGACAGACGAACGAACGAACATATTTACGTGTATTTGGCTAAGCTTCTCCACTATGCAAAACATGCGAATTTATTGCATTTTGATGTTCATTTGCGCTGCTTTCGATTGCTGCCTTGTTGTCGATTTGTTCTTTTTTATTTCGATTTCGTTTTTTATTGCTGTGTGTGGTTTTTTGCAGCTGTATTAGTCACACTGGCAGCAATGCATATTGGCTTTTAATTATTGCACGCTAGTTGTATATGAAAACGAAACGAAACAGATTTGAGGCTGTTTTATTGTTTTATCTCCCGCAATAGTCGCAAATCGTTGCCGACAGTCTGGTACAGTCATTAGCTTTGATTTACAGCAGACAGCAATTAACATGCCTCAAGCAATTGCTGCTGCTGCCCGCATACATGTCACACACACATACACACCCACACACATATATATATCTGGGCAATTATATGCCTCAGCGGCTGTCAGTTGGCTGCAATCATGTGATACTTGTGCCCACAATAAGCAACGTGTGAGATCGCCGCACAGATAGAATGAGCAGCTAATGAGAAGATTTGCATTGATTTGCATTAACAATTAGCCAAGAAAACACATTGTGCGTGACTGTCATGACTTTCCTCCAGAACTAGGCTCTAGTTTGTAGCTTCTAATTGGCTTAGGAGTAGCGGAATATCCTTCTTACTTGCTTACTTACTTACTTGATAACAAGGTTCAACCTGCCGCCAAAGCTCTCTCCAGGCGCCTTCCATAGTTGGTCACACCAAGCGATAGTAGGACAATCTCAACTTGGTCCTTTCACCGGAGACACGGACTACCTCTTCGCTGTCGATGTGCAACTATTACTACGAACACTTTTTTCGCCAAAGCTTTATTGTCTATACGGAAGACATGGCTAGTGAACGTCCATATCTTTAAGCTTACTCTAACGAATCAGTATCGCGAAATTGCAATACCGAGGGACACAATCTCACTAAACTTCAGTTTCGTTAAAAGAACTTAGTAAAAAAAAGGAACTGTGTACGTATATCGGAAACATATCTGATAGACCAGCATATGATATCCTGGTATGCAGATGGTTCCTTAACGGAGGAGGGTACCGGGATAGGCGTATACGGGCCGAGGATAAGATACTCGGAACCTACGGGAAAACACACCCATATTTTCCAGGCGGAAATATACACCATTCAATGGTTTACTTATTTCAATCTGGTGAGGACATACTGAAACCGAAAGATTGCTATCCTCTCCGACAGCCAAGCGGCAATCAGGGCTCTAAGATCCTACTAGGTGTCCTAGAAACTGGCTCTGGAGTGCCTTGAGAAGCTGAACGAACTTGGACGTTACAACCAGGTCTATGTACTTGGATTCCGGGCCACACTGACATTGAAGGCAACGGGAACGGGCCAACGAACTGGCAAGAACGGGAGCTTTCACATCTTTTTTCGGCCCAAAACCTTTTTGTGGTTTGGGAAAAAATAGCTTCTTCTATTCTAACGAGAAAGGACGAGACAACAAGAAGGAACCAATACTGGGAAAATCAATCAGGTTTCGAACATTCCAAGATGGTGGTTATTGGATCCTACGACAGGAAAAGATTCGAGGATTGCATGACCGTATCAAAGAATAATCTAAGGATTATGACGGGAATGCTAACGGGGCATTGTAGACTGAATTATCATTAAGCTAAACTAAGAATCCGTGAAAACGGGTATTGCAGCTTCTGTTTTCAGGAAAACGAGACTGCAATACAGAAGGAGTGCGTCGTTAAAAATTGTGACATTCAATTTTTCTAATAACTTCGTTAATACAAATTCAAATTAAATTTTCTTTGATCAGGTGAGCCATGAAAACTTTGTCATTGAATAGCTTATGCCCATTTATAGCATTGAATGAGTATTTAATGATAAAATGGTAATGATAAAATGAAAAAATGATGCTAAATGATAAAATTATAAAATTAACAAGGAAAAATGAAAGCCCTCATGAGGGATATTCCAGAGAAAGTTAGAAAATTTACCATTAAAAATTTATTATAATTTTTTTCTAATAAATTCTAAAATCTACATAAAAGACATGCTATATAAAACCAGACTTTTCAAATATTGGACTAGTGGTTGCTGAGATATTTTAATTTTTCGATGTCACAATTTTTAATGACGCACTCCTTATACTAGGAGAATGCCCTGTACTCATGCATTAAAGAAAGAAACACCTGGACTATCTTATACCAGATACAGACTGGGTATCCAGTGGTCTAGGAAGTATACTAAACTTTCTCTTGGATACTGGACTCACTGATAGTCTTTGAAACCCAACAAAGGGGCACAAAAGATCTACAGGTTGCAGTGCATTATAGAGCTCATTGTTGGTTCGCATTTGATAGTTCTTGCCAATACGAACAGCACCGAAGATTTTGCGGGATATCAGCTCAAGATATCCTGATACTATTGGGTAGTGAATCCGCTCTTAGAGCTCTCCATGCAATTTTAATAATATCAAACACTATTCTGAGCTGTAAAAAATCTTTTAAATAGGCCGCTTCATATTCACCTTAACTGGGTTCCGGTACATAGGGACATACCAGGCAAGCTGGGTAAGGTTCTTCAAAAAGCCTCAACATTAGGTATCACTCTTTTTACCTGTAAGCTTTGTACTCATACAAGATTTATCCCAGAATCTATCCTAAGATAGGCTGAAGGCAATGTAGGATCTACTGCGCGTTACATTTGGTCAACCTTAAGCTTTTGTCATTTCAGATGACTTGTCTCCCTAAATAGGGATCTGACCAGAATCATGTTTGGTGTTCTGATGGGTCACTGTCTAATTGACAACCACGTTTGTTAAACGTAAATTTTGTTGTGGTTGTATGGACAAAGAAGAGGAAAAATAAAATGTACATCCCCTTCTATGCACATGTCCTGTTTTATATAGAAGAAGATTCTGGGTAACTTCTTCTTTGAAAGTCTAGAGGATCTAGTCGACAAGACTATTTACAGTCTACTAGGATTCGTAAGTAGCTCAAATTGGTTCAATGAGTGGGCTCTATGTTCGGTTGTTTTGTAGTATTACAATGGATCTTCATGACCCAAGTGGGCTCCGCCGCCAACCTTAAACTTCTGTTGTTCCAGCGAGCTTCTTTCTTTAAAAAGGGACCAAATCAGAACTTGATTGGGCTTCCTCGTTGTCGGAGCTAGTATGGATCCAGAAAGAACAAGAAAGTGCAGTTCAACTTCTATGTTGCCAGATTCCTGAAATGACTTTCTCCTAAATCTTAAAATATACAGAATTTTCCTCCCAAAAATAAAAAATTATTCCTAAAATTTGTTTATACATAATTTGCGTATTTTTAAAGGAATTAAACTTCTCATTAAAAATAAAAATTAATACATTTAATATTTTTAATGCAACCGTTTTTTATTTATATTCAGCTTAACAACAAAAACAATAAAACAAAAATAAAACATATAACAAGTGAATTAAACAAAAAGTGTCATTTTTGGTGGGATTTCATTGTGACAGCAATAAGTGGGAACGAGATAGAATGAACTTATATTTTGTAAGCTTAGAAATTGTTAACACAATAAAAAAAGGATACTTTGACTATTAAAAAAGTTGCCAAAATATGTTTTCTTTCCAGTGTTCCCAAAGCATCACATTTCGTTATCCGAAAGTCTCCCAAAAATTCACTGAGGATCCGAAAAATCCCCTAACATAGAATATAAATTTCCTAAACTTTCTCCTAAACAATTCTTCTTCCTAAAAATTCTCCTAAAAGGCCAAGAATCTCCTAAATCTAGGAGGAAATCTCCTGATCTGGCAACACTGACTTGTCCCGCATTATTCAGAAGAAGAAAGACTCAATTGGACAACTTCTTCTTTTTCTTCTTCTTCAATCTAAAGGATCTAACTCAACTATTCACAGTCTTCTTGACTACGCAAGGAGCTCAAACTAGACTGTTTTACCATCCATCGAGTCTCTAAACTGAACACAAATGACATGTTTACACTTTTCAGTCAATGAAAATTTCCATCCACATCTCGTGAGCAAACATTTCGTATGTAAACTTGCTAGTAAAATCAACAAACAAACAAATCGACAACAATTTACTACGATTGTAATTTCATTCAAAATCGACGAGAAAACAATTACAAGGCCACGTTTATTGGCCATTTTTGAAGCGATAGCAACAGCAAAGCGTTTCGGAGTTAATTGCAATTGCGGCTCATAAAACATTTCACCACTATCACCGTTCACGTTCGGTTGATGGCAGTATCGCTGCAGCTGATAGTGGCAATCGCGAAAAGTAAAAGATGCCATATTTCATTTGCAAGTGTTAAATTGTCGATATTAATTGCCGGCTGCGGCGGCCATCGTTGGCGCCGGTGCCGCTACTGTTGCCGCTGCCGTTGCAGTTGCTGTGCGAAGAAGCGGCGGCCATTGAAATGGCGCACATTCGGCAGCGGCCGTGTGCAGTATTTATTAATAATATTTATCAGTGGCTCATTTGTTGGAGCTAATAAAGCGCGGCCAGTGCAAATTATGGCGCGCCGGCGCAGTTGGCTGGCACGGCCGGCTAATTGCAACACACGCGTTCGCTTGAGCGCCGCCACCGTTGCAGTTTTTGGCGTTCGGTGCGCACTTTAAATGCGCTGCACACGCTCACATCCGCCGCCGTCGTCGCCGTTCGCTGGCAGCTTCCGCTGTGCGCGCAGCCGTCAAGTGGCGCTTGGCAGTTGGCGCGAGTACGTGCCAACTGCTGCGCACGAATGCTGCATTATTTTATTGTAATTATTATTCATAAGCTGGGCGCATTTAAATTAAAAGAAAATTGCAGGAAGACGAAAATTCGAGTTCAAATACGCGAAATCGCTGTAAAATGTGCGCCACTCACGCATTGCATGGGAAACTTTGCAAACAGTCAAGTGGCCAAATCGAATGCGTGCAGGACTCGCATACATTTTCTTCTTTTTTTTTAAATAATTTTATATTTTTCATATTCATGTTTTGCCTACCTGACTTGAAAAATTTCACATGCAAATTTGTTGCAAATTCATGCAAAGGTTAAAGTTTTATTAACATTGTTTGCCGCGTCTCGGCGTTATTAGCATAGAAATTCCACGTAGTGCATGGCTGCGATTTTTATTTAAATGGGAATTTATAACAATTGCTATGTGCTCCGCCCACGCCAAAGTTGAATAATTTACGCTGTGTTGTGTGCAAGTTGCGCGGAAATGTCGACGAGCGCAACAACGCCGCGAATTGTGTTGCAGTGTTGAAGCGCCGAAATTTCCTCAATGAAAGTGAAATAAATTTTGCAATTGCATGTGCAAAACATGTGTGTTTGTACATACATACATACAAGAGAGTATGTGTACAAGTATATAGACGTACCGTTATAAATTGCAGTTGAATTTGTTCGAATACATTTGGATTTGTTGCATAAGTTTCTGTGTTTGCAAGAATTGGAGGATTCAAACAGCATCAGTCGAGGTTCTTCTTGAACTTACACCTCTTCATTTACACTTTTACACACTCAAACAATCCCAGGCAAAGAGGGTTATCTTGCGAATGACTGATGTTCATATCGGGTCTGAAGGATTCCGAGTCGTAAGAAGATTGATAACACAGGGCAACAAATTTCGACTTTGTGTTGGCTTTTCTGGGTTTGACATCAAATCTAGGGTAATTAGGGACCGCTGATTTCGAATCTGCAAACCGTTTTTAAAACTTAGTTTCGATTTTCGCAAAAAATGGGCGTTTCACTTTTTCGGATTTCCCCTGACTTTTTTCACGTTTTCAATTGTATTTTCTAAATCAACGAACCGGTTGACATGGTTTTCTCTTTGTGGCATTTACAACACCTCACGGCTTCTTCTCCAATGTAATTTATTTTTATGAGTTTTATAATTCCGCGGGATTGGACCTCAAAGTCGAAAAATGTGGAATTTCATGGCGTTTTATTTAATGTTGAAAAATATGCACCTTTTTTGTAAATCAATTATCGAGTTAATTGGTTTGAAATTTGCGTGCAAAGACTCGGGTCCCTTCTAGTTGATTCATATATCAACGAAAGGCAAAAGAGTCTCAACAAGATTTCTTAACATTATGCCGCCTAATCAAGAATTTCAGAACATCGATTGGTATTAATTTGAAATCGTCAAGTCTCCAATATTAGCTGAATTTTAATAAACTTAAATTCTTCAAAGGTTATGCACGCTGATGTTAATATGTCTCTACATTGCCACCAATTTCTCATTTTAAGCCACAATTTTATGCGCTCAAAATTGCTCTCAAAAATTCAACAAAAAATTACCGTTAAAAAAAATAATGCACTTTATTTATGTGTTCGTTTAAACAGCTACATAATTTTCTACCCATTCCAATGCAAAATTAATGACCAGAAATTTTTGGTGGCGCACAGCGGGACGTCAAGTGCGCGCTGCCAACAAGCCGCCAACCGCCCGAGTGCAAATGAACATGTAAACTGGTTAATTGCAGCAACGCGAGCGGAGGCTCAAAAAATTTGTATATGGGACATGGCAGCAAAAACACCAACAACAACAACACTTGTATACACCAAAGCTGAGGCATCGAAAATTGCGTGCAAGCGTAACAATTGCGAGACACTGCGAAGCGCATCGTTCACGGAAGTTGTGTATCCTGCGCGCCAAATTTGGCATTGCTTAAGCACGGACACACCCTGTGCGTGCGTGAGTGAGTGCGTGCGTGCGGGTCAAAAGTGGAACAGGAGCGTATGTAAATGTGTAATAAGTGTGATGTGTTTATAAGGTTGGCGTGTGGCAGACACACAACCAGACAGACAGAAAGACAGACAGATGGGCGAAAAGACAGGCGGAAGACATCAAAAGGCAGCAAAATTGCGGTGGGGTTTGTTAATTGCGGGCGGTATGCGTCATAATATGGAAATTCATGGTGCCAGTGGGGGGTGCAAAGGATCAACACACACACACACATACACACATATGTTACTGAATCTGTTTCGGCCCAAGTCGAAACCACAATGTTTCGATCGCGGCGGAGCGGTTAAATAAAAATCGATGGGAGTTCGGTTTGGGGTGTTTATTCGTAAACGTACGGATAACAAGTGTCACAAGAAACGTTAAACGATACGAACGGCCGTAGCCGGGGAGTAGAAAATAGGGGGAACATGAGTACAAAGGGAGAGGGAAAGATTGGGATTGGAGATGGGATCGACGAATCACTAATACAGCACAGTACATCTGTACATCGCGCCCGCCATTGCATATTGCAATTATATAGGGGTGCCGGGGTCACGCTCAGGGTTACGGCGCACGGCTGGCTGGTGATGATTTGGCGGTGATGCGCGGCTGCCTGGCTGTAGGTTGGGCTGACGGCTGGGGGTTTGTCGCCGTTTCACGATGCCGGAGCGCTGGGGAGTGCGCTGAGGGCCTCTCTGCTGCCTAGGCTCGGTACGGACGTGCGGGGCCGTCAAGGGGGCACCTGCTGCGAGGGTCGCTAGCACTGGATCTGCAAAAGAGAGTTCAGATGTTGTAAATGATGATGTTGACATCGTTAGTTGGTGTGAACGGTTTGTCAAGCGATGGGGTTCGCTTGAGTTGCCGTCAGAGGAGTGAAGGCGCTTAGAACAGGTCGCACGGGAATGGCGACTGACTCGGACCCGGAATGGGTGCGCTCGAGTTTTGTTGTATGGGGGGGTGCAATGTGGAAATGCGAGGGGGCTGCAGTTTCCATCAATTGCTGTGCATATTGACGCGTGGCGCTGAGCCAACGCTTGTTGTGCAGCCTTTTTCGCAGTCTCATTGGGGGCGATAGCCATCCTGCGGGGGGCAAAACGTTTGGCAACGAATGGGGGTTTCTGCCATTTTGAGTTTGAGTGTGCAGGGATGGTGGGTTCCGCATGATTTGCCTTTATTTCCTTGAGTGGAAACCCTACGGGATTGAGGGCGGCATTCACGTCAGAAAGGGGTTCCTTTAGAGTAGGAAGGTTTTCTCGAAGGGCGGGACCAGTGTGCGTATGGTGAGGTGGCACGGCGACATTTGTCAAATATGATGACAGGGTTACTGGACCGCTTAATATCCAACCGAATACTGTCTGTTGAGCGAGTAAGCTGCCACATACATTTCGGTGGAAACCTTCGAGTATGATCTGCGGGATGAGATCACTGCCAATCACTATATCGATCTGCGCTGCCTCGAAGGGGTTGGGATCAGCAAGATCTAGCGTGGCAAAAGCGTTCAAATTTGGGGGGTTTATTTTGGAAGGGGGGAGAAATTCCGTTAACTTTGGAAGTACGATTGCTTGCACGGGGAGGTTTGTGCTCGTTTTAGGGACTGCCAATGTCAAGAAGCAGATATGGTTGGCGGTTTTCACAATCTGTCCACCCATGCCCGAGATCTGGAGGTTAGATTTCTCGATTGGCAATTTTAAGCGTCTCTGGACCTTCGAGGAGACGAAAGTGCGCTGAGAGCCTTGATCGATCAACGCTCGAACTCTGAACAACTTTCCTAAATGCATAATGGACACCATTGCCGTAGGCAGAAGGGATTGGGTGCCATTATTTGAGTGAAGGGCTGGTACGGGGAGCGTACTTTGCCTTGAAGATGTGCTGAGGTGCGCATCGGAAAGGGGAGAATTAATGGTGGAGTTGTTGCTTGGTTGTTGGATAACCGTTGAGACCAGAGAAGTTGTCGACGGTGATCGATTGGGGGATTGAGTGGGTTGCGCATTGCCTTTGGGGAGATGAAGCATGGAATGATGCTTTTTCTGGCAATATACGCATGTGAAATTGCTTGCACAGTCCTGAATTTGGTGAGATGTAGCAAGACAATTCACGCAGATCTTGTGCTTTTTCACAAATGCTAATCGACTATGGGGGGTGAGCCTTTTAAAGCTTTGGCAAGTCCGTATGGAATGATTTGCGTTGCAGAGCTTGCACGCGAAATCCTTTTTCACTTCAGTGTGAAAATTTAGGGATCTGGGGGGTCGGACATTGGAAGATGAGGATTGTGGTTTCGACTTGGTAGGCCGAAAGAAATTCAGCCGTTCCATTACCTCGTATCTGCAGGTCAGAAACTCATTCATTTGTGACCAGGGGGGCAGATCCTTCCGGGATGTCAATGACTGCTCCCATAAAGCTAAGGTAGCTTCGGGCAATTTGGAGGAGCATATATATACCAACAGCGGATCCCAATTGTCAGTGTCTACGGCCTGAGACTTGAGAACGGACAGACAATTGTTTATAGAATTCTGGATCCGCTGTAATGCCTCACTATTTTCGGTGTGGGCAGGAGCGATATTCAATAGAGATCGAATTTGGCTGTCAACGAGGATGCGTTTGTTTTCATATCGGGAACTTAGGGCTTCCCACGCGAGTCTGAAATTCTCATCGGTTAGAGCGTATTGTTTAACAATAGCACCGGCTTGGCCTTGCGTTTTGTATCGGAGGTGATACAATTTTTGGGCTGGAGTGAGCTGGGGGTGGTTAATGTATACCGCAGTAAACATGTCCCGAAAGGACGGCCACTGCTCATAGCCCCCGAAAAATGTTTCGGTGTCGCAAGGAGGAACTTGGAGGCAAATGTAGGAAGTATTTGCTGGTTCTAGGAGTTGAACCGGTTCCATACGCGTAGCAGGCTGGGGGGACTGAGATTGGAGCATCTTAATGATGTCCAACATCTTAGCCATGCACAACTCGTATTGGTCTGTGCAGGCGTCGATCTTTTGTCTAGCCGACTCTTTGAAACCGTCGGGCTGGCTGTTGTCCTCAGCAAGGAAGACTGCCTGATGTGCGCGCATTAGCCTCTCCCATTGGGCTTGCAAATTTTTTTGCTTAATTTGGACCAGTGATGTGGTCAAATCCTCAATGGGAGCCGATGAAAACGCTGTGCATAATTGCACGAGTCTCTCGGACTCAAAACCAAATGTGGCAACACTGGGATCGGTTGCTTTGGGACTAGGGGGCTTGGAGCGAGTTTTGAGTGCCTCGCGAGTGACAGGAACTGTCAAATGTGCCTCAGTCGACTTTGAACATCTTGGAGAAGGAGACTCCGTTTTGTTTATTTGACGCTTAGGGGATCGCTCAACAGGCATTTTAATGGCTTAAAAAAGCTCGAAAGGGGGTTTAAAATTCGTTTGAATATAAATATAAGGTTTATGGGAAATAAACCGGAAGTTTTACCGCGTCCGCGCGAACGATAATTAAAGAATGGGGAAAAATACACGAAAGTGTAAACAATTTTCAATACGAATTTGTATTTCTGTTGAGGATCAAAGTTTACAATTGTGTGTGTAAACGCGTCGAGAAATTTGTATATATATATTGGGAATAAACTAAAAATATTGAAACAAGAATTTAGGAAATTATTAATAAACAACAAATTTTTTAATATAGTCAATGTATGTATATATTAGTGAATTAGTGTTTTCGTGCTATAATAATTAATTCTTATTATAGTTTGTATTAGGGGACCAAACAATAATGGGGTGAACGCTTAAAAAGTTTTGAGTACAGGTGGGTTGTTTTTGTCCCACCGTATTTACTTGGGGTGACAACAGCCGTGCACTGAGTGTCTAAGTGCAGCACTATTGAAAATTATTCAATGTGCTGCGAAAATAGGCTACTCGTCCCACTGTATTCGAGTTTGCTTACTTCTGCTAGCGAGAGTTTGGAAATTGCTTAGGCAGAAGTGCGAACACTTGGAAGCAGCAGCGGGAGTGCTCGCTGCTCAGTGCTTGCGTACGTCGCACAAAAACAAAACACGAAATTGCGTACAAGTGGGAGTGTGGGAATGCAGCGGGAGAAATGCTGCACTAGAACAGTGCGTCTTTGCTGGCTGCAGCTGAGATTTTGCTGCTTCGGCAGCGAAGGTCGCACAAAAGAGACGGCGAAAATGTACAAAGCGCCGAATTATGTGCAGTAGCGGAATTGCTTACTGCACTGCGCTGTTTTGTACTAAGGGAAATATGCACGCGATAAGCGGGGTACCAGAATGAAAATTTTTATTCTGGATTTTGGGGGGTGGGTATATATTTGGGGATATATATATTTATAAAATGTTCCGCTTATCTGTTTTGGGCCCCGTGCCCGAGATTGAGGATCTCCTCTCTTGCTGTGGTCCGCTCCTGTGTTATGATGCTGTTGCTTGTGCTGCTGTTGTTTGTGCTGTTCTTCTCTGTTGGTTTTTTTTTTTTTTGCGTCGTGGGTGTGTGTTGTTGTTTTGCTGTGCGTATTTTTGGTGTTGTAAGTTTCTGCACTCACTGTCTATGTGTCGCTGTTGTTTCTTTCTTTGTTTTTTGTTTTTGATTTAAATTTTTGAATTTTGTGCACTTTTTGTAGGTATGTATTTTTGTGACACCTTTTGGTTTTTTTTTTTGTGGTTATTTCGTTTGGTTTTGTCTCTTCTCACTGCGCACTGTTAGTAATTTGTTTGCACATATGTATATGTATTTGTTTGTCACTTTTCCACTTGTCATTAGTTTTGTGGTACTCATGTATGTTTGTTTTTTTTTTGTTCACTTCGTGTGTCTTTTCACTTGCAGTTTTCCACTTGTCAATTGTTTTGTATTTTGAAATTGTTTAATGTTCACTTATGTTAATTGTTTGTTTGTGTATCGCGTCGCGAGTCCGCGATGGCTCGAAGGACCATGTATATTTTCGTGTCGCGGCGGAGCGGATAAATAAAACCACGGAAGAGTTCGGTTTAGTGTGGTGGTCTTTATTATACGACGTACGTGATACAAGTAAATACACGAAACATTAAACGATACAAAGCGGCCGAAGCCGGGAGCAGAGAATAGGGGGAACATGATTACAAAGGGAGAAGGAAAGATTGGGATTAGGGATGGGATCGACGGATCACTATACACAGCACAGTACATCTGTACATCGCGCCCGCCATTGCAGATTGCAATTAGAATGCGTGCCGGGGTCCCGCCTAGGGTTGCGGCGGACGGCTGGCTGGTTTGGCGAAGGACCAATGTTGGGAGACCCGGGTGAAACACTTTGTTTACTAGAGCTGTGTTTTCTTTTGGCTCTGTAAATTTTTCAATTTTCGTGGTTTTAAACCTTTAGTTTTTAGTGATTAGTGCACCGAAAGGTGGTAGAAGTCGCGGCGCCTGGACGACAGCTGCTGAAGTGGGTTCCCGTGGATCAGTTGACAGCTTCTTGGACTTTTTCCCAAAGTTAGGTTGGCTGGTGCAGTGAGTAGAATTACTTTTTTCCTGCTTTTCTGCTTGTTTTCTTTGCGCTCGTGCACAGCAAAAAGCGCAAATCACTTATCAGCGGATAAACAAATATCAGCTGATCAAGTCGTGTTTGGTCGACTGCAATACTACGCACTGCGTTATCGACACTGCTTTACCGACTTAAGAAGCAGAGTTGCCAACTGCTGCGCCGGCAGATCTAGCGCATCATGCCGAAGCCTGCGGCAGGCGAGCCACCGCCGCTTCGGCTGACACGCAGCAGCAATGTGGAAGGTGAAGCGAATATGGACTGCTCACCTTCGGCCACGGTTTTTGCCAAATCGGCTAAAATTCTGAGAACTCCGCCGGTGAAAAATGATGGGGGCACAAGCCCGATGCGAAACGCGGTTATCCCCAACTCCTCGCCGAAGCGTGCAGCCCCCGAACCCTGCGGGTTAAAAGAGCAGGTGGCAGAATTAGAGAGGCTGCTCGGGGAGTTGGGTGCCGAACTTTTCCTAGAGCTGGATCGCAGAACAGTCACCAGAGCTCATAGGAAAATGTTCGGCCTCATACAGGCTCAAATGGTCACGGTGATCGATGAGGTTGTTAAAACCGGAAGCAAGGACCGCACGCTGAGTCACTCCCCCCATCGGCTCTTGCAAAGCGCTACCATCTCTGCCGAACCCAAGCCGGTAGAGCAGCTCAATAAGAGAACGCGTTCAGCAAGCCTAGGGGATACGAGCACTGAGGCCCCATTCGTAACGGTGACCAAACCGGCAAAGAAAAAACGGCGACAGGGAGAAGCGCCGACCCCCTTGCAACCAAAGCCAGCGCAAAAAGCCCGCGCAGCTATACGAAGCCGGCCTGATGCCATAATTCTTCAGGCGAAAGGAGAAACGTCGTACAGCGACATCCTGAAGATGGTAAAAACCGATCCGAGCCTCAAAAACGTTTCGGAAAACATCGTGAAAATCCGCAGAACTGCAAAAGGCGAAATGCTCTTTCAGCTAGCAAAAAACAGCAAGGAAGACACGACCTTGCTAAGCGGTAAAATTGCGCAAGTAGTTGGCGAGCGGGCAGAAATCAAGGCCAAAACCCAAGAGTGTCAGGTTGAACTCCGTGACATAGCTGAGTTCACAACAAAAGAAGAGGTGGCTGAAGACCTAGCCCAAGCGTTCCCCTCGCTCCCTCCCCTTAGTGCGGAGTCGATTAAAAGCATGCGAGCTGCGCATGGCGGTACCCTGACCGCTTGCATTAACGTGCCAGCCTCGGTGGCGAATACGCTACTAAAGGCCGGAAAAGTCCGAATTGGCCTCACAATTGCCCGCATACGCGAAAAAGTGGCACATACACGATGCTATCGGTGTCTCGCCCTTGGCCACACCGCCAGAACGTGTCAAGGCGATGACAGGTCCGAATGCTGCATAAAATGCGGAACAAAAGGGCATTTCGCAAAGGACTGCAGTAATACACCGAGCTGCCCACTGTGCAAGGCTGCTGGCGCATCCTACGATCATCGCATCGGGAGTTTCAACTGCCCAGCCGCGCAAAAAGGACCAGCGCGCCCATGAAGGTTCTGCAGTTGAACCTCAATCACTGCGAGGCTGCACAAGATCTTCTGCAGCGCACAGTTGAAGAAGATAACATTGACATCGCGCTGCTGAGCGAGCCGTACCGGGTGCATACTCAAAACTCTAACTGGATTGCGGATTCAACAAAAAAGGCAGCCATTTGGGTCTGTGGTTCTCACGCTGTCGAATCAGCTCCCCGAGCAAAAAGTTTTTATGCCCAGGCCGTCATCAGCGGCATACGCTTCTTCAGCTGCTATTTTCCCCCTAGCTTGACACACGACGCTTTTGAGCATGCACTTGATGTCCTTGTAAACGACGCAGGTGGCAATGTGCCGACTGTGATTGCAGGAGACTTTAATGCGTGGTCAACGACCTGGGGCAGCGCGCGTACAAACAAGCGTGGCGCCGCTCTGGTCATGGCGTTCTCAGCCCTTAACGTGACGCTCCTCAATGTGGGCAATACACCAACTTTTGTGAAGGGCAGCGCATCCTCTGTCATCGACCTCAGTTTTGCCAGTGATCGGCTCGCCCGAGACTCTAAATGGCAGGTGGATGATGCGTTTACGTATAGTGATCACAATGCTATCCGTTTTGAATTACACGTCGCCCCGCGAGTTGCGAAGCAACGCGTAAAACCAGGTTGGCTACCCCACAAACTGGATCGCGGTACCCTAGAGCTCTTGCTCACCGAGCTGATTTTCACTCCACGGCCGAGTTTAAGGAAAAGCATAGGCAGCTTCATTCAACAACTCAAAGACTTGTGTGATGCTACCATGCCGAGGAAGGGTGCTGGGGTCCACAAGAAGCCAGTATACTGGTGGAATGACGACATAGCGGCCCTCCGCGCCGACTGCCTCCGGCTGAGGCGGCTACAACAGCGCGCTGTCAGGCGTGATAGGCCGGACATGTACAGAACGGAACTGAAACGCAAAAAATCTGCTTTGCGCAAGGCAATTAAGGCCAGCAAAAAGAAAACGTTCAGTGAACTCGTTGAGCAGGTTGAAGATAACCCATGGGGAAATGCTTACAAGATTGTAGTAAAAAAACTGGGACAGCAGAAACCCCAGCCGCCATCATGCTCTGCGATGCTGAGACGAATAGTTTTCACACTATTTCCCCAATCTCCCCCGCGTCGTCAAAGCCTCTTTCCCCGGACCTGCGGCGGCGACAGCTTTGAAGACTTCTCGATAGATGAGGTCCTTGCTGCGGCGCATAGGCTTAAAGCCAACAAAGCGCCAGGCCCCGATGGCATACCAAACGCCTTACTCAAGGCAGCAATCGTCGCAAAACCGCAAGTTTTCTCTGACGTTTTCTCATATTGCCTACAAACCGGCATTTTCCCATGCTGCTGGAAAAGTCAGCGCCTAGTACTCCTGCCCAAAGCAGGGAAATCTCCTGGCGATGCATCTGCCTACAGACCACTCTGTATGCTTGATACCATGGGTAAACTCTTTGAAAGACTTCTCTGTGTCAGGCTAGAGCAATACACAGAAGGCCCAAATGGTCTTTCTCCACTCCAGTTCGGCTTCCGCAAAGGCCGTAGTACTGTCGATGCCATAGCTGCAGTGGTCGACATCGCCGCGAAGGCAATTGAAGGAAAGCGCTGGAGAGAGGGTTCCAAGCAATACTGCGCGATCGTCACGCTTGATGTACGAAACGCCTTTAACTCTGCCAAGTGGACCAGGATTCTCGATGCCCTTAGAGATCTAGGAACGCCAGCTTACCTACTACGTGTAATCGACAGCTACCTTAGTAATAGGCAGCTCACCTATGATACTAGCGAGGGTGTTCGCAAACATACCATCACGTGTGGCGTTCCACAAGGTTCTGTCCTTGGACCATTGCTCTGGAACGTAATGTACGACGGCCTGTTGCGAACCGAGGTGCCTAGCGGTGTAACTACCGTTGGATACGCTGACGACGTAGCGCTAGTCGTAGTTGCCAAACACCTGCACGAGATCGAAGCCAAGGCAAACGAGTCAATCTCTCGGCTTACAGCCTGGCTGTCAGAAGCAGGCCTGCAACTTGCAGGTGAAAAAACCGAAGCCGTTCTGATAAGCAGCAGAAAATGCGTGGAAAGCGTGACCGTAAATGTCGGAGGGCATCTCATACAGTCGCGCTCCGAAATAAAGTATCTCGGCATATTGCTGGACTGCCGTCTGAATTACAAGGCCCATCTGTCGCATGCCGGCGAGAAGGCCCTAAAAGTAACAGCCCGGCTCTCGCGGTTGATGCCGAATGTTGGTGGTCCCTCTACCCAAGCAAGAACACTGCTTGCAGTCGTTAACACAGCTGTCTCAACCTACGCCTGTCCGGTGTGGCACAAGGCGGCGATGGTGGCCTCATACAGCAGGCAGCTAAAAACGGCGTACCGGCTAAATTCACTACGAGTCTGCCGCGCATTCAGAACGGTCTCGGACGAGGCGGCCGACGTGATTGCTGGAAGACCCCCTATCCAGTTAGTGATTCTGCAACAGGCAAATACGTACTGGCATAAACGAGGTGCACAGGTGTCGGCCGAGGACACCATAGTGGCATGGCAACGTAGATGGAGTTCGTCCTCGAAAGGCAACTGGACGCGAACGCTCATCCCGGTGCTGGCACCGTGGTTAAAGCGGACACATGGCGAGCTGAATTTCTTCCTCACGCAGTTCCTCTCCGGCCATGGATGCTTTCGTGCATACCTGCACAAATTCAAGCACGCAGAGAGCCCTCACTGCAATCAGTGTATCGGGGTGGCTGAAACGGTCCACCATACGTTTTTTGAATGCGCCAAATATGCCGATGATAGAGCTAATCTCGAAGAGGCAATCGGCTGTGCCTTAACACCGTCCTCACTGGTGTCTTACATGCTTGCGTCGCCAGAATCATGGGACCGAGCGTGCAGGAGTATTGCCCGCATAATGCTCTTACAGAGACGAGACATACGGGACTGTTCGGTGACAATTGCCAATGACTGACTATCCGTCCGTCCGAACACGACACTTTTGGGCAGAGCATCTTATGACTCATGCCTGGACGTAGCTGAACGCTAACATATCCGCCTTCATCGTGAAGTAATACCTCGCGGTGGTGCCACGATGAAGGTACACGGACTGTTGTATACAGGGGTTTTAGCGTGTTCAAGTCTCGCACTCGTTTGGCTTTCGATGCTTTCCCCTACTGAAAAAAAAAAAAAAAAAAAAAAAAAAAAAACACATATGTTACATTTGTGTGTGTGTTTTGCTGTCATGTGTAATTAGAATCACCGAAAATCCTCACAGCGCCAAGTCAATTGTTGCTGTTTGAAGTGGCGGCTGTTTTAATTATGAGAACAAACACGTCAACAGCTCCTAAACACTGCAACCGACAAGTAAACAAAAACTTTTCGGCTTTCGTTTACTTTGCCGCGGGCCTAGAATTTGTTTGTAGCGACGACTTGGGGAGTGACAGCAAAGCTTTCGCTACTGCGGCTGCGCGTGGAAACTTGCACGAAGCGCCCTCTGACGCTTGGCGTCAATTGTTCATCAAAACAAACTCAAAGCAGGCAAATAGGCAAAACATTCTTACAACCCAACGAAATGAAATGCGAACAAAAGGAAGAACGTAGCATAAAAAGCTTTGCCGGGTCGCATGTCGTCAGTCGAGTGGCTAATTGGCCCAAAGTGTAACCAAGGAAATGAATCAAGCATTTCGCGAACAGCACACACAGACTGACTGGCACAGCCAGTCAACCAGACATCCACTCGGGAGGATGAGTAATGCCAGTCACTCCCAAACAGTGGACGGAATAACCTTGCACGAAGGAGATTCGAGCTGTAAACAAAAGAAAAATCGCTGATAAATGGTTGTGATGAAAAGTGTTGAAGCTAAGAAAATCTGCTGCAAAAGATTACAAAAAACTTGTTGAAGGCAGACAGCAATTCGAAAAAAGCACAAAGCAGCAAGTGTGGTAATGCAAAAAACTAACAAAATCCACACGAAAAATGCATTTCCTACGCAAGAAGGTAAGATTTGTCGTTAATGACGCCGAGCAGACAAAATCTGCCGCTTCTGTTGGCTCAGTGCCAAACTCAGAGAAACTCACAAAACAATGTCCAAACAAATCAATCGCCACGTATGAAAACGTTCGTCTGACAGTGTTTTGTTGTTGTACTTCGATGTACTCTCGCCGCATTGCTATTGCTGGCCAAATGCCCACACGACAGAAAGTGAATTTTACTCTTGACCTATGCCAATCAATTGAAATGCCGCTGTTGCATTTCAACGCCGCGTGTTTGTTTTCACAGTGAACTCGATGCATTTGTCGCCGAGCGACACAAGTGTGTAGTTGGTGTTTATGTCATGCAACATTTGGTACATTTGTCAGTTCCGCCCACACAACGTTTCTAGTTCTACTAGAACTGATTGATTAAACTGGGATTTAGGAATTTTGGACAACTCAAATAAGATCACATTTAATGATTTGTGATTTTAATGAATTTTGTTATTCGAAAATTTAATAATTTAACGCTTTCGGGACTACTGGGGTAATACGTCCCAGCAAGTTTTTAAGGCCCCTCAAAATAATTACTCAGATCTTATGACTCACAAAAAATAATTATTCGAATTATATATCTCCGGATAAAAAGATAATTTCAGAATTTGAGACTATGCAACATAAGTTTGTACCCCAATTTTCTTAGCATGAGAAACTCCGTCCCTAAAGGGACTAAACTCCGTCCCTAAAGGGTTAATGAATCATTTAGAAAGGTCACAAATACTTCAAGTAAAATATAATGATTAGAGAAATTGGTTTCATTTCGTTAGAATATCAATAAAAAATCAAGGTTTATAGACACATTCCGGCTGTCAAAAAATGACAGCACTTCGCATGACGCAGGCATAGGTTGGGTCTGTTGGGCTAAAGTCATTTTAGAGCAGAAATTTGTCAAAAAGTTTTAAAAACCCGGAAAAGGAAGTTGCCAGATTTTATATTTGTACTCCTCAAATAATAAATCCAAATACTTTTCTGGATTTGTGCTCCATCAAACTCTTCTTCAAGTCTTCCGTCTTGAAGTACCGTTTTCGTTGCTTCGGGAAGCCGTAAAATCGACAGCGCGATTTTCCGCTGTAGTTCCGACATTTTGCCACTGGGCACTTAATTTTTTGTTTAAAAATATTTTGAAAGTGTATGGAAATAAAATATGTCCATTGATGAAAAAGGCAAACATTTTTTTTTTGAAGGTTTCAAAATGTATTAAATGTTTAAAAATGTTTTAAAATGTATTCAAATGCCACTCAGCTCTTCATTTATTTTTAATATTTGTATTTTTTGTGCTGTGTCTTTTTAGGGATTTAAAATGTAAAGTTGTCAAAAAGTGGCACCACAATTGTCTCCCGCGCGTACGTCATCAACATGGCGAACGTTGGGAATGTGCAACCTGTAGTCTATTAATCTTGGATACGAATGGCTTTCAGCTGTAAAAATTCTATATGAAAAAAATAAAAACAACTTTATCTGACTGTCAAATTCAACTAACAATTTAAACAAAATTTTGTATTAATTTGTAGTTTTTAAAATCCTTAAAATTCTATGGCACACTCAAATATCAATAAAATACTGAAAACTGTGATAGATTGTCTCACATGAGTTCAATTCTAAGTGTCTTGGATTAAGAATTTACTGTAGACTTGGCCCCTCAATGCCATCAATGCTACTATCTGTGGCTCTATGTGACAAGTAGGCACAGGGTGCTTAACTCTTTCAATGCCAATTAACCAACCAATCTTTATTCTTTCGATTTCTAAAAATCTCATGTCCCAAACACATTGACAACAGCAGCGATACAACTGCATTTGTCAAAACATAGAATCAGAACGTTCGTATGAAAATGATTATTTTGAGTACAGCACATCTACACGAATACTGAACACAGTTGTCGTTGTAGAACTATTCTGTATTTAGGCGATAAAATCAAAGCAATTGGCATCACTGCTTCAAAACAGATATTTTTAATGGCATTTTTCTTACATTTTCTGTATGTTTTGTACAACAATTACAAGTTTGTTAGTATTTCAGTTAAGATTTAATACTTAGTTCTAGAAATTATTACACATTGCCATTTGTTTTAAATTCATTGGACAACAATAAAATGGATATAGATAAATGATTAATAAAGGCAGTGGAAACACTTGAAACTTTCTTTTTAAGAACTCAAAAATATGACTGTAACGATGTTGCTGCTGTTTTCATTGTAGTCACGTAGTTGGTTACACTGTGACGTTCGAAGTCGATGTCATCTTGTAGCTTGTGTGTCCATGTTGCTGCCGTCTTGAATGTGTTCGGGCCATTAATCACGCAGCGCCGGCTGAATCTCACAATTTGTCTCGATACGAGGTTACGCGGACATCAAAGGGAAAGAGTTGCTAAGAGTTGCCGTCCAGGGTGGGATCTGCTATGGACTCAGCTCGAGCCGGTTCTCCGCTTTTAAGTGTAAGACTGAGACAAATAAAAGATTACTTTCTGCTGAAAGCGGACACAATCTTTCCAGTTGCAGTTGGTTCGATAACAACTCGGGCACGTCACAACTTCCGAAGAACTATCGACCTACTGCAAAATTCTCGTGTGAATTTCTCTAAGCTGACAGTTGGGGTTACACTGGCCAATTGGTCTACACACAGCGAGATTGAAGATCTCCACAATTCTCATTCTCATCTCATCTTCTCAATTCTGTGACAAGAAATTTACACAAGCCAGTTGGGACTTTTCCCAGAAAGATCTGCTTATATACTTAAAGGGAATTGTGCAGCTATTTAACGTAAAGTAAAAACAAACCAAAGACGTTTAGGAAGACAGAAGAAATTATATTTGTGACACAAATTGGTTCAAAATTGATGCAATTTTTTGGATATGAAGTCTTGCAGCACTTAATGGGAGAACTTGCAGCACTTAAGGGAGAATACATTAAGAAGAAGACATTTGTGACACAGTTTGGTTCAAAATGGATGCAATTTTTTGGACATTAAGTCTTGCAGCACCTAATGGTTTAATTAGATAATAATTCTTATACGGTTTCACTGCTTAAACTCACAAGATATCAAATTGGAGAATTTAAAAAAACTTTCAGGGTTTCGGGATTAGAGCAAACCAACTCTAACTCTCAATCGCAACTTCGTTGCTACTTACATGATACATACTCGTATGTATTGTGTACATATGTATATGTGTATTTTTTTTGTAGTCCGTGTGGTTCACACTGCCTACCGATCAATGTTTGTCCTCAATTGTGCACCTTTTTTTTTTTTAGCATTATTCAGTTTTATTATTTCAGTGCTGATAACACGCAATGCTGGGTTTCATGTGCTGCTTGCGGAACTCCCGTGCTGAGTACCCTACACTCTTAGTTCAGGGTGTTAGAGGGAACATTTGGTGCCTACGAATTTTTGGAGTAAAGCAGCAAAAGTTGTATTTATTGCTTTTAGTTACAAAGTGTAAGTTGTACTTTGATGATTTAGAGTTTTATAATTTTTTTGTTTGAATTAGCATTTAAACTGAAGGCCCAAAAACCAGGCAGAATATTTTGTAATGTTTTTTTTACTCAACAACATTTAATAAGAATATTCGAATTATTTTGATTATTATTTTTAGTTATTATTATTATTATTATTTTAAATATTTCGGCAATCTGTACTGCAATTTCCAGTCTCAATTGCCATGTCTGAAAGCAGCCACTTTAGCCTTCATAGTTAACATAAGTTTATTTTGCCTCATTTTGGTGTATTCGGTGCAGTAGACTACACCAATCTCTGCACGTAGCAACAACGAAAAATTTACATTTTTGGTTCAACACGTTGGCAACACGTACGTTCTGTTGCCGGTCTGGTGTGTGTCAGCGTGTGCTGAATTATTTGTTGTAAATTATTATTTTCAGTTGATTTTAAAGTGCCGATAAAAAAGTAGAATGCACCGCTTTCGGTACAGTGGCGGTTTAGTTGAAATCCTGTTGACTTCTTGTACTCGAAATGGGTTAAAAAATATTTGAATAGTTTGAAATTGTGATCCATTGTGTTTTTACTTTATCTATGCGCTCTCAGTTGGTGTGAATCACTTGGTGACCCTGATGAATTTGTGGATGCTGCTTGGATGTGTCTTTTCCAGGTCTGCTAAGCAGTTCAGGAAGTGCTCACCCAAGTATCGAAACTCCGTTCTTGCAAGAGCTGGACATGTGCACAGGAGGTGCTCACGGTTTCCTTGCAATCCACATCCCTGCAGCTTCCAAAAGAAGTCCAAAGATATTCACTGTCAGACAAATTTGACCTGCGATCGACCAGAGCAGCTCGAAGGAACAAATCCTACTAAGCAAACCCTGCAAAGGGATTGTTGTGGTAGTCATTGCTGTACACTGCCTCAGACAACAGACGGGGTCTTAGTAGGGATCAGTTCTTTGGAGCTGCTCTATCTTGCTGTGCTGCATGTTTTTGCTTAAACTTTTCGACCCCAAAGTTGCCTGAGAGCAACTTCAAATATTTGTTATCTTATAGCTAAAGCTACGATTGATTTATGGTTTTAATCTTATTTACCAACAAATTAATATTTTTAAAACTGAATTCAAAGCAACTTACAAAAAATTTACTGTTATGCCCGAAATAATGTTCAATAATTTGCAGCGATATTAGGGAAAGTTTCTGTTCTAATTGAAGTCTACGGCGCGTTTGATCAAAACCCTGTTTCTTCAATAATGGTTAAATAAAACCAAAAAGTGATAATTTTGTATTTTTTCATAAATATTAGATAATTTTTTGTTTGTGATTAAGAAATATTAGGGAAAGTTTCTGTTCTAATTGAAGTCTACGAATTGGGCACGTTTGATCCAAACCATTTTTCGCTAATAAGTTTTAAATAAAATTTAAAAGTGATAATTTTGTATTTTTCCATAAACACTAAATAGTTTTTCTGTAATTAAAAAATATTGATACAAAATTTATTTAACCCGTTTTAAGCTAAAATTTTTCAAAATTAAACTAGCTCTAGAACTCTAACAAGGAGGCGTGGTGACTTCAAATGTCGTGTGGACTTTTCTTAGACAAATGTTTTATGATTTAAATACAAAAAATTAATATCGAGACATAAGTTAAAATTCGGCTTCGAAAGGGTTAAAGAGTAAATATCGCCAAAATTTTAGTTAATTTTTGCTTCTGTCTGTACTCTGAATTTGGCCCCAAATGCGCTCCTGTACGCCGCCATACAAAGTTCTAAAAACCTAATCAATATAATTGCTAAATGTGCACACACCCACACACATACAAACTTACAAACATACACATACATATGTAAAAGCATAAATGATTTTGCCGCCTTTTTGTTTGTCATGTTTTTGTTTTTAACTCAACAATTTCGCTCGCTCTCCATTTTGCAGACCAATCCACACAACAGTACCAGCAACAACAGCAACAACTACAATGGCAATACCACAACTAGGCCGCCTGAGGGTGAAGAACATGTTGCCGTCGCAACAGCAACAACAACAAATGCTGCAACCACACAGTTATCAAACAACAACAACAATAGCAGCAGTGACAGCAACGAAGACCATTTGGCCGAAGTGCTGGTGGTGGTGAATGACACGAAAATAGATGCAACGTCACAGCCATCGTCACTGCCAGCACCACCGACACGCCAACCGGCGGCAAGTGCCGAAGCCAACGCCAACGTCGACGTCGACACCAACGGGAATGAGGCCACGTTGGGGCGGTTCGGCAACGGTGCCACTGCGCCGATTGCGCGCGAAGAAGAGGCGGAAGTGGGCGACGATGACGTTGAGCTGCAAGTGGAGGCGGAGGCGGAAGAGAAAGAATTGGACTGTTGCTGTGAGCTGAATGGGGTCGGTGGTCAGTGTTGCCCAATCGATGCGAAATCAACGACCAACCAGTCGACTGCGTTGCCGCCCAACGCGACGCTCGAAGAGGCAGCGGGCGCAAGCGCGGTGCGACGCAGCAAATCGCGTGTGCGAACATATCTGTGGAAATGCAAGCAACGCTTGACGGGTCAACATCAACACGCGCTGCCGTCCGCAATGCAAGCAAAACCAACAATAACAGCAACAATTGGCCCTGTCGAAAACTCTACGGAAGTGACAGCAGCGCAGCGCGAAATTGGTGTGGCCCTGCGCGCAGTCGAGGAGCAGCTGGACGAGGACGACGCAGAGGAGCCAAGCAGCGCGGCCGCTTACGAGGATATTGACTTTAGTCTGTCGTCGACGGGACTGGTCAGCGTCGTCGTCGACACCAGTCGCACTGTGAGCGGTGCAACGTGCAGCGGTGCTGTTGTTGTGGGTGATTCAACTGTCGATTCTGAGACAACTAAACAGTTCGCTGCGCAGCAGCTGGCCGAGTATGCGCCCGTCGTCAGGGAACACCAACTGGCGCACGCCATACAAATGGTAGGCTGTCGTTTTTTTGTCTTTCATTAATTTTGTTGTACTTCACCTCGATTGCTTGAGTGCAGCTCAAATAAATGTTTTTGTGTTATTATGTTGGCTTGCAGGAATCTGGCACCGCTGCGCTGATTGATAGATACCTGGCCGCCATTTTTCCTGTCTACGTGCAGAGCACACGTGCGATTTTAATACGTCAGGCACGTGATTTACTCGTCTGTTCCTATCACGGCTGCCTGCAGTCGTTCGAACAAAAGTTCTTATGCAAATTTGCTGAAATTGCCGCAGACCTGAAGCAGCACCACGCTATCGGAGAGGTGAGTAATTGCTATGTAAAAAGTACTTCGTGTTGGAGTAAAGCTGAGACTTTCGGGATTGAAATTGAATTCGGCATTGAGTGTTTTAAGGCTTTTAATTACAATTGAGCAAATATTATTGATTAATTTTTGAGCAATTGATTTGGTTGAATTTAATTCTTAAACGTTCAAACAAACAACCATTTGGATAAAATGGATTGAATACATTTCCTTTGTTAATATAATGGTTTTATAAATACGATCAGCATTCTTAATGATATAGAAATTATCCATATCCTATAGAGAAAAGTATTAAATTTGTTATATCCTAAACTAATAAAGTTAGAAGGACGAAATTCAAGTATGTGATAGTGTACATATAAGACCTTAAAAATATATTTTTTTTTCAAAAAAAACTATTGCAAATTTTCAAGGATATTCAAGGACAAAGTTTTAAAAGGACATTTTCAATACCTCTTCGTCCTTTTGCACCACAACGTTAAATTTTCTAAGATTCGAAGAATTTTTCTCTTTCATTTGATTCCCATATTGTTATTCTACAATGCGCTCAATTTTTAAATATTGTAAATAAATAAATAAAAAATAAACATGTCCTTGAAATTTCAAATTCCCTTAAAAAAAAGTCCTGACGTCATAGAGAAAAACTGAAAACGCAGTTTTACTAGATTTGGCCCCTAGTTTCACTAGTACATCAAATTTTGTGTGTGTAAAATTTGTTGTCGCACGGTGTAATATTTAAAAAATTGCAATCATAAACGGGTTTCAATGTCTTGAATTAATTAATGCCTGTTGAAATGTTGAAATATGTGAAACTTATGCTTTGAGTTGTTTAAATATGAATCAAAATCTGAATCAAAATCAAATTAATCCATATAGATCAAAATAAAAATCTTCTAAGTTGGTAAGCCAATTTTTTTTTTAAGGCCTTAACCCTTTCGCTATGTTGCTACATGCTTCTTTGTGGATGTCTGAGCCCTCTTTGGTTAAAAAAAAATTTGTTTGGACCTTGAAACAGTTTGAAGTTTTAAGAATAATACAAAATAAGTAAACTGAATATTTAAGTTAAAAGAATAAAACTATACAGGTTTCTTAATTTTTTTGGTCATTGGAATAGTTTGAGGTTTTAAGAATAATACGAAATTAGTAAACTGAATATTAAAGTTTTAAGAATAAAACTATACAGGTTTCTTTATTTTTTGGTCCTTGAAATAGTTTGAAGTTTTAAGAATAATATGAAATTAGTAAACTGAATATTAAAGTTCAAAGAATAAAACTATACAGATTTATCTATTTTTTGGTCCTTGAAATAGTTTGAAGTTTTAAGAAAAATACGAAATTAGTAAACTGAATATTTAAGTTAACAGAATAAAACTATACAGGTTTCTTGATTTTTTTGTTGATCCTTGAAATAGTTTAAAGTTTTAAGAATAATACGAAATTAGTAAACTGAACATTTGAGTTAACGGAATAAAACTATACAGGTTTTTTAATATGAAATCTTTACATAATAAAGAAAGATGAATCAGCAAAATTAGATAAATTTTTATTTTGCACTTTTTACTTTAATTCAGATACATTTTTGTAATTTTTTTAGAAGAGTTAACCCCCTTAGAAGAGTTAAAGCCCGGTACCAGTTCTGCCCATACGAGTTTGATCAAATTTCATACACGAAACGGTCAATTCCAGGACCCAAAATGATCAGAAACAAACACAAATGTCAGCTTTCTATCTCTGCACGTTGCTGAGATATTCATTGGGTATTTTGTACCCATTAGGCAGCAATGGTAGCTTTTTTCCATACTTTTTAAAGTAATCAGCTAAACACGTGAACAAAGGATGTATTGTTAACAGGTAAGTTAGGAGGCAGATTTTTCCGGAAAATTCACAATTTTTGGAGTCTGAAAACTCTAGCTAGATGGCGGAATTTTAGGGTAACCTTCACTAGAGTAAAGTAGTTCCATCTTTACCCAAACCATCCAAATCAATGATTTTGAGACATCTCTACAACGAACTTTTCTGTGATTTTTTTAAAAAGTCAATTTTCATGGGTAAATTTTTACCCATTAGGCAGCAATGGGTTAAATGAGGAAATATTAGAGTTTTGAGTATGCATAACAAAAATTATGTGTAAGAAATTATGATATGACAACAGTCTACAGGGTCCGGGTATAAAAAGTCGAAAAAAATATTATGGTTTGTTGTTTATATAATCACACAGAAGACTTATTTTAAATTACTTAAAAAAATAAATAAAATTAAATAAAATTAAATGAAAAAAATAAATAAATTTTAAATTACTTAAAAAAATAAACAAAATTAAATAAAATTAAATAAAAAAATTAAAATAAAAAAATAAAACTAAAAAAAAATAAAATCTGTAGCGAAAATAAATATGAAAAAAAATTGTTGTATCATATTTTTAATTTCTTGTTGCTTTCAAAACTATCGATTAATGTCCATGAAAACAGCAATCAAAAGCAATCAATGAATATGTTTTTAATCTCAATGTTTCACTCTGAATTAGCTGTAATCAATTTAATGAATGAATCAATTACAATCAAATAAACGCAAAACTCACAGAACAACACACACACACATACACAATCATACACCCATAACTACATATCGGCGCAACACATGTTTTTGTGCGCGACTCCGAATAACATCGCTGTTGTCGCACTGTCCAACTGGTCGAAACTACACACTACGCACTGCGGCAACTCGCCTAAAGCACAACGACAACAATGTTAGGCGAACAGCGCAACTACAGCGGAACCGGTCTTTTCCAGCTTACGTACTCATCGCGTTGCACGAGAGACGATCAACAAATGTGCCGAACAGTGTTGCCGGCACAAAACTATTTCAAGTGTTCGAGGGTAAAGTGCGGCACCAACATGGAGCTGGGGGTAAACTTTACTCTGAGGTAATGTTTATGAGAATAAAAGTCCATAGCAATAAATGGCAGCAAATGTAATGCGGAATCTAGGAACAAAGCCAGCAACACTGGCAGCGCAATTTGCCATCAACTTGCTGCCGCTTGTGTCATTCAACGACGAGTTATTCAACAGTCAACAGCTAACGATTGCAGTTGCTTTTCTGGTTAGTGCTAACTTGCAGTCGGACATAACTTGTGACGGAAAATAAGTCTAAGTCTAAAATATGTTTATTTGAAACATATTTTTCTACTTCAACAGACAGTGTTGCATTAAATAAATGTTGTAATGTTTTAGAATTTGTTGGCAATTTAAAGCTGAAACTAATTTGAGATAATTGCAATTGCGCCGGTATGGCAACCACGTTGCAGTTGTTTGTTTTCGGAGCAAAGAAAACTCAACTCCGAAACAGCTGCCACCAAAAACACTTTAAGATTGCGTGCAATGCAGAAAATCGGTTGCAGTCGAAGATGTGTGGTTGCATGGTTGAAACGGAAACGCGGCAAGTAAAGTTACGCTCAGCTTTGAACATTTAAAAGCGTTTAAGTTGCAGTGAAAGATGGCAAAAACAAACAACAAAGTGTGAATAATAATGGATTTATTAAAAAAATTGTAAACAACAACTAATTAAAAACAAAAATGAAGATATTTGAAATAAAAGAATTAAATGCGAAAAAAGAGAGATTTCGAGGCATTTCAATTAAGTCAAATGTTGAAAATATTTAAAAATAAAAATATTACAAAAATCAAAAATACGACAAGAAAATATTTGAATTGCAACTGCAGTTCAACAAAAGTGAACAAAGTCAATTAGAAACCTACGAATTATCAATGCTTCCGTTCAAAGTCAAAGTGCCTTCTGGATTTTACATATCAATACCAACTTTATTGATAACGACCCAAAAGTCTGAAGCAATTTAAATATGAAATATTTGACGGTAAACTAATGTGTGTGTTTACTTAAATAAAACAAAGAGATTTTTTCTTGTTGAACAAAATGGAAAACACTTGCAATTAAAAATGAAAAACAAATATTTTCAACTGCATTCTTAAAATAAAATTTGTAAAAACACATGCAATACAAATGTCAAAACAAAAACTATTTCTAATTTGTGTCTAAAATTATACAAAATTGTATAAAAAATAATAAATTAAAAAAAAAATAAATTTGAAATTTTAAACACTAAAGTGAAATCAAAACGAGTTATATATTGTTTAAAAAACATAATTAAAAATATAACAATGATAAATTTAAATTAAAAACGTGACTACATTAAAGTGGAACATAGTAAAAATTTAATCAAATCGTAGCAAAGAAATAAACTAAAACGAAATTCATAAATTGACTTTTTAAAAATCCGAAAGCGTTTTGCATTTTATTTCAAAAAATATTAATAACATTTTAACAATGCAAAAATTTAATTTTGAAGCGAAACAAATTTAAAAGTGATGAAATAAAATCATTTTCAAAACACTTGTGAGGAAATTATTACTAAAACAAAAAAGATTTATCAAATTAAAAAATTAAAAAAATTAAAAAAATTATTGACAACAGTGCAAAATAATAAGAATTATGTGTAAAACAATAACAATTTGAAATTATTGTGTAAATGTTGTGTTAAATATTTTTCGAAACATAACAAACAGTTTTACGTTCAAAGTGTTTATGCTCAAAGTGTAAAAGAATTGTCACGAGTTTAATTTTGCATAATTTTTATGCAACATTTCTGCCATATCGAAAATCAATTTCTTATACAAATTAATGTGTGAATAATTTATGTGAATTTAAAGCAACAGCAGTCCAGTGTTAATTGTCACTTAAGGTAAAGAAACAATAATACTTTTAATTCGTTTTTTGTACGTTACAAATAATTTTATAAAACAGTAACAAATATAACAAAAACTATTTAATCTTTGAATTGATTTTTTGAACTTTTTAAACATTTTATATAAATTTACAGCTACCCAGTGTTAATTGTCTTTCAAACTAAAAAGGCAAAGCAATTTCTAACTGATTTTATAAAACTGTATTAATTTTTTTCAATCAAATATAATTTTAAATAAAAAACAGCAATAAAACCTTCAGACATAGACTCATCATTTGTTGTTGTGCCGCAAATAACCAAACTGCTGCTTGAAAACCATAGAAAACTGAATTCAATCAAAAATATTTTTAAATAAAAAACAGCAATTCAGTGTTAAAACCTTCAGTCATAGACTTATCATTTGTTGTTGTGCCGCAAATAGCCAAATTGTTGCTAGAAAACCATAGAAAACTTAATTCAATCAAAAAATAATTTGAAATAAAAACAGCAATTCAGTGTTAAAACCTTTAGACATAGACTCATCATTTGTTGTTGTGCCACAAATAGCCAAATTGTTGCTAGAAAACCATAGAAAACTTAATTCAATCAAAAAATAATTTTAAATAAAAACAGCAATTCAGTGTTAAAACCTTCAGACATAGACTCATCATTTGTTGTTGTGCCGTAAATAGCCAAATTGTTGCTAGAAAACCATAGAAAACTTAATTCAATCAAAAATAATTTCAAATAAAAAACACCAATTCAGTGTAAATTTAAAACCTTCAGACATAGACTTATTTATTTGTTGTTGTGCCGCAAATAGCCAAACTGTTGCTACTGCCTCTTCACTTTTTTGTTGTCTCATTCGTTCCATGACCTGCCGAGTTATAGCTTCCAACTTCAGCCAGCAGATCGATTGGCGATTTGAAGCCGCCCGAAATTGAATTAATTCTTCCGTCTTGCTTTTATTTCTATTATTCTTGTCTTTTATTTTTAATTCGCTTTCTTCTGTTTGTGCTTTTAGAGCTCAATGACCGCTGACAGCTTTTGCCACAATCTTCTGTAATCCAAGAAATTTTCGCACAACTTCTATCAATCACAACAATGACAACCGATCACAATTTGACAGTGCTGAGCTCATCATTCGGCTAACTGTAAATGGCAGCGGCAATGAGCAGTGTGACCTACCCGCCAATTGACAATTGCTGCATTCGGCTTTCAATTGAATTCCTCTCCACATCTCTCGGTCGCACTTCATGCGCCACTGCCGCTGCTTGCCACTTCAGTTGCCGTCACTCTTCATTGCACGTTTTGTTGACTTTGTTGTCAGTCTTCCAGTCCACCCGCATCGCCAATCGTTGGCCGCAGTTGCTCTGCCGTTCGTTTGTTCGTTCGTTTGTCGGTCTGTCAAATCGACCGTGACTTAATGAACTATTAACAATGTTGGCAATTTGTTTAAACAATAAAGCGAACGACAACAACAACAAAAAAATCCCATTTCTGCCACCACTTGCCGCCTCGGCATTGCGCCGCGTCGCTCCCCACTGCCAATTACAATTTAATTTTGCCTTTTTGGCCAACCGTGATTGTTGTGTTTAACATTTGGCATTGCCACTTAAGGTGATTGCTGCACCGCTGCGTGGCCCGGCCCGGCCCGTTGTGTGCTGACGTGTGTCCGTTTGACTATCTCTGTGTGTGTGTGCGACTGTAAATGTTGGCGTTTTTTCCGCATTTATTTATTTTCGGTTTTTTGTTTTGTTTTGTTTGGTTTGACTTGCTGCATTTTGCCGAATTGTTGCTGGTTGCTGCGCGCAGTCGCAGCATTGCGGGGGTGTCGACAATTGTTCACGATTTCCAAATTACGCTACGCAAACGTACGTCGTACTTTGACTTTAATTTCAATTTATTTCACAGTTAAATTTTCTGCTTCGTGCGCCCAAAATGCTGGCAAGAAATGTTGGATGATGTGTTCGCGAAGCGCCAAGTTGCCTTGCGGCATTTCGCCGTTAAACTTGAGTTGGGCTATGCTTTGGTTGACTTTGAGCTGAAGTTGAAGTTGAAGGTTTGCCTCCTGGCGGTGACATTGAAAGTGAAAGAAGAAGAAGAAGAAGAAGAAGCAGCTACAGCAGCACAAGCTGTCAAGTGCATGGGAGCATTGACTGCAAGGCAATCGTGGGTTAATTGTTCAATTTGCACAGACTTTTACTTTCGTTGAAGCATGAATGAGTTTTGCCTGTTAAATTGTTGTTGTTGTTCCCCATTTGCTGTGGATTTCTTAATTATTGTTTTAATGGTTTAATTAAATAAAGTTACCTTAAAAATTTCTGTTGTAGTAGACTTGAATAGAGATGTATTTACTTGGGAAGATAATATTAATCATTACAAAACCTATGTTTTTGCACTAACAGCAAACTTGTTTGAAAAAAAAAATCATTAATCACTATTGTTAAATTTCTCACGGGCCTCTTCGTTGTGCAAATGACCGAAGGGGTTTTTGTGAATTAGTTTTATAAAAAAAAGGGTAGAAACGATTCTTACTCTTTAGAACTGCAATCTTACATTCTTTAGGAGAGTAAAGATCCAACTTGGCCACTTTTTAACGATAATATAGAAACAACAGCTACTCTTCTCTTCGACAACAGCTCTACCTCACTCAATAAGTTAGAGAGTTAAGCAAACAAAACTTGGTGGTAGTAGAAAGACACTAAAAATATAAACCCTCTAAACCCTCTGGCCACAAATGGCCAAACATATAAAAAACCCTTTTTGGACCCTTAGTGATACCAGAAGGAGATCTGTTTGTGAGTTGTGTTGGAAATTTTTTCTTAAAAGATTTGCTTGTCTTAAAAGTTGTATACTGTTCATTGCAGTATATTTGAATCGTAGTTGTGATCCGTTAGAATACAAGCGTCTTAGTAAACTTTTCAGGCCTATCTTCGCCACTCTCTCAGTGCCCCCAAGATTGTCAAGCATTGTCTTGAAGCAGAATGTTTCCGAAGCTTAACCTTTTACACGGCAACAGCGAATTTTTCGTCAAATGATTTTTACATATAAACCTAAATTTACAAAAACACGTATTTTTTATTTTTTAATATACTTTAATTTTGTAAGGTTTTTTGTAAAAAACATTAAAAAACAAAAAGCATTAAAACTTGTTTTTTTTTTATTTTAATATGTTTAGTTTTAAATGAAAATTTTTAAAGTAATTTATGCGTTTGTTGCAGCATAGTCCTAATCCGCATTTTTCGCAAAGTGTTTTTGTGTTTTTTTTTTAATAAGTTTTAATCACTTTTGTTTCACTCAAATAAATGCGTGCAACTTTTCGCAAAAACGGTAAAATAAGTGCTGTCAAGTAAAATTTAGCTACTTTTTCTCACTTTTAATACCAGCATTTCAAAAAAGGAACCTTGCATAGTTGTAAAATCGCAAGAAAGAGTCGTTTTGATAATTACTTCCGAAATTACGGGCAATTTTACGGTTGGTTGCAGATATGCAACTGTACCGTGTAAAGGGTTAAGCTTCCTTGCACACTCTACAACTTTTACTGTCTGTCAAATCGATCCTAACTATGCACATGAGTCACTAGGAACCATGTATAATGGTTTTGCATTCTGAACGCGATAGTTCAATCGGGCAGATTGTGAAGTTTAGTTATCCTTGCATTACTTTTGCAGTTCGTCAGACGCTTAAGTTTCTCCACCTGGTCTTTGCCTTTCTTTTCATGTCATCTTAGTTTTTGAGATCGTGCATCCAAAAACGTACTCAGAAAGTTGAATGCTGACATAATATTAGTTGTCTTAAATCTCTTTAAAAACTGCTACTAAAACAGATTGAAGTTAACCTTAGAGACTACGTTGGTAGGTAGGTAGGTAGGTAGGTAGGTAGGTGTGGCTGCCCCAAGAAGAGCATACTTAGGCCATGACGGCCCAATGTACCACATGAGGTGAAGCATATAACTGCTAACTCATTGAACCAGTTAGATTTTCTTACGAAACTTAAAAGACAGAAGAAAAATGATCTTATTAGCTACATTGCCCAGACTGTCGAAGAAGAAGTTTCCTAAATAGTTCATACTTTTTCTGGATAAAGCAGGACAGGTGCATAGTAGGTGAGGTACATTTTCCTCCTCTTCCTCGTCCATGTAGATGCGACAGAAGTCGTTTGAAAACAGCTCCATCGTTTTAGCGTAGGTGCTATCTAAACAAAGAACCTTTAGAACACCGATCATGGTTCTGATCTGGGCTCTGTTTAGTGAGAGCTCTTTAGAACGTCGAAGGTTTAAGGTTGGCCACATTTTTTGTGCAAGATAGCTTGTGTTGCCTTCAGCCCAACTTAAATTAGTGTCGTGTATGGAACTCATATGGGTACAAAGCTTACAAGTTAAGCGAGGGTCACCAAGCGCTGTCATATCTTGAGCTCCAAATGGGAGCTCCTGGACCGGGTGCAAAACCGTGCGATTTAACTTATAGGGGACAGTAGGACATCCAACTTTATTGACTCTTTGGAACATCTTCGAAACGTGGCATGTGTGGTTTTATTCTACCGTCACTTTTTCGGTAATTCCTCAGTGGAAATGAGCAGCTTGCTGCCATCACTCCGGGTATTTCGCCGGGCAGCCCGTTTGAACACTGGCGCCCACGCATTCCACGTTGAAACGATGTTCCGGCGCACTACGCACTATAGAGAAAGTTGGTTTCTGGCCCATACAGCGCGGTTCTATAATGGTCTCCCCGTAGATATTTTCCCAATACTTATGATCTCGATGGGTTCAAGGCAAGATTCCATAACCACTTCACTGAAAACCCTATCTCCGTTATATACTTCCTGAATCAACTCAATACCTCGCATTATTAGGAGTCATCCCCTGCGCGTTTGTTTGAGTTAAAAAAAAACTGGTGGTTGTACCATGTCGAGCGAGCTCGTCTGCTCTACAGTTCCCTGGAGTATTCCTATGTCCCGGAACACAGCTGCTTGGCAGTCTCGTTAAAAGATTTTCTGTAGCTGAGGACAGGCTTTGATGTTAAGCCTGAATCCAGAGTCCTCGGAGTGGATCGACTGTCCGATTGTATCAGGATATCTCTTACCGATATCCATTTTACCGTGAGCCAATCAGAGACTGCACAGATGGACTCGACTCTTACTATAGATTTAATCTCTTGGAGTAGATACCACAACCCACCCGATCAAGCAGTTTTGACCCGTCCGTATATATATGGATATCGCCGCAGGCAGGAGGCTCACCCGGTTCACGTTCCGCTCTTGATGGGATTGAAACTTGATAGTCCTTATCAAAGGACAATCTGGGTGTCATATAATCTACATTTTGAAATATGCCGTTGAAAAAATTTAGATTTGTTGAGTAACCATTTTGCCCAACTGTCCATTGCGAGGAAGCTCACATCTTGAAGGCACCATTGGCACCCAATTACCTTCCCAGGATATCTAATGGGATTAAGAGCAGTAAATTGTCCCAGACATTAGTGGAAGTAGTCTGTCAAGCCCCACTTATACATAACTCTGCAGACCTTTGAATTTTAGTGAGTATTTGGGAGTTGAGACCTTTTAGCCAGTGAGGCCATCAGGCTATTATGCCATATAACAAAAGACGAACCACGGTGGTGTAAAACCAATATGAGGTCTTATGCCCATACATTGCCTATCATCTTCTTACAAGTGTAAAGGGGAAGTATAAAGGGCCTTTTTAGGGCCTTGGACAGATTAGTCCAAGACACTGAGTTTTCAGTTGAGGTTTCCTGTCTAAAACCAGTTCCAGAAACTTGGCTTAGTCAGAGAATTTGAGCGCGATCCCTTGCAGCCACTGAGGATCAATCCCTGGTATTTGATGTTTGTTAGTTTGTGTTGTTTCAAGGGTATTCCAAGACCCAGTTCGAAAGGATATTCAACTCTCGTTGCATCACATCCCTATTTGTAGACGGAAATTTTCCGAGAGAAAGAGAATCTATGACAGAGAAAAGGGAGAAACTTTCCGAGAGAGAGAGAAACTATGACAGACAACAATGTTCACCAATGTGCAACTAATGAGCCATGAAATGCTGTCTGTTGCAAGTATTTGCGCACATGTGCCCTTTGGAAGCCATAGAAAACGTAATTCAATGTTAGTTTTGCTTAAAATCGAACCCAAGGTTTTGGCAAAATAATCAATACAAATAAATAAAAATGCTGCATTTGCAACAAGCAATTTGTGTACTCGGCAACTTGTAGAGGATTAATGTGCGCATGCAGTGGCGCACATACAATTTCATTTAGGGGAAAGGGGGTTTTGCGTACAACTATTGAGCCCACTTCCATTCGAAACTATGCATATTTCGCACCATCAATTTTTATATTTGAGTGGTGGTTTGAACCCCAATACCGCTCCCCCTTGTGTGCGCCACTGTGCACATGTAACGATAAAGCACTCAATCAAATTTTAAACCATTATTTCTCACTATTGATTTATAAGTTTGCAATATTTTGCATGATTTTCAATTTCAACACAATCAATTAATTGAGTTGAGTAAAAAAAAAATTCAAAAAAAATTTTATAAAATTCCCACTGGTAATTAATTAGCCAAGCTTTGCCATTTCTTCCTCCTCATGCGGCAATTGTTGGGAGTTTACAACTACAAATCTGTTCGCACTTGGCCCTAGTAAATTTTTTTGTATTTCTTTCCTCACACATCAACTTTTTGGGCAGATAATAAATTTGCCATTACTCAATTAAGATACAGTTTTTTGTTGGCATTTTTTTACGGCTTATTACAAAGTTTTGTTATTATTTATTGCGGCAGCAAATGTAAACAAATTTCGTACGCACTCCCCTCCACAGTTGACCCAATTGTGCTCTTGTTGTGCCTTGTGTGCAAAGTTGCCCACGAAAAAACGTTGTAACTATAAATGTAGGAGCAACACATACAACAACAACAACAACAAATAATAATGTTGTTGATAACATGTGGTACGAATAATTTGAGTTGCGCAATTTCTAACTGGGCCCATGTGACGCGAAGCATTGCCGAATTGTGCGGCACATTACATGCCGCGCCAGCGTTAAACTTTGCATTGGATTAGCAAATCTACACGCCACATTTAATTGCCTGTCTGACCCATATTCCATGACGTCGAGGCGTCGAGGCGTCTGTCGTGAAATGTTGGGTGTGATGCGTGCACCGCCAACAACAACAGCAACAACCTCTGCCAATTGAGTCATGTTGGCTTCACAGTGAAATTGCGCCTGATTGATGAGCAGCAAAGAAGAGTTTGACGTGCAAGTAACTTTTTGGCTTGATTAGTAAAATTTTTGTGCAATTTTATAAAGTTTCACTGGACTTTTTTCTTTGCAGTCAAGCAGTTTTAGGATTTTAGAAAATCTTGTGCTTTTCTACAAAATTGCCCACTCATTCTAATTTCTAGCAGCTCACATTTCTGTTGCCCACTTGAACCGAACGCCCCGAAATATTCTTTAGGGTTTTCCAATAATACTAAATAATGTTAATGCGAGGGTCGCTGTCGAGACTACTTAAAATATGCTTTCCGCTATTATCATTATTGCTGTTGCCGTTCTTCAAACGCCCGATTACAATGAGTTATGCAAAGTGCCCTCACAACAAAAGCCCGCTGCACAAATACTAGTAAACTTTCCAACAACAATTGTGCATACAATTGCGCTATGCGTACCGTGTGCCACATGCTACATGCCACATGTCGGCAGTCGTCAGTGCCCAATTCGTATTCGTATTTGTATTTGTATTTGAGAACTTAATCAAGTGCGTCTGCTCGCGGGTCACAAACGCGCGCACTTCGGTCCCCATATGTGCGCACACAAACACTAACAAAAAGCAAAAAACAATTTTTCATTTATTTGTTGTTATTTTTTCATTTTTTAAATTTGTATTATACATTTTTTTATGGCGTTTTTAAAAGGGTTAAGTGTTTTTATAGGGCCGCATGGTTTATATTTTTGTTGTGTTTGCTCGATCGAGGAGGTGAGGCCACTTGTGTGTGTGTGTGTGTTTGGCTTTTCTTTTATTTCAGTTTTATTTGTATTTCGAATGGCCGGAAATAGAGCATTGTGTGGCTATGGAATAACTAATTGAATGTTTTGGCTGCGCACCGAGTGCGCGCGTCCGCTTGTGAGCTTTGACTCGAATTGAAATTAAATTGTTTTCAGTTGCAAAGAGATTTTGTAAATATTTTACATTCATTCATATGGCCACAGACGTGCATACATAAATGCATTTAAGTGTTGTAAAGCGCAGCTACGTTGCAAATAAATGTCTGCTTGCAGCTGTTTTCTGTAAACTATGATTTCATTCATTTACATTTTATGAACATTTTGAAAATTAAATTAGGAAAAATGAAATTTTAGAGGCCAGTATGTAAGTTCAACAGGTTATCTACGTTTCTACATGGAGTGTAATTTCAAAATTAGTGCGAGCCTTCACTTTTAAATGATGGATGTTAAGTTCTGAATGAAGTAGTTACTTGCGCACATAACATTGTATACAAAATTTAGAAACCACGGGCGTTATAACATGAAATTGTATTGTAGATGAATATAAGTTTTTGTAGTAAGTTGTTGAAAGTTGTTGTATCATCATTCAAATCAATTACTACGAAAATCTGCTTTGCTATCACAGCTTCATACACCACAAAATCCAGTTTGACATCATTTTCAAAGTTAGCAAAAAAGAAAGATAAGAAATTTGAAGAAAAATTTCATAATTTTGTATTTCAAATATTGCAATTATAGTTTGGAAAGCCCCTGAAAAACTAATTTTCTAATCTAATCTAATCATTCAAAACTTAACTTTGACTACAGTCTAACCTATTACTAGAGTCAGAATTCGAAGAACATTCAAACTGATGTAATTGATTGCCCGGATTTGCTAGGGTTAATAAAGTAAAGCAGCCGCCGTAGCTCAGCTGGCTAGTGCGTTGGGCCACGAGTCAAATGCGTAACTCGAACCCAGGTTCAAGACTCCGTTGCTGCTAACACCGAAAAAAAAAAAAACAAAAAGTTTTTCTCTCGGCGGCTGTCCTCTCAGCAGGAAATGGCAAACCTCTGAGAGTAAAATTGCCTATGAAAAAGCTCCCAACTCGCCGTTCGGAATCGGCATAAAACTGTAGGTCCCTTCCAACCTTGTAAAAACATTCGCACGCACAACACGAATGTTTGCGGGCCTTAGTCTCGTAATCAGGCGGTTGTGCCAGTCAAGAGGAAGAAGAAGAATAAAGTTTTATGTCCCAGCCAAGGACATAATATTTCGCCGGTCAAATATTTTTCACATTGATGGTTTCAAGGCTAACTATGCCATCGACGAGCTCATCAATAGGGCACTTATGAACTTTCAGCTCCTTAATTCTAAACATCCAATAGATTTCTCCATTAGCTGCTTTCAATTTAAAAATGTTCGACTTAGTGTTTTTATCTATTTCGTCAATTATTATTTTTTTCTCAGTCTGTACGGTTCTTGGTAACCATTGACTGAATAAATCGAAATTGATATAAGAAAGAGAGAAAGTTCTCTGGTTCAAATAATCGGTCAAACGTGTCTTCTGTAGTGTAGTGTTAGTTCTTTTTTTAAAATCTTCATCTTCATACTTTTACGTACAATCTTCGTGAGAGTCAACGAAGAGGTGGGGGTGAATTTCATTCATGCTGAAGTAAGTCAGTCTGTAAGTTAGATCTGAATTTGTAAGACGTAGATTAAGAAAAATGAATAAATGTTTTCCTGAGACATAATCGAATTCAGTAATCAAAGTAAGGGAGAGGGCTGGGTTGTGAACCAGGCTGGGGTGTGAACCATTGCCGTTTTTTCTTTCCCTAATTGACATATCGCCAATCTTTCAACTGTCAATTTTGTCTTATGATATGACTCTGCATTTGTGGTTACACCGAAGTACAAACACGTATTGCTTGTGGCAGCAATCGAGTTTGAAAGACATCGTGTTTGAAAATCGACTGCGAAAACTTGTTGGCTTTTTTTTAAAGTGCTATCCAAGAGACTGAGCTTATTGCAAAAAGTCTGTGTAATACATGTTTATTTAGTGTTTTGATTCTATTTTACGATGCAATATTTGTTTATGTCGAATTATGATTGGAAGTGTCGTTTATTTTAAAGTTTCCAAAATGGCATCGTGGTTGGGCTGTGAACCACTGAGGTGGCTGGGTTATGAACCACCTGTTTTTCGTACTACATTTGTTCTAACACTGTCAAATATGGACGGATATATAAAAATAAAGTCATTTTATATAATTTCACTCGATTTCGTTGTGTTCACTTGAAGTGAGCCAATACGAGAACACATTCGTATTTCACATGCAAACATTCCGACACAGATTAGGATGAAAATTTAAAAAATTGAGCAGTTTCATTCATTGCGATTTTTTGGCCTAAGAAGCGTCATTATAACTTTTTTTCACCTCTTGAGGCTTCCTGGTTAAATAAATTCTCAATGTACTTAAAAATTATGGGTGTTTTCTTCGTATTTTCCGACTTTAATAGGGATTTTCCATATGGTTCACAACCCAGCCACTTTTTTGAAAAAGCGAAAAATCACGTTCTCAGAAAATTGGACGTAGAGAGTTAAATTTCAATCAAAACGGTAATCTGTCTTTATAACAAAGTTGCGTTATATATTCACCTTTCCAACGGTATCTTCGATTTTTCGATATCTTTATTCTGTGAAAAGTTAGAGCCAAAAAACAAAACCCGGTTCACACCCCAGCCCTCTCCCTTACTAACCTCTAACCAAAGTCAGAATTCGAAGAATATAGAGAAAGTTCTGCGGCTCAAATATTCGGTAAAACGTGTCTTCTGTAGTGAAGTGTTGGTTCTTTTTTCAAATCTTTATACTTCTACGGACAATCTTCGTAAAAATCAACGAAGAAGTAGGGGTGAATTTCAATCTGAGGGTTAAGTTTTTAAGTCTTTAAGTCAGCCTGTAAGTCTCACTTTTCATGCTCAAAGTTAAGTCTTAATTTGCAAGTCGTAGGTTAAAAGAAATGAATAAATATTTTCCTGAGACATAATCGAATTGAGTAATCGAAGTAAAGCTAAGTCAGAATTTGAAGAATATGGAGAAAGTTCTGCGCATCAATCGATCAAACATGTCATCTACGCATTAGTAGTCTTCGTTCCAATCTGAATCTCCCAATTTCTACTGACAGTCTTCGGGGCCGAAAAAGTTGGGCGACATTAATGTTATGGATTAAGTCTGAAAATCTGTAAGTTAGTCTTTAAGTCTCACTCTTCATGCGCCAAGTTAAGTCTCACTTTGTAGAAAAAAGTCTTCCTGAAACAAAATCGATCTCAGTAATCGAAGTAAATCTGATTTGTGAAAGAAATGAAAAAAATGTTTTCCTGAAACATAAGCGAATTGAGTAATCGAAGTAAATCTAATTTGTGGCTAAAGTCAAAAATTGAGGAAAATTGAGAAAATTCTTCGATTCATGTAATCGGTAAAATATATCTTCTAAGTTTTAGTAGTGTAGGTTCTTCGTTCAAATCTCAATCTGCGTTTTTCTACCGACAGGATTCGTGACCGAAGAAGTTGGGGGACACTCATGCTGAGTATTAAGTCTCAGTCTGTAAGTCTCAGATCGAGAAGTATGAGTGAACAAGTAAGAAGGCTAAGGGTGGGTAAGATGGAGGGTTAAGTTTCGGATCGAGAAAAATGAATAAACAAATGACTTTTGGGAACCTAACGAAGTCAAGATGATTTGGTAATTAGAGTGAACTTATTTTCAAATTTTAAATGTTATACAATTTTCAGTTGGTACGAAAACCTGATTGTTTTTGTTTATTTCCTTTTTATGGGCTGGAAGTTTTCAAGCCAAAAGCAAAGATCATTACTTCGTCTCCACGTTTTGTCCGTAATTGGGCTGACTTTTTTTAGGGATTAGTAAAAACTTTACCTTTTGAGAATCAATTAATCGATAAAGAGATTTTGCGATCTGCTACATGATTGTGAGAAGTCCTTGAAGATAGCCATGGCTTATTGGTTTGAATAAAAAGAAATTTCATTAAAAAGTTGTTGTGGAAATAAGAACGAAATTTATGGTTGGTTCTCAAAGATTTGAAGCAACAGCAAGCACTGGGCAACACTTCTGTCATTCTCAAAAACTTATCCATTTTAACAGTTTGACCGGAATTGCGAGTTGCTGTTGAAATGTCGGCATAAAGTGAAGTTTTATGTTTTTCGCTCACAAGCTTTCAGCTCATACAATCAAAATTTCAAGACTTACTTTCCTTCTAAGATCTTCCTGTGTCTTTAGTTCTACTTAGCCTATAAGAATTTTTATTCATTTTTATCATTGGCTAATCAATACTAAAGAAAATAAAATAAAATAAAATAAAATAATAATAAATAAAATAAAATGAAATAAAATAAAATAAAATAAAATAAAATAAAATAAAATAAAATAAAATAAAATAAAATAAAATAAAATAAAATAAAATAAAATAAAACAAAATAAAAAAAATAAAATAAAATAAAATAAAATAAAATAAAAAAACAAAATAAAATAAAAAATTCTTTCTTTCTTTCTAACTATTAAAACCACTATTGAAGTATTTTAAAAAAATCCAAAATTTGAAGCGTCAATGTTTTAATAATTTAAAAAATCACAAGCTTTCAGCTCACACAAACAAAATTTTAAGACTATCTTTCGTTCAATGATCTTCCTAAGTCTTTTGTTCACCTTTTGTTCCAAAATGTCTTCAATAACTATTGACACCACCATTGAAGTATTAAAAAAAAATCCAGAATTTGAAACATCAGTGTTTACTAAGTTGTAAAAAATCACATAAATAAATATTTTACAACTCGCCGAATTACCAGGACTTCCCAAAGACCTCTTTTTAAGCACCTTTAAGACATCTTTCTTTAAATCATTTTTATCATTTCATCTCCTTTGCTCAGTTCAAGTCGAATAAAAAGAAAACTTGGCAGAATACTTTGATGCTTGCAATGTCATTGTCTGCTGCTGACTGCTTTTGTGCACTGAATGTCGCCGTTCGCGCCGATCGATTGTGCAATTTTATGCGATTTCCATAATTCATTGCCGACTGCTGCGCTGCCATTAGCGTTGTTCGATGCGCAACATGTGTGCGATAAGATCGCTCAGCTTTTCCCCAACGTTCCACAATTCTATTAGAAATGTCTGAACTGTTGAATTTTTCTATCAAAATGCGTAGTGGCTGGTATTTTCCGGTCCTGTCGTTGCTTTTCACATTGAACGGCGCATTTTTCGTATAATTTTTTCAAAGTGTTTTGCAGTGCTTTGAACTGCACGTAGATCAGTGCAGCAGCCATAACAACAACAACAACAACATCATGATCGGTATTCGTTGCCGGCGATAATGAATTGAACATATTCTGCAAACATGTTTGCGATTTGCCATTCGTCTTGTGCCATTTGCCGTTTGGCCGTTTGGCTGTCTTGCGCTCGAGTGCGAGGGGGTTGGGGGGCGCGACGGGATGTTTGGGGCGTGCAGATGATGGCCACTCACGTACGTACGGTGGATGTTGTGCGGACATGTTTGTATGTACGTAGAATTGCCTATTTGTATTTCAAATTGCGTAAAATGCACGCGGCGGCGGCGAGTTTTTGTGCGCTTGTCGGCTGCAATGATTGCGCACATGTTGCATTCATTTGTTAACATTTTACGTATGGAATAATGAAACGCTACGAATTCAATTGGTGTGATTATTTAGTGAATAAACTTTTCCGGTTGCACAAATGTTGCGCAAATTGCAGTTGTTGCAACTGTTGCTGCCGTTTTAGCTGCTGGCATTGTCTTTGTCATTGCTGCAAGCATGCAGCCTTTTGTGTTGTGGTCGGATGCTGCTCATATTGCTGTTGTTGTTGCATTTTTATGAGTTTGCATTTTTAATTGCAGCTTTTAATGCGCATTTGCCACCGCCGTTGCACCGCAATTTCAATTCAAATTATGCATTGTTGCACTCAGTGCAGTCATCAGTGCTATCGTACGAACAGACAAATTTACTGACCGCATAGTTGCACTTTGTGTCGCACGGCGCGTTTGGCCTTTTCGGCGCGCGCCACCTGCTCGCTGCCGCGTTACCGTTTTTGGAAGCCAGACACAACCATGCAGCATGCAAATGAAGGCGTTGCAATACTCTGACCACAATGCCTTACTGGGACGTTCAACAACAATACAAATAACAACAACGATTACGGTGGTAACAATAGCAAATGCAACAACAACAACAATAACAAATGCATTACTCATAGTCCAATGAACAAATAAATGCTGGAGTGTGCAGAAAAAAAGCAACAACAACGGCATCTATATGCGAGCAGTTTGGGTTTCGAATTACAAAACCGCAAGATCAGGTGCAGCATTTGAACATCAGTGATCAGTGCAACAAGGAATGCAGGAAAGTAGAAAGAAGAGACAAATGTGGTCACACATATGTCTCTTCTTCTCTCAGGAAGAGAGACCAAGAAAAAGTTGAACAAAATATAAAAATTTTAAACATGGAATCGGCACAAAAAAGAATATATTTTAGAGTAGAAGAATTACTAAAAGAAAAATGTGATAATAAGAAAAACAAAGTAAGGTAAGACAACTTTTAGTATTGAAAAAAAAACGGAAAATCCAGAAGGAAGACAATAATTTTAGAAAGATTCAAACTACTGCAACAATTTTGAAGATATGAGAATAAAAAAATAAAGAAATCTTTCAGTATTAAAAAAAGTTTAGAAGCTTCAGAAAAGGAAACCCCATAATAATTCTAATGACAATCAAAGCACTGCAAAATTTTAAAGAATGTGAGAATAAAAAATAATGAAATCTTATTGAAAAAGCTTGAATGACTCAGAAAAGGAAGTCTTTAACAATTCTAATGAGATTTAAAGCATTGCAAGAATTTTTTTAATGTGAGAACACAAATAATTAAGAAATCGTTTAGTAACAAAAAAGGGAGACTCCTAACAATTCAACAATTCTAGTACGAGTCCCAGCACTGCAACAACTTTGAAAATATGAGAATAAAAAAATAATAAAATCTTATTGAAAAAGTTTGAATGAGTCAGAAATTGAAAGCAAATAATAATTCTAGTAAAACTCACAGCACTGCAGCAATTTTGTGAAGAAATCTTTCAGTATTGGAAACAGCATGAAAGATTCAGGAAATGAAGATTCATAACAATTCTAATGAAACTCAAAGCATTGCAAAATTTGGTTAATGTGAGAATCCAAAATATTGAGAAATCGTTCAGTATTGAAAAAAGGTTGAAAGATCCAGAAAAGGGAGACTCCTATCAATTTAACAACTCTAGTAAGAGTCACAGCACTGCAAAAACGTTAAAACTATGAGAATACAAAAAATTAAATAAAAGAATAAAACCATAAAGAAATCTTATTAAAAAAGCTTGGAAGATTCAGAAAAGGAAGACTCATAACAATTCTAGTGAGGCCCAAAGCCCTGAAACAATTTTGAAAATATATATATATCAGGATTGAAAAAAGCTTGGAAGATTCAGAAAATGAAGACTCATAGCAACTCTATTAAGACTCAAAGCATTGCAACAACTTTAGAATTGTGAGAATTAAAAATAAAGAAATCTTTCAGTATTGAAAAAAAGCTTGAAAGAAGATTCAAAACATCAGCTCTACAGCCACACCCTATACACAGAGCATTTCTTCTGCTAGAACTCACATACAGCCAAAGCTCTCACTCGCAAAGGCTAAAACCCGCGCTGTATTTCGTATCTTTTTCATTATCCCTTTGAGACTAACTTATTAACTTATAATATGGAAGTCCTGCCAGAAGACTGAGAACACAACAATACACTGAAAATGTATTATAAGGATCCACAACAACCGGAGAGTGCAGATGACTAGACAACTCAAGACTAAGAAACGGGAGGATTTGAGAAGAGTCAACAACACAGAAACTAACAGATGAAAACTACTAACTAGTCAACTTTTAATGACAAGAACACCAACATAGGTTAGGTTATAGCGCAGTGTTGCCATATCAGGAGAATTCCTTCTAGATTAATTAATTTTTTAGGAGGAAAAATGGCTTAGAAGAAACTTTAGAAGATTTTGATGATGATACATTTGACATCATTAGAGGCACTGAAACCTTGAATATTGAAAGCTAAAGAGTCTAATTAAATGTTGAAATTTAAATAAAATTTTTAAATTAAATTCAATTTTATGCTTTAAAGTTTATAATTCATGCAATGAATGATGGAAGTTCACAAGAGCGAATTTTATACCGATCTAATTTTTTATATGTTTTAATTGTGTTAAGTTTTTGCTAAGCTGAATGAATATATAAATATTTAAATTTTTTCTGAGAAGTTTTATTTTTTATAATAAGAAAAATTACAACAACAGTTTTAGGAATTTTTTGAAATTAATTTTAGTAATTTAGTAATTAAAGGTATCTGGCAACACTGTTAATGCATTGGAATAAAAATTTCTTACTAAGACAAAATTAAAGAAAAAAACTTTAGGAGATTTTTAAAATTTTTTGGAGGAAATTAACGTTATTTCTAAGGTTTTGAAGAAAGTAATTTTAGGTATCTGGCAACACTGTCAATGCGTTGGAATAAAAATTCCTTATTATAAAAAAATTATAAAACCAAATTTTTAGGAGATTTTTTAATTTTTTGAAGGAAATTTCTGTTTTTTGTAAGATTTAGAAGAAAATAATTTAGGTATCTGGCAACATTGTCAATGCGTTGGAATAAAAATTCCTTATTATAACAAAATGAAAAAACAAAATTTTTAGGAGGAAATTTTAGTGTTTTGTAAGATTTAGGAGAAAGTATTTTGAGGTATCTGGCAACACTGCTATGGCGTTCGAATAAAAATCTGAAATAAAGTCATATCTATATATTTGTAGATCAGCGTGTTTTATAAGACACTCGAACCATCAGTTGCAGAGGTGTTATTGATCTGGAGTATTAAAATTCCAGCTCTTAGTAACAACTCTTACTTGAAATAGGTTCAAAAGAGTCATAAATGGAGGCGTTTTATATATATAAGCGTTTTTATTTATAAGTTCGTAAGTCTTATTTAAATACAAAACTTTATTGAGTGACTCTCATCCATTCAAAATAAAATATTGCTTTCGTTAATTCCGTTAAAGATTTGTTTTCTTTTGTTAAAAGAACGAACACAATTTAAAGAATTTTTTTTTTAATTTCTAATCTTCTGGTCTGCAACACCGGTCGTTGAGTAGGCAACTGTTCAGGAGCAATAATGCAACAAATACATGGACGACGATAGCGAAACTGCCTCAAAACAGATGGTTTTGATGGAATTTTTCTTACTTTTTCGATGTGCTTTGAATAACAATTAAAACAATTAAAATGTAATATTTAATTCTAAAAATTTTGGCACATTGCTGTTTGTTTTAAATTGACAAATGCTTTGTAAAGTAAGTGTGCAATCACTTTAAAATTTCTGTTCAGGAACACAACAATATGAGTGCGACAATGCTGCTGCCGCTTTCATTGTAGTCACGTAGTTGACTACACGGCAACGGTTGAAGTGAAAACCATCTAAAGGTTGTGTGGTCGTGTCGTGCTGTCGTCTTTAATGTGTTCGGGCCAGTACGCACAGCGGAAAACGGACAATTTTAATATGCACCTCGACTGCATTTGACAAATGCTTTATATGGTTTTCTTGGCCGGCGATCGTTGTCCTCACTGTGCGTCTGGCGCGCCAAGACGCCAAATGTTTGTGCTGTGTGTGCGTTGTAAAGTGTCGGTGCGCACCTTTGCTGCACGGCGTTCTTTGCGGTCATCGCTGCAAATCGCAACTTCAACACAATAAATACGTCAATGCGATGCGCTGGCACGTTTCGGTCACACTTGCAATTGTATATGTGTGTGTGTGTGTGCAGGATTTCCTTCGCCTGGTCACTTTATCGGGCGACAGCGATTGTTGTTGCTGCTGCTGCAGTTCTTTGTTTTGTTCTTTCAACTTTCAATTCTACTTCCTGATTTTTTTATCATAAATTTGCGGTGCTGCACTTGCAGCGTCGTCGGCACGACGACCGCGACGGCGGCCACTGCCAGCCGCCAGATAGTGTGTGCGCGTATTTTGCTTTGCGTTGATTTTGTTGTATTTAGTTTCTTCTTCTATTTGGCGTTGTGGCAAGTGCGTTGAACCGCAATGGCTGCGTTGACTCGATACTATTCCAGTGTTTGTTGTTGCAATTCGTTTGCCATACTTTATTGGGTCGTTTGACGTTATCCATTGCTGAGCGCCAACAACCGGACTGGGGATGATTTGAAGTCGAGTCGAGTCGAGTAAAGTTGCCGGGCAGTCTGCAAGAGAAGCAATATTAGTCATTGGGTTTAGTTGTAAAAAAATAATCTTGGCTAATGTCTCTACAGAAGCAGTCAAAGAAGAAAGAAGCAGTTCATGGAAGCAGTCAAAGTTGCCAATTGGGTTTAAGTTGGGTTAATGACTCAATGGCACATTGAACATTTAACTTCAAAATGCTTAAAAGCAAAACATGTAACTGACCAAAAATTGTTGCTGCTCACAATTTATACCCTTTCGCGCTGCTCAGTCGGCTCAGTCGACGTGCGGGCCAGACCACCCTTGAAGGCAGTTGCCCTGTGGCGACTGCAATATTTTGATTTTATTCCGTCACGAATATTCTACGTTTATATTCATTAGGCACAAATGGATGATGGCATTTGGCGCGTGCATTCGAAATTTGCGCCGTCAGCGCAGCACTCGCAACCGCGCCGAAGGTTAATGTTAGAGTTGAAGTCAAAGTCGAAGTCGAAGTTGAGACTGCGGCTACCAGCCGTGTTGTTGGAGGTTTGCTTGTTTTTTGTTTTTGTTTTTGGCGTAGGTCGAACACATGTGCCGCATCGCCGCTGTGTGGGTGGGTGGTCAATGCTGAATTGACTTCGTGCTGTGTCCATTAATCTTGTATGCAGTCGCTTCAGTTCCACTGAATGACCAAATTTACATGCACACGTTTGCTGACTTGTGTGAATTAGGAAGCAATCCGAGTAAGAGCCGATGGCTGCAGAGGGATTTTCTTAACCCTTTAGCTGCGTTCTTTTTTAATTTGAAATACAATAAATGTTTATCTTTTGATTTGGCCGCAAAGAGAAATAATTTTCTAATTTCTTTTAACTCAATTTGGTTTTTGAATGATTTTAAAGTGTATTTCTATGGTTTGGGAAAATTTCTTGGCTTAAGAAATAAATACAACTTTTGGAAACTGGCTGAGAGATTTTCTTAAACCTTTCGCTGCGTTCTTTTTTATTATGAAATACAATAAATGTGGTTTTTGAATGATTTTACAGTTGATTTCTATGGTTTGGGAAATTTTAAAATTTTTAAAACATTTATCATATGGTCAGTTTTTTATTTTTAAGTGCAAAAATGGTTCGATAAATACGATTTCAGCATCCTTAATGATATTGAAACTATCCATATCCTATAGAGAGAAGTATTAAATTTTTTAATATCTTAAACTAATAAAGTAAGAAGAACGAAATTCAAGGATGTGGTAGTGTACATATTAGTCCTTAAGATGTATTTAGAAAAAAAAACTCTTGCAAATTTCCAAGGATATTCCGGAATAAAGCTTTAAAAGGGCATTTTCAATACCTCTTCGTCCGTTTTGCTCAAAAAAATAAAATTTTCTAAGATTCTAAGGATTTTTCTCTATTGAAAATTTCCAAGGATATTCAAGGATAAAGTTTTAAAAGGACATTTTCAATACCTCTTCGTCCTTTTGCTCAAAAACATTAAATTTTCTAGGATTCTAAGGATTTTTCTCTATTGGAAATTTCCAAGGATATTCAAGGACAAAGTTTTAAAAGGACATTTTCAATACCTCTTCGTCCTTTTATACAAAAACATAAAATTTTCTAAGATTCTAAAGATTTTTCGCTTTCATTTGATATCCATATTGTTATTTTTCGATGCGCTCTATTTTTAAAATGATTTTTGGAAATAAATATGTCCTTGAAATTTTCAAAGTGCTTTTAAGGAAAAACCTGACGTCAGAGATAAAAATTCAAAACGCAGTTTTACTACATTTGGCGCCTAGTTTTTCAAGTATGTATATAGAATTCTGTATTTGCTTTGTAATTTTTTGATTTTTGTTGCACGGTGTAACAGAAGAGTTGCAGAAAATTCAACTCTTTCTCAAGCATTCTATAAATTCGAATAAAGTACGGAAGCCAATAAACAGAAGAAAAGAATTAGTAACAAAATAAGTAACTTCTTACTAGGAAAACATAAGGAACTTCTTACTGTCTCTCTTCCCATTCAATAATTTTTTATGCATTTCATATTTTATTTAAAAGCCAATCTCCTCTCCGCATTCTGACTATCTCGAATTTCACATTAGATGCCGCTGATTGCTTTAACTTGTAGTCAACTTCCAATGCCATCTTTCTTCATTGTGTGTGTGTGTGTGCAATGTCCTGGTTCACCGACCATGGCCGCAAACACTTTATGCACAAAATATTTACGAATTTCGTTAGTCACAAGATTTTTCAATTACCCAACCACAAGTTGCAAGGCAAAGCGGGGAGACTCTTTCGTTTTCTTTATTGCTGTTCTCATGGCACGAAAGTTCAGTTCACGATCAGCTGTGATCATCATCACTGATCGCTGTGGTCCTTCATCCCCCCACTTGAACTCTCTGTCTGCTCGTCTCAGTGTCTCGTCTCGGCTGCTAACAACCAGTTCCACTTCGGCACAGAACCTGTCCGTCCCGGCCATGTCTGCACAGCGATCTTCGCCCCAGCTGTCTGGCTTTTCTGCCAGTTGCTTTGTTTTGCGCTTCGACTCGAACACTTTTTCCTAGAACTCTACTCTCTCTGTTCGCTTCTTCGACCGGCTGTCAGTTGTTTTATCGTTGAATTGCATTGAATTTTCTTGTACCTTTCGTATCGCAACGCATCACATCGCATCGCATCGATTGCGCCGCAGTTCTCCGCTGCGTTTGCTAATAAGAAAAATCATTTCGATCACATTACGTGATGATCTGGTTGCGCATCTTATGTAACCCACTCGTCACGTTATTACGAAATATCATTCTTGCTGCTTCTTTTGTTGCTGCTGTTGTGCTGCGCTTTTTGCTCTCATCATGAGTTGATGATCCTCGATAGGGGGCCACGCTTCGGAGAATGTAATCGCAGACTTTTATAGGTTCGTTGTGCATGTTTTCTTATTCGTTGCTTATGCACAGCACTGCACTTCACTTCACTTACTACGCTTTGCTGTGCCTCGGCTGACTTTCAATTGAAGTTTGATTGCGCTGAGATTTTCTTTATCATTGCGTTGTGTGTTCGGTTTGATGCGTTCAAGTTGCAGTTGGACTGTGAGGCTGCGCTGAAGTGTAGCCGGTAATTAATCTGCGTTTATTGAGCTTTTAAGTGTAATTGAATCGTGGTGGGAATGAATGGAAAGTGTTCTCAGCACTAGTGCTGAAAGCCTATAAAGTGGTTGTTGTTGGGTATTTTATGGTACAACTTTACTGGTTATGCCTTGGATTAGCGACGGCGCAGTTTCTTGTAAAATTTGTGGCAGTAATAACACTAACGATCGATTAAATTATATGCTTTATTAAAGCAGCTCAAGTCATGCTAAAGTAAGAGTAACAAGTGAAACTGGACACATTAAAAATTTTACATAAAAATGTTACATGTACATACAAATTTTTTCTCAGACTATTGAGCAGGAAGAGTTTTTTAAATTTTTTTTTTAATTTTTTCGATACTTTTATATCAGATTTAGCTACTGTGGAGAATCAAACCTGGAGACAAGTTATATTTGGCATATTAAAAAAAATATGTCAGTAAGAAATCAACAGCATTTCTGCATTTAAGTCCATGAATTGAAGTATTTCTTGTAAAAGTTATAAGTTTTATTATAAAAATCAATATTTAAGAGTAATTTTTTACTTATATGACTCAAAAAATAACAGTTATTCTTTACAAAATAAAAGTCCCTGAATGATGTTTATTGATGACTTGAAAAACAAAATATAAAATTAAATAAAAAATAAAAAAGTCACTGATTTTAAAGTCACTGACTTTAAAATTAAAATAAAAAATTAAATACAAAAAAACAAAAAAATTAATAAAAGTCACTATATGATTTGTATTGATGACTTAAAAAACAAAATAAAAAATTAAATAAAAAAGTCACTGATGTTTATTGATGACTTAAAAAAATAAATGACACTGATTTTATTGATGACTTTTATGAATAAAAGCCACTGACTGTTTTTTGTTGATGACATTTATAAATAAAAGTCACCAATAATTGTTTTCATAGGACAAGAAAATACAACAACAACAAAATAAAAAAATCGAAAAAACTGTTATTTGTGGACTAATACGAAAACAATCAAAAACAGTTCTCATTAAAAGATTTTTGAAATATACACAAATAAAAAAATTCTTATTTTTTAATTTTTCCACAAAAATTTCAAAAAAAGTTTATTACCAAGTTTGATTCTCCGTGCGAAAAGAAATGTTTTGGCATTTTTCATTTATTTGTATGACCTTTCCTTCAAAGAAAGTTTTACAAAAATAATTTTCATAAAAAATAATAAATAAAATAAAATAAATAATAAAATATAATTAATAAAATAGTAATTAAATAATATAAAATAACTAATAATAATAATAAAAATAGTTTAGTTAATAGTTTTCACCGAAAATTGTTCATACCCTTAAAGTCATATATTCAAATATTTTTTTTACCTAAACCTGTTCGGGTGTTTTTGTTGAGATAATATAAATACTCTGAAATTTCTCGCTGCGTGAATATACACAGCGAGAAATTGCGAGTTGCATTGTCCTCAGGAGTAAAATTTATTTGCTCGAATATGACTTTGTTTATGTTGTAACTTCTGAAAATAAAATTATTAATTATTAAATAAAATAATAAAATAATTATCAAATAAAAAAAATATGTATATATTTATTAAATTAATTAATTATTATAAAGTTACTTTTCAATAATTTTTTACCAGGACAAAACACCGATTGGTTTGATTCAAAACAGATTCGCTTTAGTCCAAATTTTCACTTTTGAAAATTTATTCATATGCATAGACTTGGAAAACATTAAAAAACAAAACAAAAAAACGTTGGCATGCAATTTAGGGTTAAATAAATATTCAAAAAAAAAAGCTCGCGCAGCCAGAACTCGGACAGCGGAAATGTCAATAATACTAAACTCATTATGTCTTGACCTACATTTGCTTACAGATACATTAATACAAGTAAAATTTAGTACACGCACACATACACACACATGTAGATACGTAGAAACATGTGTAGCTATGTATGTATGAATTTCAACATTGTACGCTGCCATAATCAGTCGCATGTCTGTTTCGTTTGCGCTTTAAATCGACAAGCGACATTTGGCAATGCTTATACTTGTTGTTGTTGTTGTAAGCTCCATTTTCCCCAAATCGGCATTACGGCGTCAATTAAAGCTTAATAAATGGTAAACATTTACGGGCCAACATTTTAACTGACAGCCACTCTTAAGTGCGCCGTCACACGAATATGGCAACGCTGAACTTCTAAAAGGCTTAGCGCCTCGTACACGGCTCCCGACACTACCGCCAGCCACTCCCGGACTGAAAGCACCGTTGCAAATGTCTGGTTGATTCACAGTACTATTGTTGTTGTTGCTGTTAAGTATGTGTCACAAAGTGGCAATTGCCGCATCGGCAGTGGTCGCTCTTCGGCGCAAACCAGTTCTCGAGTCTGTTGACAGCACTTAATGAAGGTTCTGAACTGTGCTCTTCTCATTTTGTTGATTAACAAATAATGCTTTCATAAGCAGCTTTGCAATTTTCTGCAAGGCGCGCGACAAACGACACAAGAAGTGCGCAATCGAGCAGAAATCAGAAGATTGGCGCGGGTCCGCTACAGACTTCGCCGTGGCGCTCATCTTTCATTAGCGACCATTGAGCGTTGCTGCGCTGGCGGCTGCTCAATACATACATATGTATGTTCTTGTATGTAAGTACTAGGCATCGCAATCCCGGGATCCCGGGATCCCGGACTTTTTCCAGTCCCGAAAATCCCGGGATTCAAATTCTTTTATCCCGGGATTTTCGGGATTGCAAAAGATGCTTCAAAGTTCAAATGAAATAAATTTTAAGGCACAAAAACCCAATTCCTTATTTGAGGGAGAAGGGAGGGGATAGATTGCGTATTTTGCAAAAGGCTTATGATTATTTACTAAGCATTCAACCAACAAGTGTTGAATCTGAAGGATGTTTCTCTTCAGCAGGGTTCATTTGAAATAAAGTTCGCTCTAGATAAGAGAACAAAACACTTAATGCCTTTGTATTTTTAAGATCTCAGTTTTTAGTTAATCAAAACGCTTAACTTTTTTATCGAAATAATCGAAGTAAAACTAAAAGCACAAACAAATTAACTATTTTATTTTTTTTATCAAATATGCATATATATGCACTTTATGATACATCGGTTGCAAGGTAATAAGTTATGTTTAAGTGTCATTTTTGGATAAAACAAAATGCTATGAAACTGAAGTTAAATGTCAAATGAAAAACTTTTAAGTTAACTCTTCAATTCCCAGTGTCACCTGTAGGTGACAGATGCTTAATATTTGTTTTCCTACCACATAGGTTTTTATTTTAAAATTCTAACACTTGTATAGCAAAGTCAATTAGTAGTACTTGTTTATTTAATTTTCCTACCAACACTAGCGATACGTCATTTGTAAAATTTATTCATTTGTTTCACGCGTAATTAAAGCAGTGCGAGTTTGTGTGGTTTCTTTCAATATAAAAATGAGGGTAGTTTAAACATTTTTTATGTATTTTTTTGTCTTATCCAAACGTATCTAAGCTCTTTTATTTAAAAAGAAAATTTTCTTTTTCACTATTTTGGACATGGGAATTGAAGGGTTAAACAAAATGTGATTAAATTCAAGATACAAAATCTTGAAACTACCCAAATGTGATTAAAATGTGTCCATTTTTATGATAAATATATTATAAACAAGTATTTATGCAATTCGGGAAAATTGTTTTGTTAAAAAATTTGTTATATGAATCCCGGGATTAAATCCCGGGATCCCGGGATTTGACTTTTCAATCCCGAAAATCCCGGGATCGCAAAATGGCATAAAATTGCGATCCCTAGTAAGTACGTGGCAATCTGAAGCCGCACGATTGATTTCCTGTTGATTCCGATTTCAGACAAAAATCAAAAATTAAAATTTCCTCTGAAACTGCTCGCATCCTTCAATTTGCCACAATTGTTCACTGTTGTTGAATTCATTGAAATTCTGAGTCGACGAGAAGCCACAAAAGAATCGAGAAAAAACCAAACTCATTCGTCACATTTGCACGCTTTGCTTTTGCTTGGGCGACGTTGGCTGCCGCCGCCCGGTGCCGCCATTCGATTTGTTATTGTTTATATGTGGCGCGCGCATTCTTGCCGCGAATCTGCAACTCATCCATTTTTAGTCTCATCATTGGCAAATGTGCCTGCCGCCGCTTTATTTACATGCGTGCCTGCTGCCCGTCGCCCGCGGCCGTTTGTGCTGGATTTTGCCACAACGTGAGCCGCCAGTGCCGCTGCCGCTGCCGCCAGTGCACATTCAAGTGGGCACATTCCGCGGCTTCAGTTGCCATAACAGCCTAGACCTGATCTATTTCGGTATCCATCAGCGGCAAATGCCATCAATTTATGCTCTTTTTCAATTTCGAGTTTGCTGCGGTCGTTGTTGTTTTTGTTGTTGTTGTGGCAATATGCAAAATAAAAGCGGCAACGTCGGCGTAGCGCGCCGCAAATTTCAGGCAAATATTTGTAGGTGTGGCTCTATGTGGTTTATGGCCGTTCTGGTAGATCGAGCGGAAATTATGTGTTTAAAGTTGGCATTTTTTTGCATTCTTTTTGTTAAAAATCAAAGTAAGGTAAAAATTCTTGCGGTTTTATTGTTGCTGTGTGTTTGTTTGTTTATCTTTTCAAGTGGTGTTGAGCGAGGCGAGGAAGCCAGGCAAGGATCACAGGCGAGTTGATGTGCACTACAAACATTTCGGCAACAATCTTTAACTCTCTCAGTTCTGGGTTTTTGCCATTCGGTTCTGTTCCAAGCCAAAGTTTTTAGTGGACGCAAGGGCTCAGGTGATTACAGGCAACGCACAGTGTTGCCAAGGTGGTCGAAATAGAAAAAAAATTGGGTGTCTAATATGAGAAATCCAAGTACGCTTAATTATTGTTATTGTTATTATTGTTGAGACACTAATAGTTTAGTAACTACTTATGACTCTTCAAAGTTAAGCATTTTTGTAACCATACAATTTTTCCATTGGATGTTGAATAACACCGTGCGACAGCATTTTTCATACCGGGAAAATTCTATATATGCGTTAAACTAGAGACCAAATATAGTAATACTGTGTGCTCAGTTTTTCATTTTTACATCCTTTGTCCCTTTAAAAGGACTTCAAAATTTTGATGGGTATAAAAAATAAAAAAAATATAAAAAATACTTAACCTAGTTAGAATATGGCGATATGTATAGCAAATTAAAGAGGAAAGGCTTAAGAATTTAAATAAAATTTATTTTGTATCTATTTGTAAAATAAGGATATGAAAAAGGTCCTTTGAATATTTTAATCCTTAATATCCCTAAAAATTTATATAGAATTTCCTTGAGAAGCAACTATGTTAAAACCCAAAATCTCTTTGATCACTTGTCAAAATGTCACTACTCTAACTTTATTGGTTCGAAAGTTATTAAAAAAGACGGAAGCTGAAATTTTAATGAAATAAAAAAATTCTAATTTATTTGAGTAACAGTATTTCAAATAATAAAAAGATACAAAGTCAATGAATCAACTTTCATCAATCAATCAATCAATCAATCAATCAATCAATCAATCAATCAATCAATCAATCAATCAATCAATCAATCAATCAATCAATCAATCAATCCATCAATCCATCAATCAATTAATCAATTAATCAATCAATCAATCAATCAATCAATCAATCAATCAATCAATCAATCAATCAACCAATCAATCAATCATAAATAAATAAATAATAAATAAATAAATAAATAAATAAATAAAATTGCATAAAAATTCGATCAAAATGTAAGTGAGCGTAAAGACTTAACCCTTTGTACCATTATTTAAATTCCGTGAAGAAACATTTTTTTGTCATCTTATGATATAAGTTTTGATGGTGAAAGTTAAATTTTATTGAAAACATTATTTTACAAAATTAACTTCACCTAATCGAAATACTTACTTGTTGTTTTTTGACTCTTTTGCACATACTTTCAATATTATTCGCAAAATTCCGTTAGTAATCAAATGTTTTAATATAAAAGACAAAACGGAAAAATGAACGACTGTAAAATGCTGCAGAGAATAGTTTCCAAGTTTATGAAAAATTATATGCAATGTCATGCAGCGAAGGGTTAATGTATAATCGGACCACGCCTTTTTATATGAAATGATAATTTGGGCTCAAATAAATGAATACTTACAATTTTTAGTATCTTTATCTCAAATTTCACAGAAATTATGACTTATTAACATTTTTGTTTGTATAGAAGGTGGGAGTGTCCGTTGTTCCATGCTTTTAATTTTTTCCATATAATACAACGCTTTCATAAAAATCAACTGTACAAAATTTTATAGAAATATAGGGTGTTTTTTTTAGAGGTATAGAACTTCGAATTGAAATAAAACACAAGAAAATCGTTTTAATGTCCATCAATTTGGCTTTATTGGAAGGATAATTTTATGCCATTAATGTTTAAATATGATTTCGGGCATGTGGCCGCCGCGGCTGGCTCGAATAAAGCCAATTCTACAGGTCCAATTTTCAACCAGCTCCAATTGCTGTGCACGGTGGCGAATCGATTCATTCGGGTCCTCTTCAACATTTTGCTCTACAGCGGCAATTGTTTCTTCGGTGCGCACTGTTCGACGTCTCTGCGGATGCGTATTATCACATAGAGTAAACGTAGTGCGAAAACGACCCATGGTTAACCGAATTAATTGCTCTGATGGACGATGTCGACCATAAAATGGACGGAGCTTGCGGTAAACTTCGCGAACTGAACCATTATTTTCGAAATAAATTTGCACGATTTGCAAGCGTTGTTCTTTTGTCAACCTGTTCATGATGAAATGGCAAACCAAACTGAACATAAATGACATTAGAGTTGCCAGATTTGACCACAAAATGCCAGTTTTATCTCTATTCGAAAAACAAACCTCTAAAAAAAACACCCTATACAACCACTGTATATTTTCAACCACTTACTACATGAAATGACGACACTGTAAGATGAGAGATTCCAGGTTCAATCCTCCATCGTAGCAAATAAGTACATATAGAAAAAACAAATTTTCTTTGAGGAGCTTTCAACTTATTAGAAAACGGCAAAACTCTGAGGGTGGATGGCAGTTTAAGGTAGAAAAGTTCTAAGGGTAAATTAGATAAGATTAATAAATAATTGTTATTCATTGGGATCAGTTGGAACAATTGTGACCACCTCATGGCTTATCTAATCTTATCTTAAGATTGTGTAGTCCTAGTTTAGACTATACAATCTTTAGATTCTCTTTCAGACCCATGTCTGCTTTAAATTCATGAATGATAGATCAAATTGAGGTAGTGGACTCAGAAGGTAAAAATAATTACTGAAGGAGAAGTCCCTTCCATCTGTGTCCAATTTCATACACACAACACGAATGGTTGCGTGAAGCAAAGCTATAAGCACAGGTAACTCATCAAGGAAATGTCCACTTCCCTGTAATGAAACTGGCAGCAAAATTACAAGCTCTATGAGTTCTCTGTGGCCTTAGACTTGAAATCGGATACGATGGCTTGTGAACATGAAAATGTATATTTTGTTATCATAATGCGCACATAATTGTAACTTAAACATTTCTAATTCTAATCGAATGATCTGCTCACGACTAAAGTTCTTCTAGAACAGCTGTCTTCATGTTTTTCTTCTCAGTCATCTTCTTCACCTTTTCAAGTACTTTAACTGCTCGCAACCAGCAGCGACCGCTTGTGTCCCGCGCGAACACGCCTCAGGCCGTCAAACCTACAACAAAGTACAACCCTCTGAAAGTCATTTGTAACTGTAAAGCATTATGTTAACAGCGCCGGCAACCCTTTGCCTGATTTACTGCTGTGCGTGAATGAATGAAAAGTGCCACGCCTCGACTCTAACGAACTTGAAGAAATCAGCAAAAATAAAAAAACAACAATTAAATAAAATAAAAAGCGCCTGCGTATTTGTGTATGAGGAATTCTTTATTTCGCCGCACCAACTACTATTGTTGCAAACAACAAAAACCCGCAACAACAACAACTGAAAGAAAATAAGTTTGAAAAAAAAGTAAAGAAATGTTTAATTATTTTGCATGTCAGCGTGACCAGGTGCGGTGCAAGTTTTTGTTTCAATTGTAAAAATATTTTGCTTTCCTTATGCCAAGTGCCCACTGCAACAATAATAACAGCCACAACCACAACAACAACAAATAAGAAAAAGTTTTGCATAGCCAAAAAGTCAGCGAGCATTGTCAGCGCTTGTCCAAATTTGGTTTGGTTATTGTTTGGGCAATTGTTGTTGTTGTTGTCGCTAGCTGCCGCTGCGTTGTTGTCGCAAAAATGTAAAATTGCGCCCGTTGAATAATTTGTTTACTTACGCAGTAAAGTCAGCTGACGGTGCGACAGTTGGCGCGGCATGGAAGGAGGCGTGGCTTGAACCTGGCTGGTTGTTGTTGTCTATAGTGCGGTTGTTGTTGTTGGCATTTGTCGTTGTTGTGGCAGTGATGAATTGTCAGTGAATGTGTAATTATTGCAACGCGTTGCCGGTTCGCAATTTTACGTTGTTGTTGTTCCATTATTTTTTTTGGTTCATTTACTTCTCGGCTTTGCTTTCATTAATTGTGGTTTTTGCTGATTTTTGTAGTTGCCAATTATTCTTAGGTTATGTGCTCGGCCTCGCCGTCTGCCATTTTGGCGGCTGTTATTCGTTTGTCATGCCGCGCCGCTTGGCTGACTGTTCCGTTGCCGTTGCGCGGATTGATAAATTATTGGTATAGGTTGGGCCAAAGTCCAGACGGCCATGCACAAAAGTTAAATAAACTTTTGCAAAAAACAAAAACAAAAAAAAATATCTAGCAGGCAAATATTATTTACCTACAGTGGCGGTCGTGCAATTGGGCACGTTTGCTTGAAATTTGCCAATTGCAACTTTAAGTCTTTAAACCTTTCGACCCTGAATTTTACCCTGTGTCGATATTACTTTTTGACAATTAAATCATGAAACCCTTGTCTAAGAAATGTGTACACGACATTTGAAGTCGCCACTCCTCTTTGTTACTGTTCTAAAGCTAGTTTACTTTTGTACAATTTAAGCTTAAAATGGGTTAAATAAATTTTGTATCAATATTTTTTAATTGCAGAAAAGTTACTAAATATTAATGGAGAAATACATAATTATTTATTTAACTATTATTAAAGAAACAGGGTTTTGATCAAACGCGTGCAATTCGTAGACTTCAATTAGAACACAAACTTTCCCTTAGTTTTGAATAATTTTAGCTTAAAACGGGTTAAATAAATTTTATATCAATATTTTTTAATTGCAGAAAAATTATTTATTATTTATTGAAAAATACAAAATTATTACGTTTTGATTTTATTTAAACATCATAAAAGAAACAGGGTTTTGATCGAACGCGCCCAATTCGTAGACTTCAATTAGAACACAAACTTTCCTGATATCGCTGTAAATTATTGAAATTATTTTATGGATAACAGTAACATTTTTGTAATTTTCTTTGAATTCACTTCTTAAAATATTAATTTGTTGGCGTCTACTTAAATTAAAACCATAAATCAATCGTAGCTTTTGCTATAAGATGACAAATAGGTGAAGTTTCTCTCAGACAACTTTGGGGTCGAAAGCGTTAAGATATTCTTTGAGACGGGGGACTTAACGACGGAAGGCTGTCTGCAGACTAAGTGAGCTAAAATGTCGTTAGACTTCTAGTATCTGGGTATCGATGATGTCAGGGGTAACGAAAAGGCAGACGAACTGACCAGAGTTGTACCTACAGTCCGCTTCGGATGACCTGAACCGACGATGGGCTGAAGCTTAACTAACCACAAGGCTACGCACTTTTTCTACTGGCACAGTCTCTCAACATGTATGCAATAAAAAAGGTTCTTTGACGCGCCTTGACCCAAGAGGACGAGCTGCCGATTGGGCTTAGGGGAGGGCCACTTGAGAAGGACTCATCACTGGGTTAATTTCCTTCAGCGAGTACCTTACTAGATTTGGATTATTTCTACTTTCATTATAATATTCTTCATTAACATGAAGACTTCATATATGAACAATTTAAAGTAGTTCAAGACTCATCCATTTGAAATGTGTGTTGTATCACATGTTGGAAATACAGTGTTGCATGCACAATTCAAAAACGGGTGAAATATGAGGTATCACAATGGGCCTCCGAGTGTGTCTCTTATAGAGGCAGTCACCATAACGTTACCTAACCTAACCTAAGACTCAAAGTTGCCAATATTGCATGCACATTTCAAGCTAAGCAAATGTGCCTAATTACATTGCCGCCACTGTCCAATGAAACTATTATGTTAGCAACTTTGTTGGCGCCATCTGCGATTCACGATCGAAATTTGCCATTTTTTTCAAACATTTTTCATACAATACAATACAAAGTTGTATTGTTGTATTCAAACAATTTTTTGGGGTTAATGAATAAACGCACCTTTACACATATGAGTTGGATTTTTTCTCCCACACGGCACATTGAATTTTGAGCCTTTTGCTCGCTTGTTATGTGCGACAGTTTTTTTTGCGATCGTGTGCAATGATTTATGTTTGTCAAAATGACAAACGATTACCATAAGCCAACAGTGTTGTCGGAGTCAACTCGACAGTTGACACATGGAAAATGGCCCAGACGTCTGGTTGGGGCCGATTAGTGTTTGATACATAAATCTTAAAGCATAACAACAAAAGCACAACTGATAATTGTTGCATGGCAACAATGCGAGCGGTTGTCAAGGGTTAATTATATAAGTTAATGCGCTTAATTATGGGATTTTCAAACACTCGACGGAGAAATGCGTTCAGTTTTTTTATGCGGCAGGTGCAAGAAAGACGAAGGTGTAAGCGCTCATAAGTCGATGATGCAACATGCAACGCAATTTGTTATTTTTTCATGAATTTCTTTCTTTCATTTTCTACAGCAGCCTAATTTGTTGCGTTTGTGGGCAGTGAACAAAAAAGAAAAAAAAAACGGCGAAAGAAATGTCTTTCGAACACAAAAGTTGAAAAATAGAAAACTCGAAAAGTCCAACAGAAAACAAGAGAAAAAAAGTATCAAGTGACAAAATGCGACCAGGCAGTAGATTGTGAAAATAAAGTGTGACTTGTGCATTCAGTAAGCTGAAAAGGGTTTGACAGACAGCCACACGGACAGATGGACAGGCAGGCGGTGCTGTTGTTGTGCGGCGGGTGGACAGACTGCGCGTTGCATTGATTGAAATACAACCGCAAATTACGTAAGCCGAATTTATGCATTTTATATGCAACAACAACAACAACTACAGAAATCATACTCATATGCTCACAGCCCTATATTAAATTTACATTCGTGGCTGCCGCATGTCCGTCGCAGACTGCATGACTACACGGCAACCGCTCAGCCACCATGCGACCTACCCACAAATCTGCTTACTTACCTTACTACAGATTTGCCTAAATAGTGCGCGGTTACGTAGCCTGGGTGGCGTTGCAACAAATCAAAGCGGCATTTAGCACTTGACAGAAGTGGAGCGCGCATGCGCTCATGCGCCGACACACACACGCAAACGACGCCTGCGCCGCAAACTGGCAGCGTCACAGACGCACATTGTCATAACTCATTTAGCGCGGAGTACTCCAAGTGACACACACACACACGAGCACTCATACTCACGCCAGACAACTCCTGCAGTTCTGCTCCTTGTTTCCATGATTTTGTGTCGCCTCCCCCCCCCCGCAGTCCCTGTCGTGGCTGTCCAGTATTTGATGTTGAGTTAATTTGCGCCGTCATAAAAATTACGCAAAAACCGCTACAAAGTTTTACTTTCGAATGCGCCAGCTTTGCCAGATTGTTGCAATTGTTGCTTTTCAATTTGTTCTTGCCACATTTGGTTGTCGCCCGAGCACATTCCTTGCCGCCATTTGCAGCATTGGCTTTGTGTCGGCAGCGTCAAGCACTCAATGCAGCAATTTTCATTTGCTTGCCGACTTTATTAATGGTTGCCCAGACAGACATTTCATTAGTGCAGCCGGGTGTCAGGTTCATTTTGCACACAAGTGTGGCCAAATTGCCGCTTAAATTGGCTTTTATGTTTTTTCTTTGCTGTTTAGCATTTTTGAAATTCTATGGCTAACACGAAAAGCTACTTAAGTTTGCTTTTAACTCGATGTCTGAGTCGTGCTGGTCAAATTGACAAAAAGCCTTCGACTCGATGACTGTACTACACTGCAACGTGTTGGAACAAATAAGAACTGAAATTTGTTTGTTTTAATTTGAGTTTCAATTTATTTACAATACATTTACATTTATTTACAAAACAAAAGTAGTTTGAAAAGATGGCCAAGGAAATTAGGGATTTAATTGCTGAAAAGCAGGGCACCTTCTTGACGACAGCTCTCGTGAGAAATAGGTAGAGTTTCCGCATTCTTGCAGCTTCACTAAGTTTGATTAGAGATTCACTGTTCGTATCGTTAGTAGAGAAGAATACCGAATTATTCACCGAAATCTTCATTAACATCTACACTGACGACTCCAAATTGGCGAACAAGTTTGACTGTGGGATTGCTACTAAAGCTGCGTCTCTCTTCCCGCTTGCCTGATCACTTTGGTGTCTTCCAGGCAGAAGTAATGGTCAGATACAGGGCCTCCATCTGTCCTATCTGCGAGAACGCGCATGCCCATATCTACTCGGATAGTCAGACAGCCTTCAAGTCGCTCGCGAAGGAGACTACCTCATTCAGGTTGGTCTTAGACTCCCGAGAATCCTTGAACACCTTGGCTGGATGCTCCAATGTCTCATTATTTATACATTTCCAACATCTCATTATCATAAACAACTGCGAGGCGAACGAACTCGACAGAGCGGGTACATTGTTTACAAAGGCCTCATCTCCATCTCACTAGGACTCCACTTGCATGGGTCATACTGATGCTCAAGCAATTTTATCATAAGAAAGCAAACAAATTATGGTTTGAAGTACAGACCTGCTATATCTACCGACTAGCTTGGCCAATCTATAACATGAAGCAAAGCAATCAGCTGCTCAAGCTTAGCCATCACTCAATAAGCACAACTTTCTCGGTGCTCACGGGTCACTTTCTTATGGGTAAGAATGCAGAAAGACTGAGACTGCAATTAAAAAACTTCGGTCGAGGGTGCCTTCTCTTCTCGAAGGTCTATTGTCGTCCTCTGAGGAGGAAGAGACCGTTCTCCACCTGTTGTATCAGTGTATCTCATTAGCCAGAAGAAGACATACATTTTTCAGTTCAGCTTTCTTGTAACCGAACTATCACCTCTGAATATCAGAGATATATCCAGGTTCATAACGGATATTTTCCCACTGTGGTATCACAATGAGTCATAAGCTTTTCACATAGGCGGCTGCCATTCTTACCTAACCTAACCCATCCAAATGTTCAATGGCTAACCAATCTTCTCGAGACTTACAGGATTTCGTTAATTAGTAGTCCATTTTTTAAAACCTCATCTTATGGATTGCATAATATGATTTACTTTCGGGTAAGAAAATTATATTGGATGCTCACAAATTCTTAAATCATCCTTTTATGCGGGAACACCGAAATCGAAAATATATTTTGCGCGGGTCGTAAGATTTGAATAATTGTTTTGAGGGGACGTAAAAACTTGCTGGGACGTATTATCCCAGTAGTCCCGAAAGGGTTAAGACAGATCTGGCCCGCGATCAACCAGAGCAAATACAGCAAATTGATACTACTAAACAAACCCTTCATAGGGATTGCCTTAGGGATAACCACTGGACACTGCCCCATTAGTCAATCTGGCAACGGTTTGGAACTGCTGTACAATGACTTCTCCAGGGGAAAATACTGTGAGGAAGTGGTCAGTCAACCCAGTTACATCAAAAGACTCATTAGGACCACAAAATGGCTCCCAGAAATAGGCATTGTACTCGTATATGCAGAAAACTGTAATGCAATGAACATCAGTGATCATCAGGCCTAGTGATGTCCTCGAGACAAAATCTTGATACGACTTACCTCTTTCAGAACTACCAAAATAATATGTCCCACCAAATTTGTAATACCCCTCAAAACCATTATTCCAATCTTGTGACCCAAGCAAAACATTAAATCGAATTATATATGTGTCCGGATAAAAGGTTGATTTGAAAATTTTTGAGTAAGCAACATAACTTTCTAGCTCCAACTTTCATAGCATGGGAACATTTCTACCAAAAGCATTGTGGTTTTCAAAATGAAACTCCGTCCCGAAAGGGTTAACCCGTCTAACCTGCTATGGTTTCTATTGTTTCAAGTTTTTCATGAGATTTTTGGAAAGCTTCTAAGATTTACTACAAAAAACGGACCTATTGCCGGTTCAAAGTGCATCTTAGTTAACACTTAAATGTTAGAAAAAGTTGCATAATTAAGTTGTCAGGGTGCAAAAAACATTGTGGCCAACGATGCCGTCGGAAGGGGCGTGAAGCTCATCAGAGACTAAAACGACGCCTTTGCTCCAAGCTGCCTACGCAACCGCCTACCGGTTGAATAAAAAATTCACATTTTCTCCAAAAAATTAAACAATTTCTTCCTAACACTCAATTATGATTGCAATTATATTCGAGGAAGGGGAGGTTTAGGGGGGTTTCGACAAAACATTTTGATTTTTACTTTGTAGAAACTCAAAATTTGACAACCTCACAACTCCGATCGTATGGGAGACGCTCTCTGGTGGTGAATTTCTGAACCTTAAAAAATTTTGTATTTTTTGTACTCAAGAATGTGGGCGATCGCTGAATCGGTTCAGAAGTTTCCGAAATACGATGTTTTCTCGCTTACTTAACTACTACATCTACAAGTGTGGAGCCCATGGCATAGAAAATGACCAGTTTTGTATGGCAGCCCCCTTAAGACTTGGAGCTAGCGGGTAGGTATGTTTGGAAGAAACATTCGGAAGAGAAAATAAATGGGTGTCGGTTATACATTTGACATGTCTGGGCGCAACGTGGGACCAGTGGGAGCCTGTTTTATAAATGGGCCTCCCATTTTGTATGGGAGCCCCATCAAGGGTTGAAGATGGGGTATAAATATGTTTGAAAGAAATGTTCAGTCGAGAAAACTAGTGGGGGTCAGTCATAGATATTAACCCTCTAAGAGCAACTTCTGACCAGCTGTGAAGCAATTTGTCGAATTTCCCCAGCTTATTTGTTAAGAACGTTCTTTGAAGACTCATATTGGCACGTTAGGGCTTTTTTCTCTTTTGGCTGAATATTGAAGACACAAACCGTGACTCTTATTCACATTAAACTGCACTTCATGCATTCGATTGCACTGGGACAATTCACCTAAGTCATTGGTGAGTGCATTATTTTGATTTTGCCCTATGAAAACCGACACCAAAGGCTGTCATCGACCTGAAGCCAATAGTTGTGTCCACTGGTCAGCGGCTCGTTCAAAGCTTTGTTGGTTAATTGCATTTTTTTTCAAACTAATTTAAGCTAATTTACAACAAATCGTCTTTCAAATTAACTAAATCCAGACTGAGTGGGGCGTTATTAGTCGTCGAGACGTACAACAATAAGAAAAATGAAAGACATAAATAATAATCCAGACAAGACAAGCGGCTGCTAAATTGTGATAATTGATTGCCGAAAAGAGAAAGTTCTAGTGAAATTTCGATCAAGTCATAAAGATAAATAGACAGAATTTATTTCCCCATTCGAGGTTTATGAGAAACTCATTAGCAGGTCTGGCCCCTTGAACTTGTTTTAATAATGTCAAAAACACACAAAACTCACACACGCACGCAACCAAAGTCGACAAGAAACAATAGTAAAAATGTTTTGGAGCGAGCGGCAAAATTAATTTGAGATTTTCGGCTAAATGGAAAACTTGCCGCTGCTTGGCCGCAAAATGTCAACAACGTAATTTATCACTCCCACATGCTGAATGGTCAGCTGACACACACACACACACACACAAAGACCCACTAGCCGATATGCAAGTCGACCCAAGTCGAGCTGCCGCCGCCGCTGCACTGAAGTTAAGCCGAAACCTTAACAAATGCACAAAAGCGCCGAAAAATGTTGAAGGCGAGCAAATGTGAGAGAGAAATGAAATCCATTTGCAGTTGTTGTCGTTGTTGTTGTTGTGCTGTCAAAATTGCTAAACCTAAAACGTACGCGGCGGCGCATTTCTCCAGTGCTGCACTTTTATCTGATATGGGACACGCCGAAGTTAAACGCCAAAGTTATCGACGTGCGCAGCTCGTAAGTTGCGCCGCGGAGTTCAACACAATTGGCAATGCCACATGCGAATTGTGCGGCCATTAATAAATGGTCGCAGTGTGAAATAAATCGAGCAATTGCCGCGTATCGACATCGGCGCAGCGATGCGATCTCTGCGTCCTCCGCGAGTCGAGTTCAAGTGTGTGCTGCACACTTGGCTCTGGATTTATTGCAACATGCAACACATGGTTTCACACAAATGGTTTCAACCGAAGCCAACAACAACGCCCACGCCCACTCGATCATGTCATTGCAGCTGTCAGCATCAATTTGGCATTTGGTTCGCTGCGAAGCTGCTGCGTCCGACTGCGACGGCATGAATGGTGTCGGCGCGAAAATTGTGTCACTGGCTTCACAATTTTACATATTTTAATGCGCCTCTCCAGTACGCACCGCACATGTGTCGTTTAAACTATTTGCTTCTGCGCCCAGCGACGACACAGAAAGCCGCAACGCCACTCACCAGTTCAGTGACCGACTTAAACTGGAGCAGCGGCGCTGATTCGAGTCTCAATTTACGTAATCAATTGTTAATAACGGACGGCAATGTAATGCTTAGAGTCGCCACATATCGACAACATGTGTGATTAGGCGCGAATTAAATGCCGACTTTGACTTGAGCCGGAGCCAGCGCGGGGCGTTTCGAATGCGTTGCGTAGACGCAAGCAATGAAATCGAACGGCTCGCAACTGCAATCGACATTGCCAACATAAAAACAACAACAACAATAATATGACCATTAAAGTCAAAAGCCGCTATCAGTTGCCACACTCGGCGATGAAGACATTGCAATGCGGCAATTCGCGTAGGCCGGCCGCTTTAGACTGCACACACGTTCGGCAGAAATCAATTTTACGACCTCGACACTTGATCGGTAGTTTCCAGAAATTAGCATAACCAAGTTATCAGCGGTTTCGTTGTTTACATTTGTTGCGGTTTTCATGGCTTGTTTGGTTTAGCTTCGACTTTTTCAAGCGATTTTATGGTCGTCGATTGAACGAATCGTAAGATCATTGGACATACAGAGTTGCAACATATTTAGTTGATTTGTTGCCAGTTAACTAATTGAATTTAATGTCTTTGTTATGAATTTTTCGTACAATTATCAAAGAGATAAAACACTTTCAGGATCCATACTGATGATACAACAAGCCGCTGGCAAATTGTTAACCCTTTCGATCCCAAATTTTACCATTTGTCTCGATATTACTTTGTGTGTGCACACGACATTTGGAGTCGCCACGCCTTTTTGTTAGAGTTCTAGAGCTAGTATACTTTTGAACAATTTTAGCTTACAACGGGTTAAATAAATTTTGTATCAATATTTTTTAGTTACAAAAAAATGATTTATTATTTATGGAAAAATACAAAATTATCACTTTTCAATTTTATTTAAAACTTATTAGCGAAAAAGGGTTTGGATTAAACGTGCCCAATTCGTAGACTTCAATTAGAACACAAACTTTCCTTGAAGTTTCTCTCAGGCAACTTTGGGATCCAAAGGGTTAAGATTTATTATTGATGCTAAAGAGTAGAAAAGGAAATAGGGGAATTGAAAACAAAAAAATTTTTTCTCAGACTCAAAAATTTCGAAACATACTTTCACAAAAATTTAAATTTTTTCTTAAGTTTACTGCTTCTGATGCACAGATTACTTATAACAATTTCCTCGCCAAGATCAAAATTTTTCGCAAAAGACCCCATCTGGATCTACAGGGAACCCAACAAATAGGAAAGAACACCATATTCAAGAATGAGGGGATTCACAATGAATCCCCTTCCCCTCCCCTTCTTTAACCTAATCTAACCTACTGCCGTGAAATGTATTGCAGTCTACGAAAAAAACATTTGCTACATACAAGCAGCGACCCAATAAATCAAGTTCTTCTTAATCCTTTGTTGGTCCTGTCAGATTTTTGTGAAAGAATACTAATCTACTTTTTACTCATTTGAAGTGCTTTCACCACATTTGAAGTCAATGGGCGCACTAAGTCATGTTTCCCATACAAACTTTTAACCCATCATTGACCCTGTGAGATTTTTATTTTCGAAAAAAAATACGTGTCAAAATATTTCTTACTAAAAGTAGTTCCACTGATTTTGAAGTCGAAATGCGTAAAAAATCATAATTTTTTTACAAACTTTTAACCCTTGGTTCACTCTTCTAAGTTCTGGTTAAAAAAAAAATGAGAAACATGTGTCTAATTATTTTTGACTTCAAGTGTTTTCACCAATTTTAAAGTCAATAGGCCCATTGGTTCATGTTTATTCGTAGTATTTCCGCATACGAACCTTAACCCGTTGTTAACACTGTTAAATGTTGATTTCCAAAAAAGCGAAAAACATGTGTCGAATTATTTTTGATTTAGAGTAATTTCATAAAGTTTGAAATCAATATGTCTATTAAATCATGTTTCTTCATACAACACATAAACCCATGTTTTGTCCTTTTAGACATCGAATGCCAACAGATCCCGTCTTAGTGGAGGTTCATTCTTCAAAATGTACCTTCAGTTAAAATTTTTTTATTTGTAGCATCAGCGGTTTGGGTTGGGCGATGATGAATCAGTCAGTCAGTCGGTCGGAACAAAAAATAATATTTCTCATCTCATATATGTAGAAGCAGATCTCACCCACATGGACGCCGCCTCGTGAATCAGTGTCTCCTCAAATCGACGGTTTGAGCCTGAAGAGAGTTGGTGGATGTCTGACATACTGACTATGAGCAAGCGGGGGTTCAACCCCCCAAACACAAAAATGGCTGGTACAAAGTATGGTTTCGAATCGTATTTTGCTCAAAAGTTGTATGCAAAACCCCCCAAAACGAAATCCTCTATGCGCCCATTGTTTCCTTTTATACCTTCCCAAAAAAAAGTGACTACTCTGTCGAGGAGGAGTTCGTCTCATAAGGTATCACGAGTTTGATGCTGTTGCCGCCATTATGGCCACTTGGTGATCGATATAGATGTTTTTCGAGGGTAAAAAGGATTGCGTTCGATTGCTAGCTCCGTCGATCTCGTGATCGCGTATATGTGAGCTTGAAAATACTGCAGTAAGCTGCGAGCCCGAAAGACTACTGAAGATCGAGGTTTAGGCAGAAAGCTGCAGATCCGACACCCTCTGACCTCTTGAATCCATCTGTGAAGAAGCTGTAGAATTGACAGCTGGATTCAAGACCCTTTCGCCACCCATCCTGTGCTGTAACCACATGGGATCGTATGGTAAAGTTAGCTTGAAGTAAGTAGTCTGAAATATACCTTACCTTTCATGTATCTTACTGTGATCGTAGGGCCGTAGAGTTTACTTATGTCCAAGCGCAGCCAAATTAGCAGAGCTTTTCGCTGCCAGACCAGGAAGAAAGCCCAGAACTTTATCCAATGCTGCTGTCGAAGTGGTAGACATTGCGCCTGCTGTACAAAATCCAGCGGCTCTCTGTACACTCTCTTGAGTTTCTTGACATGAGTCTTTTTGTTTACCGCAGTTCACCATGCAGAGATCACGTAGAGCAAAATGGTAAAATGGTTCTGACAGCTAGCAAGGAAAATCCAATGTGTGAGATGTGGGGTTAAGCCTTAGGTTCTACCGAGCATCTTCCTGCATGCTTATAAGACATTTCTTTTTCCTATCTTCCACATTAAATTTCCACGACACTTTGCTAATCGAAATGAGTCCTAGGTACTTTGTGGATGCTTTGGGAGTAAATGTAACGTTACAAAATTTAGGAGAAAGCCAGATTGTCTCAGCAACTTAAGAGATTGCAAATCCAGCGCGCATTAGTCTGACAGATTTTCGCTATAGAAAATCATCTTTGTCTTATGAACCATAAGAACATCACAATAGATCTTACAAATTGCAGTGCATAACACACTTTTTTAAGTTTAATCTAATCTAACAATGCTAAGCTTTTGTGCCAAATACTTTTAAATATTTAATTAACTAAAAAAACGAAAATAAATTCAAGTAATCTAATCTCTCAGCTTATGCATTAATTTGCGTTGTTTTCATTGCCATCATTTCCGTTCTAAGGTGCTTACAAATTTGTATAAAAATCTTTACAACATGTCACAAACTGCTTTCATTCGCCATTCACAATGCTCAACGAACAATCTACGTTTTATGTTCATTCATTCAAAACTCCTCAGTCTTTTTGTGTATTCTTTTGATGTCTAAGCACCAAAGAATGCCAAATTCATTCCGGTTCACCAGTCAGCCGAAAAAAGCCGGAAATTTGTAGCCATTTAGCGACTTGACTTTGAGCGCCAAAAGTCAACGATCAACACAACAAACACTAACACAAACATTTTGGGTCAATGACAAAAAATCGTTGAGATCACAATTTGCATGCGATCAGTGAGCAACAACAACAATAGAAGGCATTGCAAAATGTTTCTTTGCGGCAAATGCGAAATTAAATGAGACAATCATAAAAGTGATCGCGATTGTTGATCGCGCCAGGAGTCACACATACACACACACACACGCGTACGTACGCACCGCGCCCCAAATTGGACAGCGGATCAGCGATCAAGCGGATCACGAGAACCCGCCGTTGTATTTACCTTCTTTCCGCTGCTTTGTGGCGCAGATCCGGCGATTCGGTTGTGCTAGACGCGCACTGCGCTGTGGGATCCGACGCCGATCGAATGACAAAATTGATCATTTTCTGTTTGAGTGATTTCATTGTGTGCGCACTCTCGGTTTTGGGGGCCAGCGTTTCAATTGATTTATGCGCCGGCTGGGTGGTCGCCGCATCTGGCGTCGATCGGTGCTCATGCGGCGCGCTGTCGTCGTTTTGTTTTGTTTCGACTTGGCGTCAGCATGTGGAATGGATGTGGGAATTCGCCAGACATTGGCCGACACACCCAGTTGGCCAGTCGGCGGGCGGCCACGGTTTCGGTTGCAACGTGTTTAGTGTGTACTGTGTCAGTTGGTGCGGCGTTGGCGGCGCATTGCGTGGTGGTGGTTGGTGCATGTGACATGCAAAAATTAACACCCTATAAAAGTGTAATGCAGCAGGAAAATCAAAAAGTAATTTCCAGCTGTCAGACATGGCTGCGGCTGCTGCATTCGTTCGTCCGTCTATCCGTTCGACACTGGCGAATTGCCGTAAAAAAGTTTTCGATTTCACATTCCCGTAGGGGTGAAATTTTGCATTTTTTTGCGGCGTTTTGTGCTTTTGTAATAATAACTAAAATTAGCAAAATTGCCAAAGTTTGACTTGCATGATTTATCTATGATTTTACATCACACTGTGGCCGTGGCGGCCATTGGCGGCGGCGGTTTCCTGCCGCTGTGCGCCTTCGTCTGGTCGCCCCCTTTTGCTTCACATCAGATATGCAGCACTTTTTGTTGTTGTTTTTATTGTTATTGTTGTTGCTGTACTCTGTTGCCTTTGATGTTATTGTCGATTTTTTTGCTGTATTTGTACTATTTTTAATGTGATTTTTAAACTAAACTGACTGCAAAAAATTACAACAAAAAAAAGCAAAACAAAACCGAGAGAAAAAATCGTTTCAGTTTTACACTTGCGGGTGTTGTTACCGTAATTTCAACTGTCGACGAAAGTTGCTTCATGGCATTTTATCTTGGCATGTGAATTTATTTTTTTTCGACAGCAATTTTTGGCGCTTTTGCTGTGGTTGCATGCAGTGTGCCGACAAATGTGTGTAATATGTAATCTATTCAAATTTTCGGCATGTGATGTAAAACCCAAGAAGTTAAATTGTTGTTACTCAATGCATTGAAAAGTTTACAATTTGTGCCCGTTTCGATTATGACAGGTGAATTTCCGTATTTTTGGGCAAAAATTACAAAATTTCACAACAACAGAGATGAGAGAGTTCGGGCTGCGAAAGTTGCTTAGACATGTGTGGAAAAGATTAAATTACAAGTAATTGGCAATTTAAGCACTTATTGGCGGTGCTTAAAGGGATATTTTATTTTGAATTTAAGGTTTAATTTTTTTTATAATTTACATGTAACACAAAAGCAAGAAATGCTCAATTTTAGGATAATAATACAGTAGAATATTCGATGGTTACAATTTAGGTTCAAACTCGAAACTAGTGGGAACAAATGTCTTGAATTTGTACTACAAAAGTTAGATTAGGTAAGCCAGAACCCTGTTGGGTCCCTAATGCTATCAGTTAGAGCTCCAGTGGCTGTTCAGTAGTGTTGTAATGTTATTTTTTGGCACCTTTTCTAATGCAGAACGGCGCACAGTGTGGCGAGTAGAGACAAAAATGCCCACATGCAATGTTATCATCATAAATTTGAGTATAAGGTTTTATTGTAAATATTTCAATTAAGAGAAATTCCAAGTTTTAAGAAAAAATATTGTATAATATAGAAGTTATGAGTTCTGAAATACACTCTCACGGCGTTGAAAAAAAAATTGTGTACAAAGAGCACATTTTTGCTTTCACTTTGAGATTCAATATTTCAAAATCAATTGAGAGTGGGTCCCTAAAACTTACTGTTGTTTTAAGTTTAATACAATTTCGGTCTGGCAAGACCAAAATTCCGCTGATTCTTTTCACCTCTGAGCAGTACTGTTGTGAAGAAATTTAACAAAGCAAACAAGTGAATAAAAACTGAGTCAAGACTTTAAAGGCGATAAAAAACAGTTTTTATCACTTTAGAAATTTTTTGATAAATTTTAATTTTTCAATTTTTTTTTCAATTTCAATTTTGGAAAATTTTCAGTAGCGCATATTTGCCCAAATGCAAGTTATTGACATTTTTCGGTGAAGACTTAAGTGCAAATTTGCAATATTTTCACCGTTTGGTTGAATGCCAATAGCAATCGGTCAAATAATGCTCTGCTGTTGATGGAAACATTTGCTGAAGATAGCTTCGGGAAATCAATAACGATTTCTACTATATTCGAAATAGAGGGGTTAATGAAGTTTCGACCCTACACTTTGAATTTTTCGTTCAAACCCAAAAGTTACCCAAAAGTTGACAACTTAACTACTTCACTTGTATGGGAGGTGCCCTCTGGTGGTGAATTTTTGAACTCTAAATAATTTTGTATTTTTTGACCTCAGGAATGTTGACGATTGTTGAATAAATCATTAAAATCGGTTCAGTAGTTTCCCAGATACGATGTTTCCTCGCTTACTTTACTACATTTACAAGTGTGGAGCCAGTTCCATTGGAAATTACTAGTTTTGTATGGCAGCCACCTTAAGAGTTGGATATAGCGGTTAGGTGTATATGGAAAAAACATTCGGAAGGCAAAATATATGGGGGTCAGTCTTACATATGGTACATCAGGGACCAACCTGAGAGCAGCAGGAGCCCACTTTCTAAAAACGATAATTTTGTATGGGAGCCTCATTAAGGGTTGGAGATAGGGGGTAGGTATGTTCGAAAAAAGTATTTAGGAGGAAAAATTAGTGGGGGTCAGTCTAAGATTTTAACCCTCTAAGAGTAACTTCTGAGCAGCTGTGGTGCAATTTATAGAGATTTTATTTTCAATCACTTTTGAAATGAGCGCATTTCATCTATAAATAAATTTAATTTATAAATTCATCATTTAAAAATAAATTTCCATTAAAATAAAATTATTATGAATGTAGCTTTTCTGAACTAAGCTCATTTTCATCGTTGATATGAAGTTTGTTTTAAATCTGGTTGTATGGGAGATGATCGAAGTTTTGGTCCAATTTCATTGAAATTTTGCACAGTACGTTTTTTATTCATACAATAACTGTATACCAATTGTCATTTATGTACGACCACGCCTTTCTATTTTTGTCACTCTGCTATATGAACTCGCAACACTGTGCGGCGTCGCTAAGTGAGTAAGGCGCAGTCTTGTGCCAGTTGAACAGAAGCAAAAAATCTGCTCCAACGATTCCCTGACCTCATTTTCTTGTATTACAAATAGCCACCCAGTTCTTGGTGTTAATTACATAAAATTGTTTTTCCCGTTTGCTCTCATTAGATTAAATTAATAAATCAATTCAATTAAAATATTTAATTTTTATTTTTTCCCCTAAATAAAATTTACAATTTTCCCATTCTTTACTTGCAGAATTTGATTTGGTGTCAAGGATGGCCGCTAGCAACACCCACCGGCGAGCTTGTACTGCATTTGGGGGCCCTTGATAGTGCCCTGCTGCGACCAGCCGAAATCTATTTGTGTGTTTGCGCAGGTAATTAATTCTTCTTCCACAAGAAAGTAGCACATTGCCTTTTAAACCACATTCATTGAATTACTGAAATGTATTTGGATTTACTTGCAGCTGACCACAGCGAAAGTCCCAAATTGCACGCCGTGTGGCGTACAACGCAACAGAACGCCGCCACGTTGCAGCGTCGCTGCATCGATTACAACAACCCCCCGGCCAAATACCTGAGCGTGTTAACACTCGAGATGCTGAGTGACGAGTTGCCGCAACTGCTGCAAAACTTGCTCGTGGGCGTCGAGCACAGCATCGAGCGGGTGTCGCTCAACGAGCTGCAAATGCCGCAGCAGCCATCGTCAGCCGCGACCACGTTACCTGATGCGACCAACACTAATAACAACAACAATCAGCACAGTCTACTGCGCCACAGCGGCATCACCAATTCGCCGAAATGTGCACTGCGACGCAGCGAATTGATTACCAAAAATAAAATCCTCAACAATAAATTCATGCTGCGACGCCTGACAAATCGACAGGACAGCATGAATTCAACCTCGTCGGGCAATAGTTGCGGCAGCAGCGGAAGCGCCTCCAGCGATGAGCTTTTGCAGTGCAACAACAATAGCAACAACAACCACAATAGTAATAGTGGAAACAGCAACATTGCGCCAAAGTCAGCGACGGGCGCAACAAATTCCGCATCGACCTCGCCGGCATTGCCAATGTTTTGTCTGGGCAATTCCTTTCCGCACATTGACAGCGACGAGGAGAATGCGGACGAGAAGCGAAATTCAATGGGCGACGGTAAGTTGGTGGAAATTTTTTGTTGAGAATTTCTTGAGACGTTGTCAGTTGTGAGGTTAGAATGGTGCTTTGAGTAAATGTTTTAGTAAATCTAGAATTCACAACTATGTAGCAGACAGTTATACGAGTGGAAGCAGCATTTTCTTAACCGTTTTATGTCCAATGTGACAAATGTGCTCTACTTGAATTTTGTACTGCATTCAGATGCTGAAAATGTGAGTGAAATGAGTACAAATAATAAAAAACAACAAATAAAAACACATATAATTCACTAGTTGTGAAAGGGTTAAAGCTAAAGTAAATTGTTGGGTTTGCCTGTATCCTGTGATAAAGAATAAATAATACTATCAGAGCTCAGCAGCTTTGCATGCCAGTTTGAAATCAATGGGCCCAATAAATCAAGTTTCTCTTAACCCTACGTTGACCCCGTCAGATTTTTGTGAAAAAATACTTGTCAAATATTTTCTCATTTGGAGTGCTTTCACCATATTTTAAGTCAATAGTCTTGTGAAGTCATGAAATCATATGAAATCACCATACAAACTCTTAACCCATCAGTGACCCCGTTAGAGTTTTATTTTTGAAAAAATTAAAAACATCTTTACTTTCAAGATTGAAGTAGAAAAATCCATTAAATGATGTTCCTTTCCTCAAACTTTTAACCCATTGCAGACCCCGTTGGAATTTTTATTTTCGAACAAATGGTTTATTTAAACAGAACTATTAATTTCTCATTTGAAATGGTTTCACCAAGTCTGAAGTCAAAAACCCATTAAATCATGTTTCCCCATAAAAACTCTTAACCCATCGATCACCCCGTCGGGATTTTGTTTTCGAAAAACTTATTTATTACTATATTTATAACTATAAATTTCTCATTTGAAATGCTTTCACCAAGTTTGAAGTAAAAAAATCCATCAAATCATATTACTTCCTATAAACTTTTAACCCACCGCTGACCTCATCAGAATTTTTATATTCGAAACAGAACGATTAATTTCTCATTTAAAATGCTTTTACCAAGTTTGAAGTCAAAAAACCCATCAAATCATCTTATTTCCTATAAACTTTTAACCCACCGCTGGCCCCGTCAGGATTTTATTTTCGAAAAAATTATTTATTTAAAAATAACGATTTATTTCTCATTTGAAATTCTTTCACCAAGTTTGAAATCAAAAACCCATTAAATCATGTTTCCCCGTAGAATCTCGTAACCCATCGGTGACCCCGTCAAAATTGGATTTTTGAAAAAAATTAAAAAAAAGCACCTTCACTTTCAAGATCAATGTAAAAAAACCGAATAATTCATGTTGCTTTCCTCAAACTTTTAACCCATCGCTGACCCCATCAGACTTTTTTTCGAAAAAATTATTTATTTAAAAAAATGATTTATTTCTCATTTCAAAAGCTTAAGCGAGTGTGAAGTCAAAAGACCCATTCAATTATGTTACTTCCTACCAACGTTTAACCCATGGCTGACCCCATCAGAATTTTTATTTATTATTTTTCCAAAAAAATTCAAAACGTGTCTAATTATTTCTCACTACGAGTACTTTCACCAAGTTTAAAGTCAAGAGGCACAAATGATCATATTTCTTGATACAAACTCTTAACCCTTGATTAACCCTAGTAGATTAACACTAGGAGTACCGGGTTTTGCTCATACCTACTATCACCACGAGCGGTCAAATGGCGGTATTCAGAGCTTTTAACGAAATCGGTTGAATCTGAAGAAGTTTTTCATTGTAACTTAAAGCGTTTTCGAGCTACGGTTAATCAAAAACTGAAAACAGTCAAATGACCGCTTCCGGTAGTTCTAGTGTTAAGGTTTTCAAAAAAATTAAAAAACAGGGGTCTAAATATTTTTGATTCCAAGAGTTTTCATACATTTTTAAGTCAATGGCCGATTCATGTTTCGTAGTCTTCTCGTGTACGAATCTTAGCGAATTGTTGACCCCGTTAAATTTTTATTTTCGAAAAAAGTAAAAACATTTGTAAAATATTTTTGATTTAGATTAATTTCATAAAGTTTGATATCAATAGATACATTAAATAAAGTTTCTTCAAATAACACTTTAATCCATGTTTTGCCCCTTTAGACCCCGAATTTCCAAAAATCCCATCTTAGCGTTTAAAATTTCATGTTTGTAGCTTTAGCGGTCAGGGCAATGATGAATCAATCAGCCAGTCAGTCAGGATAAACAATTCTATGTATATACATTTATATGAATGAAGTAGAATATATAATGTTTTGTGCTATATGAATTATTTTGTGATATAAATTATACTTGAGTTCTTTTTATGAAATATAAGGACCAGAAGAAAAAGATGGCAATATATTCAGGAGAATCAAATTTATTTTATTTATTTTTTGTTCTTTTTGTTTTGCATTATTTATTCGTTTTTTGTATAGTTTGGCGTGGATAGGTGTTTTGTCTCTTCGTATATTCTCTTTAGAAGGCTCCTTTATATACATAAACTATATACATAACTAAGTTTCCTTTATATAAAAATATAAGACTACTCCATACTTTAATCGAAGGTATTTGGTATCGGCATTTCTCCAATGAAAATGTCTCGGTTGACACATTGTTGCCGCACATGTGAAAGATTTTGACTTTGATTGATTTGATTTTGATTTGATGATTTGATTTGCTTGATTGACTTGAACCATATGGAACTTTTCATAAAGCGATCACGACTTAGACTCAGACTCAGTGGTGCATATAGGACTTAATTTCATGGAATTCCTTATACAATTTTTGAGCCCAATACCATTTGAAACCATATTTGCCATTCGAAATGTTTGTAGCAAACAGATATTTGGGGGGTTTGAACCCTCAAACAGCCAATGGCTGAACTACAATCACATTCTGACTCTTGTAAAACCATTAAGAAGTGAACATTTAGTTGAATTTGAAACCACTTAAACTTGATTTACGACCTAAGTAGTGAAAAGTTCTTACTTGTTGGTGACTCCTTTTCTCTGTGAAGAAATCATGGAATCAAGGGTCTTACAACGATAGTGGTTTAGGCCTCTTAATACCATGACTTTAGAATTTGTAGCATTTTTGTCGCTTTTTCAAGTTTTTAGGCTAAAGTTCAAATATCTCACAAGCATTCATAGTTTGCATATTTAAAAGTCAAGTGCAGCGCCGCGTCGAGTTGCACGTACTGTATGCGCGTTCATGCGCAAATCTTGGCCAAGACAATGGCCGCGGATACTTTTCCTTTCAAATCTGCCTAAAACAAAGCAACGGCCATGCTGCAAACGGCCAGCGACGAAAACAAAAGCCGAAAAATGGCCAAAGCAATCAATCAATCAGGTTTTGCTTTGCTTAAATGTTTTTTTTTCTGTTGCAAGTTGGAAAAAGTTTCTCACCTGTTGGCAGTAATGTTTTTTTCTTGTTTATGTTGTTTGCTCATATTTTTTGAATAACCAGAAACCAACAGAGCACAACAAAACGCCCGCCGCGCGCAAGGAAGGGCAGCGATAACATTCAATGGTGAACAAAACAAAAAAAACGCCAAACGACAAAACAATTGCAGCTATTGCGACTTTTGTTTGAATTCGGTTTGTTGTTGGGCAAAAATTTGCATTTGCATTTTTATGTTTTTGTGCGGCGCGATTTATTAACCTGCAAAAGTCACTCATACGCCATGCGGTGCGCGCGTACTCGACATTCAAATTATATAATTTGGCGCGACAGCTGCGCCAAACGACAACAACGGCGCGCGCACAAAGAGAGTGTGTGTTTGCTGTTGTTGTTGTTGTTATTGTTGTTGGTGAAATTTGAAATTTATGCAGCGGTAATAAGGAAAATGTCAAAGCGGCTTCGAGCGCGCAACAAATAAAATATTTCAAATTAAAACTACAAATGTTGAAATGGCAATAACAAAAACAATAACGCCAACAATAGCAATGAAAATAACAACAGCGGAAATCCAGACATTGGCATGGAAATGTGTGGCGCGCGCGCGTGTGTGTGTGTGTGCGTTGCTTTGCGTAACACTTTTGCCAAAGTCAAAGCGCTCTGGAGGCCTTCAAGGCTTCAATGAAGTCAAAGTGAAAACGTTTACATTAAACGCAGACGCAAATCAAGCGAAATGAGTTAATAGCTGCAACAACAATACTAGCGGCCGTTGCGGTACTTGCAGCAATTGCGGCGCGGCGGGGTTGCGACGTGGTGGCAAAGAAATTCAAAACACTTTTGCAATGTGCGCGCGCGCGCGCATACAATTTTTCCAGTGATTAATAAGTGAAAGGGAAAACGATTTGCTGCCTTAGATTACTGCAAAACAATAACAACATGAAAAATAAAAATACAAAAATTACAAAAACAAAACCAAAAAACAACAACAAGCAAAACGACATGGCCAAAAATTATGTACAGCAAAATGCAATGTTTAAATATTGTTGCAGTTGTTATCGTTGTTGGCATTGTTGTTGTTGCTTTTGTTGTTGTTGTTGTTGTTGCTGTTGGTGCTGATTTTCTGGCAGCGATACTGTGCAAACGGCGCTTCGCCAAATATGCTGCGCCGCCTCGCCGTCTGTCTGGTCTGGTCCGTCTGTCTGTCCGCTCATCCTTCGAGCGTCTATCGCCGCCGCGTTGCGATAATATCGCCGACGCGCGCGGTCCGTCTATGTGGCACGAAAAGCTCATAAAAATGCTGCAGAGCATCAAATCAGCGCATTAATTTTATTAACAGTCAATAAATCTGCGCCGCCGCTGCGACGCATTTGCAGCGTCAATACTGGCAATGCTATTGTTGTTGTTGTTTTTTGCGCTGCAACTGTTGCCGTTGTTGCATGAGCTGTAAAAATGACTAAATGCGAATTGGTGTGTTGTTGAACAAATCATTATTGTTGTTGTTGTTGCTATTGGCAGCAGCACTGCTATGTGTGTGTGTGTGTTTGTTTTTATTGTTGTGAAGTGTTTTGGCTGCTTTTGTTTGTCTTTTGGCGGTCTCAATTATTATTATTACCATTATTTTGACTATTATTGTTATTGGCTTTTGTTGTTGTTGTTGCTATTTGTTTTACAGCGCAAAAAGTGCACATAGACATAGACTTTAGGTGTATCGCGTCAGTTTTGTGTGCAGCATTTTGCCGTTTTAATTTCAAAATATTCAATTAAATGCCCAGAGCGCAGCACCAATTGATTCATTGTGTTTGCCATAGTTGCATGTTGGGCTGCGGCTCTGGACGGCCGCATTAATTCATGTGAAAGCAGTGCGTCGGCCGAAACTTGCCGCACAATTTCAATGAAATGTTTACCTCGGCTTTTCCCACTTTGTTCACATTTTGTTGTTTGATACGAGGGAGGCGGCAAAGTTGGGGCGTTGTCGCGTTAACATTGCAATTGTTTGGGGGTAATTTACGTGGACAGCCCGAATCGCTGTCAGGTGCAACATTCAATACACAAACAATGTCCTCTTTGTGCCAAAATGACTGGGATCGAATGATAAAACGCCTGAGAGCAATTCGAGTTTGAAGAGATGGCTGGGGTGGGTTATTGGAGATTTCATTTTCAATGGTTAGCACTAACTAGTTTAACTGTGAAGTGCGATTTTTTTTTCATTGTCTGACTTCTCTGTGCATGTTTACATAAAGTTGTTATTTTTGTGTTGACAATTTTTCATATTAAAGCAATTTTAGTTGTTTCTTATTGACAGAAACGAAATATGTGCAGAAATTACTTCACCAATATCAGCTACAGGGTTGTTTTTGGGAAAAGTCTTGAGATTTGAGGCACACTTTGATTTTTTAACATAAATTATTGCTGGATGTGGATATGGATTACTCTGGAAATATATAGATTACGCTTTTATGCTTTTACGTTCTTTGAAAACACTGAATATTTTCTCAATTTTTTAAATAAATTCAATGTTTTGGCAAAAAGTTTCAGTTTTTGTGACAAAAACGCTTTCTGGGATAGTTTGAATCATCTAAAAACAATTTGTAAAAACTTATAAAAAGTATATTAAACTGTTCAATACCAATGCAAATCAACCTTTTCTTCGTTTGAATGATCCAAAAAGTACAAAAATTGTCAAAATTGTCTGAATAAGTTCATAATTAACGCCGGAATTTTCTGATTATTGCATTTCGTCGCTTCATTAGATGACAATTTGAGAAATGAACCTTTGTTAAGAAGTGATTTTTTGAAATTTGGGGTCTAAAGGGGCAAAAGATGTGTTATATGAAGAACCGTGATTCAATGGGCCTATTTTTTTTTCAAAGTTTGTGAAAATACTCCAGCTCAAAAATAATTCGACACGTTTTAAATTTTTTTTAAATTAAAATTTATCGGTGTCAACAATGGGTTAAGGTTCGTATACGAGAAGACTACGAAAAAACATGAACCAATGGGCCTATTGACCTCATAATTGGCACTTGAAATCAAAATTAATTAGACACAAGTTTTTAATTTTTTTGTTAATCGAAATCTACCAGGGTGAATCAAGGGTTAACAGTTTGTATGAAGAAACATGATCTTTTGTACTTTCGATTTTAAACTTGGTGAAAGCATTTCAAAAGATAAATAATTACACATGTTGTCATTTTTTTGAGAAATAAAAATTCTGACGGGGTCAGCGATGGGTTAAAAGTTTGTAGAAAGTAAGATAATTTAATAGGTTTTTCACTTTAAGCTTGTTGAAAGTGCTCAAAATAATAAATAATACGAAACGTGTTTTTAAGTTTTAAAAAATCAAAATGTAACAGGGACGACAATGGGTTAAACGTTTGTATGGAGAAACACGATTTTATAGGCTTTTTGACTTCAAACTTGATGATAGCATTTCAAATGAGAAATAAATCGTTCTTTTTAACCCTTTCGCTATTTTGTTGCCATATGGCAACATGCTACTTTGTGGACGTCTGAACCCTCTGTGGTTTCAATAATAAAATTTTTATTGGTTCTTAGAATAGTTTGAAGTTTTAGACAAAATACGAAATAAATAAACTGAATATTAAAGTTTAAAGAAGAGAAGTATACACTTTTTTTTAATGGTATATCTTGACATAGTAAAGGAAGAAGAAGCAGAAAAATTAGATAACTTTTTAATTTGACGTTTTCTTTCAATTTAGATACCTTTCTTTTTTTGAAGAAGAAGAAGAAATGTTCAAATTTTCGTTATGCGTAAAAAGTTGTGTGTTTAAGTCATAGAAAACCACTCTAAAATACAGGGTCCGAGTATGAAAATTAAAAATTTGTTTATGGAATGTTGCTAATTCAACCTCATAGAAGTCTAAAACGTAAAATTTAAAATCTTAACTTTCCCAGTAAAAATCTGTAGTGAAAGGGTTGAATAAATCACGTTTTCGAAAATAAAATTCAGACAGGGTCACTGATGGATGGAAGAGTTTGTATGGGGATATTACACGATTTCATGATTTCATAAGACTATTTACTTAAAATATGGTGGAAACACTTCAAATGAGAGAAAAAATAGTATTTTAGTATTAATTTTTAAAAATTTAACGGGGCCAAGAAAGGGTTAAGAGAAACTAGATTTATTGGGCCCATTGACTTCAAGTCTACGAGTACTAGTACTAGAAATATTACTTCCCATAATCTTCAAACAATAACAACTCATCCTGATGTAAACTACAAAAAAATATAATTCGCCAGAAAGCGATTTCGACTTATCTGAAAAACTGTTTATCAATTCTAGAACTTGTAACAAAGTAATGATATCTTGAAAATTTTTTTTAAAACGATTCACTAACCAAACACTAAAAAATATCACACACATGTTTTAAGAATTTGTAAAACACAACCTGAAGCTATTTCAAACCATTATGAAATGTGTGGTGTAGGTTCTGCAAAAATTTAGCACTTATAATAGTCAAAATGTCACTGTCAAGGAACGTCAATATAGCGACTACTCAAACCACTCAATTTCACCCTTCTTCATCTTATTGCAAATTTTTCGATGCTTTCGATGTTGATGGTGTTTTAGTCTCCTTCAGTTATACCTGCATTTACTAGAAGTTAGTTGACGCACAGAATTTATTACGAACATGAAGTTGAAGTCTTTAAAGGTCACAACTGTCATTACAATAGCATCGCTTAATCGTTTTGTCTAAAGTATTTGTGACTGTGAAAGATTGATTGGTTCCACGAGATTGAGTTCACATGAAATTTAGCTACCATTTTGGTATTTAATGTCTTACATCAACATTAACTGCACACAGCAGTTTGGCAATTAGAAAGCGTCAAACGAAAATGCACCACACGAGATTTTATTTGAAAATGAGATGAAACTGAATGTGTATGAAATTTTATTTTATTTAATGCTTTCACTAAATTTCACAAAGTATACGAGTATGTTTAGGATTTCTGTGATGAAAATTCAAATTAAAGTTTTTGTTTTTATTTTTAAAACAACTTTTGGCTTAGACAAAAACAATGGAATGTTGGTTGGGAAAATAAATTAAAAAAAAAATATTACAAAATTAAAATTATAATAATAAAATTAAATCAAAATTTGTTTGTTTTGTGGCATATTTTTTAAGAATTAAATTTTTCTAAAACTTGTTAAAAACGATTTGACATACATATGGCTTGGCAAACTGTTGTGTGTTGAACATGTCTCAAACCAAAATTAACGACCATTTCAAATTTGTCTGCCGGCACAGCAAACAACCACAACACACTGGATTCTTTACAAAGTTTCGATTTCTAATTATAATAAATTTTGTCTGTGAAAATTATTATTGGCATTTGCCAATGTAACGGAAACGCCAACGCCTGCGCACAACATACCAACCAAACTTGGCTTTAATGCCGCCCACGTGACTAACTAATTGCGGTCTTTACCGCGCGGCAACGCTGCCTCGGAAATTGCATTGTAGTAAATATTTAGCAGCGAAAAAATAAGCAGACCGCAACAAAGCGCAGCGTCGAACCGCAAACGGCCAATAACGAGTCGGCGATAAAGAGCAAAGCGAAATAACGCCGCACCAACGATAACGTCGGCAGTAAAAACAGTGTTGTCGGCCGCTTGTGGACGCGTGTCTGCAGCAGAGTTGCAGGCGTTGAACAGTGATGCCGGAAGCGAAGATTCGGTTTTGGGTAATTTGCTCTTTGCTCACTGGTTCTCGCAACTGTTGTTGCGCCTATCAATTGCAATCGGAAATGCGTCAAGTGCGCCAATTTGTCGGTGGCAAAGCAAAGAATATTAAATGCGATTTTGCTTGGCCATAATTTCGGTTTCAGACGCCGACCGCATGAATGGCTGAGCGGAATGCGCGCAGCTGTAAAAAAAAGCCGCAGCCAGGCGGGGATTTTGGGCTGCAGCGCCACTGCCAGTTATCACTTTTGCTTGGCCGAAAGTGAAAAATTGAATAACTTTTCAAAAGCCGCAAGTGCGCCGCTGTTGCCACACATACGCGCGTACCTGCTGCCAGCACTGAGCAGCGTTGCCGTTTTGGTTATTTTTAACCAAAAATGGTTATTTTTATTTTTGAAAATTAGATTTGGTTATTTGGTGACTTTTGATCCCATTTGGTTATTTTTTAGAATATTGCACACTGATGCAAAATGTATATTAAATATAGCACAATATTATTTGGAGTGGCAATAGTATTGATATTGATTGATAGTGGCAACTCATAGCCATTGCAGTTTCTCGTAAAAAAGTAAGCAGCATTGTTTAAATCAATAACTATGTTTTAAAAATATCAGCCGCCGTGGCTCAGTTGGTTAGTGCGCGGTCCAGCGAGTCGCATGCAGAGCGACGCAAGATCGAATACTGCATGTAGTAACACCTAAAAAAAATAACGGGAAACTCGTTTTCTCTTTCGGTGGCTGTCCTCTCAGCTGGAAATGGCAAACCTCTGAGAGTAAAAATTGCCTATGAAAAAGCTCCCAACCTGCCGTTCGGAACCGGCATAAAACTGTAGGTCCCTTCCACCCGCGTACAAAATTCACACGCACAACACGGGTGGTTGCGGGAAGCTAGGCCTTAGTCTCGCGTAAGCGGGCTGTCGTGCCAATCAATTACACAGCGCAACAAAAAAACACTTTTTTTCTGTTGCATGGAGTTTTTCTACTGTTTCTTACTAATTTGGGTGCGCTGACGCCGAATCTACCCTCCGATTTTTTCTAGCAGCTCTAGTTTGTGAGATATAGGTACCCTGTCATTTTTTCAGTTTTTCCTCTACTTTTTCCATATTTTCGATCGTAGTTTCTAAACCAAAAAACCGATTCACATGATTTTCACCTTATCGCATTATCAACACCACACGGCTTCTTTTCCGATGCAACTTATTTTTATAAATGTTAAAATGCCGCGGTAATTGGACCTCAAAGTTGGAAAAAATGTAATTTTAAGGCGTTTTCTTTGATGGTCAAAAACATACACATTTTTTGTAAAACAATTAACGAGTTAGGTGTATAACGAAAGTCGACACATCAAGCAATACAACACAGCTACATTATTTGGCGGAATACACATTCGCATCGAAATAACAGGAAAAATGTACCATCGCGATTTTCATCACTTTTCATACTTTTTCCTTAAAAAATTAGGGGCCTGAAAATATGCAAAGTTTTTAATTTTTTTTTGTTTCGAAAAATTCAAAATATTTTTGTTTTTGCTTGTATTCCAAACTATAAATGGAACATAAAAAAGAGCATATTTTGAGGCTCCTAATTTTTTAAGGAAAAAGTATGAAAAGAGATGAAAATCGCTATGGTAAAGTTTTGTTATTATTTCGACGCGAATGTGTATTCCGATAAATAATTTGGCTGTGTTGTATTGCTTGATGTTTCTTCTTAAGATATTCATATACTTCGAAACTTGATTTATGAAACATCTGTACAATTTTCGCCATCAGAAAAAACGCCTTGAAATTCAATATTTTCTTACTTTGAAACCTTATTATCACGCCCATTTAGAACGCATAAAATTGATTAATGTCAGGAAAGATGGCGTGAAATGTTGTTAGTGCAACGATATAAAAATAATGTCGATAGGATTATTGGTTAAGAAATAACAGTCGAAAACGAGAAAAAAGCCGAGGAAAATTCGAAAAAGTGACACGCCCATTTTTTGCAAAAACTAGAGCTGTTTCATAAAAACGGAGTATGGTTTTGAAAACAGCGTGGAAAAACGATTCAGATTCATGTAAAAAACTGCATGCAACAGACATGCTGTTGTGCAGTGTTATTAATTACAAATTATGTTTTAAAAAGAGTCAAGAACACGTTCGCGGTGTTTCGCAACTAATTAAAAAGAATATCGCCTGTCTAATTTTTTCTGTGCGTGAACGTGTTAATCATTTCTTTTATGTCACACATATACACATATGAGTCAAAAGCGTTTGAAATGTTCCTTAAATCTCGAAGTTTATGTATGAGTAATGTTTTGGTTTATGTGGAATAAACATTTTGGTTATTTTTGTTACATTTTGGTTATTTTTATTTTTGTTCCTGGTTATAATTTTTTTTCTCTTGTGGCAACGCTGGCACTGAGTCGTACGCGCCGTGGGGCCGCTGCAGCTGCTGGCTGGTAGTGGCACTGACGGAAACCGAGTGCCGATTGTGGCAAATGGGGTTTCGCGCCTGCGCTGAAATTTGCCTGGCATTGATGATTGGTGGCGAACGCGCGACCCGCATTTGCCGCAGCCAGCGAACAAGTGTGGGAGCTGTGTGCTGTGCGCATTCGATAGTTTTGTTGTTGTTGTTGTGGTTTTTGTATTTTCGAGATATGTATGTGCTTCCATGTGCGCTGCGGGGGCACTAAATGGAAAGGATTAAATTGCACTTTATCGCCGAATTGCTGAGCGCAACTGTCGCTGCCATTGGCCGCTTACCGCTGCGGTCGCGCGCTGTTGCAGGTGCGTTGTGGCAGCGTGGCAAATTTAATTACTTCATTTCCTATTTCGCGCCGCACAATTGCTGATCGATTGTGGCAGCGCGCAATGTGTGCTCCAAATACCAAATGCCGGCCGACTGGGCGGCAGACTTCACACGCCCCCGAAGCGCAAATTCCAGTACACGAATCGCTGACTTGTGGCCGTCGTAAAATTTCGTATATGTTGCGCTGCTGGCGACAACCGGTGCACTTGCATTTGGTTGCACATTGCAGGTGGACAATCGGTGCCACAACAACAACGAACCAAGCACCTACACACACCGAAAATCGCCGCTCGCAACCCAGAAATTATTATGCAAACCATGCAATTAAATTGCAATCATTAATCACAGCAACGACCAGTGACAGACACACTATACTACAACAACCACAACAACAACAACAACTAGAAGAACAAGCAGCACAACGATCAACCGCTGCTGCTCGGACAACAACCACAGTCGTAAACTTGCAACTGTTGAACTACTTTTGATGGCTCTCAGTGTGTGACACTTGCTGCGATGTATTGTCTTTGTTTTTGTTTCAGATTACACGTGGGCTGTGCACAATTAAAGGCAATGCTTTTAAATTGTTTTCTTTTTGTTATTGTTGTTGTTATAGTGCCTTTTAATTAGAGCTGCATTCGCAGAGAATAATGATTGCTTTGTTGTTTCGTTATCGTCCACAGATCAATTTGAGAGCGAAATTGTGCCGCCGTCCTCCATTAACGAGATACCTGAGAAACTCTTGACGACGTCGGGAATTCATTTGCCTGGTAAGTGGTAAACATGTGTCGATGTGAATAAATATCAGATGTCTTTAAGTATGCATCTCTCGAAAGTGTATTGGAAGCGGTCGTGCCATCGATATTAGGAGTAAACTTTGGATTTGATGTCTTGGTTCGGCCATATTTGTAATATCAACAAATCTGTTGTCTGGGTTCTCTCAGTTTTATACTGTTACGAAAATCCAAATTTGTTTTCCAAGGTTCGTTTTGATTGTGTTTGAAAATAAAACCACTTCAATTATTCAGCGCAAACGCTGTCAAAAACCAACAATCGCTTTATTTACAAATTTACACTTGTTCTACTTTAGACTACTACTATTGCATGTTTCCCCATTGCTTACTCAACACAGACTCGACCCATTGCGCTGCTTACTGCTGCTTTTATACCAGTTTTCTTATCGCGCCGAAGTTTCTTGCAAATTCCAATTGTAAAGAGCTCGACCATTCTCGCACAGCCCATTTCTTCGAGAACCATCCTTGCCATATCGGACTATACCAAGCGAATTATACCAAATTTGCCATACTTCAAAGTGCATGCCTAAAAGTATGCTTGGAAAAGCGTTCATGCACAGCACAGAGTGCCTCTTCGCTTCAATACTAACAGCAAATCATATAGTTTTAGTCGGTTGTGTAATTTCAAATTTCATAAGGAAATCTAAGCTTTTTGGAGGGACGGACAGATGGGTAGCTAATCAAGACTGCTTTCATTTGGTTCTAGAAAAAAAACTTAGTATTTCGTCTGGTACGAGAGAGCATTTTAAAATTGGCAGAATGAGAGAAGAGATTCACTAATTAGGTTAGTTGTAGAATACTAACAAGTTAATTTACTCATTTTTAGTATAAACACCAACATTTATTGCAATCTTAGTCTTTGAACTATCGCCAACCAAGCAACTCAATGGGGGGAAAAGGTGTGAAAACGTCATCCTTCTACAGGAAAATGCGCCCGTTTGCAAGAGTCGTATTGCTCTGCAATAGATGGGCTTCGATATTCTAATTCACTCTCCCCACAGCCCCGGACCTGGGGCCCAGCATTTATTACTTAATCCTAAAAATAAAAAAGGAATTTCGTGACAAGAAATTAAAAGCTATTAAGAAGTGAAGAACCCAGTTTTAGCCTATTTTTCGTACAAAGAAAAAACATATTTTCGAAGGTGTATACAAACTAATCGAAAGATTTGAAAAATTTATTAGGGAACAATTATTTTTTGTTATTATTTCTACTTTTTACTCCACATTCCACGAACTTTAAAACCGCTCTTTGACGAGAACATTGTTTTTAATTATAAAAAAATTCTCTCAAATTAAAAAAAAAAACAACCCAAATGTGCCGGAATTTTTTTTTCAATTTTTGCCAAAACATTTTCGACCGATTCAATATGAAACATAATTGAAAAATTACAGTTTTTTCCGTACAAAAAGAAAACATTTTTTTAATTCCTTATTTCAATTTTTTTAAAAACATATGTAACCGAAATGTCCCGTAATTCTGTTTTTTCCAATTTTTTCCAAAACATTTTCGACCGATTTAGTATGAAACATAATTGAAAAATTACAGTATTAGAGTGCATGTTCAGTGTGACCATATGGCCACGCTAGGCGATAACTGGTTAAGATGTTGTAAACCTTTCGCAAACCTAATGAAAATACTTATTCAATTTATTAAAAAAATTCTTTTCAAATATTCTTAAAAAAAAATGTAAAAACTTGGCTCCACTCCTTTTGATTTTTTATGAACTTTCCATTTTATTTCTTACACACACACACACATGCACACACACACACCAAGAATACGCAGTCCAATGTTCTATCTGGGCAAAAACTTTCTCCATGATTTTGCATTTTAATTAAAATCGAAACGATTAGACTAAATTTGCATTTTTGTTTGCCTTGACGCTGGTTCGCTTTGCCGCCGAATTCATTTGCATTTTGCTATCGATTTACGCGCTTTCCAAACCGCACCGCCGATTTAATCGTTGCACTTGAAAGTGCGCGCATCTAGCGATCAGTTTTGTCGCATTCAACGGCAGTCTTTGCATTCGCTTCATCGCCGCCGCCTTACGGCAAAGTGTGGAAGTGAAATTCTCAGTGAAAATAAAGTGTGAAAATTGCATGCGACAAGTTTTGTTGTCGCTCTGTGAATTTGCTGCATGTTTTCGGTTTCGTTACCGTTGCTGGTTGCGGTTGTCAATGCATTGTTGTTGTTGTTGGCATTGTATTCAATATGCCAGACTTTGAAAAATCAATTTCATCTCTGCCACCACATGCGGTTTGCCAATTTTTGACGCTGTCTACAGCGTCTGTCCGTCCGTTCGTCGATCTATTCAGCTGTCTGCGGTATTAACGGCGCAGCTACCGCTGTGGCCGCTTTGCATATGCACATTTTAACACATTAGCATTTAATTGACCACCCAGTGTGGCAACATTGGCCACGCCGCGGCCACACAGTGTTGGCTGACGACTGGTCGCGTTGGCTTCAGTGTGGAATTATGTCAAGTTCACTTATTGACAGCACAACTGAAGCAAATCGAGTGTGTTTTATAGAGATCAGTAATAATTTTTTTATAAATGCACATGGGTTATGCATAGAAAACAATTTTTATGAAACTTTTGACAAAAGCTAAATTAAATGATTTTCAGAAGTACATATTTTCTTATGCATATTTCGATCTATTGGAGTCGAGTTTAATTTCTTATTAAAGAGGTAGGAATACCTTATTCATCCATCTGTACGAAGACGAAGGAGTTAGAAATTTCCTTAAAAAAAAATTTACCTTGTGTTATGGTTTTACGACACACAAAGATTTTCCCTAAGATATATTTTTTATAGATATTCAAACCAATTGAGCCACGAAGATTGAACCTGGGAAATATTGACTAGAATCTCGTTGTTCATAAAAAAGATTTGCTCACTTTTTTCTTTTAAATATATTTTCGTAGATATTCAAAAGATAGCCTCTTTTTATCGATTGGTATAAAGACTGAAACTGGGAATTAGGAATTTTCTTAAAAAAGCTTCCTTGTGATATGATTTTACGACATACGAAGAATTTCTAATCGATATATTTGAGTGCATATTCAAAACGATTGAGTCACAAAGACTGAAACTAGGAATTAATGAGAAGAAATTTCATTGCCCATAAAATTTGCCCTGTGAAATGACTTTAGAATATATACACTTTTTCTATTAAATACATTTTTGTAGATATTCAAAACGAATGAGCCGCGTCTATTCATCAAAAAGATAGCAACTTTATATCGATTTTTATGAAAATTGAAACTAGGAATTAGCAATTTTTCTAATATGATTTGCCTTGTGATATGTTTTTACAACATACGAAGACTTTCTCTTAGATATATTTTTATGGATATTCAAAACGATTGAGCCATGAAGACTGAACTTAAGAATTATTGTTCATGAAAAGATTTGCCTTATGAAGTGGTTTTACAGTCTACGAAGTTTTACTTTCAAATATATTTCATGAAAAGATTTGCTTTGTGAAATTAACTTAGAACCTACGAAGATTTGCTATTAGATATAGTTTTATAGATATTTAAAACAATTGAGCCACTTTCCTTTATCAAAAAGATAGGAACTTTTTATCCATTTGCATGAATGCTGAAACTAGAAACCATTGAAAAGAAATTAGAATTTTAAAAACTTTGAATTATAAGTACAAATTATTGGGAAGAGTTGAGTTGTTCATGAAAAGATTTGCCCTACAAAATAATTTGAGGACATACGAAGATTTGCTATTAGATATATTTTCGTATTTTTTTCAAAAAGATTCTGTTTCAAAAAGATATCTGTTTATCAAAAAGGTGGGAACTTCTTAGCCATTCGTCCGAAGACTAAAACTAGAAACTATTGAAAAAAAACTTCATTTATACAAAAATTGAATTTGGAATAAAAAGTATTGCAAAAAGTGGAGTTGTTCATGAAAAAATTTACCTTGTGTAGATATTTAAAAGGATTGAGCCACGTCTGTTAATCAAAAAGATAGGAAATTCGTACCCATTCGTACGAAGACTGAAACTAGAAACTATTGAGAAGATATGCGTTGTTCATGAAAAGATTTGCCGTCTGAAAGGATTTTGCAACTTACGAAGATTTTCGAATGAATATATTTTTGTAGATATTTAAAAAGATTGAAGACTAAAACTAGGTTTATTGAGAAGAAATGTTTGTTGATGAAAAGATTTGCCTTGTGAAATGGTTTTACAACCTATGAAGATATATTTTTTGTAGATATTTAAAAAGATTGAACCACGTCTGTTTATCAAAATGATAGGATGTTCTTATCCATTTGTACGAAGACGGAAACTAGAAACTATTGAGAAGAAATTCGTTGTTAATGAAAAGATTTGCTTTGTTGAAGGATTTTACAATCTACGAAGATTTTCTATTATATATATTTTTGTAGATATTTAAAAAGATTGAACCATGTCTGTTCATCACAAAGATAGGAAGTTCTTATACATTTGTATGAAGACTGAAACTAGAAACTATTAAAAAGAAAGATGAATTCTAAAAAATTCTAATTATAAATAAGAATTATTGAAAAGAGTTCAGTTGTTCATGAAAAGATTTGCCTTTCGAAATGATTCTACGAAAATTGTCTTTAGATATATTTTCATAGATAACAAAATGTCTTTAATTATTTCAGGTACATGTGATCTGAAAGGCCATCCAATTGTCACCGTCGATGCTGAATGTGCAATTGCGAGCGGTTTGAATTGCTACGAGATTGCCACGGTGCTACTTTTCTACGGTACAATTGCTGAAAGGTGAGCATTACAAAATATGCAATAAATATTTAAAAAAATATATAAAAAAATCGTCATTGCGTCCTCCCTCACAAATGTCAGTCGATAAGCGCAACGAATTGAGCCTAAAACTGCAATTAAACGAAATGTCAATCTTCCAAAAACCCTGTTGCCAACTGTGTCGCATGCGAGCAATCGAATTGACAACGACAGCAACAACTACCAACCACAAAATAGCGTCTCGCGCCACAGCACAGCAGCGCCAAGGTGACAACAGCGAACGGGCACGCAATTCGTGTAATCTTAATCGCGAGTGGCGCCAAACATTTATTGCCACCAAACCAGCCAAATCCGCCGAAATTGCAGTGAATAAAATTAAACAAAAAAACAAATTCCAAAAATTCCAATGCAGAAAACTATTTGCTACCGCAACTGCCAGCAAAACAGGGACATAAATCTGGCAGGCAGGCAGGCAGCAACAAAATGTGCGACTAACCCACTGCATTCAGCGCACAAATATTTATTTCGTTGGCAGTTGTACGCGCACAAGTTGAAGTTTAATCGCTGATTGGGCTTTGGTGTCGCGGCGCGTTCAGCAATTCAAATCAAATCAGCGCAGAAAGTTGCCTTATCGAACGTGCCACATCTGGCTGTGTGTAATTGTAGATGCACTCTACGCATTCGCGTTACAGCCAAGGGAAGTTTTTCTTCCAAGCATTTCTACACATATTTTCACCGACACTTGCGGTGAATGCATTTTCGTCGATTGCTTCTATGGGCAAAGTGAATTTTATGACTACATTTTCGGTCACACGCTTTGGCTGTTTAAACATTCGCGCATGCGCAAACACAAACTTCATTTGCGTATGAATGCACACGCACACGAACACATACGCACCAGCTGCTCCATTCCTGCTGAGCAAATACTCGCGTACGCCACTCCGGACACTCGACACAGTCGACAGGCATTGGTGATGTTGGCTGAGCCGCTGATGCAGCATCCACCACGCCTGTGTCGATTTGTGCCACTTTTCGCACAATTTGCCAATTGTGATGCGCCGCGTGGCCTGCAGGAAAGCCAGGGCTCGATGCGTAGTGGAACAATTGTGCAAATAGCTTAAAGGAAAAATCCGTTTAACTGAAATAGAAATCTAGGAAACATTTTTATTTGATATTTTTCCTGAAAATTAGTTCGTTTAACTGAAATGAGAAATCTGAAAAAATTTAAAAAACAAATACATTATTTTAACTGCGCCCAAGTGAAATATTTATAATTGTAATATTATTATTTACAATTTAATTATTATTATTTATAATTTAATATCATTATTTATTATTTAATAATTACACTATGCGTGAAATTTACCCTCAACAATTCAGACATGGGGGGACCTACAGAGGACTTTTCTATAGGTATACTGACTTGATATCCACCCGCCGTTTGGCTGGATTGGCTCCTAGTTTACGAGAATTTCGACTTTGAAGTTTGCTCATTTTAGTCGAGTTCGTCGCTTAAGTCTTCGAACGTGTAAATGCTAATCGGTCCTAAATCGTTCCGAATAGCGCTTTACTGTCTTCAACAAATATGTAGATATTTTAACGACCAATAAATTTGCTGAAGACACCAATCCATAAAAAATACATTCAAACTGTGTTTTCGACAAAAATGTCCCAAAAACCCCACTTTCGTCGAGGCATAAAAACAGTATAGCGAACCCTTGTGAAAAAAATAAATGAGTATGCTTTTATATAGAGGGTTGGCTCATGCATCTAACAAACTAAAACTGTTGCCTGGGAAACGCCATAAAAGGCGTGGCTCGGCGTCAAAGTTCAAAGTTTTTATCAAAAAAACTCAATTAAACTCCAACTGATTTACACGAAATGGGAATCAAACGAAAGGTATTTTTCAAACCAGTCTTTTGATGTGCAACATAAGATACGAAAGATGTACTAATAAAAAGTCATAAGCGAAAAAAAATGTTATAAAAAAAATTTTTTTTTATAAAAAAATTTTTTTTATAAATTTTTTTTTTTAACGCATTTTTTTCTCGAAAAAATCTCTACTAAGGTACAATAAGTTTGTTACCATTTTGTAGCCTGCCTGTACATTTGTTTTTCTGAATACATTTTTTAAATTTTTTTCTAACTTGACTCTGGGTCCAAGCCATTTCATATTCACCTTCGCAATCAATTTAATGTTAATGTTAGATTAGATTAATTAAAATTAAAATAAATAATTTTGGAATTAGAATGTCTTTTCTTTTCATTTAATGGAAGTAGGCTTTTTGCAAATAATTTCACTTAGCCGTAGTTCGATTAACTGAAAACACTGATTATTTTAAAAAAGTTTGATTTTGTTGTGCACCGATTCAAAGGCCGGAAAAATCTATTTGTAGCTAAGCGCACTTGACTGTAGAGGAAAACTGCATGAGAAATGCGCTTTTGTTGACTTGTTGGGACAAAGAAATTGTTAGATTTTTAATTAGAATTAGCAGAATTCCAGCTTCTTTGCCTTTGGTGAGAAGTGAAATTCACTGCTTCCTGCTACAAAATTTCTGCAGGGCTGCTCGTCACTTTACGTTTTTCTATGTTGCACTTTTCTGTCAACATTTGCCACTTTAATTTCAAATGTTGACAGTACTGCGTCAACTTGCTGCAAATGGCAGTGTCGCACACACTTGGCGGCAACAAACACTTGTTGCAACAAAACAAGAGTCCAACAATGTGTTATTACTACTGCCATTCTAAGTGTTGTTGATTTACGCAAATAAAACGCTATTCAAATTGAAGTTAGGCAAATAGTCAGCGCTGACCTCTTTATACATGTGGCCGTAGTCGAAATGACTTCGTATGTACATTTGTAAAGAAATTTAAAAATTTCTTCAAATTCAATGCAAAGCATTGCTTTCTCAGAACTATTCAAGTCTGAAGGCTTGAAAAATTTACAAATGATTAATATCAATAAATCAGCACATTTCCTAAACCACAAAAATCAATTTGTCGTGAGAAAACTTCAGCAACGTGCACGACCACCAGAAAAGTAGAACCACCCCTGCAGCAGAGAATACAAATTGTGCCAAAGACTCAAACACACACACACACACACGGACACTCTAACTATGAATCTTCTTAGAATCCAACACCAACGCAAATGCCTTCAAACTAACCAAACGAACGCAATGCGGTTCCCTACTTTTGGCCCAAAAACATGGCCAGCGAAGACATACGAAACAGCGAAGCCACAAAAACGGCCAACGCGCTCAGAAGGCAAAATAAGTTCACATCGTAAAATTAACGTGTCACGAAACTGTCAAAAACTCATTCATATTCTTGCTGGTTTAAGGTCGAGTAGTGGTTGGCGGCGGCGGCGGCATCAGCACACCGACATGGCCAGCTGCCTTCCTGACGGACTCGGGCTCTGTCTGCATTTAAATTGAGTTTTATATGCCCAGCCGAACAACAAAGCGAAGCCGCCGACATGCCCCACAACCGTCACCGTCGCTTACGTGCAACTTAGAATTTGTTGTTGCTGCTCCTGCACGTCATAAAAATCGCCCTAAGTGTGGAACATGCGAGCCGGCAGCGCCAACCGAAACCAGATAACGCAAAAAATAAGAGCACATCGATTGCTGTCTTTTTCTCTCTTGTGTTGCTTTGGCATTTGCGCTGTCGACCTGACTGACTCTTGTTCTAATTCTTTATCTTTGAATGGCCTCCAATAGCAAAAAGTGGGAACTACCTTCAAGTCGAAGCGACTGAAAAGGCCTCCAGCATAATTCAGTGCCAAGCTGGATTCTTGGCAGTTGGGTTGGCTTGACTTGACTGGACTGTTGGCGAAGTAGTCAAAGTGGCAATTTGACTGACGGACTGACTGACATGCCCAGCAATAGCGGCATCTATTCTTTACTTTGACTTTGCGGTTTTAGCAAAGAGCAGTAAATCAAATATTTGATTTTTAGAACAAATGAAATGTGTCGGAATAGTCCTTTCTTCTTACTTTGTATTTGATTTTGAATTTTTGAAACTTTATTCAGTGCTTTGAAAAGATCTTGAAACAAAAATAAGAATGTAAACAATCAAATTTAATATTCAATGTTTTAATTTTTTTTTAAGAACAGTACAAATTTATACATTTTACTGAGCACTTGGACCATTAACTTAAAATGTTTAAACCGACTCGCGTATTTGCAGCTGAAAGCAGTTAATAAAATATTTGATTTTGAACAAATGATATGTGTCGGATTAGTCTGAAAGGTGGAATGGTGCTGGATGTTTGCTTCCTTCCTTTGTAGTGTATTTTGAATTTATTTTAAATGTATTCAGTGTTTTCAAAAAGGACTTGAAACAAAAATATCGATGTAGATATACAAAAAAATTAATACTCAATGTTTGATATATTTTTTTAGAGTAGTAGATACTAATAGTTCTAAATTTTTATATTCCAAGCACTTGGACTACTAACTCAAAATTTGTAACTCGCGTACTTGCAGCTTAAAGCAATAAATCGAATATTTGATTTTGCTTTCCTTTTGCCTTCCTCTACTGTTTACTGTTACTGTTACTGTACCGTTTTTTGAATTTTTGAAACTTCATTGTGTGCTTCCAAAAGGGACTTTAAACAAAAATAATTACATAAGTGTACAAAAAATAGTTCTAAATTTTTATACTCGAAATTTTTGTTAATCTACATTACTGAGCACTTGGACTAGTGACTCAAAATTTGTATACCCACTCGCATTCTTGCCCCTCGTGCAACATGTTGCATGACTAATTTGAACCTTTGCTGTGCCTGTGGCTCGAACTTCGCTCAACGCGTCTAGTTTTCATTCATCGATTGCGCCATGCACACGTTCCATATTTTCCATGTGGCATAAATGGAAAATTAATTTATTCCAGGGAACATGTTGACCTCATTTGCATCGAGGCGCACCACGAACGCTGCAGCGGCTACTGTTGTTGTTGCTTTGTCGACGATGTGGCCGCTGATAAAGTGATTTTCCCAGTGCACAGCCCCAACGATGCGAAGGCGCAAACAGCGATAAGACAGGCGAGCGTTTCAAGCAGCTGCCAGCCAGCATTGCAGAAGAAACGTTCTACTATGCGCTGAGTTGGACTTTTTGGAATATTTTCGTACGATTTGCTGCTGCAGGAAGAACCATAAAATTCCTACCAAACCAATAAAAAGCTGTCGGAAAACTATATAAATAGCCACACACTAAAAGGCATAAAAAGCGTTTCAGTTTTAAAAAATCTCTATCGCGATTGCACTATTAATCAGCGCGTTAAGTTGCGACCAGCGGCCAGTGCCCCAGCTCCACCCAAAACTAATTCTTTTTAATTGGCAAAGTGTGTAAGATCGTCTCTGTCTTGGTGTGGAAAAGCGCACTGAGCGCAACGACGTCAGCGACGTTGGCGTTGGCGACACCTAAGGCGCAATAAAAATCGTATTTCGCAGAGGCCGAACTCGGCGCATAGAATCGAAAGCAACAATTTATGTTCTGGCAAGCAAAACGATAAACGTGTTGTTGCATTCGACAACGACCAGCATGTCAAACACAATTCGGCCGCCTTCACCTCACCTCCGGCTCCGCGTCCACGTCCCACTGTGCCGCAGCGCACTTGCCACTGCGCGCCGAACTCCCTTGGAGCGGCCGCTTGTTCTCGCATCACTAATTTGCCAGCTGCAGCGCCGCGTACGCATGCGCATGCGCGCCAACGCCGGCCGCCTTCGAATCTCGAGTAGTAGGAAAAAAAGTGAAATTTTAATGGCTTTCGAATTTATTGAGCCGCATTCGAGCGGCATGTTGATTCAAGCGAGCGCACCACAAACGCCATAAAACACTGATCGATTTTTATGAATTGGACATACTCGTAAATTTGTTTATGGTTCATTAAAACCGGCCGGCAAGTGTGTGCGTGCGACGCGCTATCTGAGGGCCCATCGGCGCATCGCTGACTTAAAACAAAGTGAAGGAAAATAGAAAAAATGCAAACAAAATTAGAGAGTTTATGGAAATTTTAGAACTGCATTGTGTCCGCCGGCCATTGATTGATTTACATGAACGCATAAAGATAAACAAAACTCCAACAGATTTCACTATTGAAATGTTTATAGCCCACACCAAGCAACACTTGATCAATAATGAAAATTTTGCTTCAGTTTATAAGAATTTTAAAGAAGACAAAGCACCGAAATGAAGATCAAACTTTATGAATAAAGTTCTGACTTTTATGATGAAGGTTTCAGGTCTTCAAAAGGAATTCAGAGGGAATTTAAAGGGATTTTAAAACCCCTTATTATTAATTAATGACAGCGAAGATTATATGTTTTTAGTGAGATCTAAGCATCATATTTATGTTGAAATTTGAGGTGAAATAATTTGTTTACCATGTTTCATACGTACGACGAGAAGTACACCCGGAATTGATTGTGACACGGAGAGATTGTGGGCTCGTTCTAGGATTTCTGTCTGGTAGAAGTTCATACTCATAGGTTGGGTCTCACGACACTGATAAGTGCACAAAGTGCGAGGCTCAGGGTGTGAGAGGAACTCTGAAGCATCATCTCAGCCTCTGGCCTGCATTTTCAAGCTTATGATTGACTCTGTTAGGTACTTCGCTGATTGAGGAGCTTAAGGAGCGTCCAAAGTAAAGGTCAGCTTGCTACTAAGTTTCTCTATAAGGGTTCGTATATTTATAGATTTTTACGGTTACTTTTGATGCTAAAGACATTCATCTGGTAACACTAAACACTTTAAAAGAAACTAATGCGAGTGAATTGTTATGTTGGCATTTGTTTTCCAAATAGTTTTTAGATAATTTTTGTCAAATAATTAAGTTGCGTCGAACTGGCAGCCATCCTCTGAAAAAGCTCCCGTAAGCAGAAATGTATGGCTGGTTGTGATACCACACTGGGATGGCGGAATTCTCCCTTCAAGGTGCTCGGAACCACGAGGATTCCAATAGAAAGTTCACTACCTCTTTGATATCAAGAGTTGAAATTTATTTTTAACTTTTATCTGGTATAAAGCAAAGAGCCAAGAAACTTTAGTCTTCTTGCCATTGGTACCTAAAGTGCACAACTTCTTCTTCTCCTTTTTCTTTAAAACGACAAACTCAGCAGAAATATTTTTACATAAACTGAATGGCCATACACCACTCAATGCTCTATAAAGACGTTAATAAGATCAACAAACACCTTTGAAATCCTCGCTTTAGAATTTTTCAAAAATAGATGATTGGTTTTTTTGGCTTAACCCAAATGTACCGGAATTCTTTTTCTTTTGAATTTTGCAGAAAAAATTTTTCAGCGATTTAATATGAAACAAAATTGAAAAATTACATATTTTGAGTGCGTTTAGTTTAATGTGACCATGTGGTCACGCCAGGCGCTACCGAGTTAAAGTCTTCTTTGGAGTCATAAAAATAATATCCAGTTTTGCTGACAGTAAAAAACAAAACCATTTTAACTGGTTACTTTTTGCAAACCGATTAAACCGATTACTCGAACTGTTTTATAAATTGATGAGATGGATACTTTTTGGGTTCTAATTAGTTCTAATCATGTTCAAATGTATGTCGAATGCTCTGAACAAAATGGGTGAAATATCTTTCCGAATGTTCGGAAGTTACAAATCAGGCTATTTCAAGGCAAGACGCTTCTTTTGCCATTTTGATGAAAAATAATAATAAACAATTTTTTTCCCCATACTTCAAGATGTGCCCTTTGAGAAGTGATCCTCATACTTTTTCCATAATCGCGAAATAAATCATCAAAGTTAGGCATTTTTTGCAGTTGCCCCTTAAGTCATCTTGATAGATCCAGACAATTATATAGATATGCATATCTCTACAAACTTACAATTTACTTACTTACTTACATTCACTGTACGTTGTCCGCACCGCATTCACAGCACCCGAGTTCTGAGTTTGCTTCATGTGTTCGCCTATTCCGAGTCCACTTAACTCGAAATCCACTTTCCCACCATTGCGGAGCGCAAAATTTATCAGATAGTTCGTGTTCACGATAACGGATATTTGCACAACTGTAATGAGCAAAATAAAACTAAACACCGATCGTACAAAAGCTTTGAATATGCAACGCGCACAAATTATGAAAAATGCACGCGACATTAACCCAAATCACATGAACATCGCTGCGACCAGAGATAAGACTGCGACGACGAGTTGTCTGCCGTTCGCCTCAACTCGCACAAACAAGAAATAACTAAAAACGAAAAAAACAACGCCGCAAAATCCAGTCGGAGGCGCGAATGTGAATAAATGTTCGCAGATTTCTAAGCATTTCTGCACCTTTTGAGCGCTGCCAGCGTGTTGTGGCAGCGGCAATAAAGTGGCAAATTGCACGCGATGCCAGAACGCAACAAATACCACAACAACAACAACAGCAATGCTGAATATTGCAACGAGATGCAGCTTGCGAGTATTGCGTAGGCCGATCTGAAGAAGCGCCAACATGGACGCTGATAGTTGTTGTCGTTGTTGTTATTGTTGTTATTGTGCTTGTTGTCATTGACAACAATGCACAGTTGACGATAATGCTGGCCGCATGCCGCGTCATTTAATGAATTGGCAAATGATGAGAGAAATCCAGCAGCAGCACTAAAGCTGCTTACTGCAGTTGTAGCCGCCACACACTTCACAACCAACGGGCGTCGCTTGCAACTAGTTGCACACAAACATAGTCGTCTGTTTATTTGTGCAATGTGATTTTTGGATTTTTTGTTTTCATTTGCGACTGCAACAAATGAGCGACAATAAATAAATGATCGTTCGCCTGCGCGCGTACAACGTGAAAAATGCGAATGCTGCGTTTTTGGGTCAGGGTTCAGGGTGTCGGAGCGGCCGCACTCTTGTCTAAGTGGTTTGCACTTTTTGCTCCTTTTTTATAGCCCATGAACTCGTTTGAAAATCGACAGCAGTCATTGTCGTTGTCGTTGCGTTTTACGACTGTTTTTTGTGCATTTTGTTGTTTTTGTAATATTTTATTTCTTAATAAATCTAGACTTGGCTTCTTTTACAATTGCAGAAAAATGAATTTGAATGCGAATATGAGTCTGCATGCAAATGACCAAACCACGCAGCAACAGCAACACTGCGCCAACAGTCCCTCCGCAGCGACAACGCCACCAGCCGCCGCCATTGTAAACACCAGCAATGCCATTAAAACGCCGCCCGCCCATACGTACAGCACACACAACGCACCAGCAACAACAACAACGACAACAACTGCATTCACCATTCTAATTGCCATCGAAAAGTCGAGCCACATGTGCGTAATCGACTTAATTTGCCAAAGTCTGAAACTGCTAACAAGGCAAATCGCCTATTGCGAAATTCTGGCTGTTTGCCTCGAACGCAGTTTGCTGCAGTTGCCGCTGCCGTCAACGTTGCCGTCGACGTTGTGCAACCCAAAGAGCCGTGGCGAGAATGGCGAAAGCTGCACTAAGGTAAGCTGCAAAGCGTCTTATTTATTTATTTATTTTGTAACTCCCACACCCCTCGGTAGTTAGTCGAGTAGTCGAGTTGAGCAATGCGGAAAATTGCCCATTTAGTTTCGGTTATGAGAATTTTGGACTGTGAAATGCCACAACGGTTGCTTGACCCCTCATCAAATATTGTTTACTTGTTGTTGGTGCAAGTAATGACAGCGTTGTACACTGGGTGTCAAATATATGCATTCATTCTGATAGTAAGTAATCAAGTAACCGCAACTGATAAACAGTTGGATGGAAAAAGCAGCAAATGAACAAACATTTGAGTGACTGGGGAGTCAGTTGTGTGATTGGTGCTAATTCTGAAAATCGTATATTTAAATAAAGTGCACTATTTGGAACATTTCAAAACTGTTAGGAACATAAGTCAAAAACATTTATTGGCATCTTATGACCCGAATTAGGGTGGCTTCAGGTATTGTGGTGTAGTCGGTTTCTTGCTGAATCGATCTGGTTTTGCAGTCGATGTTGAAGGTTGTCCCGGATTAACTCATGATTTTTGCTGTTTAGGATTCTTAAAATATATCCATTTTTCATCGCCAGCAACAATTCGATGCAAAATTGATTTTCTTTCGTGTCTTTGAAGCAAAATTTCACAAGTGTTTTTTCGGTTTTCCATCTGCCTTTCATTCAATTCATGTGGCACCCATTTTCCACACTTTTGGATCTTTCCCATAGCTTTTAAACGGACAGAAATTGTTGCTTGTGCAACATTTAACATTTCTGTCATTTGCTTTTGACTCAAAGTGCCATCTTTATCCAATATCGTTTGCAATTCTCACATCAAAATAATTATTTCTGAACCGTTGCTCTTGACAGATGTCATAATAACAAAACAAAAAAAATTAAGGCTCGTTCACAACATATATACCCTATCGAGACATTTGTATCTTGAGGCTCACTTCATACTGAAAACCTGGTATTAAGGGGGTATTCTAGTCTAGAGACTCGATTTTGAGGTGATTTTACGGACGTAATACCGTAACCCGTAATCCTTTTCAGTATTCATGTTTTTATTAGTTTTTTATTCATATTCTACTTGAAAAGTATAAAAATGTATAATAGTTGAAAAACAATGCAAAATTAAAGTGGGTAGAGGCCGGCAAAGTGGGAACTAAAAAAAAAGGTGTCTCCTGGTTGATTTGATTCCAATCCTTCTGGTGATTTGAAACATAAAAATTAGGTTAAATCCTATTTTGATTAGATTAAGATTTTTGCACAAAATTGCGTCTCTTTAAAAATATAGGTAATTTTTTGCCTCCTTTTTCTCAACTTTGGTCATTTTTTAAAAAATTAAAAAAAATTAAAAACTTGTATTAAGAAAGTATTAAGAAAGTCTGTTACAAATTTCAAGTAAATCAATTTATTAGAACTTGAGATATGTACCGTATCGAAAAAAGTAGTTTCAAGAAAAACGTGTTTAACCCTTTGCGGAAATTGCGCAGTAGAGCTATGCTACAGCAAACGCATTAATTGCATTAAAAATTTTCATTTAAATTAAATTAAACATATAAAAATAAAAAAACGAGTATTAGTGCTTTGTTGCAGATATGCAACCAAAAGTTTTTTGCAAAAAGAACCTTACAAAATCAAAGTATATTAAAAAAGAAAAAATACGTGTATTTTTAATTTGGATTTATATCTAAAAAACAACATTTGATGAACAATATCGCTGTTGCCATGTAAAGGGTTAAAGTTTACATTCACAGTTCGGGCAGTCGGGCAGAGTGGTGCGTCACTAAATTAATCATAACTCCGTAAATAATTCGAATTTCCTTAAATACTTTTAAAGAATTTTTAACCTCCAAACCTTAAAAATATAAAATTAAAAAAATCTAATTACGATCGAATTTCTAGACTAGAAACCTCCTTAAAAATGTTGTAGAACTTCTATCTACTTCAATAAGCCGAGTACAGATTTTAATCGAGTTTGTTTTTACACATTCTTAGAAATGTTTAAAAATCATAATTTCTTACGAATCGGTCGAATCAATTTAAGCACATAGAGGAAAACATTAGGATACCGCAATACCCGTAAATTTTTCAATGGATCTTTGAAAATGTTTATCAGAAGCTTTTTCCAGTTGGTTTATTTAGAAGCCAATACTTGAAATATTTCATCGGTCGAAGTCCATTAATTTTGAGCCGAATCGGACTGTGATATAGACAAAAACAAATAGGTATATCGCAATACCCGAAGTTACCCTATGTGCCCCAAAATAAGAAGAGAATTGATCGACTTATGCCGAAGATAATTTTCAAGCCTTACCTTTCAGAATAGACAAACATTTCTACCAAAAATATCTGCGTTTTTTAAATAAAATTCATAAGCCTTCGTTTGATGATCGCAAACATTGAAATGTGTCCTCTTCATAATGAGAATAACCCTGTTTAGCCAATGTTTGCTATTAGTATCGACTATTAATGCTGTCTTCTGATCTGATCTGATCTCATCCGATCTCATCTCATCTTATCTCATCTCATCTCATCTCATCTCATCTTATCTCATTTCATTCCATCTTATCTTAACTCATTTCATCTCATCAAATACGAAAACTAAAAACCAAACACAAAAATGTTTGTATGACAGCCTCATCAATTTCATTAATTTTCAACACATTTTATGCACTTACGGCTTCTTAAAATCGATCTTAAACCCATTTTAGCCGAATCAACAAACATTGGACAAATATTTAACGTATATATACCAAATATAGTTGGCTACACAGGGCTGAAATTCCCCAAATATTGTACGAAAGTTTTTGCTTCCCAACCTAACATTGGCCTGTCCAACCTCATTACCAATGTGCCATAATATTTTTGTTGTTTTTCGACTGACAACAAACCTAAAACACCAGTGGAAATCACAAAAACCAAACACACAAAGCCATTTCAAAATAAATCGATCGCAAACCTTTGCACCGGCCAGATCCGCAGTGCAAATGTCGCACTGCCGATTCGTTAACAATTGAAATGAGCAACGACCGCTGGACAACAAAGCCACAAAGCCAAAGGCAACGATTGTTGTTAGGAAACGAGGCGGAAGACAGCGCGGGGCGCCGACGCCGGCCGAACAAATGATCAACATCTGCGCACGCGGTTAACGCCCCGACATAACACCCAATTAACCCGATTTTTAACAAGAACCACTACAACAACAACAACAACAGCAACAGCATTGCCAACAAGCAAAGCAGCAACAGACAAACAAACAGACAGACAGACATGCAGACAGACGTACAAATAAACAGCAAAAATAAAGCATAATCAGAAAAACAAAGTAGCAACAACTGACATTGCACGTTTCTTTGATTTCTCTCTCTCGTCAACAGGAGCAGTCGCAGTCGCAGCCGCAGCAGCAACGCTCGCTGAAATTCATTAGCGTCGATGAAGTCACGACAAGTGTTGAACCATCGCAAATACCGTACGGCAAATTGCAAGGTTTGCATCATCACGACGCGCGGAAGTGGCGCGAATTCTTCACGCTGCTCGAACCCTTCCACTGCCAGTGCGCGGCGGCGGGCCAGCGCCTGGTCGCGGCCATGAGTGACATACGGTCGGCTGACCTGCAAGGGTTGCCCACGCGACGGCAGCTGTACGCGCAGCACCGCGCGCTCAGCCGCGCGCTCATGGATTCTGAATTGCATAATTTGCGCAAACGCGGCGTTGCGCAGTTGGCGCGTCTGCAGGAATTAGCCAAATGCTTTAATCAGCCACCGTCAAGCAATGCTAGCCATAATATCAACAACAGCAACAGCAACAACAACAACAATAATAATAACAACAGCCATAGTCACAATAACAACAACAATAATCAGACCAACAACCGAAACAGTGGCAACAAATTGTTGCCATCAACAACGGCAGCCATCAGCAGCAGCAGCAGCAACTATACCAACAACAACAACAATAATAGCAATTACAGCTTTACCACACAGCAGCGCAGCGGACTAAGCGCCAACAAATACGGCGCTATGACGTCATGCATTGCTGACAGCTCCTCCGGCGCAGTTGCGACTGGCACATTGACAGCTTTGCCGTTTGAACATTGCCACAACGTCGATGTGGCAATTAGACTGCACAAAGTGACACTACTCTTCAACGAGGTCGATCGGGCAGCCAAACGGCTGGAGCAGCTCACCGAACAGCGACGCGAACGACTGCGTGAGCTGACGCGTCAGCGCGCGCTCGAAGATGAGATTATCGAGGTGAGTGCTTGTTCGGGGGATGCGGAGGTGAAAGCGATCCTTATGCCAAATAATTGAGACTAGTGAAGTTTTTTAAGATCAATGTGGATGCTTATGAGTGGCGACTAATTGGGAATGGGGGCAACTAATTAGTGGGGATTGTCTGGATTTCATACATAAATCGAGCGTTACGGTTCTTGGATCAGGAAATTTCAGACTCAGAAAGATTTAGACTCTGATTGAACCACAGTACCTCACTAGTAATGAGTGATATAAAGTCATTCAGATTGTGGATTCTCTATGCAGTGTTGCCGGATGAGCAGATTTCCTCCTAGATTTAGAAGACTCTTGGCCTTTTGGACACTTTTTAGGAGGAATAATTGTTTTGAAGAACGTTTAGGAGATATACATGTTATGTTAGAGCATTTTTCGGATCCTTAGTAGATTTTGGGCAGATTTTCGGGTAACGAAGTATGATGTATGGGGAACACTGGCAACAAAACTTATTTTGCTAAATATATTAATAGTCAAAGCACCTTATTGTGTTTAATACTTTTGAACTTACCAAATGCAAACTCGTATTTATCTCATTTATGTTTATCTCGTTCTCATTCATTGCTTTCACAATACTTCAAAGAGTATAATTTATGCAATGAATGAAGGAAGTTTACAAAAGCTTCTTTGTTGATGTTAAACTGAAGCTAAATGAATAAATAGGTTTCAATAAAAAATATATATTTTTATGAATATAGAAATATATTTGTATTATCCTACGAGAAGTTGATTTCCTCAGTTTATAATGACAAAAATTATACACAACATTTTTAGGAGATTTTTTACATGTTTAGGAAGAAATTTCAGTTTTTTTTAATATAGGAGAAAGTCGTTTCAGGTATCTGGCAACACTTTCCCCATGACTGAAGTAAGATCATTGAGCCAGACACAGACCAACTCAGCTGCGACATCCTCCTTCTCACTGAATCAGCTGCGTTGAATCTTCCTGATCTAAGGGTCTGGCCAAGCGCCAACCTTCAACCAAAGACTAGTGCAATCTTTGGAGATAAGTGCTCCGATTCTCAAACAAGTCAACTTTTAAGATAACGTTTGTCAAGAAAATCATAACGAATAGTTTATATAGGCTCCTTGTGCCTAGAAAGAAGTAAGGATCCGCAAAAGTTGCAAGGATCTCAAGGTTATAGGTCACACAACAACTTATGTAGTTAACATGTTCTGATAGCTAAACATGAGAAAAGTTTTAAGAGTGATTTTGAAAATGATCGTTTTTTTCTTCAAGTAGGTTCAGGTGTCCTTTTCTTCTTCTCAAATACCTTGGTCGCAGCGTGGTTTCGTGTATATTTTCGTATGATTCCTTTGTCGATTTCTTTGGTTTAAAAAGTGAACTAAACTTTAAATATGGCTACTCTTTTCTGCAAGTTTTTGTGCTAAAACTGGCTTCAAATGTTCACCATCAAAGCTGAGTTGGCTTTTCATTTCTATTTTATTTTGCACTTTTTGCTTCACCACTTTTACAGCCGCCGTAGCTCTGCTGGCTAGTGCGTTGGGCCGCGAGTCAAGACTCCGCGAGTTCAATACTCCGTTGCGTTAACACCGAAAAAAAAGAAAAACAACAATTTTTCTTTCGGCGGCTGTGCTCTCAGCAGGAAATGGCAAACCTCTTAGAGTAAAATTGCCTATGAAAAAGCTCCCAACTCGCCGTTCGGAATAGGCATATATAGTTTTATACCGATTCTCAACCTTGTCAAAACATTCGAACGCACAACACGGTTGGTTTCGGGTAGCTAAGCCTTAGTCTCGTAATCGAGCTATCGTGCCAACCAAGAAGAAGAAGAAGACTGTTTTACCTTTTGTCTATGGTGTCTTGGTGCTTAAATCAACTTTGCCTATTGCGCTCTTTGACTTCTCAACTGATTGTTAATGATTTTTGTTGGTCATAAATGAAGTTGGGCAAGTTTTGTGCTCCAACAGAGTGAAGACAAAGTTGTAGAAAATAAAACGAAGAGAACGCCAAGCTTACGTTTTGTCAATTTGTTAATGATGACAATTGAAGAGATGCAAAAATATGTGCGGGTTTTCATAGTTTCCAGGATATTCTGCAAAATTTCACTGTAATTTTAAGAAAGTTATGGAATGTTTGCAAATATGACTTTAACCCTTCGCTGCATGGCATTGCATATATGCAATGTAAACTTTTCATAGATTTCAAAACTATTCTATCCAGCATTTTACAGTCGTTCATTCTTCAGTTTTGTCTTTTATGTTAAAACATTTGATTACTAACGAAATTTTGCGACGAACATTGAAAGTATGTGCAAAAGAACCGAAAAAACAACAAGTGTTTCGATTTTGTGAAATAATTTTGGTTATTGATGCCGTTGGTTATATGGCGGTCGATGTCGCTCAGCTGTTTAGTGAGTTTAATTAAGAGTATATAGTGACGCTCGACCCAGGTTCGACTCCCCGTAATAGCCAACAGTAAAAAATAGTTAAAACCGACTTTCTTTTGACGATATTGTTCTCAGCAGGATACGGAACATGTCCGCAAAACTTCTTTCATAGATATAGGAATTCAAAAAAATTTATTTTTTAACATTAAAACTAAACAAGCAACAAGAATAATATGACAAACATGTTTTTTTCTTCACGGAAATGAAATCATGCAATGAAGGGTTAAATAATATTGAGATATTGAAAACTATTGAGAACCAACCTAAACAATAAAATAACCGCAAGTTTTCCATACCTACAAGGACTACATATTATATACTCTGATATCTCGAAAAGTACACATCAGATTTGGCTTGGATTAAAAAAAATAAATGTGAAAAATATATAAAATTTTTTACAATAAAAAAATTAAAGTCACCAAAGCTAAAGTTGATAGAGATACTAGAAAAAATACACATATTTAAAATGAAATACCGTCAAAATTACCGCAATGGTCTTTCTAGTGTTAATGCAATAGAAGAGATGTTAAAGATCCAATATTGAGGCCTTTGAAGGTATAAACCTTACAAACAATGAGTGCCTCAGTTGATTGCTTACTACTGATTCTGGTTCTGGTTCACAGAGGTGTTGCTCATTCATCAAAATTTTTATCAGAATTCTCTGCATACTTAAACAGTTTTTCTTAAAAAATGGTTCTGTTTTTGTTGTCTTTTAATCCAACTGTCTTCAGACATCAATTTAACTTGTCATGTCTGCCTTATAACCAAAGCACTAACCAACTATTGGCACCAATTCGATTGACATTGCAGATTTTCACATTTGCATTGATTTTCAATAAACGATTTCTGAATTTCTGTTTGTATGTGCGAATTGTTGAGCGTCCGCTCCGGGACCTGTCTGTTGTTAGTCTGGCGAGTCGGTTAGCTGTTTGATTAATTTCCCCAATAAAAGTGAAAATCTGTCAATAAACGTGGTAGGAATTAGTGACTGCAATGCGAGTGTTGTTGCTGTCGTTGCTGCGATTGCTGCTATTACTCTCTGTTTGTATATACAATTTTGTTTGCTAATGAATTATTGGCAATTTCTAAGTGATTTGCATATTTTGATTTATTTACACTTTCTACAAGTGCAAACACTTAAGAGTGACCAATTGCAATGGACATATGTACACATTAAGAAAAATTAAATTTTATTTGAAGAAAATAATTTTAAAAATTTTTTATAGAGAGTTTGGAGTCAATTGACAAAATAAAACAATGTTAGGTTAACTTGTCGCCACGCCTCTTTGTTAGAGTTCTAGAGCTAGTTTACTTTTGACCAATTTGAGCTTAAAACGGGTTAAATAAATTTTGTAACAATATTTTTTAATTACAGAAAAATTATTAAATATTTAGGGAAAAATACAAAATTATCACTTTTTGATTTAATTCAATCATTATTAAAAAAACAGGGTTTTGATCAAACGCGCCCAACGCGTAGACTTCAATTAGAACACAAACTTTCCCTGATATCGCTGCAAATTATTGGAAATTATTTTGGGGATAACAGTAAAATTTTTGCAATTTGCTTTGATTTCACTTCTAAAAATATGACTTTGTTGGTGCCTACTTAAATTAAACCCATAAATTAATCGTAGCTTTTGGTATAAGATGACAAATACGTGAAGTTGCTCTCAGGCAACTTTGGGGTCGAACCTCGTTTCATGCAACTCTGCTATGTGTGCGTCTTCTACAATTAATCACACCAAAATATTCTTTATTTGATCTTTCCCACCAAGCAAAATGTGAGAAATAGTCAACAATCGTCAGTGGCAACAATTTGGCGACTCGACGATTTATTGCCGCAGTGACAAATTAGCAACATATCACGAAAACACGTTGTTTTTCAGGACTTTGAAATAGCGAATTGATATATTTTGTATTTCAGGGAGATTGATCGCATTTCAAAAATTTGTATTCATTCGTCGACGGTTCATTGATCAACAGCATTGATTCAAGCTCAAAACAATGAGAGCAACATTGAATATTTGTATGCAAATGAAATTCCATCCCAACCAAACCTGACTGACATTTTATAAGTTGATAATTTCCCAAACAATATGATGTATTTAGATATGAAAAAGAATCGTCCAGGCGATAAGAAAACGACACGTCACGGCGATAAGAAAACGACTCGTCACGGCGAGTTGCTTTCGGCGGACGTTTTAGAACGACTGGTGATACGAAAACGATGCGCTGGCGATATTACCGGCGATCAATTTGTTGCCGGGGGCGACTCGTTTTCTTATTGCCGGCAACAAAAAATGTCTGGTGTGTTCGAACTAAGATCCATAACAACTTAGTAACAAAAAACAATCAGCAGCACTTAACCTCTCTTCAGGCAACTCTAAAACTCTCTTTTCTACAATTAATCGCACCAAAATATCCTTTATTTGATGTTTCGAACTGAGATCCTTGTCGATGAGCTTATTTAGAGTCCAACAAAACTAGACTACAGACAATATCTGGCAATATTTGTCTATTCCGACTACACAAAGTTTTCCACTCTCTTTGCAGTCTCCAAGCACAGATGTGTTGACTATTCCAACACAAATCAATGTCCAGACTCAACCAGCTTTTTTGACATATTTTTCTCTGGGTGTATGCACGTTGGCCATGTCTTGAATCAGTGCTGGATATTCTTAATCTACAAGACGCCACTTTCCTTGTTTCGCCAATACTGAACGCAAGCAGCTGCTTACAAAACTATATACAAATCTGTGCAGATGTGTATGTATGTGTGTGTGTTAGCCAAAATTGCAGCAAGGTGCAAAATAAAAAGTCCGCACGGCCGACATGTCATTTGGTGCATTCCGCCGAACGATGCGCGTTCATAAAATGAAATAAATCCAACTCGGGGCGGCATTTGTTGGACTGAAATTTTTACGACAGCAAAAAAATCACAGTTAACACAAACACCAAAGTGAGCAACAGCAATGCACAATTAAGTGAGAAGCGCGCAAAGTTTGCAACAAACGGCAGCAATTGCATTCGGCGTTGGCTACTTGCAGCTGGCAACTGGCAACTAGCAACCGGTGACTGCTGCTGTGGCGTTTGCTGTAAAATATTAACTGCAATTATAAGCGAATCTGCAACTGTCGGATGGCAAACGCACCGAATTTGTGGCAAAGTGATTATGTGCCATTTGGCTGCTGTGTGCGTGTGGTTGTTGTTGTTGTTTTTGTGGAAGAAACGCGCTGCGCAAGCACAACCTTTCGCAGCGGACTTTTGTTAATTGAATATGAATTTCAGGTAATGCGGTGCAGCGTTGGCGATTCAGCACGCACATCCGCTACACGTTGCACGCTACTCCGTCAAAGACGTTTGCTTTCTATGATACTTTTACCAAAAGGGGTTTAGGTGCATTACGCTTTGAGTCAAATTGAGCTATAATCACTATGGTTAGTTTTCTAATTAAAGGCTTCGAAGAAACATTTAACCCTTTCGGGACTACTGGGATAATACGTCCCAGCAAGTTTTTAAGACCTCTAAAAATAATTATTCAGATCTTATGACCAACGAAAAATTTTAATTTGAATTATATCGCACACGTACTACAAAAGTGACACAACTCAAAATTTTTCATTTTCGGGTTTATGTGTTAATACTGTGCACAATGCATAAATCAACCAATCAGCAAAAGCTCAGTATATTTTGTTGTTGTTAACTGTTGCAAAAATTCAGTAAGGTCTCTCTTCATGTCAGAAGTTTGATGCTATTTGATCGCTGCAGCTCAATGCAAAAGAGTCCTAACTCAAATTGTGTCACTTTCGACGAAATAAATTTTTGTTAAAGTTGATTTTAAGAAAAAATCTGACAATTTGTGTATATATTTTTAATTATTAAAATTAATTATGAATTTTCACAATTTTTTTTCAACTTTTTAACTGTCATTTATAATTATTAAATTCAGAAAAAGTGGCATAACTTGAAATAATTCGGTAATTATTGAATTAAAGTATCAACAAAACAGTCACAACTCAAAATTTTGGATTTTCTAGTGTAAAAAAAACAAAAATTCTTGCAACTTGTCTTAAACCATAATCTGTAAGGATTTTCTACTGAACGGTCTACTCGTTATTAAAAAAAAAATGTTTATTTAGCTCAAAAACAGTTTTTTGCGTTTCCTGAAAAATCAAAAATTTTGAGTTGTGTCACATTTGTTGTGCGTGTGCGATATGTCCTCGGGTAAAAAAAAAGATAATTTTAGAATTTGTGAGTATGCAACAAAATTTTGTAGTCGCAATTTTGATAGTATGAGAACATTTTCACCAAGAGTATTTTGATTTTCAAAATTAAACTCCGTCCCGAAAGGGTTACGGTTTGGCCTGGCAACTTTTCAAGGCAAATTTCATATTCAAAAGTTTACAAACTTTTTTTTTTATAAAAAAACCTCCTCTTCATCTTCTTCAAGGCAATTATTTCATATTCAAAAGTTTAAAAATTATTTTATTTTAATAAAAACAAAACCTCTGACTGTTAGTTCGAGACACTGACCACTCGAACTGGTAAAACTTGCTTAACTAGCGAATAGCTAGTAATGTTTTGAAGATTTTTAACGCCCCTTAAAAAAACAACAATTCCACTTGAGACACAAAACAAAACCAACTTTTACCAACATTTTCGTTTGTGTGCACCGTTATCACTGAGCTTCTGAGCAGCTAAAAGCCATAGCAACACTTGTACAGCTTCCGCTCGCCGTTGACCAAAACAAACAAAACTCAAATGAATAAAAATCACTATTTTAAAAAACAAAGTTGCAGTTACCGATTTGCGTCTGTGCTTGCGCCTTTGCTGGCCGCTTGTTTAATTACAGTGATGAGATAATTGACAGCAGAGACTGAAGTAGCCGCCGCTGCTTCAACAACAACAACAATTGCTGCCAACCAACAGCAGCAATTCAAGTTGGACAAGTTCTAAAAAACTAAAGCAGACACAATAACAACAACAACAACTTCAATTCAAATGCAACCATTGACTGTATGGGCGATTTGTGTCAGCGGCCATGTTGAGTGCGATTCGGCGGCGCGCAGCCACTTGACAGCGCCGATAATGGCGCATTAATTAAGACATTTAAATTGCAGTTTGGCCATTTCCACACTTGCTATGAATATGCACGTAGGCCACAAAGGAAATTCGATACTCACCTGCACATATTTTTCTTGAGCGTGTACACCAGAAGAAAGTGGTCGAATAGTGTCGATAGTTCGGCAACTGTGCAAGTTCAAGTTCAACTGAAAATTGCTCACCTTCACACTTCTGACCTCAATGTGACATTGAAAAGTTGCAGTGGCATTTATGCGGCCACTTGAGCTGCGCATGCGCGTGCACACATCTAACAATACCAAAACATACGAACGCCTTGCAGCGATTGTAGCAATTTGGCTGACAATGCTCGAACGGAAAAACGTGCAGCATTATTTCTTTATCGCATGCAATTTATTTTGTCTTGGCCGCACGGCAATGATGCCAACATTCCGGCATTTGTGCACTCACGCAACGGTCGTCGTCGCTCGGCGCGCATTGCTCAATGAAAGTTACACATAATTGCCGGCAGTTCTTGTTGTTGTTTTTGTTGCTGCTGCATAATTGAGTGCGCACGCAAATAGTTCGCATTGGCAACCTTTGCTTTTAAAATGCTTTACTGTTGTGTTTTACCAAGTGAACTGAAGCGCTGGGTTGGGCTCTATTTGGCGCTGTTTGTTGTGTTGTGTTGTGTTGGTGCTTATCAGTTGCGAAAATCTTTGCAGCAATCAACGCATGTGACAGTTGGGTTAACTCCCACCAGTGCCACTAACGCCAGAGCTGTATTGCACCTCAACTGGCCGCTGGCATCAGGCGCCGCACTTGAGGCCTGTAATTTCAGTGATTTATTGCACACAACCATGATTTTATGTTTGGGTTGTTTTTTTTTGCTGCATGAACATTACCATTGCTACTGTTGATGCAGTTTTAAAGATGCGAGTATAATTTGGAGGCACGAAAAGTGTGCTGGAAGACGCAGAGAACCCGACAAAAGACAAAATTAATGCTAATCTTTTTTTACAACTAAATTTTTTACAACATGTTTGCAATGTTAGTCGCAACGAGCAACATTAGTACCAGTGCCAGTGTTGAAATGTGAAATGTCTCGTTTCCTAAATTCCATTCAATCAGAAAATGAACTACTTATGTGAATATTTTTTTATTTATTTCTTTATTTGTTTGTATATTTATTAATTTTTTTATTTATTTATTTCTTTATTTATTTATTTATTTATTTGTTTATTTATTTAATTAATTATTTATTTATTTAATTATTAATTAATTAATTAATTAATTAATTAATAACTAAATAAATAATTAATTAATAACTAAATAAAAAATTAATTATTTAATTGATTAAATAAATAAATAAATAAATAAATAAGTAATTAATTAATCAATTAATTGATAAATAAATAATTAATTAATTAATTAATTGATAAATAAATAATTAATTAATTAATTAATTGATTAATTAATTATTTATTTATTTATTTATTTATTTATTTATTTATTTATTTAATCAATTAAATAATTAATTTTTTATTTAGTTATTATTTAATTATTTGTTTATTTACTAATTTATTTATTTACTTTTACTTGATTTTTTTTTTACTTGATTGGGCTCTATAAACAAAAGTTCTTGCAGACTATAAAAATAATACAGAATGTCCTTACATACTAAGACGCTATGAACTAAAGTTAAAGCTTAAAAAAGAACTTAACTAATAAATTACCAGCGAGTTTGAGTGACCCAAGGAAGACCAATATAGGGAGCGCAAGATCAATGTTCGACGACACAAAGCGTTCATTGAGCTCTAACAAGGTTCTGGAAAGAGGAGCATTTAGCGCGTAGTTCGTCCTCACGAAGTAAACTTAAAACGACACAGGATTCTAGAGGAATTTCAGCAGAGCAAATAACAGCACCATTACCAACAACAAAAACGAAAGAAATTGATGGGATACTTCTTCTGTTTTGAAGAGATTTAAACAAGCTAAACCCTTTCGACCCCAAAGTTGCCTGAGAGCAACTTCACCTATTTGTCATCTTATAGCAAAAGCTACGATTTATTTATGGTTTTATTTAAATTTACCAAGAAATTAATATTTTTAGAAGTGAGTTCAGAGCAATTTACAAAAATTTTACTGTTATCCCCAAAATTATTTCAATAATTTGCAGCGATGTCAGGGAAAGTTTGTGTTCTAACTGAAGTCTACGAATTGGGCGCGTTTGATCAAAACCCCTGTTTCTTTAATAATGGTTAAATAAAATCAAAAAGTGATAATTTTGTATTTTTCAATAAATATAATCAATATATAAATAATTTTTCTGTAATTAAAAAATATTGATACAAAGTTTATTTAACCTGTTTTAAGCTAAAATGGTTCATAAGTAAACTAGCTGTAGAAGTTTGACAAAGAAGCGTGGCGTCTTCAAATGTGTTGTGTACACTTCTTAAATACCAAAAAGTATTATCAAGACACAGGGTGAAATTCGGGGTCAAAAGGGTTAAGGTGTGCGGTATAAGAGAGGATAGGATTCTCAAAACGAAGGATGCGCAGGGCGAAGCAAAGAACAATTTTCTGGAGCCGTTCAATGCGATTTATGTGACATAGGTGATGAAGCCCAGGTTCAAGATTCCTTTCTTTAACACCAAAAAAACAAAAACCATTTTTCTTTCGGCGGCATCCTCTCAGCAGGAAATGGCAAACCTCTGAGAGTAAAATTGCCTATGAAAAAGCTCCCAACTTGCCGTTCGGAATCGGCATAAAACTGTAGGTCCCTGTCAACCTTGTAAAAAATTCGCACGCACAACACGGATGGTTGCGGGTAGCTAGGCCTTAGTCTCGTAATCGGGCTGTCGTGCCATTCAAGAAGAAGAAGAAGAAGGTGATGAGGCCTCCAAATAAAAAAGCATACTCGAGCATTGAGCGGACAAAAGAGGTGTAATCCTGGAGCGTAAACGAGTTGGAAACTTCGGAGCTGTTGTACCTAATAAATGCCAACATAATATTTGCCTTAGCAGTAGTTGAGTTAATGTGGCTAGAAAACGAAAGCTTAGGATCAAAAACTATACTTAAGTCTTAAGTTTCTGATACCAACTTCAAAGGAAAATTGGAAATGTGATAGGAAATTTACAGAACAGTTGGACACTTAGAGTAAATAAGTCAAATGAAAACATTTGTTGGCGTTTAAAGAGTAGTAAACTAACATAATAAATGTTTTAATTGTTTTTAAGTAATACAAATTTAACACAATTTAATAAGTTTAACACTAGTTTTTAGCTTAAAATTCCAACAAATTAACAGGAAGATTCTGTTATATTTTGTTAACTATATCAAAACTTCCAAATGAAAAGCAAATCATAAGTATTTACTTCTCACACGAATGTAAACATTAAAGTCTATTAACCTCAAAAGACGGCAATATTTTACAGACAGGAAACACTTTAAATATAGTCAAACTAAATTTAAATATGGTCATTTCTTGTCCAGAAATGATCATAAATTTATTTCAAGCTGTAACTTGACCATTGAAGCCATGCAGGTGAACTAAAAACTCTGTCAAATTTTGTGTCAATGCATTGACATCGGCACTCAGTATTCTCATGTGCATATTTTATATAAATATGTATGTATGTAGATATATACTCACCTGCATCGCATTTAACTCAGCCGCACCTGTCGCTTGTCAACGGCGGCATGTCCTTTGTTGTGTTTGTCATTTTATGACCAGTGATTTTTGTCAATTTATTTTTTTATCTTTTCTCACTTTCACACGCCTCTTTCTTCTCACACCTGTGTGTGTGTGTGTGCATCCACACACACACACTTACATCCATCCATACATAAACAAGCATTTCACATTGGACGCATCCAATTTTTGGGCCACAAATTAATGTGTGCAATTCATTTTGCCGCATAAATGCAGCCGTCGCTCTGTCACTGGATATTTCTTTTCGGCCGATGTGTACTAAAATTCGCTCGCTTTGCACAACTGCCGCAACTTCAGATGACACGCCACGCCAATTGTGGCTGTCAGTCAAATGTTGTCGTCTCCGAAAAAGTGTAGGTTTTTTATTTTTGGCAAGCAAATTCGAAACATTGCCAAAAAACGAGCTGAGAAATAATGCATACGAAAGGACGCCGCACTCGGAGATAAAATTGATTTTTAATTACCCGAAAGTGAAAGCAAGGTTAAAGAAATTAAATTTCATACAAATAAATGGCCAAAACCCATAAATGAGAGCAAGTCGGCGGCGCTGGCACCTTTTCTCCTTTGAAATTAATCACTCACCCGTGCAGTGTAACAAATGCCAAAACACCCCGAAGACGCCGCACGCGGAGCAATGTTCGACGTGGCCGAGCATTTTTCGAAAGTGAGGCGCGCACAAGCAACGCGAACGAACGAACGAACCGAAAACTTATCTGTGACCATGAACTGGCCATGCGGCACGATAGCCAAATACTCCCATTTTCAAATGTCAAATATCAATCAAAACAGTCGAATGCGCCCAGCAGCAACCCGCAGTGTCAAGCAACACTAATAGCGGCAGCAACAACGGTCGCGGCAACTGTTGGTGTTGGTGTTGTTGTGGCTGCTGCACACTGCGCTGTGTTGCCCCAGAAAACTGGAACCTGCAGCAGTTGAAGCGGTTAATTCAATTAAAAATTTACAACGACGCGTCGGTGAGTGTTGATACTGATGAGGCTGGTGAGACTGTTGTGGCTGGTGTTGATGACGACGATAAAATCTGTGCGGCGCTGATGCTGATTGCGCCTGACTGAGCGAACTTGTCGGAGTAGCAAAATGGCAGTGACAGTCGAGTGCAACAACAATTGTTGTGACTGCAATAGTTTGACAATTTTAACACATTTGAAATGTCAAATAGCAAAGAGCGCATGATTTAGTTTAACAAATATTAGGTACTAAATTATAAATTAGTTATTATTATAAATTAGTATTAATTATTAATATTATTGGCATTAACTATTAATTACAATTAGTCTTTAGTTAATGCGAAATTTTTATTTTAGTTTAGTTTAGTTTCAATTTAACTAAACACAACATTAATTGAAAATATTGATTAAGTTGATCTAAAGTAGAAATATGTACAAGTTTGAGTTAAATTAAATACTAACAATTTTGATTAAATTAAACTAAAACAATCATTTGCAGTGATTTATTGATTGATGATTTTATTTCTTTTTAATTTAACGTAACTCATTTTAATTTAACTTAACTTAAGTATTAATTAAATACTAATGTGAGTCAATTAGGGTTAATGCAACTAGAACATTCTTTTATGTTTAAGTTTTGTTTAGCTTTTAGTTTAAATTAGATTTTATTATATCAAACTTAACTTAAATTAAACTTAAACAATACTTTTTATTAATAGTTATATTCCTTTTTAATTAAACTTAACTCAAATAATATTTTATTTACTTATTTATTTTAGTCCTAACTAAATATTAATTTCAGTCATTTAATTTCAATTAAAACTAGAAATTCAATTTTAATTCAATTCAATTAATTTAGATCTTAATACAATAAATTTCAATTAAATTAAACTAAACCAATATTTCCGATCGATTTATTTATTGACTGATTTATTTATTTATTTATTAAACTAAACTCCAATAATATTGGACTATTAATTAAATATTGATTTGAGTCACTTAATTATAATTGAACTAGAACAATGCTTTTAGTTTCACAGTTTAAGGCAGGTTCTCACCTTGTGGATCCGAAAAAGTGCACTTTTTTTAGGAATTTTTTTTGAGAAAACGGTTAAAGATACAAAGCTGAAAATTTTTTCTGGATATGAACACACATTTATTGAGAGAATACAATTTTTCAAATTGAATGAATCAAAAAAGGGGGGGGAGGGGGCGTCCATCATTGGCGGCATGTCGGCGAGGAGGTGTCCCGCTACCGGAAGTGATTCCGTCAAAACCCGTGATCGGAAACACAAAAATCGAACACATTCTTAATGTGTACCGTATTATCTATTGAATGAACCAAGATCATGAAAAAAAAAGTCAAAATTACAAAAGTTATGAGGTTTTGAAAAAAAAATTAAGATTTTCGCATTTTTTTGTTCACTTATTATTTTTTTAAATAAACAATTTTCAATATTTTTGGAATATCGGTGGTTCATTTATTAGAAAGAACCCTAAGGAACATTTGGAAAAAATTTGGTGACGATTGGTTCATTCCAGCGCCTTCAATCACTTCCGTAAGGTCCAAAAATGTGGTTCTGAGAAAAACGCGTTTAAAGTTTAAAGCGCGCTTGGCCGGTGCTCTACACTGCTCTTTGTAACGGCCTGTAACTTTTGTAATTTTTCAGATTTTGATCTGAAATTTCTGGAGCACATTTGTGAAACATATATCTACACGATAAGGCAAAAAAAAAAAATCGTTTTTTTTTTTCCCCACAAGGTGAGAACCTGCCTTAATATTTTTGATTAATAGTTTTATTTAATTTTAATTAAACTATTCAAAAAATAAAAAAATAAATTTTGGGCTATTTAAATATTCATTTAAATCAGTTAATTTTAATGAAACTAGAACAATGTTTTTAGTATAATTTCTTTTTAGTTTAAAGTTTAAATACAATAAATTTAAATTATATTAAACTAACTATTAATTAATTCAATTAACTAACTAACTATTTTCGATTGATATATTTATTTAATTTTAATTAACTAAACTCCAAAAATGTTTGACTATTATTTAAATATTGATTTAAGTCATTTAAATTTAATGAAACTATTAATTAGTTATTAATTATTATTATTATAATTATTAGTTAACTAGAACTAGTTAACTATTTTTTTTATTTTTGATTAATAGTTTTATTTAATTTTAATTCAACTAAGCTAACACAAATATTAATTTAAATCATTTAAAAATTAATTTAATTCAGTTAATTAAAATTAGTTAGTTAAAATTGAATTAGAACAATGTTTTTAGTTTAAATTATTTTTAGAATTTTGATTTAATTAATTTAAATTAAACAAACTAAAACAATACATTTAATTAATATTTGTATTTAATTTTAATTAAATTAAACGCAAAACATATTTATGTGTTAAATAAATATTTATTCGAGTAATTTATAATTTAATTAAACTAAATCACAATTTTTAGTTTAAGTTTTGTTTGGTTTTTGTTTTTAATTAAAATTTAAATGCAATAAACTTGAACTTAATCAAACTAGAACAATACTTTTGATTGATATTTTGATTTAATTTTAATTAAACTAAACTCAAATAATAATTAATGTGGATTAAATATTAATCTGAACTATTTAATTTTAATTAAACTAAAACAATGTTTTTAGTTTCAGTTTTGCTTGGCACTTAGATTAATTTTGATTAAAATAATTACAATAAACTTTAATTAAATTAAACTTAAGCAATACTTTCCGTTGATTATTGTTTTTTTAATTTTAATTAAATAATTCAATTCAATTAGTTTTAATTAAATATTAAATTTAGCGTATTTTATTTTTATTTAGTTTTTAATTTTGATTAATTATTTTAACTTAATTAGTATTCATTGAATATTTATTTTAGTTTATTTTAATTCAATTTTTGTTTAAACTACATAAAACCATGTTTTTTAGGTAAAATTGTGTTTAGCTTCTGTTTCATTTTTATTTAATTTTGAGTTTTGATTAATTAATTTAACTTAGTTAGTATTAATTGAATATTAATTTTAGTTTATTTTAATATAATTTTTGTTTAAACTACATAAAACAATGTTTTTTTAGGTTAAATTTTGTTTAGCTTCTGTTTCATTTTTATTTAATTTTGAATTTTGATTAATTAATGTAACTTAATTAGTATTAATTGAATATTAATTAAGGTTTATTTTAATTTAATCTTTGTTTAAACTACATAAAATAATGTTTTTTAGGTTAAATTTTTTTTAAATTTAAATACAATAAACTTGAACCTAATCAGAATAAAACACTCCGTTTTAATTACATATTAATTAAATTTTGTGTGAACTTAATTAAAACAATATTTAAGTATTAATTATATATTAGTTGGATCATTTAATTTTAATAGGTTTGTTTATCTTTTATATGTATTCAGAGAATCAAATTAAACTAAACCTTTTGAGTTTAAGTTTTGCTGAGCTTTTATTTTAATTTAGTTTTTTAAAACTAAAGTAATAAATTGTAGTTTTGGAATTAAGTTGATGTAATTAAGTTAATTTGTTTTTTAATTTATTGTACCTTCTTCTTTCACGCACACAGAACAAGAAGAACAAGAACATACATTGTTTTTCAATGCATAATCAAAAGTCTTTCAAGGCATTTGATGAGCTTAAATTACACGTAAAAGTTAATTTGACACATGAATCACACAAACACACTCACACACGCACATAAGCTGCGAAATTATGTAAATACATATGCAGAAGAGTGGTGTTGTTGCTGCTGCTGTTGGTGCCAGAAAGTGTGTCAACTTTTGTTTGCCGAAAGTTCAATAACATCCGAGAGCCTCTGGCTGCCATCACACGCAGCAGAGCGCAAAGAGCGGCAACAACAGCAGCATGTCGCTCGTTACTTGTTGCTTGCATAACAGCAATGCCAAGAATGCTCGTCATAAATTACAAACAAACAACAATAACAACAGCAATGCTAAGAACAACAACAGTTAGCAAAGGGTACATGCAACATGAACTGTAGCTGTTGCCACTGCAACAGCATTACAGCAACAGTATGCGCCATTCGGCTGGTAATTCGGTCAGACATGCGCTGGAATTTAAGCAGCAGCAGCATCTGCTGCCTTCACACAAACACACACACACACACATACACATACACGTGCGCGCACTTTGCAGCGTATGAAAAATTAAAGTCTTGTCTTTTACTCTACGTCGACACGCATTCCTGCTGTTGCGCACCGAGGTGACTGCGGCCACGCCATTACAAATGGTAAATGAAAGAATTAACCTTAGCGCTGCTTGACAGTAATAAGATACACTCGGCGAGCTTAAAATGCGATACCTGCAGCGTATATAATTTTTATTTTTTTTTGCTTAGGAGGTTGCCACATTTGTCTCCATTGACCAACAAGCACGCAAGAAGCCGCAAATGAGTTGTATCCAAGTTGTGATTTTTGATATTCAGGGAAAGATAAGATATAATTTCGAATGTAATTTCGAATTAGTTGCATGCAATTTATTAAAAACTGTTTCAACCTATTTATTTGAAACTTTTTTAAGTTTAGATTAACCCTTTCGCTACAGGTTTTTACTGGGGAAAGTTAAAATTTTAAATTTTACGTCTTAAGCAACATTCCATAAAATTTTTTTTTATTTTTATACTCGGACTGTATTTTAGAGTGTTTTCTATGGCAACCACATCGTTGTGGCTGTAATAATTACTTAACCTTTTCAATACTGCGGGGATATATAGGTCCCAGATAATGTTCAAAAATTACTGGTGCGAAAAGTATTCGCTTTTAAAGTGCTGGGATGGGACTAAACAGTAGTCTGTAGTCAGTACTTCACAACACGTGTTTTGGTTAGCATAACCTAACTAATTCATACTTTGTATACCTTCAGAAGTGTAAGTGTGCTCTTTGTGCATAAAAAAAAAATCCGAAATTATGTAAACATGTTCTTTTACTTATCTACAGCACATTTAGTTCAATTATATAGAAATATCTTCACTGGCCAAAAGTATTTAAAGGGTTACACATAAAAATTTGTACGCATAACGAAAATTGAATATTTCTTCATTTACTTTAGCCAAAATAAGAAGTAAGGAAGTAACTAAATTGAAAGAAAACGTCAAATTAAAAAATTATCTCAAGTTTTCTGCTTCTTCTTCCTTTGCTATGTCAAGATATACCAATAAAAAACGTGTATACTTCTCTTCTTTAAACTTTAACATTTAGTTTATCAATTTCGTATTTTTCCTAAACCTTCAAACTATTCTATTCTAAAGTAGGCTTTTCCTAGTCTTTTCTTCTCGCACTACTTGCAACAGTAGTCAAGTTTCAGGCTTTTCGTATCACCTTCTTTGATATTCAGGGAAAGATAAGAGGTATTTTCTAATCAGTTGCATGCAATTTATTAAAAAGTGTTTTAACTTATTTGTTTTAAACTTTTTAAGTTCAGATTTAATTCCAGTTGAAGCAAAAGTAGGCTTTTCGTAGACTTTTCTTATTGCAAGACTTGCAACAGTTGTAAAGTTTCATGCTTTTCGTATCAATTAAACACGGAAAACACTTATTATTTTATTTTATTAAAATTATATTATAACATTATATTTAAATTATATTATTAAATCAAGTCGACAGCTATTCTGATCGATTGGCATAACGTCGAGGTCATCTTTTCTAAAACCTTAATGACTGACCGAGAGAACTCACCAGCTTGAAGTCAGCAATCAGTCATTTATATCATTTATTATATAGAAAATCAAGATTCGTATTTATTATTTATTATTCCTATACAGATCATTCCTTACATTTCCTACAGCTTCATGATTGAAAAATTCGCAGACCCCATTCATGATCTTGATTGTAATTTTTATTATAACGAAACTCAATCATGATGGCATCAGCAGTGTGAAAACACTTATCCCGGATATGACTGCAAATTAAACCCACAATATTTAAAGAATCCGCAATCGGTGGCAGCTCTAATGGAATAAACACATTTAAGCACAGTTTAAAAGAAAATAATTTCCGGTTCTGTATTCGTTCTGTCCGACACGTTTAGTTCAACTTGTGCAGTTATGGCACCTTTGGCTGCACTCTTGTTGTCCGCTCCGGTCTGCGCACAGTAATTGCATCTTAGTTTGTCTTCTCATGCACTAAACTTCTAGTTCGAATGACTAATTTGCGATGCAACAAAGTGCACATGAAACGTTCGGTGGCATTGCAACTTGTCGAACAGGTGTTGGTGCATTGCCTCGGACTCAATGTCGCCTGTTTTGCATATTTTATGGTCAATCAAAAATGTCTACGCGCTATTTTAAACCCAACTACAAACGCTTTTCATGCGCTTATGCCAATGACACATGTAACAACTCGTAAAAGCTCATTAAAACGCGCTTATCTAATGTGCGATATGAAAATATTTGCGAGCATATCTGGTTGCAAATATTACGCAGGCGCGCACTGCGCAGCAGTCGCATTTTACGATCAGCAGTAAAAGTGCATTTTTTATGGCAATTTTTAACACAAAAAATGTACAACACAAAAGTCACAAAGCGAAACATTTTGCATAGAGCAAAGACAGCTCTGCTTAATTGTTGCTTGAAACAAAAAAAAAATTGAAATTACTGTCTTTAGTATGAATGTTTAGTATTTGTAGTAGTGTGTAGCAATTTGTTGGCTAAAAGAAAGAAAACTTGACACAGCACTTTTACTTTTAAGCCTTAAAAGATGCAGCTAAGCTTCTGTTTGGCGCTGAATTTAACTCCATTAAGTATTTAAAATAAAAAATTACACACTTGGAAAAGATACTGAGTTGTTATTCGAATTATTTATGTATCACATTACTTATAAATTAATGATCAAATTGACACAAATTTCAGTCCAGTTTTTGGTTTTATTTTAACAAAATTGTAAAACGTTTATGTGTTCTTAACACTTCTTCGATCAGACCTAATCTGATGTAGTCATCTCATCTCAACCGATCTAATCAAATCTGTACTGTGTTGATCTCATCTCATCTAATCTGATCTGATTTCTTATTTACAGTGTTGCCAGCGGCGCTAACTTTCAGTATATCGCACTGTACTTTCCTTTCGGCTGCTCAAAAGCCTTAATTCTACGTTAATTGCTTGTGGGCTTATTTTTTGTTGTTTTTCTCCAACCACACATTCACTTTAATTACTGGTACGCGGCGTTTTATTGACTCTGAAACGCCACACTTATTCCACACATTTGATTGCGGTACCAACAACATCTTTGGCAGCCATTAAAAACCAGCTAAAGCTGCTTGACATTCCAAAATCCCATCAAAGTGTTAGTCGTTTTCCCTTCCACGCTGCCAATTGCCGCTTAGAATTGTGTCGATTTTATTGGAAAAGTCCAACATTTGACTCGTGAAGCCAACAAGCTTTTCATTAACCCATTGGCTGTTGGTGTTGATAGTGTTGTTGTTGTTGCTCTTGTTATTGCCATTGGCGGTGAACTGGCCAGCGCGCATTATTGTCAACGAATTGCTGTTTCAATGTCTGTGTGTGTATTTGTTTGTTTGTTGTTGCCATTTGCAGTAGCAACAAAATTTATGGCACTTGATTTGATAGATTCGAAAGTGAAAATTAATCGAAAAGAAAATTGTAACGATTTGAAAATGCACTTTTCTTGTTGTAGTTTGTGTTGTTGTTGTGAATGTAAAAAAGACAAGGTGATGATTGGTCTTTTAGGCGCACAGTCGCACACACTTTGTAACTTGACAGTGAAATGTTTGCGCCTGGGCGTCGAGCGTTATTTATGGTCAACGTTGCCGCTGACTTTTTTGCATGTTTACACAGAGGGACAAACAAGTCTGAGGCATTTTTACATAGTAAATTTTTTCCTTAAAAATACGCAGCTATCTTTCGTTCGATTACGACAGCCAGATGCAAATTATTATCACTTTACACCAAAGAATTCTTGCAGAATTGTTAAATTCCAAGTTTTCTACTCCGTCTCCAGTCGACTCTGTAGCAACTTGAATTGCCACAGCACGTAGAGAAAATGTTGTAATAAATTTGTAAGCGCCACTGCAGTGTTGCCAGCTAATCGTTAATGGTAGCCGCCATAAATTTGTTGCCGCATATCGGCCGCATAGACTGACAGCGCATAAATAACCATAGTCGAGGAGCGTCTTACTTAGGCGCTATCGCCGGATTCTTTAGAAAATGTCGCACAGTCAATTGGCGGAGCTTTGTTAGTCGTCGTTGGTGTGTGTGTGATACAAAAAGCGAAAAGTGGCCGTTGTAACATAATAAATACTTGTGAAGCGATAAATTACACTCGGCAAAAGATGCCAATTGGTAATTCACTATTCGCAAAATCTACGGAGTCGCACCAAGTTGCAGCTGTTTGTTGGTTTAGTTTTCAATTAGAATTGGGGAAATTAATTTTTCTTGACATATTGAAAGAATATTAACTATAGACGGACGTACATACACTAACATACATTTGTGGGCAATCTATAGAAAATAAAGTTTTAAATATATTGGAAGTGTGAATTAAGTCGTTCGTATTTTTTTTAAATTACATTTATTTTTTTTTAATCTTTTTTGTGAAAAAATGGTTATACGTCTAATGTTCAAAGCATTGTCCATCGCTAGGTACTACTTTTTACTATCTTTCTGGCAATTTATGTTTACCATCCAAAACAAAACTGCGCCGGTTTAGAGACCAGACTTATCGAGCCATTTCTTGATTTCATCGACTAAAGTTAAACATACATACTTCGGATTGGCCATTCTGCATGATTGATATATGTGTAGGTTGTAGTCAGAAGGTGCTATGTCTCGAATATATAAATAATGTACACACGTCCTTCTTTTTAGATAGCTGAGTTTATTCTGAACAGTTTCTTAAAATTAACTTATAGTGAAGCCTTAAGCTACTTGCGCAACAAACGGCAAAACTGCATTTCAAGGGCAAGGTGTCGTATGACATCTGCACTTGAAAATGCAATTTCGTGCATTCGTTGTTTGGCGTGTGAATCTGCAATTCAGCATATTCACGCGCCAACATTCGTTACTATACGTTACTCCTCCTTTCCCTAGAAAAGTTCGTGTCCTCACGAACTGATAAATTTAATTTGGTTAAATTACAAAAAATTTAAAATATTAATATTTAAACAAAATTTGTTTCTCTTTTTAGAAACGACTTAAAAGGGAACATTATTAATTTCGTCTTTACAAGTTTCAGTGGTAGTAGTACATTCTTTTTTCTTTTCATTCTTGTTTTTTTTATTAGCTATAATGTAGTAAATTGTTAATATTATAAATAACAGAATAAAACTTATCAATGATAGCCATGATGTTATTACGTTTTTATCATTTTGGGTTCTAATATGGTTCACATGTTCCTTTAGGTCTGTTAATGTAATATTCTCAAATTCGATTTGGTTTGTCTCTTTTATGTAAGGCATTAGGGTTAAAAGGTTCTTAATTTCTTTAATTTCAATATCAAAATTATCAATTTGAATTTTACAATTTTCAAAAGTTATAATATTGTTTCCATCTATATCTAAATTTAGATTATTACAATTCTGTTTTAAACTGGTTTTGTTTAAATTTTTTGTTACAATGATATTCGGAGCAAAGTATTGAAAATTTGATTTGGTATTTTTTGTGTATTCACATTTAGTTTTTATGTTATTTAATAAATTTTTTATACAATCATTTTGTTCATTTTCTAGATTTTTATTATTTATTTTGTACAAAGTTTTATTAACTAAAACGTATTCTTGGTTAGGATCTGATATTATTTCGAACTTTTGGTTATTAGGCATTGGAAATATTCTAAATTTCGGATATGTTATTATTTCTTGCGGTATAGATAGTACAAAATACAGGATATTTTTGTTCTTCCATACTGACGTTTTAATTTCTTGAAATTGGTCTGAGGTAATTTTACTTGCTGTTTCTGTATCAATTAGTTTTGGATTAATAATTCCTAACCTAGCTAGTTGTAGACCTAACTGGATGTCTTGTATGTGTTCGAGGTAACTCTTAATAGTGTTAAGGAAAGTGTTTGCTACAATTTCTTTTGTAAACTCGTTTTGAAGGGAGTTGGTAGTATTTCTTAATTGGTTAATTAGTCTGTTCTCTTCGTTTACATGTTGTATAATTGAATTTATTTCCTCAGTGCTAATCTGGTTTTCTCGAATATTTTCTAGTGATGTTTGTAAACTCTCTCTATCGTTTTCATCGAGGGTACCAAATAGAAATTTTAACCCGCTACCTATTGCATTAAAAAGTGCCCGTTTATGTCTAATATGAAACATCTCCTTTTCTTTGTTAGCTAGATTCATATATCTTGTGATTAAATTTGTTTGTAAATGCTTATTTTTACTAAATTCCAAGTAAAGTTTTCCGTAGGCTTCCTGTAGTTCGGTCTGATTTATAAACAGAATTTTGTTAATAAAGTTAGTCGGTTGACAAAATTTGCCCTGTTCGGTTATTATGTACCCTTGGTCGTTCTCAATTTTGTTGATTTGGATGGATTGGCTGGTGGATTGGGGTATCAGCATCATTATGATGAGGATAGGAATGATTATCGGTAAGTTTGGTAGGGTCCTCGTGGGCGTGGGTTTGTTGTGTGTTTCCTTCATTCCTGGAAAGATTCGTATTGTTAGTTTTCTTTTTACGTTTAAAATGGGATTTGTATTTTCTTGAAGTCCTTGTTCGAAATTTTACTATATGATGGTCTTCGCCAGCATCCTGTGGCATTACTTCTATCCTTTTAAAAGGGTTGGATTTTTTGTCTAATCTTTTTCTGCTATTTTCTGCCGCAATATATTTAGGGTCGATTTCATACTCTTTTCTATTTTTGTTTAGATTCGTAATTCTTCTTTCTTTTAAGGCTTGGGTATCTTTTGACGGGCGTTCTTTGTTGAAGAATATATTGTATGGTGTTTGGCCGGTCGTAGAGTGGTTTATAGTGTGATTGTAAGTGAATACGGTTTGTTCGACTGCGTGGTGTTGAAGTTCTTTATCTTGGGAGCTATTTATGATTCGAAGTTTTTCGTTTAGTGTTTTGTGTAGCCTTTCAATATCCGCTATTCCAGTTTTTCCGGTTGTAATTTCGATTTCCACACCTAGGCCTACAAGCCATTCTTGTAGACTTGTGTTTATTAGACCCGTATCTTGATCTGTTTTAACTTTCTTCGGTGGACCCATTGAGTTGAAAATCTTTAGAAGCGCGCGTTTGGCTTCCAGCCAATTTAGGTGATTAACTTTTTCTACCATTGCGAATTTTGAAAAGATATCGATACATGTTAGATAGGCATCTTTGTCCCATTTCCATATATCTATGACGAACTTTTCTCTTATTTCGTAAGATGGGGGTGTTATTTTAAAAGGCATTCTCGTCGCTATATGATCGTTTTTGCATACGTTACATATTTCACAATTGTTTATAATGTTTGATATTTCTGCGACGTAGTTCGGGTAGTAATAATTTTTCCTGAATTCATATTGAACTTTGTCAATCCCCTGATGTAAGCCTTGTAGGTGGATGTTCAAAATAATTTCTTTAAATTTATCATAAGATGTAACATCTTCTAAAATCTTAGTGGTTCTATAAACTTTGTTTTTCGGCGTTTGTTTGATTAATTTTGAATAGATATTTTGAAATATAATAAAGTCTTCATCTAATTCGAAATAAATAGCAGCAGTTATTCCCGCCAATTTTTCTAGTATGAGGTTCTTTATAAAATCTTCATTCATTTCAGTGTAAAAAATTTGGGTTCGTGTGTTCTTAAATATAATTTTTAGAATTTCTTTATTGTTTACAGATTTTGTGAAGATAAATTGCCTCCTAAATACGTTTAGGGGTTTTTCTGAAATTTCAATAAAATTTGAATTGTCTTCTTCCGCCGAGTGTACAGTTGCTTCGTCGGATGCTATTTCATTGTTATAGCAATTTTCTATTCTTGACAATGCGTCTGCAACATAGTTCTCTTTGCCGGGTAAATATTTTATATCGAAGTCGTACTCATTCAATTTAATTTTCCAACGTTGGAGTTTTGCGTTGGGCTCTTTTAAATTATGTAACCATTGCAACGGTCTGTGATCACTATTGATCAAAAATTTCCTTCCATATAAGTAAGGGCGAAAATACTTCGTAGCCCATACAATTGCGAGGAGTTCTTTTTCCGTCGTTGAGTAGTTTATCTCATGTTCATTGAGAGTTCTACTCCCGAAAGAAATTGGATGTCCATCTTGACTAAGAACGGCACCCATCGCAAAATTGGAGGCATCAGTTGTTAGAACGAATTTTTTATTATAGTCAGGATATTTTAAAATCGGATCATTTATAATTAAAGTTTTAATTGTTTCTACCGCTTTGATGTATTCGCCATCTTGGTAGTTAATTTTTTCACCCTTTTTCAGACATTTAGTGAGCGGTTTTGTAATATTCGCGAAATCTTTAATAAATTTCCTATAATACCCTGCTAGACCCAGAAACTGCTTAATCTGCTTTTCGGTCTTTGGAATTGGGAAATTTTGAAGTGCTTTAACCTTTTCAGGGTTTGGTTTAATTCCATGCGGGGTGACAACATGTCCTAGGAATTCCGTTTCTCTTTTAAGGAATTCGCATTTGTCAATCTGTATCTTAAGGTTTGCGTCCTTAAGTTTTTTAAATACTTTGTTTAGGGAGACGATATGTTCTTGGAGTGAAGTGCTAAATACTATGACGTCGTCAAGGTAAACCATACAGTCTACACCTACTAATTCACCTAGGACGGAGTTCATCAACCTCTGAAAGGTTGCGGGGGCGTTTTTCAGCCCGAATGGCATACGAAGGAACTCGTAGTGGCCATCTTGTGTGGAGAAAGCCGTTTTCGGTCGACTTGACTCTTCTACTTCCACTTGGTGGAACCCCTTAGCTAAATCTAAGGTAGTGAAGTAGAGTGAACGTCCTAGTTTATCTAAAATTTCATCGATGTTAGGAATAGGGAATCTGTCATCGACGGTTATGTCATTCAATTTTCGATAGTCAATTACTATCCTCCATTTCTGTTCGCCTGAGGCGTCCTTCTTTTTAGGGACAACCCAAAGTGGGGCAGAATATGGTGACTGGCTATGTTGAATGATCCCTTGATACAACATTTCGTTTATTTGTTTATTAACTTCTGCTTTATGAATTTGGGGATAGCGATAAGATTTTACGTATATAGGGTTCTCGTGTTTTGTAATTATTTTATGCTTAACAACGCTTGTAAACGATAAATTCTTTTCATCTGAATGGAAAAGGGAATGATAAGTTTTTAGGAGTTTTTCTAGCTCACGTTTCTCTTCATCATTAAGATGGTCTGTTCGGAATTTTGATTTTCCTTCATCTTCTTCTATTTGGTGAAACCCTAGTTCTTTTGTTAAATTGTAATAAGTATCAACATTTTCATTGTTCAAAAAGGGGTACCGATGACCGTTTAACTTGATGGTTTTATTCGGTAAATCGATGATTGCGTTTAGTTTTGTCAATGCATCGTATCCCAGTAGTCCATTATAGCTTTTAGAAAATTCGAATATGTAAAGTGTGATTTTATTTTCATTCTCGTCGAAAATTTCTTGGACTTTGTTTAATTCGACATTCCCTGTGACTGTTGTTATTTTTATTGGGTCGACATGTTTAATAGCATTAGGGAAGGTGTTTGGGTTAATTAAACTTACTGAAGAACCTGTGTCTATCAGGAACTTCATGAATTTGTTCGCTATCTTTAGTTTTACTGATGGTAATTTCCCGAGGCCCCCAAGTGAAAATTTGGAGTATCTTGTTCCATGGGAATGGGAGCACCGTACCGCCTTATACGTGATTGATTAGAATCGTTTTCTCTCATCCGTTTGAAAGGTTGAAAGGAATTGGTTTGTTGGTTTTGTTGTCCATCCTGACCGTAATGATAATTGTATTGTGGATGTTGTTGGGGTATATTTTGCATCTGCAGTTGTTGACGATTCGCAGTAGGGTAATAAGGAGGTTGGAATGGATTTAGTTGTTGGTAGTTTGGATTTGGGTGGTAGTAGGGCCTGTGTTGTGAGTGCGCATTATTACTTAAATTGTTTTGGTAAGTTTTATTTGGAATATATTGATTTGGAGTAATTTTTGAATACATTTTTCCCGTTTTACCCGACACTAATTCATTGTTTTCTCGTAGTATTTTTAGAGCTCCTTTGAAATCTGTGACAAGGTTTGCGTTTAGCAAGGCAGTTAAATAATTAGGTAATTCCTTTTTTAGTACCTTAAGGCTAGTACTTTCAGCTTCGTTTTGATAAAGTAGTTTTATTGATTCTAGTTCTTCACTAAGTTTAATACAATCTTTAATTTTGCATATTGATACATTTATTTCATCGCATAGAGTTTTTACATTATTTTTAAATCGTATGTTGTTTAACTCTAAGATTTGTGTGGTAACTGGAATTGACTCACCAAATTCCTCTATGAGTAACTTTCTTAGGGTTCTCCAATCTCCTGGTTGTTCTCTTCTCACTAGATCCAATGCAGGTCCTCGTAATGTTCTTTTAATGCAGTTGAAGTATAAGCTTTTCTCGTCTGCTGATAGAGAAGTTGAATTTTTTACGATCTCATCTACGTCTTGGATGAATGTGGCCAACGTTGATTGTTCTCCTTCGAATTGTTGTAGTAATTTTATGTGTTCTAGTACAATAGCTTTGTTATCCATTTTTGCTTCGGAAATTGATATGTTTTGCAGCAAGGAACTTAGGTCGTTTTCTGTCGTCATTGACACTATTTTCTTCAATTTGGTTTTGGCTTATTTTGTTTCGTGACTGTGATAGTGTGAATGTTCACCGCAAATATTGTAAAAATAAATTTTTTTTTGATTTTATTTTACACTGTCGATACTATGCACTTCGCACAATGTTTGTTTTATTTTGCAAAATCTTTGTTTATATTATATTATTTATTTTATTTTACACTGCGATAGTGTATTTATTAAAGTTGTGGGACGCGAAGGAACGTTTTTTTTTTCTAGTCAATTTTCGCTTGACTACCCGACTGCGCCAATAATGTACACACGTCCTTCTTTTTAGATAGCTGAGTTTATTCTGAACAGTTTCTTAAAATTAACTTATAGTGAAGCCTTAAGCTACTTGCGCAACAAACGGCAAAACTGCATTTCAAGGGCAAGGTGTCGTATGACATCTGCACTTGAAAATGCAATTTCGTGCATTCGTTGTTTGGCGTGTGAATCTGCAATTCAGCATATTCACGCGCCAACATTCGTTACTATACGTTACTTATATATTTATATATATATTTATATATTTATATCAGGTGTACAACTTTGCTTCCGCCGTTTTCCGATAGGTGGCTGTACCGGCTGAGGCTGGTTGAAATACATAGATAGCAATGCCTTTAAAGTGAGTGTGGACAGTGCCTAACGAATTGTCATCGCCGTTTCAGTGACAGTTGTTCTTGTTTTCGTATTATTCACGCTCGAAAATGTCCGTTTATGTGCCCAATTCTCGCCATTTGCGGGAAGTTTTACTTTTCTGTTACAATTCGAAAAAAATGCAGCTGAAGCGCATCGAATGCTCTCAGAAACTTACGGTGATGCTGCTCTGAGTGAAAGAACGTGTCGGGAGTGGTTTCAACGTTTTAAAAATGGTTATTTCGATGTCGAAGACAAACATGGTGGTGACCACTTTTGCGGCCTCACGTCGCAAAAGTGGTCAAAAAGTACCTGGAAACGCTGAAATGGGAAGTCTTGCCCCACCCGCCGTATTCCCCAGATGTCGCCCCTTCTGACTTCCACCTATTCCGTTCGATGGCACACGGCCTGGCAGATGAACATTTTCAATCCTTCGAAGAATTGGAAAAATGGATTGCTTCATGGATAGCGTCAAAAGAGGACTCCTTTTTTCGAGCCGGGATCCGAAAATTGCCGGAAAGATGGGAGAAAGTTGTCGCTAGCGATGGACAATACTTTGAATAATACATCTGTAAGCACTTTTTCGCAATAAAGCTTTTAATTTTGGAAAAACGGCGGAAGCAAAGTTATACACCTGATATATATATTTATATATATATATATTTATATGATATATATATATATGATATATTCTCGAATATATATATTTTCACCCATGTTTGGATCGGTTGAGAGCGATGTGGCCGAACATTGTCATGAACAATTTTAGATTCGTGTCTGGTCGCATATTTTATCTGTTTTTTTTTTAGCTCGATTTAAACGATTCAATTGTTGTCGGTAGAACTTTGCCTTAACAGTCTGCACCATAGATATTCAGTTTGTCCGTCGTTGTTGATTCATGGCCGCTCGTATCCCACGATTATTTTCGTTTTGGGTTATCGTAATAGATCCATTTTAAGCCAGCAGTAATAATTCAAAACAATAATAACTTCTTTTTGAAGCATTTAAGCAGCATTTCGGACATGCAAAATCTACGTTTGACGTCTCTTTGCTTCAGTTTGTATGACATCCAATTTAATTGCTTTTGGATCATTCCCAGATTATGTAAACGTGTTACAATGATTGAGCAGTCAACTCCCCATGATTTTTCAAGCTCTTCTTGCGTTTAGAATGACACTTGCTTGAGCGATTTCTTCAATTCTTCATATTCGATCTTTTTCGACTGTCCGCATTGCTTCTTGTCTTCAAAGCCAAAATCATCACTTTTAAAACGTGCAAACCTCTTCTTACACGTTCGCTCAGTTCAAACATTGTTAACATGAACATCCACTCAAATAGCACTGCACAACAAAATCAATTTTTTTTTAGTAGAGGGTAGAGGGCCCAAAAAAAATCTGTATCGACGTTTTGAAAGCTTACTTCTGAATTTTTTTTAGGGGCAAAGTTTTCCCCCTTTTGCACATTCTTATGCTGAATCGGCATAAGAAAACCATGTAATCTCGCATTTTAGGTATATGATGTGTTCAGTAATTTGATGCAAAATACTACGAAGAACATTTTTGTGGAGCATTTTAACCCTGTAGCTCCCATGTTTATGGGTCAATTTGACCCGTTTTTTCTAAAATGCCATAAATGTCATGTTAAACAGGGCCTTTTAAGGACAAAATGTACCACGGAAATATTCGCCATAAAATTCTACTATAGTTCTCTGAATACAGGAAAGGTCAGGAATTAATTTAAACGCCAGAAATAAGCCAAACAAAATCAGACGTAAACTTTGCGTCGTGGTTACGTTCCAAAAAAACACCACGCAAATTGAAACGACGCAAAGTGAATTATGATTTTCTATAGCAAACCGTGTAAAGATCGAAGATAAGGGTTACGAAAATACTACTCTTTAAAACCTTTTAGAAGTACTTAACCCTTCTGTCAGTACGACATTTTCCCACCATTTATCAATGCAAAAAAAATAGTCAATTGATTTTGAGAAATATCTACAAATATAGTTGAAAGACTTTCAAAAGATTATTGAAAGATAGTTTGAAAGACTGAATGAAAGATTTTAGCTAATCCAACGAAAAAATCTTTCGGAAAAAGCTCTAAAATTCACCATTCAAGTTGAAAATGTTTACTGTCAGCAGATGATGGAGTGATGATTGACACATGGAAGCAATCTATCGTACTATTGATGTCTCAGGTGTACAACTTTGCTTCCGCCGTTTTCCGATAGGTGGCTGTACCGGCTGAGGCTGGTTGAAATACATAGATGGTAATGCCTTTAAAGTGAGTGTGGACAGTGCCTAACGAATTGTCATCGCCGTTTCAGTGACAGTTGTTCTTGTTTTCGTATTATTCACGCTCGAAAATGTCCGTTTATGTGCCCAATTCTCGCCATTTGCGGGAAGTTTTACTTTTCTGTTACAATTCGAAAAAAAATGCAGCTGAAGCACATCGAATGCTCTCAGAAACTTACGGTGATGCTGCTCTGAGTGAAAGAACGTGTCGGGAGTGGTTTCAACGTTTTAAAAATGGAAGAGCGACATGACAAAGTCATCCTCCAACACGACAATGCTCGGCCTCACGTCGCAAAAGTGGTCAAAAAGTACCTGGCAACGCTGAAATGGGAAGTCTTGCCCCACCCGCCGTATTCCCCAGATGTCGCCCCTTCTGACTTCCACCTATTCCGTTCGATGGCACACGGCCTGGCAGATCAACATTTTCAATCCTTCGAAGAATTGGAAAAATGGATTGCTTCATGGATAGCGTCAAAAGAGGACTCCTTTTTTCGAGCCGGGATCCGAAAATTGCCGGAAAGATGGGAGAAAGTTGTCGCTAGCGACGGACAATACTTTGAATAATACATCTGTAAGCACTTTTTCGCAATAAAGCTTTTAATTTTGGAAAAAAAAACGGCGGAAGCAAAGTTGTACACCTGATAGAAAAATTGATGAAAACTGAAAGCGCTAACATTATGAATGTGTACTCAATGCATAATAAATTTTTCTTGACTACTTAAGTATTTACCCGAATTTTGTCGTAGCTTGCTCAGAATTGGTTTGGGGAAAGCGAACTTCGGGCCCTGGACCTCTTCATTACCAATACGCTAAAAAACAATTCTTTCATTTAATATAGTTTCTTTTCACAACGCATGTACTTTTTTCAAGCTGAAAGGCGACCCAAGAAGCATATCTTTCAAACTGTCTTTCATGTTACAGAAAAAAGCTTTCAAGATAGTTGCTAGAATAGCATATTGTCTTTCGAAAGGCTTTTGTACTTCGAAAGATTGATGTGAGTTGAATAACCCTGTTTGTATCAGTGAAATGATCACTGGTCTAAAGAAGGAAATGTAATGGGTACCCCGCTACCTTCGTGTAGACAGAAGGGTTAAGTCTCTATGTAAATATATAAGCAGTCATTAGTAAACAGTCACTTATCTGGGTCTGGGTCAATTCGACGCGATGCTCCAAAACCCTAAGCTTGCCAGAGAAAGTTCATTCTGGCCCATGCAGCGCTATTATGATTTGATTTTTCTGAGAAAACGATTGTCGTAAGTGCCATTAAACTCAATGGAACATACGACATTCGTTTTCTGCGACGATGATATGACCTTTCAGTCGGATTCAAATCAAGTGTCCATAAATTATGCCTTAAATATCTTGTCTCCTAACTTTTGCTCCAACCAGAACCAACGTGATGCTTTGCATTTTTGGGGATGTCAACTGTGTGCTAACTCTTATAAAAAACATTTTGATCTGACTTCTTGATAACTCTATTCTAAAACCGTATACTCCAACTTTCATTGCCTTAGTCCATTTGTTAGAAACCTTGACCCCTTGCCAAGAATTTATTGTTGACTGGGAGTGTTGCGTAGTGGCTGAGGAGTGTTCCATCTATTTTGCAGCCAGCAACGGCCAAAAAAGATGCCTTATCACATTCAAGGTGTTCTGCACCAGTAAAACGATCACTAGTTCTGCTTTAAGATTTCACTTCATAATAATTTTTTTCCATAAATTCTTGTGCACTTGTCTGCGAAAGCAAATATTACGAGTCAATCTTTTTCCCACGTAATGCAAGTAGACGAATTTGTGTATTGTACAATCACAGATCTGGTTAACACGGATTATGCGGCGTTAATCCGTTGCAATGGGCATATCACGACACTATCTGCAAAACGCGCACACAAACGCCAAAGCGTCAGATTTGATTTATGGCGCATTGAATTTAATCGCAGCCATAAGCAAAGTCTTGCATGCCAAATGATCAATGCCACATCGGGGGCTGCGCAGTGTGAATGTCAATTCGAATGCGATATTCAATGCGATTCCATGTACACAACTATGTGTGTGTGTTTAGTGCATATTTAGACGCACAACTAACGAGCCGCAACAAAAAGCGAGTAATTAAACGACGCGCCTTGGTGGCAGAAGTAATTTTCAGTTTTCATTGAATTGTTGCAACGCTGGCGGCGGCATCTGGTTGTAACTTGTTGTAATACGCGTGTCGCTGCAAAGTGTTCAAGGCTCAATGCTGAAATCCGTTTGCAGCAACTGTGGTGAAGCAACACCAAAACGGGACAAAGCTGGTGGTGGGGCGCGGCATCCATCCGTTCGTCTGTCCGTCTGGACGCTCGCTTATCTGTTTGTCGGTTGTCAGTGCAGCTGTAATTGAATTAAAGCGCTGTCGGAGCCATTTGATATGCCACGAAAATCGCACCAGCCGAGTGTGAATCTGAGAAGTGGCAATGGCGCAACACTCATAACGCGGCGTGGCCGAGCGGATGACGCGCCAGCGATACCCGTTAGCCGGGCGCCGCAGTTTCATGCCACATATTTGGGCCGGCACTGTGCATGGGCCAGTGCCACTTGCCGCCAATGCAAATTTGCGCGGTCCGATAGCGCGGCGCGGAAACAATGAAAGCATGGCAACGGCAGCTGCGGTTGCGGCTGCGATAACCGCGAGTGCATTATCACGCGATTGCAGAGGACAGTAGCGGCGGCGACAGTAGCTTTGGCAGATTAAACATCAACACCGGCTGTCATTTCAACAGCTACGCAAGTAAAGCAATCCGCGTTTGAGCTGTGCGCCGTTTGACGTTTGCGGTGATTGTTGCGGCGATTGTGTGGTACATGTGTGTGCGTGTGTGTGTTCGGTGTCTGGTGTGCGGCTGGTACCCATACGCGGCGCGTTTCACTTACGCGCGATTAAATGTTTCGAAAAGTAAATAAATACGCGCGAGCTCACTCATATCGCTCATAAGCGATGCTTAAATGCTGCTTTAACTTTTCTTTTCATCGTTCGTGCATTTTGTTTTTCCACTTTTTTGTTTTTGTTTTTGTTATTATTATTTTGTTTGATTTGTCATCGTTGTTGCTTTTATTTAATTTCAATTTCATTGAAATCGAAATCGCAATCGCTCTGCCTCGGTTGGAATTGGAAAATGCAATTGGAATTGGAATGGGCCGCACTCAGGCGGCCGGTGAGCGGCCGCAACTCGCCGCAGCGTCGCTTCAGTAACGAACCTAAACGATCGCCAGTTGGGCCTCGACGCGTAATTGTGGCAATTAGCTTCATTACAGTTGCAAATACAATTTTGCATAGCAAAAAAGCATATAGAGAAATTGAAAAAATGTGTTGACCACATTTAACAAAAAATCAGAAAAATGCGCTTTTAACAACGTACACCCGCAACGGAGCTTTCAAAGTTGTAGCAAAATGTTTACAAATTTTTATTACGAATACGTGCACAATGAGGCGCTGACCAAAAAGATTGCCGCCGAAATAACCGAATATGTATGTGAATCCAGTGTGTGCCGCTATTAGCTGATAAATCTAACTATTCGATAAAAGTGACTCGAACACAAAACAAACAAGTTCCAAGAACGATGAACTCGCTGTGTATATATAAAAAAGCTGAGACAACGAGTTTACAGGAAATTAAGAATACATTTTAAGAGAAAAAAACCCAATTAAGAATTACAAGTATTCAGTTTGGATAACATTGGATATTTTCAGTGCGGGATAAATCTTTGAGTGATATGAAAAAGTTTCAGTCTCATTGGCAAAGGCTTTGAGGTTTTAAATACCTAATCATATATGTCAAGATGGGGGGAAAAAACTACGAGTCTGTGTAGACAACAAACATTACACAAAAAAAATGTAGATACTCGCAAAACTAGGATCCAAATGTAGTAAAACTGCGTTTTAATTTTTTAATTTAGTTTTTTTGTTTAATTTTCGTTGTTTTTAATTTTTCTCTCTGACGTCCGGTTTTTGTTATTAAAAGGACTTTGAAAATGACTAATAAAGTTAAAAGGACGAGTTTCAAGGATGTGGATGTGTAGATATTAGTACCTAAGATATATTTTGTTCAAGAGAAACTATTGGAAATTTCCAAGGATATTCAAGGATACAATTTTAAAAGGACACTTTCAATACCTTTTCTTCCTTTTGCACCGAAACATTACATTTTCTAAGATTCTAAGGATTTTTCTCTTTCATTTGATACCCATATTGTTATTCCACAATTCGCTCAATTTTTAAAATAATTATTTGAAATAAAGTCCTTGAATTTTCACAGTCCTAAATAATTACAGTAAAAAAATCCTGAGAGATCAGAGAGAAAAACTAAAAACTAAAAAACAGATTTACTACATATGTTCCCTAGTTTCGCAAGTATATCGATTTTTTTGTGTTTTAAAATTTTTTTGATTTTTGTCGCACGGTGTAATCTGACCATGAAGGCTTTGCACCACTGAAGGATATTGTCACTTAAGACTCAGGCTGGTTTTAACCATTAACGAGCAATGGCAAGCAAAAACTTGCCACACTCTATTCAGTTATCTCAATTGGGTCTCAGAGGCCGCCAAACTAGCTGCCTGCCTAACTTAATCTGACCTACCAGACCTACCAGACTTGCATGCTTCGGTCGTTCGAGAGGCACGTGAACTTGGCCATATAAATTTAGTCACATCATTTACTTTATTCTTAGAATCCAATTTAAACAAAAACCAGAGCAAAATAAATACATTTTTTTATCACATTCAGACTTGCCTAGAATGATTGTAGAACCCGTGAACTTGGCTTTTAACATTTGAAAGACCATTGCTGTTATTTTGATTTTTTTATTGTTGTTGTTTTCCATTTTTAAATATCTCTATTTTTTCTAGTGTCTCTGTCAATTTTTGTTTTGGTGACTTTTATTTTTTTATTGTGAAAAATTTTATATATTTCTTACATTTTTTTTCTGAAAAACTAACCGAATTTGATGTGTACTTTTCGAGATATCAGCGGATTTGATACATAGTCTTTTAGGTATGGTAAAAATTTCTTTCGGACTTTCTAGTGTTAAACTTTAGTCAAGTCACCGAGTCAGTAAAAGTCTATTTATACTTTAAATGAACAACAATACTGGCCATAACAACGGGTTACCGGGTTACAACCTGCAGCAAAAGTTCTCTCAAGGCGCATCTTCTTCTATAGTTGGTCACACCAAGAGATGATAGGACGACCTCAATTTGGTCCTTTCATCTCAGATACCGTCTCCCTCTTCGACCTTCTGCCACCGTGTCGCACATCTTTTTCATCGGATCTTTCTTGCTCATTCGTTATTGTAGCTTCTGGCTGCGAATACCCTACGCTGCCTAACATAAATCTTACATCCTGAGCAAAACCAATCTCAGTTGAAAGTATATAATTCTTAGATACAGACAAGAGATTTGTCTGAAATAGATCTAAGGAAACTAACGGAGTTCCTAGATAACATTGAAGGACACGAACTCCTTCAGTAACGTAGAGGGACATGACACAGTAGTTCACTACTTGGACGCAGTGTCTCGGACAGGTGTTGTCCGAATCCCATTCTAATCAAATCTAATATGATTCTTATATGCAACTCCGATTTTAATTTTTTTTTAATAAATATACTCATTCCTTTTTTCATCGCAAATCAAAATCCTCTAACATGCTAATGATTAAAGGTTTTTAATTTCTTCTGTCTCTTTCTGAACGACGCACTTATTTCATATTTAACGTTTAATGTGAGATTTAATGTGAGAGAAACTATAAAAGATTGTTGTTGTGTTAAGTGAATGCTGTCTGGGTACATTATTTGCTCAAGGAGCTGTTGCTAAGCTTTGCTTAGGAGCTGTTTGGTTCCCTAAAACATGTTTCAAAAAGGCGCATCATTCAAAGGATCTACTTGTATAGTCAGAATACACTTGTATATATATTTTTTAACATTTGACCAAACGCGCAGGGCTTAACACCATTTAATCAGGAAGGATATCTACATAGGTTAGGAGGTTAGGTTATATATAGGTTAAGTTTAGAGCAGCGGTCGGCAAAGCTAACTCTTATGAGCAGTACGCTCAGCACACGTACACAGTACGCTCTCTCAACCAGCTGTTGTTCAGGTATAATTTACACAATGGAGAAAAATTTCACTGCGCTCACTAACACCATCTCATTGTCAATTTTGCCGACGCCTGGTTTAGAGTGAAGTAACTATGGACTCTTGACTTGAACCCATTAAGATCATAGATGCTGGACAAAATATCTGCAGAGAGTGAACTCTGTAACGCGGTTGCTTGGGATGATACCCGGAGTCAGTGGCGGATTCAAGGGTTGGTTTTGGGGGTTAACCCCCCCCCTCCCTCGGAATATTATGATCGATTTTAAAACGACATACGAATAAGAAGGCATATACATAAATATTTATGAATATTAAAGAATTACTTTTTGAAACCCTCTGCCCCAAAATATTTTTTTGAAGTCGCCCCTGGAGTGATGTCATCAGACTGCTCATCCCCTTTGGACAATTATCGAAAAGGTATCGCTTAAATAAGGCCACACATTTCACGTTTCCACAATGTTCCAAGAGTCAATGGAGCCGGATACCCTACTCTCCCCTATAAGCTTAATTGCTCGAAAAAAAGTTGTTGAAGCCGTGAATCAAACTGAATTTTTGATCGAATATAAGTGGTGTAAATTATGCAGAGATAATGGATCTGTGCTGATTTATAGTCCCTTCAAATTATAATGAATACAAATTTTAAAATGATTGAAATTTTCTATCAATTTATTAAATCATTTCCTGTTGACTGGCCATGTAACCAAACATAAATTACATATAAACAACACCACGAACGCTACTTAGTCTTAGTCGTTTTTGCCGATTTAAAAGTCGCATCACACTTTCCACCCAAACGTTTACCTTGACTTGACTCGAATCGACTCGAATTGACTCGGTTTGCCTTGCGCCAAACTTGCCCGAGTAACTGACGCATGGATCGCGTGTGAAAATGCCAACAATGCGTGTGAGAAATAAATCATGGCATCGACGAAATATCAACAACAGCCGGCAGCCAATTGCTAGTTGCTAATAACAACAACAACAACAATATACATTTTTAACCTAAATATGTGCGCCAGTTGAACTTTTCCATTTGTGTGTCTGGCCGTTAGATTGCATTTTTCTTTTTGTCTTTTGCTTTACAGGTTTTTCTTTATTTTTATTTTATTTATTTCGCCTCGTTTTTTATTTATTCAATATTAATTAAAAAATGTGCAATTTCACACTGTGCTTGCGTGCGATGCGCTGATTACAACAGCGTCAGCACCGATTGCAATTTCAACTCAACGTTGTGGCATATATGGAATTCTTGGTTTTTGTGTTAACTCTTCATTTGACGATTTTTTATTTCTTTAATTCTTATTGCAAAACTTGTAACTGGAGTTCATGAAATTACCAAAAAAAAATCAAAGTATTTGTTTACATAAAATTCAGACCCATTAAATTTGAAGCACACATCTTTCTTTGCTTCAAAATCACTCAGACGCCAAGTGTGAAAAGACCCAAATTCATATGGTCTCATATTTACCTGATTTCATTGTTGGTCAAACACCCTGCCACATGCTTTCCTTTCCTGACTTTCTTTTCGAAATACTGCACATACGAATAATTGCCGTGAACGTGCCGCACGCCTCACAGACAATCAGACAACAATCACTTGTACACTGCTACCCTCAACGAGGCGTATAAATCAAAGTTTTATCACACATCACCGATCTAACGTTCATTCCGTCATTTGTCAATTCTTCAATTATGCTCCATGATCTGCGGCAGCCACTCGCAGTCGTCAAGAGTGAAGTGTGCCGGCCCACAAATGGCAGCAGCAACTTTTACTGTCGGACCTTTTCGGATGAGCGGCAATCAATTTCCACGCCGCGTCAAGCCGCTTTAGGCGGCCCCCGATTGCGCGCATACAATGCCACTTGCTAATTAATAATTTTCAAATTAAAATCCCATTAGATACGAAAATTGGATAAGGAAATTCTCGACTAGCACACGCTAGCACTCACACACACACACACACACACGCACGACAAGCAGTAATTGTAAAGCGGCCACAGTTGCAGCGGATCACCTGCTGTTTGCTGCACGAGTTGATGCCAGCAGGCTGACGTCTAGCCAGTTATTTTGTGGCTGTTGTGCTGCTGCAACTTGTTGGCTCAACGCAAAATTGGTGGCAACTGCACAGCAGCCCGCCCGCTGCTTCTTCTCGTTGCTAGTGCGCGCAGTGCTGCGGCAGCAATTTTAATGAATGAAATGCTCCATTGCTGGCGTTGTTGCTGCTGTAGGCACGCGCTCCAGTTAACAATTGCACACACACACACACACTGATGGGTAAAAATGCATTGCAACAACGGAAGCAACAGCAACTGTGCTGAAACACTTGTTAGATGTGCGCGTCAAGCAAAAAGTAATCTGGCATGATTGAGCTCGACATGATTACTTAGGCCGCTCGCTATCGGTGCGTACTGTGTACTGCACCGATCTGCCATAGTATTCACACACATACATATTTATATAATTTTTTATAAAACACACTTTTTACTTTGCATGTTCCATTGTTGCTTAGTGAAATATTGAAAGTGAAATGCCATTCTCAGGCGCCATATCTCACTACGGTCTTCACTCTTTTTCTCCTTTACTTGTTTATTGTGTGTTCATCGCTCTCTCATTTGCCGTATTGTAATATTTAATTAAATAATTGAACCAGTTGCGCATCTCCTTCACGCTTTTCATTGAATTTGTTGCGCCTTATCGCTGCGCAGCCTTAAACTGGTAAACAAGTCATCGATACGCGTCGATTGAGTGCTTGTGCACTGCTTGCGTTCCTGGTTGTATTTTGCTATAAAAAATCTTTTTTATTTTATATCGCAGCACTAATCCATTGATAAGATTTCAGCAAAAGTGAAAACGTGCTGATTAAGTATTTAAGTGCTTAAAATATTAAAGAAATCGATTTCTAATGCTTCCGCATTGTAAACATGACTTTACAAAATTCGATTTTTCCGAATAGAGAAAAACTCAGTTGTGTATAGCACTAAATATTTTTAGACACCTATAAGAATGCTGAATAGTCATGACTAGGAAGCAGATTTCTTTGGTAATAGTTACATGTTTTTTTGAAAATGTTCACAATAAAATTAATCAGAAAATTTTCTTTAAAATGAAATTTGTTTGTTAGTAAATATGTTTGCATATTTGCATATTAATATGTATGCATATTTGTCGATTTTTCTTACATATGTATCTTTTTTTTAATTTAGTTAATTTAATTAATAATTCTTTGTCTTGACTTATTGACTGATTCATCATCCGCTGAAACTACAAACGTGAAATTTAAACTGTAGGTACATCTTAAAAAATTAACTTTCGCTAAGACCTTTTCTCGCTGCAAAAAATGAGTTAAGGTGTTTTATAAAGAAACGTGATTTAATAGGCCTATTGATTTCAAACTTGCTTAACCCTTCGCTGCATGGCATGGCATATATGCAATATTAACTTTTCATAGATTTGGAAACTATTCTATTCACCATTTTACAGTCTTTTATGCTACAGTTGTATGTTAAAACATTTGATTACTAACGGAATTTTGCGAATAACGTTGAAAGTATGTGCAAAAGAATCGAAAAAACAACAAATATTTCGATTTTGTCAAATAATTTTGGTTATTGATGGCGATGTTGATATGGCCGTCGCCTTCGCGCAGCTGTTTAGTGCGTTGAATTACAAGTATACAGTGACGTCTGACCTAGGTTCGACTCCCCATCGTAGCCAACACTAAAATATAGATAAAACCGACTTTCATTTTGGCGTGAGCGTTCTCACCAGAATACGGAAAATATTTCCAAAACTTCTTTCATAGATACAGGAATTCCAAAAAATTCCATCTTTACCACCAGAACTTAACAAGCAACAAGAATTACATATATGACAAAAATATGTTTTCTTCACGGAAATTAAATCATGCAACGAAGGGTTAAATCAAATATATTTTGACACTTGTTTTTCACTTTTCTGAAAATCAAAATTTGATGAGGTCAATGACGAGTTAAGAGTTTGTTAGTTAGGGTTTGTTGTTAGACTTAATTAACCTTTTGACTTCAAAATTAGTGAAAACAGTTGAATTCAAAAATAATCATACACATGTTTTTCATTTTTTTCAAAATCGAATTCAGACGGGGTGAACAATGGGTTCAGAGTTTGTATGAGGAAATGATTTAATAGTTCAATTGACTTAAAAAATGATGAAAGCACTTCATATGAGATATAATTGTTTAGGCAAGTATTTTTTCATAAAAATCTGACGGGATCAACAAAGGGTTAAGAGAAACTTGATTTATTGGACCCATTGACTTCAAACTTCCGTGCAAAGCCACGGGCCCAGCTAGTGTCTCATATAGTAAAGTACTAAAAATTAATTAAAATTAGTTAGTTAAATTTATGGACTGCAAATATTGTGTCACCTTGTGACTCTAGAAGTAAAAGTTAAAATATCGTTGATGTTTTCTATTTTACTTCGCAAACGCATTAATTCGAATGTGAACTCAAATTTTAAATGTTTGTTCATTTGTTATGTTTTGTTTTAAAAATGTTTTGTTGAGTACACAAAAATGTTTTGTTGCATATTTTTTCCAATTATAGAAGCATATTTTTCATGTGTGATCAGTGTTGCCATATATTTGAAATTACCTTCTTCCAGATTCTAAAAAATGCTCAAATTTCTTCCCAAAAATTTGAAAAATCTCCTAAAACTTTGTGTTTTAATTTTTGTCATTGTAAACTAACGAAATCAACTTCTCAAAAACAAAAATAAAATATATTTAGTTTGTGTTTTTATTGCAGCCTTTTTAGTCATTAACAACGACATAAACATAACACACTTCAAACATATAAAAAATGAGATTGGTATGAAATTTTCTTTTGTAAACTTCCTTCATTCATTGCATAAATCATAAATTTTTAAACATGAAATTTAATTAAATTAAATTAGATGCTTTGGTATGTTGTATCACTATCAAAATCGCTTTTGTAAGCTTCTTCAAAACATTTTTTTGTAAAATTCCTTCTCCTAAAAGGCCAAGATTCTCTTAAATCTAGGAAGCATTCTCCTGATCTGGCAACACTGGTTATGACAACGCACTCGCAAACTTCTTTTTCGAATTTTAGTTAGTTGGGAAAACCCTAGGCTCTCCTTTCTTCGACAACTTGAATGAACTCAGATCAGCTAGTATCAGAGACCTGCTTGAGTTCATCCACTCTTCGAAATGGCTTGAATAGGCTTATCGACTTGCAGTAAGACAGACCTTTCAACTTGTAGTATCACAACGGGCCCATTCTGTGGCCTACGTGTGTCTTTCGGCAAGTCCCAGGCCAAGACAGCCACTTTAACCTAACCCAACTTAACCTAGTTAGGTGGGAGTTTGCCTGGTTGACAGTAAACTTATTATAGCAAGCTTATTGTAAAGTTTAGATACACTTTTCTGAAAATAAAACATGTCAATCCAGTAGGGCCTAGCGTAACCACAAAAACACTAAACAAATTTAATTTTTCAATTAAAATTATTATTTAAAATGGCTCAAAAAATGTTTTTGCTTAAAGCTCAAAGCTTAGTTAAGTTTAAAGTTTTTGCTCACTTCGGGTTGAAGTGATTCCAAATAGTAGAAACTTGAACAGTATAGCTTTTGACAAATACACTACGACTTCCAAGAGAAGTCATAATAAACTTAGGAAGCGTATGTTCAGCTCTTATAAGAGTGAATGATTTAATTATCTCAACATCTTTTCTATAACTCAACGCATATTCAAGCAAGTTGGGTGCAAACGAAATGTTTTTAAACTATCATTCGGATGGATATAATTAGACATTACAAACATTAGTTCTCCATATACCAAATTACTGAATGCTATACCAGTTTTATGATAGTAAAGGCTCATTATGGACAAACATTTTTTTATAAAATTAATATATTTTCTAAAACTAATTAAAATTTAGTAAATATATACATTTATGAATTCTTGAGCTTCACACCACTGCATTGTGGAAGAACAATCACAGTGAAAACAATCACATAATCTTATACATAGGTATGTACATAAAATTCTTAGTGAAAATCACATAGGTTTAGTAGTGCACACAGCAGGTGGGGTTTGGGGGTTCAAACCCTTCCCCTCCATATAGAAAAAGTGCTGGTGCAAACTATGCTTTCAAATGGAATTGAGTTCAATAGTTGTACGCAAACCCCCCCTCCCCCTTCCCCACAAAATGAAATCCTGTGTGCTCCACTGCATAGGTTAGTAATCCAATTCCCACACCAAGGGCGCCGATGGCTGCGGCAACTCTGGATACAAAGAATTTTGCACATGTGATGGAGTCGTTGACCGAAAAGTGGGCGGCACTTCGGGCAACTCGGGTACTTGCTGGAGCGGTATGAAGGCACTGACTTGCGGCAGCGCCAGGTAGAAGAGCCGCAATTGCTGGTGCAGCAGCACGAAGCGATCGTACAGGCCTCGCACATCCTCGACGGGCAGCTCTGCGTAGAGGCCGTTCAGAATCTGCATCGAGTGTGCGTACAGTGTCTGGCACTCCTCCACAACGGTGGCGAGCGGCTGCAGCCAGCATTGGGCCGCTGCACTGCCGAGTTGCTGCGACGAAACCCACAACACGATTGCTTGCACATGCTGAAGCGCCTCCAGATAGTCGAATACGTCCGAGCAAAGTTCGAAGCTGTGCGAGCGAGCGTTGAGCGCATTAGAATAGTGACGGAAATTCGTTTGGAATGCTCGAGGCACGCACTCACCACACATTGATGTTCCACCCCTGGGTCTCTTGCGGCTGCAGATTGCCACCGAAGAAGGTGTACGTGTGGTGAAAGTGCAGTTTTCGCAGCAACAGCTGGCAGTAGGCCGCTATGCAGCGGCCGACCGTGTTCGGCGGCTGGTTGTTGCCTATGTGGCGAATCAGTGCGCAGCGCGACAAGGCGGCCGTGATTGCGGCGGGCGGACCTTCGCGCATCACGCGGTGCAGCAGATTGCAGTATTTCCATGTCTTGAAGTGGTTGACTGGCACCAGCTGCTCGTTGGCCGCTTCAAAGAAAATGTCTACTCCGCCGGTGTGATGTGTGAGCTCAGCGATTCGACGAGCCTTTTCGGTGTTGAGTGGCTTCTCAGCGGTGCTGAGCGCCTTTTTGGTCAGTTTTTGCTAAATGTAAAAAATATGAAAATTATTTACTGTGTTGCAGCATTTTTGCTAAAAGTCTACCAATTCAATAAGTTTTTTTGGCATGTTGTGTATTGTTGATGGAACTACCGAATAACAATTTTGTTAGAACTAAAACTATGCGTGCGATGTGTTGTGATGGCTGCAAGTGTCTGATGAGCGCAACAAGTGTAAGCGATGTCTCTGAAAAAGTGTGTGGTATTTAAAAGTGTGTGCGATATCTTGTTCAAATAAAAAGTTGCTTATCAATTGAACTGAACTGAAAGTACCGGCCCAAGTATGAAGCAGTGGCAAAGCATTGCAATATTTTGGAAAGGGTTAAGAAATGTATATACATATATTTGAGAGATATCGGTTCGACCAAGTTTTAGTCAGAAAACGAGATAAACGGCCGAAGCTGGGGAGCATAAATAGGAGGAGCATCAGTACAAAAGGACAAGGAAAGGAATGGATTAGAGATGAGATCGACAGATCACTGAACAACCTCAGCACTCATTTAGCCAGAATCATTTATGATTTGTATAATAAAATTCAAACCATAGTTATTCAAAAAAACAAGGAGTATATGACATGAGTTTGAAGGATATATGTTCGACCAAATCTTAGTCAGAAATGAAATCAGTTATGATTTGTATAATCAAATTAAAATCATAATGCACAGATTTTAGTAGATCAGATTTTGACATGGCTTCATATTTCTTCATAATTGGAAAAAAAAAAACATGACATATAGTTTGTCAAGAAGTTTCTCTATTGCATTGACCCAACACCCCTCAAATTACTCTCTGATTCATTGAAGTGCAGCCCACAGTTTCGATTACTTTACTCCGATTAGTTACTGCGCTGGACACTATAAATATTTTCGTGTTAGATGTACTGTTGCCAATATAGAAACGATTTCCTAGGATTTTCTTGTTTTGAAAATTTTCCTTAAAACCCCATAGGGCCGGATTCAGAAAAATATGTTAGGGAAAAGAAATTCTTTAATATTCATACAGTTTGTCAAGTAAATGTTTGGAAACTTAAAACGGTAGAAAAATTTGTTTGAAAAGCTTATAAATATAACAGAAATTGCAATATTTTGAAATTTTTTTAAGATATAGAGTAATGTCATTTAATTTAAGTAAGATAATAGTAATGTCTATTTGACACGCGAAAACAGTGTAAAAAATCAAAAAAGGAAATGAAGCTATATTTCAAACTGTCAAAAAATTCGTCTTCTTTCAAAACTGAAAGTGCATTGAAAAGTTGACGCCGTACAGTTCTGAACAGTTTCATGAGATACATCAATTCAGCATTCTACTTTTATATCCAAAGCCATTTCCCTTATTGAGATACGCAGGTTTTCACGAACTTTTCGGATGATTTTTCCTTCTTCTCTGTTAGACAGTTTTCTCGACCAGGAGATACTTTCAAATCAATTCGACCTTCAATACGCGAATCAAATAGACATTACTTTGATATTATATGAGAGTGAAATATTCAATTATTCTATATTTTCAAATAATTTCAAAATATTGCAATTTCAGTTATATATCGAAATAATTTGCTACCTTCTTTAAATTTGCAAACATTTACTTGACAAACTGTAAATGTTTATGTATATTCCTTTTCATTTGTATGTAGTTTTAAAGTCGACCCTAATATTTCGGGGGCGGTCCAACCCACAAAACCACCCCCTGAATTCGCCACTGAAACCCCACCATCTTTGAAACTACTGTGTATTATTCAGGGTTAATTTTTGTTGAGCACTATGACACAAATGATAAAAAAATTCAAATTTCGTTCTGTTTGTCATACAAAAAAGTGATAGTCGGTCTCTAATTTTACTATACCCTGATCATTATTTTTTGTTCAAGAAACAAATTAAACAAATTTGCTACTTTAGTAGTTGAATAAAAATTAAAAAAAAAACATTTCTTATGATAATTTAAAATGACGATTGAAAATGTAAATCAAACTAAATATATATGAACATTAATCTCTGATACATGAGTTTTCAATAAAAACTAATAATTCAAACCATTTTAACAAAAACTGAAGTAAATTTTTGATCGTAAATTGGTTCATTAGAAATAAAAAACAATATTATTGAACGTAACTTTGTTGAACTTAACTTATCCTTGTTTTTGGCAATAGGAAATATAAATCAATCATTTAACCTAAAAACCAGAATTAAATTCAATTATTAATCGCAAAAAATAAAATAAATTACTTCTTCAAACCATTATTCATTATATATTTGACAAAAATAAATTAAAAAAATTCAATTTTTTTGTCTGACACTCAAAAGTTCCCTCAATTTATAAATGCCACATTATTCCGGGCAATGTTTATGTGAATTATAAATTCTTTACAAAATTAATAATACTTCAAAAAGAGAATGCAAGCCCCTAAAGTCCATTTAAGACAACGTGTATGAAAAGTTGTATTAGATTTCTTATCAATAGAAACGCTTTGCTTGACTCGAGTACACTACAGTACGGCCAAATGAAAAGCTGTATGTCAACTTGGGAATGCTCTTCCATAATGCGATAAATATGAGTCATTACTGTCGATTGTCTTATCAATGTTTTGACTGTTCTTATAACAACCTAATTTGTTTACATTGCTATAAAAAAGTAGACATTTCTTTATTTATCGGACACTATCAGCTAAATCTTTGGAACGTATTTACATTAGTTTGTTTGCAAAGACGGGTGTTTTATAGAAGATAGGTGTTTCACTTTATATGAAAGAAGTTGTGATATGACACATTCGATTGAAGTAACCCATGCTAATCTCAAATATCTCACACTAATCTCATAGAATCATTCAAAATACATATAGAGCCACAACAGTTGCACTACCCCGAGCTTTGGTGCTTATTCATAGCTCTACCAGTGACTCCAGATAAGACTCTTTTCATCTTATTCGATGGATTTAGTGTTTTAGTGTATGAGCAGAAACATATCCTTAAAAATTTAAACCAGAAAATAATAATACACTATGATCAATAAGAACCGGGACTGTGTATTTTAAATATAAAAAATTTTTTAGGTCGGTAGGACCTTAACTGTTGATATCTGTGATATCTGTGTCAAATTTTGAGCGGGATTGCATCATTAGTTTTTGTTTGGCAGCTGTTGTACTTCGCATTTTACAATGGCGCACTTTTTTTGGTTTTGGCTCGCCTTCAGCACGCCATTCGGATGATTGCTGGCTAGTTGTCACGTCGAATTCATAGACCCATGTCTCATCACCAGTAATTATAAGTTTCATGAACGTTGGGTCTTTCTTAGCTTCGGAAATCATGTCTTCAGCCACTTGCTTTCGATGATCTTTTTGGACGAAATTCAAGTCTTGAGGAACAAGCCGTGCGGCGACGCGTTTCATGCGCAAAATATCGACAACAATGTGTTTTGCGCTTCCATAAGAGATGTTAAGATCGTTAGAAATCTCTCTGAGGCTCACATGACGATTTTCAATCACGATTTTCACAATTTCAACATTTTCGTCGGTATTCGATGTTGAAGGACGTCCAGAACGAGGAAAGTCTTCGACCACTTCACGACCACTTTTGAACATTTAATACCACTCGAACGTTCTGGTTCTTGATAGAGCAGACTCCCCAAATGCTTTCTGCAACATTTTAAGTGCATTGGCACAAGAAATTTCGTTCCTAAGACAAAATTTCAAACAAATGCGTTGATCAACAAAATTATCCATTGTAAAATGCGACGAAGTACAAAAAGTTTACTGACGCTAACAGCTGCCAAACAAAAGCTAATGATGCAATCCCGCTCAAAATTTGACACAGATGTCAGTTAAGGTCCTACCGATCTAAAAAATTTTTTATATTTAAAGTACACAGTCCCGGTACTTATTGATCATAGTGTACCTAATAATTTTGTATTAAATTAAACAAAAAAGTATAATTTCGTTACGAAAGCTGAATAATAGGAACTAAAAATTTCATGATTTGTTTTTGATTGAGAGACATGTTTCTGCCAGCCAGAAGGTTAGGTTTGGTTAAGCTGATTGATCGAATCGGCCAAGCATAGGCGCTGTTGGATCCTTAGCGGCAGCAGATGTAGATGGTGACGAACTCATCACTTAGAAGAGTGTGTTTTTTATCGGATTTGAGGAATAAAGCTTAGGAACTGCATCCAATCCAAGGAAATAGAGGGCTGCCAGACATACCAGCTTGTGGTCAACACGCCCATGATAGCTCTGGAGTCCATATCTTGTCTATCTTGTCTCTTATCGTATTACTTCAGCATGGTTCCACCTCGCTTCCGCTTTACTGCCATCAAAACTCCTGTCGAACGTTTGCAGAAGCTGATGTGCTCATCTGGCAGATGAACACCGCTTCTTCCAGAAAGAAAGACGATATCAAAGTTTGAGAGATGAATGAAACTGTTTATTGTATGTTATTCATTCGTTGTTATCCATTCGTTGGATTATTACAGCCAGAGCCTTTGGACGAGTTGAGCATCAAAATTAATTAAATGCAAATTGTTTAGAAAATCTATAGTTGCAGTGATATCAAAACCACTCTGATTAGTGGTATCGATTGCAACTCTTATATAAAACATTTAACCCCTAACTACCCGGCAATTGTTCGTATGTTACTTAACCTTTTCGATCCTGATTTTTACCCTGTGTCTCGATATTATTTTGTGTTATTTTAATCCTGAAACACTTGAAGACTAAGAGGTGTGCACACAACATTTGAAGTCACCAAGCATCTCTGTTTGAGTTCTAGAGCTAGTTTACTTTTGAACAATTTTAGCTTAAAACGGGTTAAATAAATTTTGTATCAATATTTTTAAATTATAGATAAATTATTTAATACTTATGGAAAAATTATCACTTTTTGATTGTATTTAACCATTATTAAAGAAACAGGGTTTTTTATCAAATGCACCCAACTCGTAGACTTCAATTAGAACACAAACTTTCTCTGATATCGCTGCAAAATATTGAAAATTATTTTGGAGATAACAGTAAAATTTTTGTAATTTCCTTTGAATTCAGTTCTTAAAATATTAATTTGTTGGTGCCTACTTAAATTAAACCCATAAATCAATCGTAGCTTTGGCTATAAGATGAAAAATAGGTGAAGCTGCTCTCAGGCAACTTTCGGGTCGAAAGTGTTAAAGAAACTTGAGTCGTTCTTAACCAAAACTCTTTTTTTTCGAAGTCATAACTAAGGCACTGATATATTTTTTAGTGTTGTAAACCCTTGTAAATCACTCTTTCGTTATCTTCACAATGCACTGAAAAATCCAATTCATTATAAATCACGTCTGACTTTACAAAACAAATTTACAAATTTAAACAATTTCATATTTCGTAGCGTATGGCAATTGAAATCATCACTTTACTGCTGAGTTTGAAAACTGTTTAAGAATTTTTTAAATTTTTTTGTTTGGCAAACAACAATGAGCAGCTGATACTTTTTTCACACACTGCTGGTTCACTTGGAATAGTTTTGTAAAAACGCACCAACTGCAATTTGAGGCAAAGTCCGCTTGGAATTTCGAGCGTAGCAGAACTTTTTTCTTTCTCCACAACTGAGTTTCACAGACAATTTTTTTTGAATAAATTTGTTGATAAAAAAATTTCGAGTTACTTAAGTGACTTACGAGCGGCATGTCCGCGTTTTTGAATTGCAGGTAACTTCGTGGATAACGAGCGATGGCAACGAGACGCTGCAGCGCTTTGTCAGTCTGCAGCTGGACTGCGAGACGGCTATTAAAGAGCAGGAACAAGAATTCGAAAAGTACTACTTCATATCGATGGTGAGTTGGTTGGAGCGCGAAAACATCTTTTCGCTATCTCGGCGACCCGCTAGAAATTCGATGCAATGTAAGAAAACACATTTTCGTTTTTTCAACGCGCTCGCAGAAACACTTGGCGAAGGGGCGCGATCTGCACGATGCGGCGGCTGGTGTCGAAGCGCTGCGCGACAGTGCCGTCAATCTCAAATCAGCGCTCGACTGCTTCGCGGAGAAATTGGAATTGGCGCGCGAGCGCATCGAGGGCGCATCGCGACTACATCAACTGCTCGGACTGCATTCGCGCGAGGAGCACTTGCAGCAGGAGATGCAGCGCCTGGCGGAGCTGATTGGTGTGCCAGGACTGTTGGAGAAGTGTCGCCAAAAGCAACACCAACAACAACACCAACAGCAGCAGCAGCAACATGAACCCGACCAGCAGCAGCAGCAGCCGGAGCAGCCGCCTCACGACGAGACGAGTGCTGCGCCACGCACCAAACCAAATAGCCTTAACCTAAATTGTAGTCAGAGTTCAACCAAACAACAGCAGAAACAACAACAGCAGCATCATCATGTAAGCTTGGTGACCTCCACGCCCGCACAGCGCTCGTCGCGTCTCAGTCATCGCTCCAGTTCGGGCATTGGCTCGTTTGACGGCCAGCCGTGTCACTGCTGGCGCGAGAGCCGCAATCTCGAGGACATGGACGAGCTGCTGGCCGCAGGCGTCGAGGAGGAGGAGGAGGACGGCGAGGAGGAACAGTCGAAAATTGCCGACTCGGGCGTGGGCGGCTGCGAGCGCTGCGAGGGCAATCCCAAGCTGACGCGCATCTGTTCGTGCCAAAGTCTCAACGAGGCGGCGAATCTCTACGACAAGAGGTCAGTCAACCGTGCACGGTGAGCGTTGTTTGTGTAGCCGGTGTCGTTGAATGTTTTGTTTTTTTGTTGTTGTCATTGCAGCCACAACGGCGACGAGCTGGACTTTGAATGCTTCGAGCGGCCCGCAAAGCGCTTCATGGACATTCATTCGCCAATCGAGGCGAACGCGCATCTGCAGTTCCACGCCTCCAATCTCGAATTGTCCAAACTGGAAGAGCTCAGCTGTCTGGATCCCAAAATACAAAAGTATGTGAAACAACAAATGAGTAATGTAGGGGCATACGTTCCAAGCTTCGCAGTGGCGAATATCTTTGACCCGCATTTTCCTCTTCTCACATTGTAGAACGCTCCTATTAATCATGCGTGAAATGATTGGCACGGAACGCGACTACGTGCACTCGCTGTACTATGTCATCGAGAATTACGTGGATGAGCTGCACCGCGACGACATACCGCAGCCGTTGCGCGGCCAACGCAACGTCATCTTCGGCAACATTGAGAAAATATTCGAATTCCACAAATGGCACTTTCTCAACGAACTGGAACGCTACGAGCGCAATCCGCTCAAGGTCGGCAGCGCGTTCTTGGAAATGGAGTCGAAGTTCTACTTGTATGCTCTGTACAACAAAAACAAGCCCAAGAGCGACACGCTGATGAGCGAATATGGAACGGCATTCTTCAAGGTACTTGCGACAATTGAGGTTATGTGAAGTGGGGGCTGGTTCCCACGCATGCAAAAAGTGCAGAAAATCTCTGTCTAACTGTTACCAACACCGTTATTTTAATTATAACACAAACTTGAGTAATTTTATATATGTTTTCCGTTGTCTTTCTTTTGCAGTCCAAACAATTCGAGCTGAATGACAAAATGGACTTGGCCTCGTATCTGTTAAAGCCCGTGCAGCGTATGGGCAAATATGCTTTGTTGTTGCAGCAACTGGTCAAAGCGTGTAGCACAGTTGAGGTGCCTTCTGAAATATATTTCATCATTTAAATATATTTTTCTTATATTTCTATGATTTGATAACTTTTTCAGGGCGCTGCGCTACAGGAAATTGGCGCCGACGTTGAGGAGCTGCAGCGCGCCGAGGAAATGGTCAAATTTCAATTGCGACACGGCAACGATCTGTTGGCCATGGACTCGCTGCGCGATTGCGATGTGAATGTAAAGGAGCAGGGCCGATTGTTGCGACAGAACGAGTTCCTGGTGTGGCAAGGACGCGGCGGCAAGAAATCACTGCGCCAAATATTTCTATTCGAGGAGTTGGTGTTGTTCAGCAAAGCGCGACGATTTCCCGATCAGAAGGTTTGGCTGCTGGTGTTCGAAAGCAAGAGAATGGTTCTTACTAAAATTGCTTGTTATTGTTGCAGAACTTGGATATCTACATTTACAAGAACAGCATCAAGACATCGGATATTGGTTTGACGGCGCATGTGGGCGGCTCGCCAACGAAATTCGAAATTTGGTTTAGGAAACGCAAGCCTGAGGACACATGGACCATGCAGTGCATGTCGGAGGACATTAAAAATGCCTGGACCGAAGAGATATCGAAATTGCTGTGGAAGCAGGCGAATCGCAATCGAGGTTTGAACAGTATAGATAAATTGCAAATTTCAGTATTACCATTTCTGTTTTTGCAGAAATTCGCCTGGCCGAAATGTCTTCGATGGGCATTGGCAGCAAACCTTGTCTGGACATACGACCCAGCAACAATCAAATAAACGATCGTTCCATTACCATATCGCAGCTGGGCAAAGGTGAGTACAACACCGAATTTCGACAGACATCAGCTCAAAACTTGTCTCTCTCTTTTAGCGCCCAAGCTGCGTCATTCTTTTGCCGGCATGCACCTGGAGCAGGGCAAGAACACCCGCCGTCCCAATTCGCTCATCTCGGAGAGTTCCATTTCGAGCGGCACCAGCAGTTCCTCGCTGAGCACGGGCAGCTCGTCCGGTCACGAACGCATGGGCAGCAACAACTATGGCGGAAAGTCGTCATCATCGGGCAATCACCACGCACTGGAATTGATCAACGAGACGCAAACATTGATGCTGCAGTCCAGCGGCGCCGCTGCCAATGGCAACAACAGCAGCGCCCACACAAATACGCTAAGCAGCGGCACAAGCAGCGGATGTGGCAGCGGTAGCGGCAGCAGCGGTGGCGCCAGCAACAATGCGCGCAATCACAAACGCTCAACGACGCTTGTCAGCCAACTATCGATGGGTATTGAGCTTGAACTAAGTTATTTCTTTTAATTTATTGTTCAGTGTTAAACGTTAAGTGTTGCCTTGTACATTTGTAGATTGTAGCACAATTTTTCACTTTGTTTAGTTTTATTTCCTGAGTATTTTAAAACGTTTTTTTGTTTAGTCTTTATTCGAGTATGTTGCTAACTTGTGTATATCTGTGTAGTGAGTTCTTGTACCTTTCTGCTAAATACTAGGTTTATCTTGTTTCGTTAACGAGTAGGTGTAACAGTATTTAATCAGTTTTTTGTGTGTATGTATGTATTGTTCCTACTGGCTATGTGCAGTAGGTCACTTTGTATATAACCATTCGACACTGCTGTGCAGTTTATTGCATGACGTCTGTATGTTTCTGTATTGCACGTGTGTTTTGTGCCTGTTTGAATTGGCCAAAAATCGATCAACTGAATTTGACATAAACATTTCACCCATGCAGAAAGCGGCATTCTCTCCGACATCTCCATGACGCCGGACCAAGAGCAACCGGGTGCATCCGCCAGCTGGGTCACATCAGCCCCAACCACAACCACCGCCGCCGCAGCCACCGCGAGCAATGCACCTGTGGTGATGCGTCGCCACCGCATGTACAGCAAGCAGCACGAAAACCACAAAGAATGCCATGTTAGCAGCGTTCACGAGAGCATCGACAGCAACAGCAGTAATCCCTACCTGAAGGAATTCAAAGATGAATCCATTAATCTGTAAATTTGAGCCATGAGTGTGAAAAATTGCCGCTCACTTTTAAGCAGACAAAACTAACTAAATTGTATTATTGTGCGCAGAATTTTTTGTCAGCTTATGAAGGTGTTTTTTGAATTCCAGTTGTAATTGCAGTTTCAATTTCCTTAATTTTGCGTCTTTTGTTATATTTAATTGCTGTACATTATAATTTTCATCACACCCCTCGAATATCTTGAAACAATATTTAAATGTTTTCTCAATAAATATTCCTTACGTATTAAGCATAGTTCTAAGCGTTCCGAGCATCTTTTGTTGTATAATAAACGATTCGTTTGTAACACATTTTATGTACTAAAATCATTGTTGCGCTGCGTGTGTGAAGCGAGCAGTTTGCTTGCAACAATGCGCCAAGCAGCGCAAAAATCAATTATTATATACACCTAGTTATATATATAAATTAGTCATATGCAAGTGAATTTGAAATATTGGAATTGTTTAGCTTGAATTCTCGTTCAATGTGTCAATCATGATTGCTTTTGCACACTCACGTTCGAAGCGCTTCAAGCAGCGCTGTCTACTTACATATTCTTTGAACAATTCAATTATTTTACTTCAGTTAAGCCACGTCACATTTTAAGTTATTAATTTAATAATGAGCAAGAAAGAAACGAAGCAAATAGCAAAAGCATTGTCATTCATTACTCGTTTCCCACTTTTGTACTCGTATCACAAATCAGCGAAATACTAAATGAAATTATTGCATTGTATTAGTTGAGAACTTCATATTTAATTGTACGTACTAAACAATTACGAATTAATAAATGAACGTTTAACGAAAACAGAAATTGAAAAAATTTTTCATTTTTCACGAAGAATTAAAATGATGGGTTGTAGAGTTGTGGGCAGTTATTGCATTCGAACTTGGAACAGATCCCATGATCAAAAAAGAAGGATTTGTTATCGATTTCATAAAATCTAAATAAACACGTTGTAGTTTAAAACGCAGGCAATCTTTCAGCTAGAATCCAACTGATGGCAATTACTCTGCCGAAAGAGCGAGAATCGGCTAATGGTGATTTCGATTCCATAGAAAAAATAACACGAACGAATTCAATCAACAACACAAACAAATTAAGTTTCATCTTTAACTTAAAATTACGATTCTTATATTAAAATTTGTACTCTAAAATTGTGTTGGAGCAAGGCGACCCAGGTGTGGTGGGAAGAAATCAGAAAACCAAATTTGGAAAAAAATAAAAGGCTGTTTAAAAATAATGCTTCCAATTAAAAAAGAAGAATAAGATTGTCAAAATAAATGGCCTTTTTTCTGATACCCATATTAGTAGACGACAAGACAAATTTATATCGAGAAATGGTTTGTAGAGTTACTAACAGCCTGATTCTGTGCATTCTTGACAAATTTTTTATCAAGAAATTTTGTCAAGATTTTTATCAAGCAAAAGCTTTGCTCGTATTCTGATCCAACATTGATAAAGTAAAAAGCTCATTTAATTCAACATAAGGTGAATATGCGACAGTTGTTAAATTGTCAAAAAATAAGACAAACAGTTTAAGTATAGTAAGTTTTGCAAAAAAAAACCGGCCTTGATAACCCAGTGGGTACGCTCTGGCTTCTCATACCGAGCGCCCTTGGATCGAATCCTGGCTGGGCTGGAAATAAGTTCGTGCGTTTTTTTCAATAGTTTCATCACAATAGGCGCTTTTTGCATACAAAAAATAATTCGTGGGAGGTAACGGCATTTTTTTTTATTTTCTCTGATGTAAAAGTGTAAACATGCACAATTCTTCCATTTTCAATAGGCAAAATTTCAATTTGTATGCTGTTGTCAATAGCATTCAAACTTTTGACAATTTATCAAGAAAAGAGCTTTTATTTTTGGGATAGAATACCGATTCTTGACAAATAATAAAAACTTGACAAATAGTCAATATGGTGAATTTATCAAGTGTACAGAATCGGGCTGTAAGTGTTTACATTATCAAAAAACTTTGTAAAAATCAATATAAAAACTAGTGTTTCTGCGCAGTAAAATCAGCATTACGTCCGTTTACCACAAGTGGCAAAGGCCCACACGGTTATTCAGGGTAAATTTTTTACATCACACTACGCCATTGATATATGAAAATGTTCAGCTCAGCGTATTTAAAGTGCGTCAATCACGAAAACGTTTCATAGAATTACAATACAAACGAAAAAATAGATTGATGCCCACACTAAATATATACCTTCAAAATTTCCCAATGCCTTTCAAAATCTCGGTGACTCCTAATAAGCAAAAAACTGGCATTAGAAACAACGAAAATAGCAAATCTGAATTTGTATAAAATATGAAATTTGATCTGATATTATCTCTATGGGCTTACAAATATGGCTTAAATATTGCTATATCAAATAAGAAAATCGTTTAGGTTATCACTTTTATCCGCCGTGCAATGTGGAGATGAACAAAACATTGTCTCCGGTCAGTAGCTCGTAGTCCAGTTCGCCCTATAAAGAAGTTCAATGAAATTAAGATCACAACTAATATATTTCTTAGAAAATAACATACAAGCAGCTCCCAATCAGTGTCGTTGACTAGTACCAGAATACCTGGTCGGCTACAAGAAGAAATCAAATCAAATCAAAGTTTAAGTTAATCATAAATTCAATACTGTTTTTCAAGCCACTTCACCGCGTCTGCCAGCGACTGACTCAGAAAAGTAGCGCACACTTACACGGAATCGCCCTGTATGAAGAGCTCTGGACGTTCGGTCAAAATGTTGGCACGCATCCACTTTAGCAAATCGCGTATTGTCCCTTAAAAGAGGCGCCAATCAATTGAATATTTTATTTACACTCAACAATCGAATACCCACATTTTTGATCGCCCTTCAGTGTCACCTGTCGGCGTTTGATATTACCGAACAGCAGTTCAGCGCCCGCGCTAAAATTTTCAAATTATAATTTATTGCACTATTTAAGACTTTCTCAACTAACCTGAATTCCAAATAAATATTTAAATCACTTGCAGACATAATTCTTTGCGATTTGCGTTTGTGCTAATAGTTGATGTCCAGCAGCCACGTTCGGTAGAAATTGTAAACAATTTTCAAGCAGCTGTTTTTGACATTCAATTGTATGCGCCGCGATTCTAACAGTTTGAGAGCTATGAAAGGTTAAGTGAACGATTCACAATGAACTACTACAAGTGTTTGAAAACACCGGTTAACTCCAATTAAAAGGCCGAAAAAATTGGCTTTTAATAAAAATTCATGTTCTATATTTCCCATAGTATAATTATTATACTATGATATTTCCCACCAGTTGCTATAAACATTTAATGAATTTAATTTCATATTTTGAAAAGCTTTTACTGTTTTATTTTCTTGTATATTCTTTCTACAACTTTTATATTTACAGCCTAGTAACATTTTGCGACCTTGTAGTCCTTTACTTGTTACTTTGTCTCGCGTTCGTCGCTGCACTGTCTGTGCTTTCCAGCTTAAAATCCACCGGTTTGTCGTAGCCCATAATGCGCACATAATGATCGGGATTATCAAACAACGCTGGATCAACAAAAAGCGGCTTTTTCTTTACCAGAAATGAGGTAAACATGCCAGGTACATCAGGTACCGTCACATCAGCAGGGCGAAATTTTGTCTGAAAAAATAAAACAATACAATTTTTAATAAAAACGAAACGTTCTCTATCCAACAACTTACTCGTATCTTTTGCAAAATCACTGATATTGTGGTTGCCGTGTACTCATCGGTGGCGGCATTGTAGTGAATCTCGGTGACATATTTTTTCGTAATGAAATGCAACAGAAAAGGCGTCACAAATGTAAAGAAGCCAGCAAAGCTGCATAGCAACACCGCCATCGGTGTGCCGCCCAGTTTCATGCCATGCTCCATAAGCACGGGCTGTGCAGCCAAGCCGGCAAGACTGGTGGTTAGCGAGAATATCTTCACGGCTTTCATACGCGGCGCCAGTGTGCCATAGTAAATGCGCCGCCCCAGCTCCTGATCGCCGCCGCTAGTGGTGTCCTTTGTCGTTGCTGAAGACGATTGCCACCTGTGTTTTGGCTGATGCATGTGGATGCCTTGAGGGGCCATGCGTGTGGTGGCTTTCAGTATGTGAGCGCTCAGGTTTCGCCGCGCCACAGCTGCGGTGGATAGACCAGCGTGTCGCAGACCCACCAGAGTTCGGCTGCAGGGCAGCACAGCGCGTAATATGAACATTATTGAATATTGCACTTTTCACTCAAGTTTATGTTAAAAACTACGTTGGAACAAAATCGAATCGCTATCGTGTTAACTGCAGCTGCGCCGAGTATTGGGTAATCAGCCAAATGTCAAAATCAGCTGCTGTTCAAGTTTATTTGTGGGACATTTTCATTGCATTCCAATGGCTCTCAAACTGTGGAATTTATTTTCCTTTTAACACATTTTTGCTAATGAGGGGTTTTTGAGAGAAAAACTTTGTTTCTAAATTTTCTAATGGAGGTTTTTAAAATTATCTGGAATTAAAAAAAATGAATACGTTTGTTACATTATCACTCAGTTGCGTTCAAAAAACGTATATATAAAAGAAATTTCTCGTCGCTGAAGAAAACTAATATCGTATGTTCCATTGAATTTCATAGCACATACGACAATCGTTTTCTCAGGCGACGGTCTGTTTGTTTGTTTGTTGGTCACATGATACTTAAACTCAAAAACTTGAAAGCCGCTTGAGCTGAATCTTTCACGGAATGTTCGTCTTGACTAAATCTTGATAAACCAAAATGTTGGATCATATTCTGACGTGGCACCTCCCATGCAATCTAAATTTTTAATATGGAATATCTTTGGAATTATAGCTCAGACAACTTGAAATTTTGTTACTGGGCCAAGGTTTAGGTGTGTCATTTCATTGTTTAAATTTCATAAGCGCTAAACAAGTAACGAGGCACTTTTCAAGTGACCAAAATGTTTTGAATAACTTTGGAACTACCGGTCACATGTCTATGACATTTGGCACATATTGACGATGTAAAAAGACGAAAAGACTCCACTCTTGATGTGATTGAGGCGCTAACATCTCTTAGTCTCTAAGGACTTCTTTGCTAAAGCCAGCAGTATGTGGCAGAGGGTGGAATCAGTATGTTATCAAAATCAGTATATTACTCCGGCTTACATACAACAAAAACAGGACCGCAAAACTTTTAAAAAAGGACCGCCGGGATGTGGCAAGACTGACCGCGGTCATCACTGGCCCATTGGAGAGCATGGAACTAAAATGGGCATTGACTTTATTCAAGAAGGTTATGGAAAGCAATGAAGGCCAATGTAGCAAGATTTTGGAGATGTAGCGCAGTGTACCATGAACTTGATACTTCCCTTCATTAACCTTTAACTGGTTACGTAATTTCAAAGCGTTCGTACTTACCTAATTTGCTCTCCGCGATAAAAACTCCACTATCGACCGCGCGAGTGCAACTGAACTCAAAGCTACTGTGATGCTTATGACAACCGCACGCCACCGGTTATAGGGGCTTAGATATAAAGGCCACATAGTCTAGAAACAATATACCAAATAGTATTCCATATAGCATCTACCAGCATGAGTGGCATTAAAACGCCGCCAACGCGCTAATACGATGGCGGAACATGGCCACTGGCTGGTTTGAAACGCTGTGTTGGCTTAACTGTAAAAGTGATTTACATGAAATTTATAAGCAGTATAGATGTTTGAATGCTTTTTTACCAGAAGTCACTTATATCAATGTAGCTCTCACGGTTTCCAGGTTATTCAAGGATAAAAATTTGGTTCAGTTCCTTCATATGCTTTTTCATAAAATGTTTCAAGAAAGGATATTGTTTCTTCATATCATTAGCTTTCATTTAAAGTAAAAATTATTCCTTTCTGAGATTTGAGTCAAGAGATACGATGTTTTAAAAGTTTCAGTAAGAGGCACTAAGCCGCCATTTTTAATTCGAACATCCTGGGAAAAATCCTCTGACACTTTTTAATCTACTGAGGTACTCTATCGAATGAGAAATGTTTGACCTTGTCCTCTTGTTTAGTGCTGCACTGTGTTATTGTTTGTTCGATGTTTCATCTGCCAAATTGTTAACTTCTTCTACTTTTTATTTGCACACTTTTAATCCTGGACTGCTATTTTGTTTTGCATATTTCATAAGAGCTTTTTACTCTCCTAAATGTACACATTCCAGATGTGTTGACTAGAATTAGCGCCTCAGTTCATAATTAAATTGGCACCTTAATTGTTTCACAAAGCAATGTACACATATTTTCTTCGCTGCATGTATGTATGTGTATGGGTGCATGCTTGTGTCGGTGTGCATGTCCGTCTGTATGCCGTTGCCGGTTTGCATTCAATTAATAATTTTTATTTGCTGCCACACAAAGTGTCAACTGGTGTATGCAACACGCTACAGCTGAGATGTCGTGTCGGGTGTGAGTGCTTCGCGGCGGCGCTGCACTAAAGTGGAGTTTAAGCACGCAACAACTGAAAAGCATTTTGTAGCAATTACTCGCAAATGCGCAATTATGAGACATGTGAATATGCGGCGCGGACAGGGAGGTGGGCGCCGGTAATAAAGCCCACTAAAAGGTGTTGAAAATTCAGCATTCAGTTATACGTTCGTTTTTTACACGGAGCGGGTCATGTTTTAAGGTTATGTTAGCACGCGACAAAATTAAAATTGATTACATGACTGTGACGAGATGGAAGGAGCGCGGAGTAAGCTTTCATTTCATATTATTTTTACACAGGACGGACGCAGCAAGCGACGAAAAATGTCTTTGCGTGATTTCTGATAAAAGAGAATAAACAAGTTGCCGAAGATGAAGAGAATGAAGGATGGCAACCATTCACAGCGCCCACTTGCCTCGGCATCTCTATTCATGCACCTTCAGCAGATACTGCGTGTGCCTCCACAAAACCAAACGCAACTCGGCCACACAAACAACGAGCACAGTTTCCCCAGAAACTTGATATTTTTCATCTCACGCGTAACTGTTTCCCGTTTTGCCTTGGTTTCCACTTTTTGCATTACATTAACCTCAAATACTTTGTAAACTTCTTCTGCTCCACAGCTGCTTTGTACTCTTTTACTTCCACTTCCACTTCCGTTGTTTTGTTTTGCTTTATTTTTTTGTTTTCGGTTTTGTGCTGCACTTAACCTCACTTCCGCTTGTGGTCATGCTGTGCGATGTATTGTGGTATTTGTTGTTGTTGGATTGATTTCTATTTTTGCGTTTTGTCCATCAGTTGAATGTTGTTGCTTTGGTGAATGTTTCCCCCCCCCCCCACCCAACAAGTAAGCAACAACATCAAATGCGAAAAAAACAAACAAGCAATGCTGCCATAACTGCAGCCGCAACAGTAGCAATGTTAATAGCAACAACAACAAAAGCAACGATTGCTTCATCAATCCATTTTGTTGTGAACTTAATTGAAATTTCAGCATCATTGTCGGCACCAGCGCTACCAATGCCTCGCACGGGCGGAGAAGGGGGAGAAAAAAGACGGCGGCATTTGTTTCACGAGAAATCACCAAGAGACGAACGAGTGCAAATGATATCGGAGCGTTTTAATTGAGTTTTTGCTCTAATTTCTCATATTACCCAAAGCTAAGAGCACAACACAACACAGCACAGAACGTGTCGGCCAACGCCGAGGACTCAGCCTCAGCCTCAGCTCACCCCCGCTTCACCCGTGCTTCTTGTGTTTCGTTTCGTGGACATTCGAGTGGTGATTGCGGCCATTGTGGTTGTGGTGTTGTTGTTGTTGCTATTGCTTTGTTTTACTCATTTGTGGTTTGATAATTTCATTTCTGATTTGTCCGTTTCGAAAGCGTCAACGTGCACCAAACCGTTGCTGATGAATGAGATGCAATGTAACGAATTCATTGCACGCAGCTCGCCTCCCAGCAGATTGCACCTACACAGTGAACTGTTCCAAATTTGTGCATTATTTGAAAGCCAAGACTGAATCTCCAAGATCGAGATTGTGCGCCAATAGAACTGTTGCACACACCCACACCTGGCTACGCACTGGCGACAGCTGGCAGCAGCCGTTGCCATGTCAGCAATTAGCACGCAACTAACTCCTTTTAATTAGTGCCAGCTGATGCAAAAACGCCACTGTCGCCCACAGAGGCAGCAACAACAGTGCTGCAAGCTGCATGCCGGCCCAGAGTTGGAGGTGTTTGCCGCTTGCAGCATGTTGCATAAATTGTGGCTTCCAATTTATTTAATGAGGTGACAATTTGACGTCGCTCCGTCGTTGGTGCGCAGCGCTGTGGGCGCTACTTGTTGTTGTTGTGCGTCGCCATTTATTTCCGCTGTAATAAAATGTCGCTTTTTTGTCAGCCAAGATTAATAACAGCAACCGGAGGCAGACGAGCGAGCGCCAAGTGTTGAGCTGCTTTCAAGTTGAATTGCTTTCAAGTTTACCGGTTGACAAGTTGAAACTAATGATTTCATTGTTAGAACGAAACTAAGTTGGCAATATGATTGTGCAATGTATGTGCTTTATTTTCAATGGACTTTGCAATTTTTAAGAAAATTAGTTTTGATGCCAAACTCTTCAGTCATACATCAGTCATCCATTGTATTCATTTCAAATGAAAAAGTCGTAACTAAAACTATTTTTGTCTCACTATTTACATTGACGAATATTTTTGAATGGAAAAGTCTCTATAAACACACGATTTTGTTCTAGACAGCAGAAATTGTCATAAAAAAAATTGAAGAAAACCCTATAGGGTTCATAACAATGCTATTGGTCCGACCGAAGGTAGATATTAGACCGAAGCCGAATAATAAAAATCCGTTTAAGGAAACAAAACTTATTAAATTATTTTTCATTCTTTACTCGTTTCTTTGTTTCAACAAATTTTAGTCCAACTCTAAGTTCAGTTTCTAACAAAAACAAAGACTTCATTCAATTGACATTTATTTTTATTCGCTTTTATGAATCGTAATCTTGAAGTCCAAAATATCGACAAAACCCGAAAACGAAATTTCAAAGCAAGCCACTGTTAATATATTTCTTTCCTTTCGTCAGGTTTAAATTATGTTTTGATCCCGTCTATTGCAATTGGGAATCGAGCTCAATTTATAGGAATTTGCTTTTAGTATAAATTGAAGAAATAAAAGAAATTGCTTAATTTTGCCGAAGCCGAAGCAGAATATTCGGAAAACCTAAAATATTAAGCCAAAGGCCGAAGCCGAATATGATTAAAAAACCTTTTAAGGAAACAAAACTTACCAAATTCTTTTTCTTTCTTTATTCTTTTCTTTGTTTTACCTAATTTCAGTAAAAAAAAACCAGTCTTAGAGTTCAGTTTCTAACAAAAACAAAAACTTAACAATTCAATTGACATTTATTTTTCATTAATTTTTATTACGCCGAAGCCGAAGATTTAAAATTTGCCGAATAACACTTCTCGACACAAAAAATGCTCCTAAAAATAAAAGTATTTTTTAGACTAATTTTCGGCTGCTGAACACGAAACTGAAAATCAAAAAATTTTCTTAAGAAGCGTTTTCGAAAAATCTTCGAAAAGCACGTTTTCCCCCTCTTATTTCAGTTATGAGCACATATCTCGTAAACCAACCATCCGACTAACACATGTGGCCCGTCATTCAGAAGGTAACTAACTAACCTTTCCAACAATATATAGGTTGTTTAAATCCAATGAGATTTGAGGAATTTAATGACTATGATGATTAAAGTTGTGAAAAAGTGAAGTTTTTGACCATTTTCAAAAATTTTATATTTTCGAATGGTTATTTTATTGATAAAATAAATGAGCTCCTCTGGTTTTAAGATCTAAGATGAAAGATATATTATTTGGGCAAATATTAAACCAAACATCAATGGAATTGAAAGAAAAATGACAAAGTTATAATGCACGGAGTGAAAACACCAACTTTTCATTTATTACACCGTGCGAAAAAATTTTTTTATTTTTCCGAGACCCATCCAAATGTTGATATAGACGTGAAACTAAAGGTCATTTTTAATATCCGGGCGTAGTTTTAAATTGTAGGTCGAGAATAGTATTTAAAAATAAATTGAATTAAAAATGTAAAAATAGTGTTTTTTTGTTGAAACCTTGAAAATGTTGATTTTTTCAGATCGATTTTCCTACAAAAAGGAGTTCGAAAACAAAAAAATTGATCGTAATAAAAGTTGTTGGAAATTATCTGAATATTCATAATCTGCAAAAAAAAAATTATCGAAAAAAATCGAAGAAAATTCGGAATTTATTAGTTAAAAGTTCATTTTAGGCTATTTTTCGACAAAAAATTACTAAAATGTCTACTAAAAATAAAAAAAATATTGGTATCAATACAGATTCTGAAAGGTGATAAAAATACCTTTCAAACCAGCCCAGATTGAGAAATCTACTATAACTCTATCCGATTTTATGACGAATTTAATTAAATTATTCTATGTATATATTGAAAAATATCTATTTTGAAATTTTGGAGGGCACCAAATCCGACTTCGAGCTATGGTCTCTTGAGCGAAATTTCTCAGAATCACCTAAAGATTTTTGAATTTTTGAAATTCAGGGTTCTGAAGGGGCCAAACATGGATTAAGGTGTGGTATGAAGAAAGTTGATTTAATGGACCTATTTATTTCAAAGTTGGTGAAAATGCTTCAAATTAAAAATTAATTGACGCGTATTTTTTATTTCTTTGAAAAATTTTATGTAATTAAAATTTAAATTTTAATTAAAAAAAAAATATACACATACACATAAAAATGTTAGAATCCAAATATGCTGACATTTCATTGTCAATGAAAACAAACAACGAATAAGTTCATCGATTGTTGGCTTTCTTCTTTTTTTGTAATAAGAAAGCAAACGATTTCGAATAAAGTTGACCTCTTACACTTCGAAAGGACATTGTGTTGATTGAAGAAGCATTGTGAAAGTATTGTACAAAGTTCAAAGCAGGCAAATATGTGTGGGCCACTTATAAATACAAACAAAATCGAGGAGCGATTCTTGCAAAAAAAACCAAACCAGTCAAACTTGCGCACAAGGCTACGTTTCGTCTTTGTAATACGTTTGCATTGGCCCAGATTGGTTGATTTTGATTTACGGCGAAATCGCATTGTCAGCATTTGACGTAACACACACCCACCCACATACACACACACACACGTAGCGCCCAGTAGTGGCGATGAATAGCCGAGCTGGATGCGACGACTGTAAGTACAAATGTGACTGAGCTGTGTGCTGAAATGTGTATTGTCACACGATCTCAATTTATTTTGACACTGTTAGCTGATGTGTTGAAGTGGCAACGTCACAAAATATAAATACCAGTGCAGCGCTAGCACACACACACACATACATATCGTACATCACACGCTTGCAGCCATATACAAACATTGGCTGCGAAATGTTGACAGCACAAATGTGGCGGTGGCGGATGCCATCGAGCGCAGCGTCGAATTAAAAAATAACAAAAAAAAAACCAAAGCTCGAATGAAAGTGTGCCGCGGCCGAATGGAGAAACGTAAAAAGAGAAGAAGCACGAAAAAAATGCAACTGTGCCGGTGCTACGATTTGTCGGTACAGCGGTGGGGTTAGGGCTGACACGGATGTCGGTGTCAGTGTCGGTGACGGTGGCATTTCTGGTGTCAGTGGCTGCAAGTGCGATGTGTCAGATGGGCAAAATCGACTTTGCTGCCAGCTGCCGGGCGTCGAGACGCAGCGCGATTAGTTTGTCACTTGCAGTGTTGGCTTTCACACTTTTTCTTGCCACTGGCGCTTCATATTTGCGCTGACGTGCTTTGGCGCCGCCATGCAAATCCGCCAGACAGTTTCCAAATCACATGTTGCGGTTGGTTCGCGTGCGATGCGGCTGTCCGAGCGAGGTGTGCGGGGCGTGAGGTGGCGCATTTTTCACAGACAATGAGGGCAGCACGCAACCAACTAATGTCAAATTGCAAATAATGTGGCAAATTGTGTGCTAATTGACAACGGCCAAACGCTAATTCGCCGCACGACGCGTCGGTGTCACAGCAATTGCGCCTCGTTTGCGGCTAATGACACAGCAATAAATCATTTTAATAATATTGTGTTTTTGCCTCAGCGAAAGCCCCGAAAAATGCGACTCGTTTCGGTGTTTTATTTACTACTCGTGTTGTTGTTATTAAAAAAATTACTATGCAACCCTCCTCCACTTTTCGGCACAAAAATTGCTGTAATGGCAACGGCAAACAGCCAAACTCCCCAAGCATCACATTTATTAGCGGATTACAGCTGTGCAACGAACGATTTTGGAACTGTCATTGCTCGGCGCTCTCGGCCGCCCCACTTGCCATGTTCGCCTCATTTAAATCCTTTGGCAGCATTTAAGCGCTTTTATCATCTTATTGCTTCGTTGCCGGCACGTCGCACAGCGATTCCCACTGCGCGGCTCACCGATATCATAATCGTTGTTGGCGGTTTCGGTTGCTGTCGTTGTTTTTGTTTTTGCTCGCTAGTGTGCCGCCATATATTTTAAATAAACTGTAATCAAAATACCAAATCGGTTAACATAAATTTAAACACTTGCTGCACAATTTATTAGCAACAACGGCGGCACTCGACTTGGCTGGGAAAGCGTTGGCCAACACATCCGTAGCGCCAACAACAGCAAAGCAGTTGAAGCTGGTGCCGACAAAATAGGTTTGTATGTGTGTGTGTGTGTGGCTGTGGTTGGACGTTGTGGTTTGGCATTGGTGATGTGAATTTTGGTGTTGTTTGAATACAAATTCAATCTTTATCGGTTACGAATCAAAATGAAATTCATTATCCATAAATTACTTGACAAAAACAACAATGCATGCATTACGGACTGAGTTCTGAGTTTTTTTTTTCAAGAGCCAAAGTATATAAAAAACATTACTAAAGTGTTTTTCTTTTGAAAGTTCACAATAAAAGACCATAGTTTTTCTTACATTTGATATCCATTACTATTCATTATAGTAATTATATTGAATTGTGAATTGTCCGGAATCTGTAAATTTCTAAATGGGAAAGTCCATTCAAAAGGATACAAGAACAGCAAATGGAAAATTGAGTATGTTATGCATCCTCAAACTCATAAATCGCTTGCTGCGTATTTCAAAATAGTTGGATTCTTCTAACAATAAATTCTCGTCTATATAAATTGTTGATGGGTCAAAAGTATTGTTGCGCTGTGGAATTAGCAAAGCAAGGCCCAGGCGATCACTTTTATACAGAATAACAACAAAAACATGTCCTACTCAGTGGCGCACGCAGGATTTTGTTTCGGGGGGGGGGGGGGCGATTGCGTGTAACTTTTTTGAACTTTGAAATAGAATAAAATTTAGATGTATGAATCTACAGACTGAGATCCAAAGCATTTATGTTTCCCCTACCTGACATATTTTGGCGCTAAAAGTTCAAAATATAAAATTTATTTAACACGTTCGCGGACGTGAATGCTATAGCATTCAAATTGTAAACCAATTTTTATTAATTACATTTTAAATAAACTGAAATTTTTGTAAATAATATGCTATATCATTCAATGTGTATAAGGGCTAAAATACGAAAATCTGACAACTGCAACAATATATGTGTAATCAAATTTAAGATAGTTCTTCTAGTTTCCACAAAAATTGACTGTCCGCGAACGTGTTAAAGGAGACAACTTTTCTCTTTTATTTTATACCCATATCCTCGTTATTGCACAACTGCAAATATTTAAAAAAATTTTTGAAATGTGTATGTCCTTAAAATTTTAAAGTCCTTTAAAAATCGCTTTGGGTCAAAAAAAAGAAAAACTGACTATGCCAGGTAAATGACCTCTAGTTTCACGCCTATATCAACATTTGGATGGGTCACGTTGTAATTTATGTAAAGTTGGTGTTTTCACTCAGTGCATCATAACTTTGTCATTTTTCTTTCGATTCCATTGATGATAGGCTTAGATATTATTTGCACAAATAATAGATTTTTCATCTTAAGTTTTGAAACCAAAGGAAATAATTTATTTAATCTATAAAAAACATTAAAAAATTTATGATTTTTAAAAATAATCGAAAAATTCACTTTTTTACAACTTTCATTGTCAGTAATTTCTCCAACCCTCATCTGATTTGGACAATCTGTATATCTCTGGAAAAGCTATGGTATTATCTTCTGACCGATGGACATCTTGTGTTAGTCGGATGGTTCGTTTACGAGATATGTGCTCATAAATGAAACAATAGGGTAAAAACTGGTTTTTCGAAGATTTGAAAACGCTTCTAACAAAATGTTTTTGATCTTCAGTTTCGTGTTCAGCGGCCCAAAGATAGTCTAGAAAACACTTTTTTTTAGGTGCGTTTTTTTTGTGTTTTTTTTTTTTGCAAAGGGGAAAAAGCATTGAAAGCCGGAGTGAGGGACTTGAAACACCCACTAAAAAACCCCTCTCTCCTAACCGAGTAGTTTTATTGATGATTGAACATATATGAGACGGTTTTAAATTAAATTTCTTGAAAATATTTCGGGGGGTTTAAACCCTCAAACCCCCCTGTATGCGGCACTGGTCCTACTTCTGTTCAAGGGTGCTAAAACTTGCTAGTCAAAACCCTGTAATAAAAACGTGCTACATGCATGTATTGTGGGCATATCTGAGTTAGTCCATTGCTGCCTAATGGGTAAAATTTTACCCATGAAAATTATTTTTTTTAAATCACAAAAAAGTCAATGTTTGAGATCTCTCAAAACCATTGATAGGGATAGTTAGGGTAAAGATGGAACTACCTTAACCTAGTGAAGGTCACCCTAAAATTTCGCCATCTAGCTAGAGTTACCAAACTCCAAAAATCGTGAATTTTTCGGATGTGGAAAATGTGGCGAAACACTAACACTTCTAAGTGGCCTTAGAACTTAACAAAAATCTGCCTCCTACCTCACCTGTAAAAAATACAACTTTCGTTCACGTGTTTAGCTGATCACTTCACAAAGTATAAGAAAAAAAGCTACCATTGCTGCCTAATGGGTACAAAATACCCAATGAATATCTCAGCAACGTGCAGAGATCGAAAGCTGATTTTGTTTCTGATCATTTTGGGTCAATTCCAGGTCGTGTATGAAATTTTATCAAAATCGTATGGGCGAAACTGGTACCCGGCAGCAATGAGTTAAATAGAGGTACTCAGGTATTGACATTTTTCCTCAAATAATAATAATCGGGTACCCACACCACTCGTTATTTGCGTACACTAATTAAAACTAAAACCGAACTATACATACAACATATGAAAAAAAACTATAAAGCGCCATAAAGACGGTAATAAAAATTGCAGAATTGTAAACAAAAAAGAAACATTTAAAGTGTTTTAGTATAGAAACAGAAATTGAAGCATGAAAGCTATCAACAAGCGCCAAAACATGAGAGAGTGAAAGTGTTGGCGACTCACACCAGACGACTCGCATTGTACGCTACGCACTACAACACTTGACTCATCTCGAGATGAGGTACCAACTATTATTCGAGCAATAAGCTTTACTTTGTAATATGCTTTATTTCTAATTTAAACCAATCTTTCCTTTTGATAGCTATAATTATTTCCTTATTGTAATTTTTTTAAATTAAAATGTGAATAAATTTCCATGATAGACATTTCTAAAAAAAAATTTAAAAATTTCAACTTGGTCATAGCAAATGTAAAGTTTCCGATGTTTTTAAATAAATTCGAAGTTTGGAATTTGAGTTTAACCCTTTCCCACATGAAAATAACAGCACGCTGTATGAATTGTATGGGCTGTAGTCCAATATATTGGACATTGTGACTGAAAGGGTTAATTGAAATTAATTACCCTTAGACCGTTGTATGAATTGCTGACTAAACCCAGACCACTAACATGGTTTGTGATCACAATGAAAGAAGTGAATTCATCTGCAACTCGCAGTTGTCACTGCTGTGTTAAAGACTGCCAATGTTCCGCTTTAGTTTTTATGTCATATAATATTTGTTGAATAGTGTGCAGATATTTGTCGAGACATGTCTTGTAATAGAGTAATTTTTCAATAAAAGCCAAATTTGCAATCATATGTACAATGATGCCAAAGTTAGGGTATCCAAAGGTACTTTAGCAGGCAGCAAGATAAGCCATGTAAAAAATTAGCTACTCATTCACACTCGATTAGGATGGAAGACCGCAAATTCCCGCAGAACGTGAAGCGGACCCAAGCTCGAAGCCAGCCGGCAGCAATGGGCAACTGGCCGGCAGCCCACTTTCCCAAACGTAACACGACCCATGTCGCTCGCCAGCCGAAGCAAGCAGCGATAGCAATAGCGAAGCGGGACGACTGCAAGCCTTTGCAATCGTTGTGTTGCTACATTTGCCTATGTGGCCAAATGTTTGTGGGTCCCCTGCACGTTGCGACATTCCTCACTCGCAGCTGCTGTGAAACCAAACGTAAACACTAAATAAATTGGGAAACACCAGCAGCAGCGATTTAATGTCATAGTCACTGGCGACGCTCGAGTTCGAGTGCCAAACTGGTGCGAGTGCGATTCGGTTGTGGTGCGGCAGGGGTTGAATCTGAGCTGAAGTCACGTGACTTCAGTGGAAAGGCAACGGCCGGTTGCTGTTCTGTTCAATGCTGTGGTTACTTAATAAACTATTTGCTTTTGGCAACGCCAGTGACTTCATGAAAAAAGTAAGCTACAAAAAAAAACTATATGAAAAACGATGTTAATTACACAGCTCAACAAATGTAGGTGTTATTGCTGCAACTTTTAAATAGATACAAAATAATATGCTTCTGAAAGAAGAGGAAGAACCGAGCATTAAAATTCACATTTTAATAGTTTCTATATGTATTGAAGGATCGCAAAGATCTTTTTGGAGACGTTGCATTGCGAGCATATAAAGTTGCAGAGCTGTAGCTGCGATGCCCAAGTCTTGCTTCTTATAAAGAGAATCTTGCATTTTTTCAAAGACAGAAGACTCACTTACCTTCAATCCTCGAACCCTCCTTTTTCAGAAACACAAAAAGACCAGACTTGCTTCTTACAAAAGAAACCAGACTCACTCAGCTAGAATACTCAAACCCTTCTCTTTCGGAAGCACAAGAAGACCAGACTTTCGTTTAAAGAAACAAGACCCACTGAGAATACTCAAACCTGACTCTTTTAGAAGCATAAGACGACAAGACTTGCTTCTTATTAAAAAGAAGACTCACTCAGCTAAAATTCTGAAAACCTCCTCTTTCGGGAGCATTAGAAGACAAGACTTTTTTTAAAGAAGCAAGACTCACTAACCTAGAATCCTTAAGCCTTCTTCTTTCAGAAGCACAGGAAAACAAGACTTATATTTTTATAAAGAGGAACAAGACCTACTCACCTATTCCTATTCCTCAAACTTCTTTTCTCTCAGAACATAAAAGACAAGACTTGTTTCTTTTGAGGAAACAAGACTCACTCACCTCAAATTCTCAAACTCTCCTCATTCAAAAGTGCAAGAAGACAAAATTTTGTTCTTATAAAGAAAGAAGACTCACTAACCTTGAATCTTCAAACCCTCATCATTTAGAAATACTAGAAGACAAGTCTTGTTTCTCATAAAAGCAACAAAACGCATTCACCTTTAATCCTCAAACCATCTTCATTCAGAAGCACAAGAAGATACGACAATTTTTTATAAAGAGGAATCAAACCCATTCAACTTCAATTCTCAAACCCTACTCTTCCCGAAGCACAAGAAGACAAGACTTGTTTCTTATAAAAAGGAACAAGACTCACTCACCTTCAATCCTCAAACCCTTCAGAAGCACAAGAAGACAAGACCTTTTTTATATATAGAAAGAAGACTTACTCATCTAAAATCCTTAAACCCTCCACTTTCAGAAGTACAAGAAGACAAGACTTGTTTCTTATAAAAAGGAACAAGACTCACTCACCTTCAATCCTCAAACCCTTCAGAAGCACAAGAAGACAAGACTTGTTTCTCATAAAAGGAACAAAACCCACAAAAAAAGACTCACTCATATAGAATCTTCGAACCCCTTCTTTTAGAAGTGTAAGAAGACAAGATTTTGTTTCTAATAAAGAAACAAGACTCACTCATCTGGAATCCTCAAGCCCCTTCTTTCAGAAGCACAAGAAGACCAGACTTGTTTCTTATAAAAAAAGAAGACTCAATCACGTAAGATCCTCAAACCTTAACCCTCCTCTTTCAGAAGCACAAGACTTGTTTTTTATAAAGAAAGAAGTCTCACTAACCTTGAATCTTGAAGCAATCCTCTTTCAGAAGCCTTGACTTTCATAAGCTTTGACTATCGCTCAGTTGATGGTGGAATGACTTCAAATCGTTATACGAAACAATTTTGTCTTAAAAAACTGGTCTTTTATCAGCATCTCTTCTTTTTCAATTGCCATACTTGCGGCTCAAAAGACTCTCATTATTTCCATTTCCATAACTTTGGAATGCAACTCTGAAACTGAAAACTCATAGCTAAAAGTTTCTTTGTTGTAAAAACTCTGTTAAACTGTGTTATTAAATATTTGTAGCAGTGTAAAAATAAATACCTACTAGTGATTTGGTGAATTGGCCAAAGAATGCCAACAATTGCCAGCAATTTTGGCAAACTTCGCTACATTCGTTGTGAGGTGTTGTTGTATTTTATATGGTGAGATGGCGAAAATTCGATTAAAATTTTCTACTCTCAATGTGGTTAATGTGACCATAGATTTTGTGTTGGTTAATTTATATTTTTGTTTTTTGATTTTCGAGTTTTTGTTGCTGTTTCGAAATTTATTTGCATAGGTTTTTCACTTCGACTGAAGTGTGCCAAAACAGAGAACAACGTTATCTCTAAGGACAGCATACGGTGGCACGGATCCAAGCCTCATGCAATTACGACTGCAATTAGAAACAAGTTTTTGGCAAACCTGTAGCATTTTATAAATGCGTTATTTTCTACTTGCAGTGTGATGCAAATTTATGTCTCCAGTGTTGGTTGAGTGTCAGTGCAAATTATGCAATTCGATAGAGACTGGTGGTAGGGGAGGGGGGGAAGGGAGGCAATGAAGTATATTTCCATGTGTTGCCAGTGAAGTGGGCAATTAAATGCTTTTAGATAAGATTGCATTATTTTGAAGTGCTCACAACAAATGTGGGTGTTAGACTTGGTTGATGAAACTGCATGCATTGAAAACATTTTGTTCAAATTTAAAGTCGTGAATCTATCGATCTATTGGTTATTATTATCTGTTACAATTTTTGTTACATAGGAACTGTGACTCAAAAAAGCGCCTACGTCACGTTTCACTTCACGCATGGAAATAAAAGCTTGACTCGTGTTCTTTCACGGATATGTCGCGCATAAATGTGAGAAGATCTAGAATATGTGCATATATTTATTTCGATATATATGTTAATGTTGATATGTTTGTCATTGCAAAGCCATGGCTCAGATATGGCACTTGCCAAATATTTGTTCGGTTCGATCTCACTGCAAAGCGAAAATTTTGCTGCGACATGCGACTAAGACACCAACAAAGCGCCAAACAATGTACAAAGCAGTCGGCATCTGTACCAACAGCATCCAATAACACATATTCTGGCGCATTATTAATGTGTATTCTGCGAACTTGCGTTCATTGCCACTCACACACACGCACACATACTTAAATTGCATATGGAGATAGCAAGACGCATACAGTGCCGACACAAATGGCGGATGGCTGATGGTGATGGTTTGGTTTGGTGATGTGAACACGCGCGCACCCTGTCAGCTGCGCAAAACATTTAAAGTCATATCGAGCTAAGCAAAGATGATAGATGCATAATAATAAAAGTTTGAGCCATAACTTAATATCAATTTTAGTCCAGCAACTTCCGCTATAGGCAGGATATGAAAAATTTCCACACACAACACACATAGCACACAGCACACAGGCGGCAAAGTTGCATAGAGGCAGAAAAATGCGAGAATCCATACAAAACGCCAGAGAGAAGAAACGAAATATGGCAGCGAAAAATCAAAGAAAAATGGCAATATCTGAGCGAGCGCTGGGTGCGCGGACAGACGGCGGCAGTGGCGTTGCCTGATTGTGAGCACAGGACTGATGTTGCATTTGCTGTGCGCGCGTGTGTGGAATATTTTAAGTTGACGCTTCGGCTATAGTGACGGCGATAGCGACGAAGGTGAGACGGGGCAGGCAGCAACATCAGCAAGGCAGATTTATGAGTTGTTGAGAAAATAGCAAAGTTCAAACTTTAACGTCAACGTTTGGTCGCAATGGCGGGCAATGGTTGGGAGCGGGAAACATTTGGCATTTCGGCGAAACTCAGGTATGGGAGAAGGGGGGCATTGTGTATGGCAGCAATATTTAAAAAGTTCCACTGATCATTATTGTGACTTGTGAGCGGCGGACAGGTGGCAAGAGTGCAATGCGTTGCCACGGCGACAGCAGTTGACGATGTTGATGGCGGCAGCGCTCGAAATATTTTTTAAGTTTTTAAAGTTGAATTCGTAGTTGTGCTTGGTTTGGCTTTTGGTAACACATAAAGTTTTTTAAAAATTGACAATGACAAGAGAACTCGTAGTTGTGCTCGGTTTGCCTTTTGGTAACACAGAGGCAAATAAACACGGCCGAGAAGCTAGGAAGCAGCAATTGCTGCTGTAATGGCGCAATTGTCGTTGTGTAACGAGAAGTAATCAAGGAAGCAACAATAATGCCGTACAAGCAAACTCTCGCACACACGCACACAGCTACACACGAATGCCTGTGTCAATAAACGGGCCGTGCAGGGCGACCAGAAAAGTGGACAAAGAGACAGACAGCTCAACAGAGACACAGGTGGCGAATGTTTTGCAGCAGCAATTGTCCACTAAAATGGGAGCAATAACAACAACAGTAAAAACAAGTGGAGTAAATAAAAAATTAACAACAACAACCAAACGTTCGCATGTACTAAAACGCATCGACAATGGCAACCGCTTAGATCGCACACGCACTACAAAAGTGACACAACTCAAAATGTTTCATTTTCGGGTTTATGTGTTAATACTGTGCACAATGCTTAAATCTATCAATCAGCAAAAACTCAGTATATTTTGTTGTTGTTAACAGTTAGGTCTCTTTTCATGTCGGAAGATTGATGCTATTTGATTGCTGCAGCTCAATGCAAAAGAGTCCTAACTCAAATTGTGTCACTTTTGGCGAAATACATTTTTGTTAAAATTAATTTTAAGCAAAATTCTGACAATTTTTTTATATATTTTTAATTTTTTAAATTAATTATGAAATTTCAAAATTTTTGTTTCAACTTTTTAACTGTCATTTATAATTATTAAATTTAGAAAAAGTGGCATAACTTGAAATAGTTCCGAAATTATTGAATTAAAATATCATCAAAACAGTCACAACTCAAAATTTTGGATTTTGGATGGTAAAATAAGAAACAAATTTTTGGAACTTATCATAAAGCATAATCTGTAAGGATTTTCTACTGAACGGTCTATTCGTTATTTAAAAAAATGTTTATTTAGCTCAAAAACAGTTTTTTGCGTTTCCTGAAAAATCACAAATTTTGAGTTGTGTCAGTTTTGTTGTGCCTGTGCGATATGGTGCATCTGTGTGTGTGTGTTCGTATGCGTGTCTGCTGCGTTGAGTGGTTGGCGAGAGCCGCACTTGAACCAAATGTTGCATCGCCTCCAAGACACGGCATCGTCGTTGGCAACAATTCACCAGCAACCGCACCAACCACACACACACACACACACTCGGCCCCCTCGACTGCCGCCACTTAGGCGTATACGCAATTGTTAACTCCGCCACTCGCCACGAAGAAGAAGAACAGACAATGCAATTGCTGTCACTGCCTCGACTATTGCAACACTGGGTTATTTGGATGCTTTTATTGACTGCCGCATTGCCATTGTGCTCGTGCCACGCCTGCACCGAGTGTCGGTGTGCAAACCGGTGGCTGCTGTTTGCACTGCTGCTGCTGTGTGTCGGCGGTCGCTTGGTGGCCCTGGTGGCAGATATGCTGCCGCTCAATCTTAATGGCAATTGTGCGGTCGAATTAATTACGCATCTGTTTTGCTTCGGGCCGCTCCTTCACGCTATCCAATTTCGAACGGCCGACCGAACACTGGCCCGCTTGCCTTCAACCCGTTGTTAATGTAGTTTGTGCACCCTGCACTGCGAACGTCAAGCAATACGCGCTTTGGGGCCTCCTGGGAGATGTTGCAATGCAAAAATAATCGGCGTGGATTGAAGCTGCCAGCTGGTCACCTTGTACGCCTCATGGTTGTTTGTCTGACATGTTTGGCTCTCTTTTGAACGCTCCAGTTAGTTGGAAACATAGAAAACCTAAATAATGCACAGCATTGTAAAATGTAGATTATACACAAGTCGGCCATGACCAACTGAAACACACTTACTTGTTTTTGTGTTTGTCTGCCGGTTCACTGGCATTGTTCGATTTGGTGTTGGCGGTGATATCCATATATCAAGTATTGGTTTTACTCTTAGCTGTCGGCGATGTTTGGGTTGTTGTTGTTGCCATTTCAGTTGCTCTGCGGTTAGGTAGTCAGGATTTGTTGCTGAGGTTCATTTAACAGCTTGTTAGATGTGTTCAGGGCTGAGCTATGGAACGCATAAAGTGTCTGACGTTAGGGAGATGGCGAAGCAGATTTCTTTCAATCTGACAATTGACCAATTGCGCAGGTGAAGTTGACATTAACGAAGGATAGATTTAAAAGCAACTGATGATATGGAATCTTATGGCAGCTAAAGTTCATTTGATCGATTCTAATGCAGAGTCAAATAAGACTCATCACGAAACACTTTAATTTAGCCCTTTCGACCCCCAAAAGTTGCCTGAGAGCAACTTCACCTATTTGTCATCTTATAGCAAAAGCTACGATTAATTTATGGGTTTAATTTAAGTTGGCACTAACAAATTAATATTTTAAGAAGTGAATTCAAAGCAAATTACAAAAGTTTTACTGTTGTACCCAAAATAATATCCAGTCATTTGCAGCGATATCAGGGAAAGTTTGTGTTCTAATTGAAGTCTACGAATTGGGCTCGTTTGATCAAAACCCTGTTTCTTTAATAACGGTTAAATAAAATCACAAAGTGATAATTTTGTATTTTTCCATAAATATGAAATATTTTTTCTGTAATTAAAAAATTGTGATACAAAATGTATTTAACCCGTTTTAAGCTAAAATTGTTCAAAGGTAAACTAGCTCTAGAACTCTAACAAAGAGGCGTGGCGACTTCAAATGTCGTGTGCACACTTCTTAGGCATTTTTCATGATTTAAATACCAAAAAGTAATATCGAGACACAGGCTAAAATTCGGGGTTGAAAGGGTTAACACCACATAAAGTCAAAAAAGCAGATCCAACATTGACTAAGCCAGCGAGCGACGAGTTGCAATGAATGCATTTCCGTGTATCTTTTCTAGAGCGAGCAATGCTACGCTTTCAGATATTTCGGCACTAGCAGCGCGCAAAAGTAGGCAACAAATATTTCACCAGCGCCTGCAATTTTTCCAAACACGCGCTTGGCAACACCCGCCGCCTCGCGACGTATTCGTTACGCATGTGTGGATATTTAGTGTTTTTTGCCGCATCACTAAACAATTTTGTTGCTGTTGCCCCGAAAATATTTGAGGCCAACTGTTTGCCGACGTTGCGTGCCCCAATTGCAATTGCACGGGGCTGCACGGCCGTTGCTGTTGTCACGGTGCGTGCCAAAGTTGCCGCACCAGTGCCACACTGTGCACAACAACAACGTCAGAAACCGCACGCTTGTGGCCGAACCTGAATGCGCGAACTGTTGTATGCAGTTTATGTAGTGGGTAGGCGGCGGAGGGGGAAGGCTGGTTGGCTTTGGGCGCAACACTTTTCGAGTGTTAATGTGCGTCTGTTCGACTGACGGCCGTTGTATGTTTGTCTGTCTGTTGCTCTGTCCGTCTGATTAGTTATGTGTAATGTGTGAAAATTGCAGAGAGATTTGCAAGTTCTTGGTGAGCCGCGGGAACGATGTGTGTATTCGTGGGTTAAATATCGGCCGCCTGATTGGCGTTGCAGTGGTTTGAAGCACGAAATGAGAGCGAGAGTGAGATAGCTAACGTGGGAGGCCAAATGGTTAAAGTTTGATGGTTTGGCTGGTTTTTGAAAAAGCGGCAGCGTGCAGTGCAAGCAAAACAGTGTTGCCAGATCGGGAGATTTCCTCCTAGATTTAGGAGATTCTAGGCCTTTTAGGAGAATTTTTAGGAGGAAGAAATGTTTAGGAGAAAGTTTAGGGGATTTATATTTTATGTTAGGGGATTTTTCGGATCCTTAGTGCATTTTTGGGAGATTTTAAAATAACGAAGTATGATGTATTGGGAACACCGGCAACAAAACATATTTTGGCAACTATTTTAATAGTCAAAGAACCCTATTATGTTACAAATATTTAAGTTTACAAAATTTTGGACGTTCTATCTCGTTCTCACTTATAGCTGTCAAAATGAAATCCTATAAAAAATTGCACTCTTTGTTTAATACATTTGCTGTATGTTTTATTTTTGTTAAGCTTTTCTTGTTAAGCTGAAGATGAATATAAAAGGTTGAATTAAAAAAATTATATGAATATATTTTTATTTTTTATGAGAAGTCTAATTCCTTTGCAATAACGTAAATTATAAAAGAATTAAAGGAGATTTTTTTAACTTTTGGGAGGAAATTTCAGTATTTTTTTTTTAATTTAGGAGAAACTCTTTTCAGGTATCTGGCAACACTGAAGCAAAGCAGCTTTCGTATTGGATCAGCTCGCCTGCTAAAAATACGCCTGCGAATATTACACTGGCAGCTCAAATTTACGCACTTTACACAACGAAACCTCTGGCAATAATTTCTGAAGCGTTTAACAATAAATTGAGTGTTTTTTGCTTTGTTGTAGCTGTTGCCAATGCGTTCGACTATACACAAATACATTCAGTGGGGGTCGGCTCGGAAAGTGGGCGCAAAATTTTCATTACAGAATTGTTTTGCATGCCGAGAACTGACGTTGGAAATTTGGGTATAAAATTGCATGTTTGAGAGAGAAAATTTTTGGAATCGTTTAGGAACGACTAATTAAATGTATTGTAATATTTATTGTAAAATAAATTTTGTGTTGTTGTGAAAATATTTATAACTAGTGATGATAAAGTAACGAATACACCTTGTGACACCAAATTCTACACACTTAAAAAATCGATGTAGTCGCGAAACTAGGGGCCCAATGTAGTAAACCTGCGTTTTCAGTTTTTCTCTCTGCCGTCAGGATTTTTTTTAAAGGACTTTAAAACTTCAAGGACATATTTATTTCAAAAAATTATTTAAAAAATTTCGCGCATTGAAGAATAACAATATGGGTTTCAAATGAAAGAGAAAAATCATTAATTATCATTTCATATCATTTTTAAAAATGTAATGTTTTGGTGCTAAAGGACGAAGATATATTAAAAATGTCCTTTAAAAACTTTATCCTTGAATATCCTTGGGAATTTCTAATAATGTTTTTTTTTTAAACATCGTAACGACTAATGTCTACACTACCACATCTTCGAATTTCCTTCTAACTTATTAGTTTAGGATATAAAAAATTCAATACTTTTCTCTATAGGATATGGATTATTTCTATATCATTAAGAATGCTGAAATCGTATTTATAGAACCATTTGTGCATTTAAAAATAACAAGCTGACCTTTTGAAATAAACATGTCCTTGAAATCGGCCAATCTCCGAACAGGGGTTGGCTTGTTTTGGTTGGCAAAAATCTAGCAGGATGGTGAAACTACCATTTCAATTTCAATAAACAATTTACCATCTTATGCATTTAAAAACCTGATTTTCAACTTCACCAGATTCTGTGAGCACATTCCCCCATTCCTCTTAATGCTTAAGCTATATGCAGATCCCTAATTCAATGTAAACTGAATGCCTCCACTTCTCCAGCTCTAATTCTGCTTCGATTTTTATTCTATTAAGTACCCTTTTACTTTACTTGCTGTGCAAAATATCAAAAATTATAAAAATAAATCAAATGCATGTGAAGATTTTTCAACATTTTCTCAAATTTATTTTACTTCTATCTTGTTGTTCTACTTGTACTTAACACTTGTTTGCTGAATATTTAGAATAGCTTGAATTGTGCGCCATACACAATGCATGAAATATTACATAAATGATTATTGCCGAAATTCATCAAAGCAATGCAATCGATTTGTTCTCATCAACTTTTCATGCAACACACAAAAGTACATGAACGCCCACATATGTGTGTACATGTATGCGCGTGTGTGTGTGTGTGTGTTTGTCTGTACGGAACTACCACCGAAATTCTTATTCGTATTTACTCGAGCATCAATCAAAAAGTTGGATTTCCTTTCAGTTCGATTTGTTCGGTGCTCGCTTTGCTTTTCTTGTTCGGTTTTTTTTTTACTGTTGGCTGTTTCCTTTCCATTTTTGGAAAATTTTTTTTATTTTCGTTTTTATTCCGTTTTTCTGCCTCCAGCTTGTCGGCAGCTCGAGTTGCCAAAAGATTGTGAATGTATTTTCAGGCGTTTGTACAGAATCCAGTAGGCAATCCAATCGAATCTCAGGCAATCCAATCCTTCCACTTTTCGTTCATTGCTGGAATTTTTTGGCTGTTGTTATTTGTTGCTGTTGGTGTTGTTGCAGCTGCTGCTGTAGCTCTACTTCGACGACTCGGAGCTATGCTGCGATGTTTTTAGTTAAGCTCACATGCCCGCATACTGGGATTTTAATTTGGATTGATGAGTATGTACACTGCACATATGTACATATGTGAGTGTACATGTGCGCAAGTGTGTGTGTTTCCGGCTGCTTGCTCATGCTTACACGGGCATGTGTGCGTTTGTTTATAGTTTGCGTAAATCTAAGCTGCCGCCTTAACTTTTGAATAAAGTGGTAAATTTTTTACGTTTCCAAGGTATTAAACATTCTATAAGGAATTAGTCGCTCAAGTGGAACAAGGATTTTCGTACACATTGTGAAATGTTAAATTCAAGAATCTTAGAATTTAACATTTGAATTTAGATATTAAGTTAAAAAGTATGAAAGCTTAAAAGTATGGAAACTAAATTATAACATTAAAAATATTTGGCATTTAATGTTTTGCGTCGTATTACCAGCAAAGCTAAGTTGGGTTATAAAAATTTATAAAAGTTTCACTCATCTATAAAAATAACTCATCTATTAAGTAATTAATTCAATTAAAATTCTTAAAGGAGTAAAACTGATTCCATTATGGTTTTTTACTATTTTAATTCATGGTTTTCTGGCAGAAATTCTCTAGTGACTTGTAATATTTTTTAACACGTTGAAGACCGCATTGAAAAATCTTATTTCTCAAATAGGGACCGGCATTTTGTTTGATTAAAAAAAATCGTTTTAAAATGAATGTTCGAGAACGAGTTGCGCCAGAGTTGTTCCGGCCAAACAAGTAGAAAAGAGAGCCGGGTACAGAGCTGCGAGTCAGTACCAGTGTTGCCAGATCAGGAGATTTCCTCTTAAATTTAGGGGATTCTTGATCTTTAAGGAGATTTTTTAGGTGGAAGAATTGTTGACGAGAAAGTTTAGGAGGTTTATATTTTATGTTAGGGGATTTTTAGGATCCTTAGCGGATTTTTGGGAGATTTTTGGATAACGAAGTATGATCTGTTGGGAAAACTGACAACAAAACATATTTTGGACACCATTTTAAAAGTCAAAGCATCCTATTGTGTTAAAAATTTCTAAGCTTACGAAATGTTAGCTCGTTCTATCTCGTTCTATCTCGTTCTGACTTATTGCTGTCACAATGAAATCCCATCAAAAATTACACTTTTTATTAAGTCATTTGTTATATGTTTTGTTTTTGTTAAGTTTTTGTTGTTAAGCTGAAGATGAACAAAAAAGGTTGCATTAAAAAAAATTATATGCATACCTATATTTTTATTTTTTATGAGAAGTTTAATTCCTTAAAAAAAAAATATAAAAAATTTTAGTAAACGTTTTTTAACTTTTGGTAGGCAATTTCCGTATTTTTTTTAAGGTTTAGGAGAAAATCATTTCAGGCATCTGGAAACACTGGTCAGTACTGTTGTGACAAGCAACGGTGCAACACGGATAAGAAAGTGAAGTAAAATATATAAAATTGTAAATAAAAGAATTATGGTGCTACACAGCTTTAAAGAAATTTAGTGTGTGTTTGTTTTGGCACAATCCAGTGTTACGAACTACACCTGTGTTGGCCAGCAGAACTATTCATAACAATACAGTGGCGTCCCCAGGGGGGGGGATTAGGGGGATGGATCCCCCCCCTTGGTCGGAGAATTCACTTATGCAATTTGCTATAACAATATGGAATTGTGAAACATTTTTACTATTTGCTTTATCGCTTCTGTAATCACCCACTTAAAACCTAATAACTGAACCTCCCATGATCTGGCCAGACCATAATGTAAACAAGATGATAGTCGAGGATTGTTGTTAAGGATATAAAAAAACCAGAAAGTGTGAATACAATGATTTATTTTGCTTGTCTACATTATTTTTACGTAAAACGGTGAAAATATACTAGAATAATTAAGTAAATAGCGAGTTTCAACTTTAATGAGTTAATTTTGAAATTAAAAAAATACGGCAGTAAAGCAAAAAAATAAAAAAAATGTATAAATGTAAAATACGTTACTTATGGATCTACTTCAGCTGCTTGACCAATGCAATTATTTCAACAATATAATGCAGTATCATGACTAAACCACATTGAGATTTTACATTCGACACATACAAATCGGGTTTTGATATATATATTTCTGGATTCCTTGCACTGTTAATAATTCTGAACTGCTTTGCCAAAGAAAAATATGCAAAACATGCTCTACATGTTGTTGTTCATGCTGAATTGGCCGGATATCGTTTTCCTTGTCGCCTTATCGTTATCGGATGGCCGGATATCGTTTTCCTTGTTGCTATCTTCACATTGAACTATCTAAACGACCATTTTTTCTATCAGTTGCTATCTTCACATTGAACTATCTAAACGACCATTTTTTCTATCAGTATCAGAAGCTTCGTTTTGTTCAGGGCCAAATGAAAGCGTGAAATTGGCAGCACCGTTATTATTGCCTCTCGCAGCAAATTATTTAATATCTTAAATTCGTTGCTCTAAAGCATTAGTTTCCGCTATTGCTAAGGAAATTTTTTTAGAGATTTTCCTCTCTGATTTAACTCCAGCGTCGAAGTTCAAAAACAATGTCCACCTGATTCTCAAAATAGCATTCTCTTCCTTTCATCTCTGTCACAGAAAACACCCAATCGAATTGGAAAATGGATAAGTATTAATTTTGAATATGTTCCAACATTATTTTCCAACAAAAATTATAATTTATTAACCCAAAGAAAATAAAAGCCAAGGCGAACGAAAAACACTTGGACCAGGTACATTTTGCGCCAGCTAATTTACGTCACTATTAACGGGATGGCACGAAAAAAGTGCTTCAAATCGGGTCAGATGGAAAAACCTAGTTGAAAATATATATATAATATAAAAAAATATTTATTAACAATTCTGACAATAATTACGTCGAAAATAACAAAAAAAAAAACTGAAAATAACTGGCAAATTTGTATGCAAATGCACCATGGTCTGGCCAAGCCATGGTTTTGGGTTTTGTGCTTAGAAAGGATCAGTTAAGGATATCATGAAATTTGAGCTCGATAGCTTAATTACAACATTACTAAAGTGGATCCAAAGTTCAATATGGTCTGGCCAGAACCGGATACCCGCAGAAGGGTTAAGAATAAATGAATAAAAAAAATCAGCATTGCATTTGTTCTCGCAGAATAGTTGTATTTTCAATGTTCCCAAAAGTGTCGACTATTTACCAAAATAGTAATCAAACGCAGGCTTCATGCCAACCCTGCATCAGCTGTTGAAATTAAAAAAAATTCACTTATATATAGTTTTGGTAAATTGCGGGTAAACATGGAAACATGGTCACCTCTATCATAATTAAATTTCAGAACGTCATACATTTTGTAAATGTTTGATTTCTTTTACATAGCTGGTGTGCTTTTTAAAATACGTCTTTTGAGTTTTTCGTAATTCTATTAGCAGTTGTTTTCGAAATGTCATAACTTAAAACAAACTTGAATTTTTTGGTTGGGATTTTATGACTTAAAAATACATGTCACTTGAATTTTGTGTTTTAAGAAGTTTATGTTAGTATATGTATACATATATGTATGTATGTACAATTTTATTCAACATGTATTAAAAATAATACGCAAAGATGAAAGTATAAAAATGGCGTTAAACTGCATTTTTTGCATATCCCCCCCCTTCCCGAAATCCTGGGGACGCCACTGTAACAATACATTAAAATTAGTATCATTAGTTAAAAATTAGTGTTTAGTTAGTATTGAAAAATTATTATTACTAGCAGATCAATGGAAAAAAACCATTTGACATCTAACTATGCAACTATTTAAAATATAAAATAATTTTTGGAACTATGTAGCTGCAATAAAAGGAAATCGCTTGAAAAGCGTAGCAATTGCTGCCATTTGCCAACTAACGAACTCTATTAAATACTGTAACGATGAGGCACTCTGTGCTGTGCTATGCATGAATGCTTTTCCAAGCATACTTTTAGGCCTACACTTTAGAGTGCGGCAAACTCGCTATAATTCCGATATGGCATGGATGGTTCGCGGCGGTAATAGGCTGTGCTAGAACGATCGAGATAGAAAGTACAACTGGAATGTGCAAGAAACTTCGGCGCGATAAGAAAACCAGTATAAAAGCAGCAGTGTGCAGCGCAGAGAGTGGAGTCTTAGTTGAATAAGCAAAGTAGTAACAAGTGTAGATACAAGTCAAGTGTAAATCTATAAATAAAGTGATTGCTGGTTTTTGACTGCGTTTGCGCTGAATAATTGAAGTGGTTTTATTTTTCAAGCACAATCCAAAACGAACTTAAAGAAGTCGTTTTCGTAACAATACATACAAATGTATAACTGCATTACTACAACAACACAAACTGACTAAATTACTGTTTTACATTTATAGTGTCAACATTTTCATACAAAACTCATCTGAAGTTTGTATGTATGGAAAACATGGCATCGTCTCCTTTAATTTCTACTCTGAGCATCAATTTCTCATTCTCATAAAACCGTTAATTGAGAGCAAATATTTAATAGTTTCTGTTTGAAAAGGCATTTACCGCGAACGCCACCTTTTACGCTGCGCCCTCAGTTTTCTAAACAAATTCCCGCGCGGTCGCACACACACACACATGCACACGTAACTTGTAAACACATCCATACATACAAATATTTAGCACAACCAGTGTGGCTACTGCGAAAAGTATTACCCACCGCATGCGGTTGACTCTATGACTTTCTAATGTCTCTTACCGCCCGCACACCGGCCGCCTACTACATTTGGCAGTTGTGTACAACTTCGGGTGCGTCGCTTTGTGTGGCAGGTTTGTGGCGCCCATTTCGACAGTGCAAAATTTATGCGCCGCACTGCTGCACACAAGGCAAATCTTGCAAATTTGTTGCTCCATGCCGCAACGAGAGGTCGAAAGAGAGAGAGTCGCGACAGTGTTTGGATCTTTTGCGCATAAATTGTAAAGCTTTTAATGTTTGCTGTAAATAATGGACTCACTGCTGTCATGTGTATGTTATGATTAATTTCAAGCCCATATTGGTTGATGAATGCACAGACTGCTTTTATGTTGAGCGAATATTTAACAATCACACATGTTAGATATTTTCTGTGGCATATTCATTAATTACACAAAATATTAAATTTCAATTCGTTTCAAATTTCGAATTTCGTTTCGGATTTCAATTGGCTTTCGAAAATTATGAACATTCAAGTGTGGCATGGGGCGTATGAGTAACATTAATTGGGTTCTAGGAGAAGGTTTCTTCTTGGCGAAACAATTTTATACGGTTTTATATGCATTATTCATCACTGATTTCAATTTAATTCATCACTAATTTCATTATTTTTCACTCATTCTTTCCAATCAAAGTATAATTTAGGTTGGGCCATAGTTGCCGTCAAGGCACAAAAATTACTAAAAGCATAGGTCAGTGATGGGTTTTAAACCACAAAATCACATCTTGTAAAATTGTTGAGAACTCACGCCTATTCGATTAGATGGTTAATTAAATCATGAATAGTGTACTTAATGTATAGTAAACGTAAGTCTGGCAAGAAGAGAGATCCCGAATGAAAGAGATCCGGAACGAAGGAGAGAAGGTACAGGGAGCAGATGACTTAGGAGAAATCCGCTTCTCCTTCTCACTGAGGGCCAAAGAGACGGTGCTCAGTCAGGACCGGCGGTAGTCAACATTGGGGCGGCATTAGTTGTCTTTGTTGTAACAGTAGTAATCTATACCTCTATACTTTTATATGTATAAAAACGAGTGTCTGACCACTTTCTTGGCCCGAAACCAAATTTTCGGCCGGACACTAATGAAAAACCAATGTGACTGTTTTTTTTGAGCCACAATCAGGCAAAACCCACTGAATCGATTTTGATGAAACGATTTTTTTTTTGGAGGAATGGTACATAGAGTACAGGGGTTTGACTACGCCCTCCTCTTACGCTCACTATGGTAACAAAACTCAACTATAGTATGCTTTTCTAAGGCAATATGGAGGTCAAACGATTCAGCGTGTCCTTGCGGCAAAAAGACTGTGAAGCGACCACGCCCACTTTCCGCGCCCAGTTAATTAACAAAATGAAGCTACACTACATGTTTGTAAATCAACGTTGATATCAAATGATTCTGTGTCTCAGAGGAATAAACATAGACTTAATAAGATTGATCACGCCCACTTGATACGCCTTCCTGCAACGCCTACTATAATGGCAGCAAATAGGTATAGTATTCGTTTAAAAGCCGATATGGATATCAAACAATTCAGCGTTTCCTTACGGCAAACATGGCTCTATTAGATTGGCCACGCCCATATCTTAGCCCATACACTTATAAAATAACCAGTGGTTAGAACGGTTTTCACGCCCACTAAAGGGATATAACTTAGCTAAACAATATTTCTAAAAGGCAACTTGGATATCAAACGATTCTGTGTTTTATTGAGGCAACCATAGACTTTCTTTCTCACTTTGGCTGGTCACGTCAAATGACTCTGTTCAGACTACATGATATTGGCCGCACCTACGTGACACTGTAACGACTAAAATTGGTTCCGTTGTATTTAACCTTTACGACCCCCAAAGTTGCCTGAGAGCAAATTCACCTATTTGTCATTTTATAGTAAAAGCTACGATTGATTTATGGGTTGAATTTAAGTTGGCACCAACAAATTAGTTCTTTTAAAAGTGAATTCAAAGCAAATTACAAAAATTTTACTGTTATCCCCAAAATAATTTCCAATAATTTGCAGAGATATCAGGCAAAGTTTATGCTCTAATTGAAGTCTATGAATTGGGCGCGTTTGATCAAACGCCTGTTTCTTTAACAATGGTTAAATAAAATCAAAAAGTGATAATTTTGTATTTTTCCATAAATATCAAATAATTTTCTTTAATTAAAAAATATTGAGATAAAATTTATTGAACCCGTTTTAAGCTAAAACTGTTCAAAAGTAAGGGAAAGTTTGTGTTCTAATTGAAGTCTACGAATTGGGCTCGTTTGATCGAAACTCTGTTTCTTTAATAATTGTTAAGTAAAATCAAAAAGCGTTAATTTTGTATTTTTCCACAAATATTAGATACTTTTTCTGTAATCCAAAATCAAAAATTCGGGGTCGAAAGGGTTAAATATGAAGTTGTTCATACCCACTTCTTACTTTATGTTTGAACCAGTCTTCTTGAAATTCCTACAATTACTTTATATTTAGTTTCGATAACACAAAAAAAAATAACAAGGTTCTGACAATGGACTCTAGTAGAGGGGACCAAAAAAAAAAGATACGTCTATCGGCGTTTTGAAAGTGTACATCTGAATATGTTTTTAGGGGGGTCAAAGTTTTCCCCCTTTTGCGCATTCTTTTGGTGAAGTGGCATACGAAAACCATATAACCTTACATTTTAGGTATATAATGTGTTCAGCAATTTAATGTAAAATACTACGAAAAATATTTTTGTGGAGCATTTTAACCCTGTAGCTACTATTTTTATGGGTCAATTTGACCCTTTTTTTCTAAAATGCTAAAAATGTCCTGTAAAACAGGACTTTCTAAAGAAAAAATTTACCACGAAAATATTCGCCATAAAATTCTACTATAGGTCCCTGAATGCATCAAAGCTCAGAAATTAACTTCAACGCCAGAATTAAGCCAAAACTGTTAATGTGTTTAAGTGTTTATTTCGTAAGGGAGAGGGCTGGGGTGTGAACCGGGTTTTGTTTTTTGGCTCTAACTTTTCACAGAATAAAGATATCGAAAAATCGAAGATACCGTTGGAAAGGTGAATATATAACGCAACTTTGTTATGAAGACAGATTACCGTTTTGATTGAAATTTAACTCTCTACGTCCAATTTTCTGAGAACGTGATTTTTCGCTTTTTCAAAAAAGTGGCTGGGTTGTGAACCATCTGGAAAATCCCTATTAAAGTCGGAAAATACGAAGAAAACACCCATAATTTTTAAGTACATTGAGAATTTATTTAATCAGGAAGCCTCAAGAGGTGAAAAAAAGTTATAATGACGCTTCTTAGGCCAAAAAATCGCAATGAATGAAACTGCTCAATTTTTTAAATTTTCATCCTAATCTGTGTCGGAATGTTTGCATGTGAAATACGAACGTGTTCTCGTATTGGCTCACTTCAAGTGAACACAACGAAATCGAGTGAAATTATATAAAATGACTTTATTTTTATATATCCGTCCATATTTGACAGTGTTAGAACAAATGTAGTACGAAAAACAGGTGGTTCATAACCCAGCCACCTCAGTGGTTCACAGCCCAACCACGATGCCATTTTGGAAACTTTAAAATAAACGACACTTCCAATCATAATTCGACATAAACAAATATTGCATCGTAAAATAGAATCAAAACACTAAATAAACATGTATTACACAGACTTTTTGCAATAAGCTCAGTCTCTTGGATAGCACTTTAAAAAAAAGCCAACAAGTTTTCGCAGTCGATTTTCAAACACGATGTCTTTCAAACTCGATTGCTGCCACAAGCAATACGTGTTTGTACTTCGGTGTAACCACAAATGCAGAGTCATATCATAAGACAAAATTGACAGTTGAAAGATTGGCGATATGTCAATTAGGGAAAGAAAAAACGGCAATGGTTCACACCCCAGCCTGGTTCACAACCCAGCCCTCTCCCTTACTTATTCAAAATTTGTACTACAATTTCCTAAAAAACTTGATTTTTGAGGATTAGTGTGTATGGGAAAAATGTTGAACGTAAAATTTCATTATAAGTCACCGTATTAAAGAAAGCTCGGTAGTTAGTCGAAGACAATTTGACGGCAGTGACAAGTGCACAGAAAAAATTATACTCAATTGTTAAGGGCCTTTATACTTATTGAAATATTTGATATTAGAAAAAATAATTATGAATATTATACTAGGCAGAGATCTTACTATGGGCTCAGATTGCAGTCATTTTAATCTTCTCCTAAGACTTCAATGACTTCTCTGGGGCCTATCCGTGCCACATTGTGTTATACCTACTTATGATGTTCTATAAAAACAATTTAAAACAGTACTAAGACTATCTCGTTTTAAGCAAATTTTTTGCATTAAACTCTTTGCTTGTAATCGCCTAGTGTTTTTATTTTTCTACATTATTTTTATACTACACTGTAATATCAGCAACATTTTTTTGCAAATCTGATGCGCATAAGCCGTGTTTTATGTTGACATTTAAATGTGTAATAGACTTCAGCATATCCGATGAATCCTTTTCGCGCTTGCAATCGCAGCTAGTCGTGTTGTTGTTATGCAAAGCGGCAAAAAGTTGCGCGCAAAAAATGCAAAATAGTACAACAAACAACTGCCGCTGCAACACCAACAATAACATTCATAGTTACAACATTAATGATGTTCATGATAAAAAGTAAAAACAATGAGGCTTTCATCTGTTTATTTTCTTGTTGTTGGCCAATGTTGGTCAATGTTTATGTTGCCGTCAGTGGTGTTGAGTCAGTTGCCCGCAGTTCGTTGCTACGTATTTTCCTTAAACTTTCATGAATGTTGTTATGGCAATGGTTTTGCAGCCGCGCAATAATTTCAATAGGACGACTTTCACCAGCAGTCGTTTGAAATCTACTAAAGAATAAATCTACAAAGGAGAATGTTGCGTCGAGTTAATGAGTGAGCAGTGCAGCCCTCAATCACATTGAAATCAGTCCCTCAAAAGAGCCCAACGAACGACATCGACAGCCCAGAGTGCAAATTTTGCTCGAAGCACCTTTTATAATATTCGCAAGCAACAACATTGTCGTCAGCGTTGTCGACGGTTGCTTATGAATTTTAAAATTCATTTGGCGCAAAAGCAGCGCATGCAGTCTGCTTGCAAAGCAGTTGTCGGCCATGACGCGAGGCGGGGCGGGTGATGTGATGTGCACTGCACTCGCAATCGACGTGCGGAATTTTAAGCGCAGTGCCATCAACGCCTTCGGCGCAACCAGCAGATCTGGTGTGCGCCTCATCATTTTCGGACTCTTGCTGGCGCTGGTGATTGCGTTGCCAGAATTCCAAAAATCGCATTCATTTTCACAAGTTCCACATTCCCACAGTCGTTTCTCGGCCAGCTGCCACATTTCGCCACTGGCCCAGTGCCTGCCGTGCCGTCGCTCATTTTGCACAATGAAAGCGCAGCCAGCGTCCCAGTTGCCCTGCCGCCGCTACTTGTATGCATCGCTCCCGGTGGCCGCCGTCTGATTTCGTGCGCTGACTGCAAAAGCGGCGCGTTTGCGTTTGACAGCAAAATTCACAGTTTCATTTTTCTTAAATTTTCGCTTATATTGTGTGAGTGTATGTGTGTATGTGTGTGCTTTTTTTATTGGATTTTTTTGACATTTCGCCTTGCATGCAAGTTTGGTGTGTTTTCGTATATTTTGTAGAGTAGTAAAATTTCCGGCAATTTGGCGCACGATCGTTAAACGTTCAAGGCGCGAGTTTTGCAATTAAGACCAAAAGATTGTGCGCCTCGACGTTGGCAGCGTTTTGCGCGCTGGGAACTGTTTTGTTATGGCATTTTTTAAATTTAAAACTACATCACGCGAGATGGAACAGTTTCGGTTTTTGATAAATTGTATAACAATTTGGAACTTCTGTTCAAGGACGAAAAGTAAAGCGATTGGGAAACAGTTTCGTTGAGTATCAATTGGGAGCACCAAAGCTTCTGAGACAAGAAGTAATGTAAGAAATAATCCATCACATGGATAAAAAGGGAAAAGAATATTGAGAAATGGGAAAAAAATGAACAGATTTCAAGGTAAGAAATTTATTTAAGGTGTGAAGTATTCTAGTCTCTTGTTAGTGTTACAGGTTGGCTAAAAAAATTTGATAGATTAGAGAAGAGTGGCAGAGATGCAAATAGAAAGACAGAAAGTCAGAGGTGGAAACTAAAATTATAAGACTCTTGCAAGGGGAGAAGGAGAGGGAGCAAACGACATACACAAAGACTTAGCTTAGCTTTAACTTAAGCTTAAATTTAGCGGATTGTGCCAGTGAAAGCATGAGTACTAAGCATGCACTCAAAAAATTTAATTTTTATTTTTGATTTATTTATTTAGTTTTTTATTTATTTACTTATTTCTGGTGTTTCATTCATTGATTTTTTGAAATTCGTGAAAAACATGAAACATGAACCGATGGATCTATTAACTTAATTAATGAACACACTTGGAAACATCGGAATCTATCTGGATAAACCAATTGTTAACAGTTTGTGTGGAGAAAAAAGCTTTGATGGGCCTCTTGAAATCAAACTCGGTAAAATTGCTTTTAGTAAAAAATGATTCGACAAGAGTTTTTAATTTTTTCCAAAAAAAGATCTAACAAGGCCAACAATAGGTTAAAAATTTGTGTGAGGAAACATGAATTAACGCGCTAATTGACTTCAAATGTGATAAAAGCACTTTAAATGATTCAAAAGCAATTGATGTGCGATGTATAGTTCAAAAGTAATATACAAAATGTTGGTCATACATCTTAATTGGAACGCTGTACAAAATTGCCATACTCTATGGCTTATAATTTCGATTCAATTTCATATTAAAAGTTTCAATTCTGACCAATAAAAAACAAAAATTACATTCTCTTCGGTACTATGGATCATAAAATGACCCTAAGATCAAATCAACTCGAACAAATTTCACTGAAATTCAAATGGCTTAAATGTAGTCACTGTGTCTAAACAAAATAACTTTGGATAGGAAATCAAAAAGATATATTGGATGACTTATGCACTCATGCCCGATTTGATGTCAAAACTTAAATTGAAATTTTTCAAAACAAAATCTTTATTAATCAATTATGTATTCGCCATCATGTTCGGCAATCCACTCTCAACGATCAACCAACTTACGGATGCCGGATTCATAAAAGTCACGCGTTTTTTCGTTAAAAAAGAGGACAAGGTGTGTTCCATTCAAATTTTTCTGCAATGATCGGAATAAGTGGTAATCAGAAGGCGCGATGTCTGGTGAATATGGAGGATGCGATATGATTTTCCAGTTCATCTGCTTCAGTTTGGACAGAGTCGGTTTTGCAACATGTGGTCTGGCGTTATCGTGGTGGAAGAGGACTCCTTTGCGATTGGCCAAAATCGGACGTTTTTCTTTAATTGCTTTCTTTAATTGGGCCAATTGCTGACAATACTTATTCGCGGTAATCGTTTCGCCAACGGGCAAGAGCTCAAGATATATCACTCCTCGGATATTCCACCAAACACACAGCAACACCTTCATCGGATGCAATCCACCTTTGGAGACCGGTTCCGCCTTCTCGTGTGCCTGTTTCCATGTTCGTTTTCGTTGGACATTGTTGTACAGAATCCATTTCTCGTCACCTGTCACTAACCGATGCAATATTTTCTGTTCCCAAACTTGAAGAAATGGCTCAACGGTAAGAGATTTAGCTCGAATGAAGAGTTCATCCAGTGTTGCCATATACCTAAAATTACTTCCTCTTAGATCTAAAAAAAAAAATGAACATTTTCTCCCAAAAGTAAAAAAATTTTCTAATTTTTTGTCATTAATTTGCGTAATTTTAACCCTTTCCGACATGAAAATAAACCGCGCTGTATGAATTGTATGGGCTGTAGTCCAATATATTGGACATTGTTACTAAGAGGGTTAAAAGGGGGAAAAAAATACTTTTAAAAAGAAATACAAATATACACGTTCAATTTTTTTGAATGCAGCCTTTTTCTTAATAAGCTTCAGCTTAACAACAAAAACTTTACAAAAACAAAACATACAACAAATGAATTAAAAAAGTGCCATTCTTGGCGGAATTTCATTGTGACAGCAATAAGTGAGAACGAAATAGACCGAGCTAACATTTTGTAAGCTAAACAATTTTTTACTCAATAAGGTGCTTTGACTATTAAAATAATTGCCAAAATTGTTGCCAGTGTTCCCAATACATCATACTTCGTTATCCAAAAATCTCTCAAAAATCCACTAAGGACCGAAAAATCAACTAACATAAAATATGAATCTCCTAAACTATCTCCTAAATAAATCTTCCTTCTAAAAATTCTCCTAGAAGGCCAAGAATCTCCTAAATTTAGGAGGATATCTCCTGATCTGGCAACACTGAGTTCATCACTCAAACAAACCTAAAGAAAACCGATTATTTGGAAGCGATCAAGAAATTTGAAAAACCATGGAGCTAAAGGAGACTAGTCGTATGGTGACAAATAAAACGTTTTTTGCCGAAAACATTTCTTTTACAAAACGTCACTGACGTCCTCGTATATAAATATTTGTTTGGCTCGAAAGTGTCAACTGCCACGAAACATTAAGAACTGCGACTGATAAACATAAATAATAACCTTTTCAGTGCACACAAAGCATTGACGAGTTAGTTTGGGCAACAAATTTATTTCGCTGCCAAACAAAACCAGTTAATCTGCGGAGGTGGGATATATTTAGCTGCGAAAAATGAGTTTACGCTAATTACGAAACAAAAAGCGCTAATTAACATTACCACTTCGGGCAAATACTTTTCAAAGAGGCGATAAGCAAAACCTGTAAACATAAAAAGTATAGGAACAAACAACATTTCATTCATTCGCTCACTCTTGCAGCTTATCAATAGTGAACCAGTTGCCAGGCAGTGACATAAGTGCACGCGGACTGCGAAAGCATTGAAGGCAAATGCCATGGCAACCGAATGATCTCGACTGCGCTTGAGCGATGGTGCATGCAGAATGCATCAAAGTGCGCGGGAGGGGGGAAGGGAAGGGAATTTGGGTTGCATAAATGCGTACATGAACACACAAGCAAAAGCAGGCGTGACCGCACACTGGGACAGCGGGGAGGGGGGGGAGGCACACTAACGAGCACGCATGCACTGACAAAGGTGCCAACGAGCAGAACTCCTGAACGCGCACTGAACATGGACAACAAGATTTTTGCCATAATTAAATGTCATTTAAGTTGAAAATATTGCTTGCGTTCCCATCATTCTTCGTTTGCTTTTGCTGTCTGCTTTTCACTCGAATTTCATTGACAACAATAGCAACAAATAAAGTTTGCGCGGCATTTTTGCTGAGACACATGTAGAACTTTGCGTTTGACAATTATTTCGCCAGTTTGGTGCCTGTAAATGCAATTTATATTTGGTTGATTCCTTGCTGCTTGCTGCTACTTAGAAAGGAATAAAGTATAATATTGCAAAACAAGAAAAAAAACAAAAAACAATTATTGAAAAAAGTAGTAAAACAAGCAGACAACAGCAGTTAGCGGAAAACTGCATTGCGCATCGCTGCAATATTCAGTTGTGGACTTTTTTATTTTGCACGCTCCTTGCTGCACTTTGCTCAGTCGGTCGCCCCTCGAGTTCAGGCGCTGACACCGCAAGCGTTCGTGCAAAATATTTTGCAACATTCGCATATTTTGAGGTCGCGTTTTACGTGCAGCAACAAGGAACAACAATAAGAACAGCCGCAGCCGAAACAACAACAACAACAACAGCCACAGCTGGCGTCAATGTTGCATTCCACCCGCAAACCCAACGTTTAACTGCAACGGTGAAGCACAGCGTAAAAACACTAAAAACAACAGCTAGCTACACACAACAACAACAACACGCGAGAGAAAAACAATCAAAAGTATACAATTTGTAGACAATTTATCAGCTACAAGCGAGCGTCGCCCCCCATCTGTGCCCACTTGTCCTTGTTGCCTCGAAAAATCACTTGTCTGCTAAAACGAGGCCCCGCAGAATATGCAACTACACCAACACCACAACAACAACTACAGCAACAACTAAGTATGGGGGTCGCGCAATATTGGCAAAAATTTCCAGCCGAAATCAACGCCAGCTGCAGCAAGGCGCCGCTTTTAACGCTGCCGCCTCATTTGTTGCCGCCGGTTTGAAGCGTTCGTTGTTGTTGTTGTTGTTTTTGTGTTTTTCCATTTTGCCTTCACAAGTTAGGAAATGTGTAAATTTGGTTGTTGCTGGAGTTTGCCTATTGTACCATACAACTTGTGCTGCATACTTTTTGGCGTTTTCGCCCTGTTTCATCAGTTGACTGCCATAGTTGTTGTTGTTGCACTTTTACGCTTATTGTGTTGTGGCAAATACTTTGTGCTTTTGCGCGATTGTGGCTGGTTGCTACTTTTTGTTGTTGTTGCTATTGTTGTTGTTTGAAGTTGTATAGTGGCTTCCTAAACTATTAAATTTAACGTTTTTATTGCTGCTGCAGCAACAAGAACAACGAGAACAGCACTTTTTGAATATTTCCGCTTGATAGCACAACGGCCGACATTGCACTCGCTGCAGCCGAAAACTTAGCCGCGCCGCACTGCTACAACCCTTCGGCCAGTCGGCAATGCAATTTCTGACATTTGCAATGACAGCCAAAGTGCACCCCTTGCATTCTTTGGCCACTTTCGGCTGCATGTGTTACGGCCTGTTACCAAAAACCTGCCAGACGCCGCGACTGCTGCCGGCAACCACCGCCGCCGACGCACCATCGTTCACCGCTTATCGCGGGCGAAAATCGCGAAGCGAAATGAAGTCCTTGGCAAAATTTTGCGACGACATTTTTCTCTGACATCGCAACGTTGTCGAGCACCAAACGCCAAGAAGCAAACCCGAAATCAAAACGAAAACCAAGCAAAACACAAGAAACGTAAAATGTCAAAAAAAAGCAGCAAGCGAAAAGCACAACCAACAGACAGACAGACAAACAGATAGTCGACGAGTCAAACCTGCCAAAATTGTACATTGCCCACACAGCGCGGACGACACGACGCAGAAGGTGCAACGTGTTGCCGCAGCCCCTGGCGACGCGGGCACTTTTCGTTGGAAATTATGTGACACTTTGCCGCCAAAACTGCGGTTATGCGAGACCGGCTAATAGTTACAACGAGAACGACCAACCTCCACCTGGCGGCACAGCGCGGCACACTCGCGCAGCGGCCCGAAAGGAAGCCAGGAAGCGAGCGAGGACGCGGCAGGCGGCTGTGCGAGCGGGTGTGATTTAAATGCAAATGTCTTCGCCATAAGAATAATAAAAATGTCTGAGGCCTTGTTGTGTAATTTTTCGGTATATTTTATTAAATTTTATTTGAGTTGGTCGTTTTCCGCTTTTTTGCTACTTTGCAGCCGCAGTGTTTCCTGGATTTTTTTGTCGTCTTTGTTGTTGTTATGATTTTTGTTATTGTGGTTTTTGGTTGGCGCATTTGGCAGTGGACTTTTCTGCAGTTTTTTTCAATTTATTGGGTTGGCAAGAAAGTAATTTGGGTTTTCACAAATATATTGAATAAGGTTTGTTTTGGAGGACTTCTAATTTTTTCTTCTCGACATTACTCGACTTTTAGAATGACGAATTTCAAGGATGTAGTAGGGTACATATAAGTCCTTAAGACATATTCCAAAAATTTTATTTTGGGGATTTGGAAGGATATTTAAGTATAAAGTTTTAAAAGGACATTTTCAACATCTCTTCGTACTTTTTCACCAAAACATTAAATTTTCTAAGATTCGAAGGATTTTTCTCTTTCATTTGAAACCCATATTGTTATTCTTCAATGCGCGAAATTTTTAAAATAATTTTTTGAAATAAACATGTCCTTGAAATTTCAAAGTTCTTAGAAAAAATCCTGACGTCAGAAAGAAAAACTAAAAACGCAGTTTTACTACATTTGTCCCCTAGTTTCGAGAGTATATAGATTTTTCTTGTGTAATTTTATCCATTTCGACATTTGATAGCTGTCACTTTTAGTTTACTTCGAAGTCGAAAATTGTTCATATATTTTACTCTTTTATTTATGGTTCCCGGCGCAATAAGGGGGAGTAGCGCCAGCCACTGTGGTATCACAACGGGCCAATAGTTGTGCATACGTGAGCTTTTCATATTGAAGGCTGCCACTCCAACCTAACCTAACCTACTCTTTTATTTGCGCAAAGCCATAAAGCCACTTCAGGCTCTGAAGATTTTTAACTTCAAGATGACCAACGCTTTGGTCGATCTACCAAAGTGAATGACCATCAAATCAAAGCCATAATTGAGTCGGATCGCTATGTGACTACAGTTGAAAACCACTTTAAACGATTTGGAATTTTGTAGAAAAAAGGGGTTTTGAACGAGTTGAAAGATATTCATCTAATTCACAAATCAATGTGTGCGATATGCATCTCAGACGCAATGATGTCGGCTCATGTTTGAAACGAATCAACAGTTGTGATGAAAAATGAGGTCATATGGGGTCATGTCATATCGGTCATGGGTCATATGGACAATGGGTCAGATTATAGTGCAAGTGTGATGAACCACCACAAGCCACATTGAATAAGATCATGCTGTCCATTTGTTTGGGATTACAAAGGTGTTGTGTATTTTGACTGCAATTTAGTTGTTGCCGTCAACAACTAACAAAACTGGAGAAAGCAACTAAAGAAAAACAATTCAGAACGAGCAAATTGCAAAATAATCATATTCCATCACGAAAATCTCACACATTTTTGGTGACTTGTTGTTGTATTATTGAAGCTTGGTGTTATACCCACCACACGGTTCTGTCCTGGCACCATTCGATTTATCATTTATTCCGAAAATTGTAAAACATTTCGAATGGTAAAACATTCACTAACAATGATGACTTGAAATTGTTCTTTGCTTGATTTTTAAAAGGTCAAAAGATCAATGAGTGCAGAATCATGAAGTTGCTAGAAAGTGGACAAAAGGTCATTGCACAAAATGGAAAATTTTTTATAGATTAAAGTTCAATCGTTGTATAAAAAATTTAGTTTTATTTAAAGAATACAAAACCAAAATTACTTGCTTCCCAACCCAATATTAAATTAGCATATTTCATCGATTTAACATCAACAAGCAAGAATTGGTTTGTGTACCAGTGTGTGTGAATATAATTTTTGCATTATTCATTTATGCACCCAGAACACAGATGTATATAGTTAAGAGCACATACTTGCAAAATATTATGTAAACGAGTATATATGGGTCTGTCATGGAGCAACTGTAAGCTGCTGCAACATTTTAATCAGTTTTTATTTGCACTTTTAATACACAAACTGCCCAAGTAATTTACACTCAATGACGACTAAAAAGGGACAGACATTTTTCTGTTTTTGTGTTCTTGTCTTCTTTAAAGACTATAAAAAACGAAAGATTTTTGTATAACTACGAGTTGGACTAAAACATAAAAGCAAAGCACAAATTATTAAAATTTAAAACTTAAATCTGAGCATATTTGATCAATGTCTTAAGTCTATGTTTCAATTAGTGGCGGATTAAAGAGGGGGTTTCGGGGGTTGAAACACCCTCCTCCCCGAAATATTTGGGCGACTTTAAAACTACTTACAAATTGAAGAGCAGTTTTGTTTTTTGAATGGTTTTTAAAAAATATTAAGGAATTACTTTTTTAAGAGTAGACCTATGTTGGGGTCGTTTTCGACCAAATTTTTTTTACTATTAATATTTTTTATTTTTATATTTTTTTATATTTATATTTATATTTTTTTTATGTTTTATATTTTTTTATATTTTTTTAAATAAATGTTAATTTTTGTACTAATTCCCATATATGAGGGTCGAAAACGACTCTAACGTTAGATTAGTCGTTTTTTTTTAACATGGGTCTACCGTTAAACATCCAAAAAAAATTTCTGAATCCGCCCCTGGTCTTTTTAGAGACACTCCAAGCTTACAAATCTAATCTTGCTGGTAACATATAACTAAGAATATGGCAATGCTTAGGTTTAGTCTCGTTTTCGAGCGGTTGTCCTGGAGTTGACGTCAAAGTGTGAGTATTTTGGCATGAAAAATAAATAAGATAGATTTTTTTTGTATTGAGTTTAAATTTAAATAAAGCAATGTGCAAAAAGATTCCATGGGAATATTTACATTTGAGTTGGTTATTTACTTAGTGCCCATTAGATATGAATTTAGGAAGTTTTTCTGTACACAGTGCAACAATTATGTATTTAACTCGAACCATATCTCAGCAATCAAGCGCGCCATCTATTAACCTATCTATCTACTAACTGTCAAAATTTCATGACATTTGGTTGACATTTAATATTTATTAAAATTCATTTCACAAAACACGTTTTCGTTCGATATTGAAATTTTAACATGGAGCAAAGAGCGGTCATTAAATTCCACGCAAAAACTGGTAAAAGTGCATCAGAACCATTCCGAATGATGCAGCATGCGTATGGCGATGCTTATTTATCAAGATCAAATGTTTGTTTATCAAATTTTTTATGGCATAAACGTTTTGTGGATGGCACAGAGTCGCTGGAAGATGAAATAAAAGAACGAAAGCCAATTTCAGTTCGGATGCCGGAAATGATCCAGAAAGTTCGTGATTTTATTGCAGAAGACCGCAATGCTTCACTAAAAATGATGGAAGAGGCCTTAAACATGGAAACTATCCGACTCATTCTTCACGAGGATTTGTGCAAAACAAAAGTCTGCACACCATTTGTTCCACACACATTGAACGAGGAGCAGAAATTAATGAGAGTCAGTCATTCTAGAGACATCGTTGCAGCCGCAGAAAATGATTCAAACTTCCTGAAAACAATTGTTACGGGTGATGAAACATGGTGTTTCCAATACGATTCAGAAACCAAGCGCCAAAGTGCAGAATGGAAATCAAAAAACTCACCACAAGCCAAAAAAATACGAAAGTTCCATCAAAATTCAATCCAAAGCTCATCACATTCTTCGATAGCAAAGAAATTATCCACAAAGAATTTGTTCCAACTGGTCAAACAGTTACTGCCACATATTACCTCGAAGTTTTAAAGCGTTTGATGGCCAGAATCCGTCATATTCGACCAGAATACCGCGATCCAAAAAGTTGGTCTCTGTTGCACGATAATGCACCGAGTCACACAGCACTCATTGTTCGTCAATTTTTGGCTCGGAATCAGGTCTCTGTATAGAATCATTCGCCGTATTCACCGACTTCTCTTTGTTCCCGAAACTTAGATTGAAGTTGAAAGGATGCTTTTTTGATTACATTCAGATCATACAACGGGCTTCGACGAGGGCACTGGAGGAAATTCCGAAAAATGAGCTGGAACACGCGTTTGAATCACTATTAAATCGATGTAACAAGTGTGTTGAATCAGGAGGAGAATATTTCGAATAAATATACCGAAAAAAGTAAAAACATAAAATTTTTTCGTAAAACAATTAACAACTTTTTTGTATAATGAAAGCCCACACATCAAGCAACACAACACTGCCAAATTATTTGAATACACATTCACATCGACAAATACCAAAAATGTGCTCATGTCAATTTCAACACTTGTCAGCCATTTGTCAATAATTTACTTAAAAAACAAAGGGCCTCAACATATGAAAATGTATTTCTTTTCCTTTGAGCAATTCAAATTTTGTCTTTATTTTTTGGTTGTACGAGTACAAAAAATTCTGTTTACTAACGTTTTCTGCACCATTGTTATTACATTTAATGAAATAAAAAAAAAATACCTGCTTTGACTGTTTTGACAAAATTAGAGTGTAATGCCAAATGAGTCGAAAAGCCACAAACTGTTATTACAGCACGTAATAAAAATAACTGAATGCGACATGCGTGAAAATAAACATCGAACATATAACATAGAAATTTTACTGCTAATTAAAATGAATATTTTAAATTATTGCAACCAACTCGCAAAAGCCCTTCGCTCTCACAGTAAAAGTGGCTCGCAGCAAAAAAAAAAATAACAACAACCACTGAAATCTGCATGAAACCTCACAAATGCGTAGCCAACCATTATGCGTTCTGATTTTTTTTTTGCCTCAAATGTGTAATTTTCATAACCACTTTGGTGATTTTTTTCGCTGAGCCAACGCGTGTTGTGTGTGTTTTTTTCCGGCCACCGCAGCGACCGCATTTTTTAATATATGTAAATTTAATTGCTTAAATTAAATTGTTGTCGAAGTTTTTAATTGATTGTCACGTGAACAGCGATTGTGCAGCACTTGTGGTCGGCTGTGCATGAACATTCATCGTTATGGCGCAATGTGAATGTGGCGGCCGCACTTGAAATATGGCAAAACGTTGACAGCGCAACGCGGCCAAAAGGTGCGCGACCGCCCGAATCGACAACAATGCACCGCAAAATCGATGCACATTGCAATTTTTATGGAATTCATTTTAATTTGTAATTTGCATAATTTTTATTGAAGTAAAATTAATTTAGACAGCACACAGTGCATGGGCGTTATTTGAGGTTATGGTTGATGCGACAAGGACGTGGTGTGCAAGGTGAAAAAGAACAGAGGCGAGCTGTCAAACAACCATACATTATTCTCCATTCTTTTATAAAATGTGCATAAATTTCAATAAATTGTTTGCTCGACTATGCAATCGTAATCAATATTTGACTTTGCACTATGGAAAAATTAATATCAATGGTGCAGTCATTAATATCAATCAATATCACTCAATTTGAAGTAACTTTAGAAATAATTAAGTAATAATTAAACTCATCGCAGAAGAATCTGCATACTACTTATGTGATCCTTAACACTTAATCGGTTACAGTCTGCTGCAAAAAATCCTCTCCAGATGCACGAGCCTCTTATGTTGGTACCGTCAAGAGCCGATAAGGATTCATAGACTTGGTCCTTCCTGCCAACTGCCGCATTCAACATTCTTTTTTCCAGAGATTTATTTAACCGGAGGTTGATTCGCCATGCTAACTTGTTGAAAGAATCTAATGGATATGAAAAGAAAGATAAAATGTGTAAGTAAATTTAAAATGTTCACTCTAAAATATTCTTGAAAACATTTAACCGTAGATCGAGCTTTGTATTAAAAATGATACATTTGTTTTTTTGTTTTGTTATAACTTTTTTCAGGATATAATTAATTGAACCATTCTTGTGACTTTGTTTGTGTTGGGATTATGCTTGTGGTTTTAATGGTTTTAAATCTTTCACACTTTTTTTTAGGAAAGAGGTCTTGATAGATAAGATAGGATTCCTTAATTTTTTTGAAGCTCGATCTACGGTTAATTTAGTAAGTTTTTGTGTTTGCATTTATTTTTGTAAATTGTATACTCTAATCGTAGTTCCTAACAGTGTCTTTTTGAGCCCTTTCGACCCTGAATTTTACCCTGTGACCCAATATTACTTTTTGGTATTTAAATAATGAAACATTCCTAAGAAGAGTACACACGACATTTGAAGTCGTCACGCCTTTTTTTTGGAGTTCTAGAGTTAGTTTATTTTTAAACAATTTTAGCTTAAAACGGGTTAAATAAATTTTGTATCAATATTTTTTAGTTACAAACAAATTTTTTTCTATTTATGGAAAAATACAAAATTATCACTTTTGATTTAATTCAACCATTATTAAAGAAACAGGGTTTTGATCAAACACGCCCAATTCGTAGACGTCAATTAGAACACAAAGCTTCCCTGATATCGCTGCAAATTATTGGAATTTTTTTTTTGAGGATAACAGTAAAATTGTTGTAATTTGCTTTGAATTCACTCTTCTTAAAATATTAATTAATGAATTGACCCATAAATTAATGGTAGCTTTTGCTATAAAATGACGAATAGGTGAAATTACTCTCGGGTAACTTTGGGGTCGAAAGGGCTTTTTCCATTTTTTTTTTAAATAGCTCTATTATGATTAAGTTGATAGGAATAATTATTATTATTATTAAATATAACATAAGCCATTTTTTGCAATTGTTTTGCATTTTTTCCTTTTTAATGACATGCAACTTTTGAAGACAGAATTAAGAATCAAGATCCAGCGGAATGAAAAAATGTTCGAAGCGGTAGTCGGAGATCTATAGCAAAGAGAGGGACCGTGTCTCCGGTTGAAGGATCATGTTGAGGATGCCCTATCAGCTCTTCGTATGACTAACTACATAAGAGAGAAGCGCCTGGATAGAACTTTTTCGGCCGGCCGTAACCCAGGGATTGTTTTGGCCAGTTAGGGAAGCAAGCAAGGTCCTTTTTAAGCAGGTTAGACAAATAGTTGTATATTCCTTGATATTGTAACTGCGCGATTGCGAGGCAATACTGGGATATTTGCGAACGAGTTGCGCTCCGAGCATGGCATACTTTTGGGGACATGGTTATATCGATGGAACAATCACAGGAGATACACCTAATTCTCTTTCTACCAAAATTTTTTTAACTTCTTCTCTTTTCTTTTTACAAGAATTTTTATTTACATGAATTTTAGGGGAACGTATCTATCGTGTAAAAAGGGAATTATGTGTACTGTAGTATTCCAGACGAACTCGAGGCAAGTATAAAAGCTGCCGGGTGCAGAGCAGGGAGAAGTTTTGACATGTAACGGTGCAACACGGGTAATAAAGTGACTAGTGTAACAATAGAATGGAATATTCTAAATAAAGTGACTTCAAATTTTGAACTAAGTTGAAGAATTTTAGTGTGTTTTATATTTGCACACAATCCAGAGAAACGAATACGACTCCATTAGGTAGCAGAACTAATTTTCGTAACAATATGTTGGAAAATGATACCACATGGCAATTATTGTCGAAACCAAAATCCTTGTATCGAAAAATGCTATAATCCTGGTAAAAACATTACTGCTGATGAGCAGTTAGGAGCTTTTAAAAACAAACCAGGCTCGGTATGGTAAACAAATGTTGGCTGCTTGTGCTTATGACTAATTGCCATCCTGAAACAGACTAAACCCAACTGGTTGTGTTGGAGTTGACAGAGGAATTTTCCTGTACACAACACAATAACTAATAATTTTCTAACGTCAGATTCTTTGACTCTTGAGTTGTTGAAGAGAAAGCCAACTTTGCTTGGCACTGTTTGTAAAAACCGACAGAATTCCAACAGAGTTTTCCTGTAAGCAATAATCCAATTTCTTGTTTGATAATGCAATACTAAAATAACGTGTTGTCCTTTGAAGATTGAAGATCACCATTGAAGATCATAGAAATACAATCATGATAGGTACTTGTTTATAATAAAAGCAAAGGATGTGTCAACATATGCGATGAAATGATGGGAACTTTCTTCTGTAATCGTTCAACGACTATATTTTCTTAAATGCTTGACATATCGGTTATATGTTAAATGACATATTGACATATGACATATCGGGTAAAATTTATACTAACATCAAGTCAACGTCTTCTTACGAAATATGTTGGATGTGTTCCTTTAAAAAATGTGGCATATGATCTCCTGCTTCACACTGAAAATGTGTTTGCTGTCCTAAAAAAAATAAAAAATATGTTTGCCATTCACATTTCTTAAGCGTTTATCTGAGAAACCAGACTTTAAAGAACCGAAAAAACGAGTTCGATATTCCGCTAATAAAACATAGCAAAAAAGCAAGTAGGGAAACAAATTTAAAACTTTATTTTGTTAAAAGAATGAGAGAAACAACGATTAATAAAAGACTGCAAAGTAACCAAATGAATATATATTTTTCTATATAAAACCAAATAGAGTCATAATTGAACTTAACCCTTTCAGTCACAATGTCTAATATATTGGACTACAGCCCATACAATTCATACACCCCGGTTTATTTTCATGTCGGAAAGGGCTAAGCAGGGTTTCAACGGAAGAAAGTATTAAGGTATTAAAGATTATAGGTCTTTTGAACTTAATTTAACCTCAATTTTTGTTAAGGTATTTTTTAACGGAAGAAAAAAGACTATGGGTCAAAGCTCCTTTGAACTTCATTTAACCTCAATTTTTTACAAACTCTACAAAATGTTCTTGACCTGTTTGAAACTTTCTGTCACACACAGTGTTTTACTGAGAGACGAAAAAAATTGCACAAAAAAACTGTAAATATCAGTTTGGCAGCAAATGTGCTTCTGACATGTGCTTTTGTTATTCTTTTGTCTGCGTTGACATTTCATTGCTTGGCAGCAACTGCTACGCTACAGTTCGTCCAGCCGCTCGATTGACTGTTAGTTGCACGCATCATTTTGCAGCAAACCACAACAACAACAACACGAACAATAACAACACATTGAACTGAACTAACGCCTACCGAGCAGCACAGCAAACGAGCCACAGAATAATTTATGACAAATATTTCCCATGCAAATCAATTTGTCATAAATTCAATTTCTTCTATAAATAGCAGGACGACACATGCAAATGCAAATGGCGTGCGGCTCCTGCGCCCAGTTGCGTCCGTGCGCTCGCATCCTTTGCCATTGCCGATTGCATATTTTCCCACAGCCATTTGTCGCACGCTACCAGCACGTTTCACATACATACATAACTGCAGTGAGGGGGGCGGGTGGGCGGGAGGTGAGCGATTGCTGCAAAAAAATGTTTGTCATTTTTCAACAATCACTGAGGATTGATGTGCCGCCACTCAAAGTTTTATTATTTTTTTTTGTTTTTAATTCAAATTAAAATTATGCTACGCGCTTCATGGAAAAAATTGCATAAACATTGTTTTACGCTTTATTTGTTATCGGTGCTATTGTTTGATTTCGAATTCAGATTTTAAAAGCATTTTTCTATTGTGTGCTTGAGTGACACTTTAAATGATTTTCAATTTCTCAAATATGGGATTTCGTATTTGTTCAATGTTTTGTATTGCTATATGAATTTTGAAAACAATTTTAGTTTTGTTGTGTGACAAAGCAAAACAAAAATTACTGTTATTAACCCTAATTTCCAGACTGTTAGGTTCATATGAGCAAAACAACTGAAAAACTCAATTTATTTTACTTTTTCAAATCCAATTACTACTTAAAGACGATTTTATTTAAGTTATATATTTTTAGTAAAGAACTTGTGAATACAGGGTAACATTTGTTTCTACAAAAGTATAATTTATTAATCCAGAAATTCAGATCTTTGTCAAATTTGGATGGAAGTGAAATGGAGATTTGCTTAGTTTATTGTAAACATGTTCCTGCGTTTTGGAGATGTTTGGTGGATAAATATGACACCGAGTTTGTTTACGTGTACCAGAATTTGATGCCTGCGAACTGACCTTTTGCATTAATACAGCATCTATTGTTGCCTGAGTTATCGCTCGTAGATATTCGTGGCTATACAAAAATAGTCCCCCAGTTATCGCAAAAACAACTATATTTTACTATCTATACCCTCATTCCAGTAAAGACGTGTTTTTAGCCATATGACATAGGTCGCAATGCCAGCAGCATCAATCAAATGTATAAAGAAAGTTAGAGGCCAATCATTAGGTTTGCGTTTTTTTATATACCCATCATACAAATTTTGTTTTTTCTGAGTGAACGAACCCCACATCCAATAAACTATCGGCTAATTCCTTACTGATGAACTAGTTGGTCATTATTACATTTGTGTTTGTAAGGCTCAAAGAGTTTTTCAGCACCCTTTTCGCAGGACTCACAGCTCCTTGATTACCGTCTTTGCATGTGTATGGCATTTCGGGAAGTATAAGCACTATCGCACTTCCATATTCTGATTACATATTTATAGGGATTGGAAGACATAAACTGTATGAACTAATTTCAACTTCGGCGAGGCATAAATTCTTCAGAATATGTCGTATTTTCAAAAATTTTAATTGACTTCATCCCATGCCGAGTGGATGAGTGCTAGGCTCAAAAACTATGAACTTGACACAATAAAAATGCACCTAAAAATGAAAAAGAAAAATATTCTTCCATATGGTGAACAAAAAGTCAAGGAATTCTGAGTAAATTTGAGTTTTTGTTCAAATGAGAACAGAAACAGAAATAAAAAAAAGTAGAAAAAATGTCTAAAAAGTCAAATTTATAAATGAAATATAATTCAAACACTCCATTAGAGATTACATAAAATAATTGGAATAAACAATTTTTTGGTATAGGATCAAGGCGAATTCATACCAGGTGATAGCGTCAAATGAGGCGAATTGATTTTTTTTTGAGGTGGAAAAGGTCTAGATTGTCAAAGTGCCTGTGTAAAACTTTGACAGTTTAAAATGAAAAAGCAAGCTTTGTTCTGATTGGCTGATTTTGACAATCTAAACCCAGAAAACAAAAACAAAATACATTGAAATTTTGTTGCTGTCCTTACGCTATCACCTGGTATGAATTCGCCTTGTATAGGATTTATCACTATTTGAAATCTTTATTGAGACTGAGAGTGAATTAGGGTTAAAATGGCACTTTGATCAAAACTCAGATTCCTGAAATTTGTTTGCAAAATTTAAAAATACTAGTTTATTGTCCAAAATTAATGTTGTGCTCTTTCAATTCATTCCCATCGGCTGCAAATCATTTTTAATAGTGTTTGATCCAGTTCTGAAAACATGTGTGATTCGTTGATTTTCGTTATGTCGCACAGTACTTCGAGAGTGAAAACAAAAATGAGAAAAAAAATTATCGCAGATATTGACAAAAGTAGTAGAGGAGATATATGTAGCTTGTCAAAGTCGGATATATTTTTACAAAAATTTACGAAGGGGAAAAATGAAATTAGGTGCTTGTCGATTAGAGCTGTGCTAAATTTTTTTATTGTATTATCTTCTCTCTTTTAAAACGTGTTCTTCGTACTAGTTTCGCAGAGCTGCAAAGAGCTAAACTAGATGAATTCAGTGGCTGTGGAATAGTATTCGTTAAGTTTTTTTTTTTTTTGGTGAGAAACTCGCGGGTAGTGTCTACGGTTGCCAGATTTTCATTTTCAGAAAGCACTAATAACCGCGTTTTTCCACTCAGAAGGCACTAATGAGCAAAAAATGAGCAAATGGTGATAGTTGTCCCAATGTTCGGTGGCAATGTTCCTTGACCCAACTAGCAATTCAACCAAGGAGGATCCTTTCAGTTTTCATGTAACATCCAAATAATGATTTTTTATCCCCACTTTCCAGTGTTATATAATTGTTAAATGAAATACAGTGTTGTATAACACTGCAGTTAAAAAAATTCAATTTTTTTTTTTAATTAACCCTTATTCTCATACCCGGGTACCCGGCTGCCCACTGCGATGTATTTTCGTGAAAAAAACTGACAAATAATGAAAATTTTTTTTTTACCTCCCGGATCCTCGTTATTTAGGTGAAAAGCGAACAAATCATATCAAAATTTTATAAACACTTTTTAATTAACAAAATATTGAAAACTTAAAAATTGCATGAAATGGGTACCCGGGTGCCAAACGACGTTAGTAAGTTTGGGTATGAGAATAAGGGTTAACATAAACTTTTTTTTAAACTAAAATTTTTTTTTAAGCAAGAATTAGTCTTGGTGTCTTTTAAATAAAATAAAAGCACAAGCACACACAAAGACTGTCAGAAAGCACTAGGTGGCATAAGACAGTGCAGGGTCCGTCTGTGCTCCCGCACATAGCAATATCGAAGGGAACGAGCAGGCGGAAGAATTAGCCCGTGCAGGGTCAGCGATGCCAGCGAAAGAGGCGGTTAACACGGTGTTACCACCGATCTCTGCTACGATGGGATCAATAGGGGAGTGGCTTACACGAGCTACAGATATTGCTTCGACAACTAGGTGCGACTGCAGGATTGCACGTACCCTGTGGCCGGCGCTCAACGCGAGAAAAACTAAGAGTCTTCTGTTCCTCGACAAGCATGCTGTACGCATGGTCACGGAGGTAATCACAGGTCACTGCGCCATTGGTGTCATGCTATGCAAATGGCGTTTGGCGACCGACGATTTATGCAGGAGCTGCGGAGACAAGGATGCAGTAGAATCAGTCAAGCATCTGCTATGCCACTACCCATCACTACGAAGACGACGGCTCCAGACTCTTGGGGCAAGGTTCTTTGATAGGCTCGCGGAAGTAGCAGACGCACAGATTACCGATCTGCACAATTTCCTCGCCAAGACCAAATGGTTAACAAAAGATCCCGCCTGGATCTACAGGGATCCCAACAGACAGAGAAAAGCACCGGTTTCTCCGAAATGAAGGGATTCACAATGGACCCAACAGGGTCTCCGAGTGGAAGTGCTTGCCGCAGTGTGAAACGCACTAAGTTGGTAACAGTGGTAGTGACAGTACTAGTTGTTGTTGTTAATTAACTGTAAAATCGAAGCATATGAACAATGTGAATCTGAAATTCTAAAATTTAGTGGAAATATTTGTAACAAGATGCGTTAACCCACAAGTCAGGCAATTGAGAGCAGGAAGAGGGAGAGAGAGAGGACCTTTGTGATAGGTGGTAGAGAGCCTGTCTCAAAGCTTTGCTCACTTTGGACGTGAAGGCTCGGTCTCTTATCACAAATAACCAAACCTTATACCGCTCACTCATTTTTATCAGCTCCTCACGAAGTCTAGCAGACTGTGAATAGTCCTGTCGATTAGATTCACTAAATTGTCGAAGAAGAAGCTGCACATGTGCACAGGTGAGCCTTTCTTCTTCTGCATAATGCAACACAAGTATGTAAATGGAAGGTGATGTTTCTTTTTTTTTGTTTTCTTTGTCCATAAAGCTACGAAAAAAGCACTTAAAAAAAACCAATCATGGTTCTCAAAGTTAACAATTCGAATTACATTCTTCGAAGCCACTTGCCAAATGTGAATTTAGTTGCATGTAATCTCGATTGTCCTTTATGTTGCTTGCTATTCTTCTTTATGCTACTCGTCCATGCCACAGCGTGACAATCGACTACTGCACGACTTGACATTGAAAAGCAACGGCAGCAACGCAGCGATGTGTCATCGTTGCCACAAACACACGAAAACAATGCGAAACATCGACATTAATTACAACAAAGCGCCACCACAGCACACACGACACCATTTATAGGCTCACCCATTTGCTGGCTGGTTGGTAGGTTGTCTCTGGCCGTCAGTCTGGCGGGATGGTTGGTTGTTTACAAACAACTTCATTCAGTTGTTTACGCGGCGTTCTTGTTGTTGTTGTTCAGGTGTTGCTGTTTTTTGTGTTATTTTAGCTGTTGCTTTTGCTTTTGCTCTTGTTGTTGCTGTTGTGTCTGTTTACAGAGCAAACTTACACACACGCACCCCCCCACACACACACACACATACATAGGCACGCACGAGTGGCATTTGGATGCATATACAGGCGATTGCATTATAAACACGTTCGCAAGTATCAAAGCAAATAAATCTCGGTGCAGCAGACAATTTGCCAAATGCATAAACAAATAAACAGACAAACCGAACTGGCAAACAGGCAGGCGACAGTGGGACAGACAGGCCGAAAAATGATTGCATCGATGTGTGTGTGTGTGTGTGTGTGTGTGTCGCGCCAGCGGAAACGAAAACGAAAATGAGCGAAAATTCAAAGTCGACACGGCAAAAAAATAAGGGCCAACTTCGAACTGCGCACCGCGAAAGGGTTTGTGCGTGTGTGCGTTACGACTGTTTAGCATGCGACACAACAAGCTGCAGACGACACACTGCTGCGGTTGGGGGCGCGCGCGGCAGCATTCGGCCATCCCAATTGCACAGTCAACACGGTTTCGCCGTGGTACTTGCGTATTTTGCATGTCTGCCCATGTCCGCTGGTATTATGTCTGTCTGGCATAATAACAACATCACCAGGAACAACCATGCAACGAGAACAGCACAAATAACAACACCAACAATAATAACAACTAGACAATTCGAGTCGAGCAAACCATACACTGCCATCCATCTGTTCGGCCGTTGCGTCGGTCCGTACAGACGCACCGAAATGCCGCACAAATTTTGAAAGCACACGCAACACATCCAAGTGCGCAGCGGAACAGACGTTCGAGGCATTCGAGGCGTCCGAAATTCGCCGCATAATGGGGCGCAGTGTAAAGTAAACTAGACGACGACGTGGTTGTGTTGGCGTGGCAAAAAATGCACCTGCCGCCAGCCGAATAACAACAAACGAAAATTTCATACGCCCCGTTGCACCGCACGCAGCAACGTAGCCAAAAATAATACTTACCTTCAACAAGCTAAGCAAATACACATAGAATCAAAATAGTACAACAACAACAACAATGATGGAGAGCACAAACAAGACGACAAGAAACGAAATTCATTCATTAAGAAAAACAAAAAGGGAACAAAAGAGGCGAAAGCAAAGTGTAAAAATCAACCGAATGGAGACAAAATTAGAAATGTGAACGACTGAAGCAGCAACAGCGCTGGCAAAAAATCCAACCAACACTCATTTAAATCGCTGCACTTCACCCCTTACACACACACACAGACACACACATCTTGACTCGCTTTTAGCTGCCTCAGAGGACGTTTAATGTTTGAGCTTTTTATTAAGCAGCAACAGAAGCGTGTTTCAGCAGCCCAGTGTGGGCCTGGGCAGGCAATAAAGCGACAAAAACAACAACAACAACAAAAGAAGCAGCATATCACATCACAAACAGTAAACGCACAAGCAACAGCAACAGCCCAGCTCAACTCCACCGCTGCTCCCATTCTCGCCGCCCGCACCCAATCATTCAATTTCGTACAGTTTTGCTCTGCGCTCTTTGATTGCTCTCCCACCATTTCGCCGTTATTCGTCGTTGTCGTTGTTTTGCCTTCGGGCGTGGATATATTGTTGGTGTTCGCATGCTGGCCTTATTATTGTTGTTGTTGTGCTCCTGCTGTTGTTGTCGCTGTGTATGCTGCCACCCAACAGCGCCGTTGTCTGTTGTCACTTTGCTCATCGATGCGTGTCATTTTAGTGGTGTAGGTCGAAAAGTTGCTGCGTGCGCTGCGAAAATCTGCACTTAAGTTGCAACATGTTGCAGGGGACCGTCGAGTTGTGTGTGTTGGTAAATTGAGAGACAAATTTTTAACGGGCGTATAAGGTGTATAAGAGCGAAAGTCTCATTTGATTGCATTTGCAGTTTTGTCTTCACGTTAGAAGAGATACACATTCGACAAAAGTATCTGAAAAATATTTGTATTTCAATATGAATGGTACAATAGCTTCTTGAGGACTATGGGCCAAGTTCCTGCAACAATTCATATTGGTCTAGAAACTTGCCAGTGAACAAGAAGACAAACACGTTTGGAAGCAAATAGCATAGAAACAAATGCAGCATGAAAAAAAAAACACGAAAATTGGCATTTTTTTAGGAAATCTAATGAACAAACAATTTTGCTCAGGAAACGCCCACAAAAGGCGTGGCTCGTGGTCAAAGTTCAAAGTTGGTATCAAAATAACCCAATCAATTCTTATTCGATTTACACGATATTGATATCAAACGAAAGGTCTTTTTCATATATTTTTATTGATGTGCAACATTAGACACGTAATATGTACTAATACAAAGTTTTGAGCAAAAAATTTTTTTTTTATAAAAAATTTTCAAAAATCGATTTTTTCCTACAAAAAATCCATTATTAAAGTATAATAAGTTTGTTGCCATATCGTGGCTTGTGGAATTCCCTTTACAATTAAATATAAAAATGTATACTTTTGTTTTTTATGAATATATTTTTTTTATTTTTTCTAACTCGACTCTTGGTCCCAAGCTACTTCGTATTCACCTTCGCCATCACTTTCGGGGAATGACGGCGGAAGGAGGTTATATAAAGTACCTGACATATTGAATAAGTTTTTAAAAGAAAGTTTTCAAAAATTACTTTTAAAATAGAGAAAAGGATTTCTTTGATTTCCAGTCACAATTTTATGACATTTGGTTCACTGAAAGCAAAGTTATTGCATCTATCTATCTATTGTGTCAGTATGTTTGTGTCATTGGTACAACAATGATTAACGAACAAAGAGCCAATATTTCTATAACAATGATTACCTAAGTTTATAAAGATGATTATTTATTTTGTGGCAGAGTTCATCAGCGATATATATATAATGCAATTTAAAAATATTCGCCAGGATAACAATGCTGGCCAACCGTAATTTCTGATCACTGTAGATTCCATTAAAACTGTGCGAGAATTTATCAGAGATCAGCCAACAATTTAATTTAAATTATGCATGAATTCATCAAGATTAGAAGAAATCTTCATTGAAATGCTTCAAATTGGATTTCATTATTTTATTTTATTGCATTTTACTTCAAGAAAAGTGCGTGTTCTGTTCGCTCTGCAAAAGTTGACTAAGATTTCATCGATAGACATTGGTAACTGATTTATTTTTTAATAAAAGTCACTCTTTAGCTATGAATCACTTCCAGTTTTCATCTGACGCAACATCGTGCGTCTGTTATCTTTCCAAGAAAAATTCATTTTCTATTGAAAAAAGCGTCGTAAGAACATAGAAGCCAACCAAAAAGTTTGTAGCTGACATACTGAAGGACATTCCGGCCAACAAACTAAAACATTCATTCGACATGCTTTTACACCATTCAATCCGCTGTATTGAGTCCGAAGGGGACTATTTTTCCACCAAATGTACTGTTATTATTTTCAAAAAGTCCTGTGTACTTTAGAATGCAACTTGTATAATATTTTCCTTGCCATCGTTTTGCTATACCGAAAAGTAAAATATAATTATGGATAACTAAATTTCAGGCAACATTGCTGCCACATTTTCAATATAGTTTCTACTGCGAATCTGTCATCCCAGAAAGAGTGAAGAAGACACTTCCAAAAATGTATAATATTACAATAAATTTTCATCAAAACTTTAGCGTGTTTGGGTAAAGTTTCAGCAGAATTTTTGGCAATTTGCAGCAATGCCAAAATATTGTTGCCTGATTTACATTGAAGCTACAATTCAACTTAACCCTTTCGCTATTTTGTGGCCTTGTGGCAACATGCCAATTTGCTACTGCCCTTTATGGTTTAAAGAAAAAAAATGTTTTTGTTGGTGCTTAAAATAATTTGAAGTTTAAGCAATAATACGAAATTAATGAATTGAATGTTTAAGTTTAACCATTTCAGGCACAATGTCCAATATATTGGACTACAGCCCATACAATTTATACAGCGAGCTGTTATTTTCATGTCGGAAAGGGTTAAAGAGGGAAAAGCTTTTGAAAGTTATATTTTACATTGTAAAGACAGAAAAAGTAGAAAAAATAAGAGATATTTTTAATTTGAATTTTTACTTTAATTGAAACTTTAATTGACTTTTGAAATAGTTTTAGCTAAAATTAATGAGAAAATAATAAATTTCTAGTTATAAAATATAAAAAAAAATTATAAAAAAAAATTAAAAAAAAATTTTAATTATATGTTTAAGCAAAGGAAGAACAAGCAGAAAATATAAGAGAAATTCTTAATTTTAATTTTTACTTCAATTCAGATAGACTTTTGAAATAACTTTTTGCTAAAGTAAATGAGAAAATAGTACTCGATTTCTAGTTATATAATATAACTAAATTATAACAAAAATAACAAAAATTGTAATTGTATGTTTAAGTAAAGGAAGAACAAGCAGAAAAAATAGGAAAAATTTTTAATTTGAATTTTTATTTTAATTCAGAAATTGAAATAATTTTAGAAAATTTAGTAAATGAGAAAATAATTGTCGATTTCTGGTTATAAAAATAAAAAAAAATAGAAATATTCAAGTTGAAAGAGGGAACAGCTTTTTAAAGTTATATCTTTGCATTGTAAAGGAAGAACAAGCAGAAAAATAAAAACTAGGAAAAATAAGAAAATAAGAAAGAAAATAAGAAATTTGTAAATTAAATTAATTAAATTAAATTTAACCTTAATTGAAACGGAATATGGCTTTTTAAAAAATTTTTGCTAAAGTAAATGAGGAAATAATATTCGATGTTTAGTTATAAAATATAAAAAAATTATACAAAAAATTAAAAACAAATTTTAATTGTATGTTTAAGTAAAGGAAGAACAAGCAGAAAAAGTAAGAGAAATTTGTAATTTGAATTTTTGCTTTAATTGAAACTTAAATTGACTCTTTAAATAATTTTAGCTAATGTAAATGAGGAAATAATGTTCGATTTTTAGTTATAAATTGTAAAAAAATAAAAAACAGTTTATTTGATGTTTAAGTAATTATTACAGCTACAACTGTCTCGGGACAATAGTTGGACATAGTTTTTGGTTAGAAAAACTAAATAAAATTATTATGCAAAGTTTTTGATATAACTACACAGAAGTCTAAGTCGATAAGTCCGTGTAAAAGGAATATCCTGTTGCATACCGATGTCGAACAGAACACAACTTTCTCTTCATATATCGAAAGAAATATAAAGAAAAAATTTAACATATCTTTTAAATTAAATTGAAATATTTTTTAATTAAAATATTTTATTTAAATTTAAATATTTTTTTATTTATTTTAAATAATTTTTTATTTAATTAAAATATTTTTTCATTTAATTCAAACAAAAAATAATTGCATTACAATAGAATCAACTAAATTATGAAATTTTTCTTGGCGTGACCAATCACCTCATGGTAGGGGAAATTATTAAAAAGTTATAAACCTATCGTTAGATGTTTATCAAATCGTTAATAATAGGATGACTTCAGATTTTGGTCTTTCCTAAATATGAGCATTTTGTTTATACAATTTTTAACTCGATGAAATGTCTATTTTCTATGAATGCTTATGTTATGAATACAACGTTTTAATTTGAATTTTCTAAATAAAAAAACAAACTATTTAGTAGTATTAATTCATTAAAAACAATTCCTATGTACTTAAAAATTACCCCAATTTCTTATTTGAGCTAAACGCTACGCCCTCTCCAGGGTTAATAAAACGTCCCTCTTAAATCCAAGTTTAAAGCCCAAAACCTTACTGAAACTTTACTCAAACCCACGACCACGACCACGTTTTCGTTTTCGTTTCGGCACTCTTTCATCGGCTACATTGTCTGTCGCGTTTTAATGGCTGGCTGTGTATATTTTTTGCGCTCGCTGACAAAAACTTATACCGTCGCTTATCCGCGTCGATTTACATTAATGCTGGAACGTGCTTACACGCCCATTATCGTGCAAATTAAGCGCTAAATTTTTATAGCAAAAATCACAATGCAAAGCAAAGACAGGCAACAACGAAGCAAACACAAAGGAGCAGCCAAACAAGCAGCACGAATAGCCAAAAATGAAACCAATGAGTAAGCTGCGGAGACACAATTTTTTAAGTGGCTTTCACGTGCGCCCGCCGCAGAAGGATCGCCAGCAAAGCGGACACTGAAGCGTTCGCGCCAACCGTCCCCACCCACAACAAAAAACCAAACGCAGCTTGCACGATACAATGTGCATGCAAATAAGTGAGACAATAGGACTGCGCGGGGAGCAGCGAGTGGGTGTGGGTGTGGGCACTCGACAGCTGGCCGAGCCAAGCCCATGCAGCGTTGCAACATCAAACCTAGCAGAGAGCTCGAAGAGCAATGTCTGCCCGGTCCCGGTCATGGGAGGCGAATGAGAGCAGCGTTCGAACCTGTTTGACTGCGCATGATAACGAACCCAACCATAGAGTCGTATTCGTGTCGAGAGCGCCTCACGCGAGTGTCAAAGGTGCTCTTCGTGCGCGCTTGGCGCTGGGCGTCGGCATGCGCTCGTGAGTGGGTGGATGGGAACGTACGAAACAAGTGTTACTTTGGCACTTTGACGGTGTTGTACCGTTAAAAGTGGGTATGCACGCTTGTGTGTGTGTGAATGCGACATCAGACATCAAACCTCGTGAGTGCTGCCAACGCTACCAGCGCTCAAACGCCAAACTCCACTCGGCGACATTATTATTATTTTTTGCATTATGTGCATTTTGTTGCTGTTCGCTGATGTGTATGTGTGTGAGTGTGTGTTGGTGTTTTTGCTTTTGCAAATTCATTGTGGGCGCAAAACTGTGAGAACGGCCCAGCTGGACAGCTGCAAACGGTGTCGTTCGGCATTTGCTGCGCCACCTCGTGTCACTCCTTCGTGCGGTTCGTGTTCGTGTCGAGGCGCTGTGGCCGACTGCGTTGCTTCCTTGCTGGGCGCGCTGGCTTTCAGTTTGACTCTGCTGGCGTTTGTTATTCGGCCACTGTTCGACGCAGTTCGATTGTGTATTGAGTGGTTTGTTGTTGTGGGTGGCTGTCGATGTACTGCGACGACAACGACGCTGACGGCGACGCCAGCTGCAGCTGCATTATTCTAGCCTGTGTGCTGTTATGTACACATTTCAGTATTGTTGTTTTTGTATGTGTGGGTGGCATTGGCGCTGTTATCACCGTTTTCGGTGTTTGTGCTCGTCGTTCCTGTTGCCGTTGCCGACGCCGCCGCTGCCGCTGCTGCTGCTGCTGATGTTGCACTGCAAAAGCACATCGGTATTTGTTGGTGTCAGTTTTTTGAAAAAGGACTTTCAAGTGAACGACACGAAGCGACCAACAAGCGCACGAACGCACAAATGGGCGCCCGAACAGGCACGAACTAATCTCGCATATCTCCCGACCGTGAGGCAGCATTCCTACGGCAGCCGCACATGGAGAAAGGTGCGTTACGCGGCGTCAACGACAGCGACGACGGCAACAACGAGCGCCTCGTCCTTGTGGCCTTGTGGAAAACTTCAGCGACCGCTGGCGTTCAGTTGCTTCTGACATTTCAGCTGAAGTGGTTGTGCCACTCTTTGTTTTTGTGCGCTGCCATTTCTACTGACATTTCAACTGCAGTTGAGTGGAACATAAAACCTCAAATTTGCAAAGATAAATCAAGAAGCACAGACAACATTGAAGGCGGAAACGGTTGCAGCGTTCGGTAGCTGCGCACTTAAGTGACTTTGGCAGTGCTGTTGGCTGCTACAAATATTTTCAGTGCCCGCTTGCACAATTCGCCTGCAGCTTAAAGCATTTAAAGCAGACGCCTCATTGTGGCATTGTTTGTGGCTCTCGCTGGTGCGGTTGCATCAACCGCCACTGCGGCGTGTGTGGTGGCACCAGCCATTTGACTGCCTACAATTACCCACCGCCCCGAACGACGTGCAACAGAGCCCTCACACACACACACACACACACGCATACCACATCCACCAGCAACGTGCGACCGACTCAGACTGGCGGACGTGCAGGCGTCGCACATTCGCCTCGTTACTTGCGCGCTGTTTATTTTGGCACTTTTCGATTTTTGATGAATCGCGCGGCACTGTTGCAGCGCTCGAACGCCGACTACACTCTCCGAAAATAAAAAGCAACAATGTGATGTGCGCCGGTATTGGGTAACTGATTGTAATTGAACTCGATTGTGAACGCCTTGTGAACGAGTGAATAATTGATGAAGACTTGTGTGAATTACGGCAACTTTAAAACGATTTGTGAAAGTTAAGCAAAACTTTAGTGTTGTTCAAAGACAAAATCCGTGAAGTTAAAAGCTTTAATTGGGTAAGTTTGTGTGAGCTGTTGTGAGAAGATTTAAAATTTAATTGAAAACAATTTAATTGAATGCAGCGAAGTTTAGAATAACATAGCAGCAAAATATTTCATATGTATTTATAAATATTTTTGATGAAGCGCAGATTTTTTTGCGCCTATTTTTTTAAAGACCACCACCGAAAAATACATTTCTAATTTAAATGTTGAGATTGGTTGAGTTGGTGTTTAGAGCCAAGACGCTGACTTGTGATTCTATGATATTAAAATTATATGTTTTGGCGCAATTTCATCAAAATCCACTTATTTTATTAAAGTTGTTAGTTATTTGTCAACTATACTTGGCTCAGAAAATGGTGGAATAATGATCTCCAGTATAAAAAATTATCCAAGTGTGAAAATATATGTACACACGTTTATTACACTTATTATTAATTATTCATTTTATTAATTATTAATTATTAATTTATTTTATATTATTATTATTATTATTATTATTTATAATTATTAAAATTTATTTATTATTATGTATTAATTAATTAATTTATTTGTTTATAAATGCAATATGCGTGTCCAATATCATATTTGAATGATCTTAAAGTAAAAAAAACCAGTCTTAAAACTGGCCAACACTGTCGGCTCCGATTATTCCTCTTCTCATACCAAAAACCCTAGGTTCAATTCCTAGCTCGGGCTCGTCTATTTTTATCGCTATGAAGCAGATGAGAATTACCAGAATTGCAAAAGTGCGCTCTTGACAGGCAATGGCAAACCCTCCAAGTGTGAATGGAAAATTGCCAAAACCGCTGTTCGGATTTGGCGGTTAACTGAAGGTCCCTCTCCTCTTTCGCCAATTCGTTTGGAATGTGTGTTGTACACATGTTCAAAAAAAACATTGATGCATACACATTTCAAACGGGTGGAATTTGGGCCCATAAAGAGAGCTAAGTGTGTCTCATACAGAGGCAGCCACTACAATCTACCTACATACCCAACTCTGTTAAATTTATATCTGGCACGAGTATGTCCAGTTGTACACAAAATATTAAGAGCTCTTTCCAAAGACTTCTGCTGCCATCTTCCAGCGAGTAGACCTACTAAAGCCAAACAAGTCTTCTCAATACCGTTCTTTCATCAAAGTTAGTCCCATCTCAGTTGAGTTAAAAATACATGGTGCACAGAGTTTCTTTCTAACTTTTGCTTAAACTCCAGTTAAAGTTTGACTACATTGTTTAAATTATGATACAATTTTTCGAAGAGTTTATGATCAGATTTTTGAACTTAAATTTTGCGCCAAAAATGTTGGTGATACCATTTGCTTAATAAGTTAATAAAGAATAAATATAAATGAAAAAATGATGCACAGTCTTTCTAACTTCTGCTTAAACTCCAATTAAAATTTGACTTAAAATTATTATAGAATTTTTTGAAGGACTTATGGTCTAATTATAATGCCTCGTTCTGACTATGTCATATATGGTGCCATTTGTAGTCAGTTAAATGAGAACGGGTTGTCATATGGTGTCATTTGCGTTTGCCTGCATGTATGACTACGATTTGCCATACGAAACAACAATCAAATGAGAACGATCGAATTTGTGTCGAACAAACGATTTGACTGCGTTTGATGAGAAAACAAAAAATGTCAACATGCTGGCAAACTTTGTCATATGTATTTTTCGTCAGTTTTTGCCGTGCAATGAGAACGCATTTGACGACATAGGACGAACATGACATATATGGCAGTGTTTGTCGTCATTGAATATGACACCCTATATGACATAGTGAGAACGAGGCATAACTTTGAATTAAATTTGAACTTAAATATTGCGCCAAAAAATTTTGGTGATGCTATTGGCTTCATGAAAGCATAGAGAATAAAAGGAAATGTAATGATTATTAAAGGCTTTAAAGAAATTAGAAAGAGAGTAGTATGCATGATTTGACATGTTCAATCAATCAACTGTCAGCTTCGCCTAGGAGAGCCGACATGAGAGGAATTTGAAATTCAAAGGCTCGACGGTTTGCGGGACTATCATAAAAATTATTGTTCATTGTTGTTATCAAAGCATATGGTTATATTTATCTGTAAGCAGCATTTATCTGAAAGAATTTACATTCAGCTCATCTCGCCTTGCTACTTTTAAACTATACTAAAACAATATGGCTGCAAAATATGGATAAGTAAATCACAAACAGGAAAACATGTACATTTATTTATGGAGTGAGCCATTTATGGAGTGAGCCAGTCATTTATTATAAAAATTTTGAGTTTGTGCAAAATGGTTTTTTTAATACAGAAGACTCCATACATTCCTTATAATGTGATCAATGTGATCGATCATCGATGTGAATGCAGCAAGATTATTTAAAGCCAGACAGAGCTTCATTATCTCAGTAATACTCATATTGGAAGATTACTGGGCTTTTACAAAAATAAGAGATTTTCTTACATGTAAGGCATTCCAATGTGGTGAAGTTGTATCTATGTTGAATCACATATTCTGAGCACCTACACTAACTATAATTTTTGAAAAGGAGGGCGAGGTTGGTGTCAGAACCGCTTTCTCTCAACATTTTTAATCACCATCTATTGTATGTACGTGGCCACACTAGAAACAAAGTATTTTCACCCTCAAATATAAAAAAACACACACACATTTACGTTGGAAAAATCAATGTTTTTTTTTTCAAAATAGTCCCTTCTTAGCTTATCTAATAAATGTTTTCAATCGTCTTTCCGAATGTCCTTTAGGATGTCGACACCAGTTTTTTGAATGGCTTCTATGTCTTCAAAACGTTTCGTTTTGAAAGAAAACGAGGACTGTTTGATGGTAAAATTTTGCTTAGTAAACTTTGGTTTAGTAAAAAAATCAGTGACAACTCTTTTAAATAGCCAAATGTTCAGTCAAAATGTGATAAATTGATTTTATTAAGATGTTTTAATCCATTTTTAAGAATTTCGATTAAGATTTTTTTTTAATCTTTAAAAAATTACAAGCACTACACAGTGTTGGTGGAATCTGCGGTGATTGCGGTTTTCAGTTGGCCAGCATGTTGGTCGTCGTTTATGTTCTTAAGACTCTTTTTGAGATATAATCACCATAAATTTTGCTAATCAATTGAAATGTTTCGGTTAAAGTTTTACCAAGTTTAAGATAAAACTAAATACGAGCTCTTTTATCGATGTTCATTTTTGTATCGATAACACAAACATATTTTCACTTCAGATGCAATAACTTTGTTTCTGGTGAGCCAAAAATCATGAAATGTTGACTCAGGGACGAATGTAAATTTTCAATGCACTAAGTAATACAGAGATGGCATCACGACAAAATGGCCTTTCTGAAAAGTGCAGTTTACCTTAGAAAGCGCGTAGTACTAAAATAAGTTTGACGCTGAAGAGAGTAGCTTCCAAGATTTATTTCAATTCACAAAATCACAAGGAACACAATTAACTCATTATTGAATAACTCTTGGTGTGTAACTTCACTTTTACTGAAACCAAACCGATCAACTCCCACCGAACTGACTTGTATGATGATTCTTAGTTTATGTAGGTTAGGTGGGGAAGGGTGTGTGCGACACAGAGACCGCACTTTCACTCGGAGACCAAATTGATGATGATTCTCATCCTCGAGTTTATTTGTCTGCTTTGAACGTCTTGCATTGTGTCCATTTGTCATTTGTCACGTACGCTAATGCCAAGAGATTAGTTTGGCAGCTGTTGGCTGTGCTCTCAGCTGTGCTATGAGAGGAATTAATTAACCTGTAAGCAGCAAGTCAAATAATTAACTTACTGTTTAAGTGTTTAATAACACTGTGCTACAAAAAACCAATGCTCAAGAACCATCAAAAATACTATATAGACGTGAAACAAGAAGTCATTCATAGTGAATTGGCATACCCAGTTTTCCATTGTCTGATCCAGTGCCCCTTTTAAAGGACAACAAACACACACAATTAACAATTTAAAAGACAACTATTTCAAGGAATTTATTTAAACATTTACAGTTGTGCACTGCTGAAGATATGGGTATCAAATGTATGAAAAAATGTTTGCTTTTAACCCTTATTCTCATACCCAAACTTACTAACGTCGTTCCATTTCATGAAATTTTTAAGTTTTCTAAATTTTGTTAATTAAAAAGTGATTTTTTTTTTAATATATGATTTGTTCGCTTTTCACCTAAATAACGAGGATCCGGAAGGTACAAAAAAAATTTTCATTATTTGTCAGTTTTTTTCACGAAAATACATCGCAGTGGGCACCCGGGTACCCGGGTATGAGAATAAGGGTTAAACTAAATAAAAAATAAAAATAATAAAACTTAGGTCCTTTCAAGTATGTATCCATCGATAACTTTTAAGTTTTCTAACGAATCTTTTTGGAAAAATTATATGGTTTGGATCTTGGTGTGAAGTATAATGTCTCTCAATTTTATTCTTCTATACCAATTGGTTCACAGTTAAAAAATAAGTTTCCATTTACACCCCGGAAATTTTTATGCAAAACTAGGGGTAGGCGTTCAATTTTTAAAACCTTAACTAATAAAGTTAGAAGGACGAAATTCAAGGATGTAGTAGTGTACATATTAATCCTCAAGATATATTTTTTTCAACTATATCTATTGGAAATTTCCAAGGATATTCAAGGATAAAGTTTTAAACGGAAGTTTTCAATACCTCTTTTGCACCAAAACATTAAATTTTTTAAGATTCGAAGGACTTTTCTCTTTTATTTGATACCCATATTGTTATTCTACAATGAGCACAATTTTTTAAATAATTTAATTTTTTAAATAAACATGTCCTTGAAATTTCCAAGTCCTTTTAAAACAAATCCTGACGTCAGAGAGAACAACTAAAAACGCAGTTTTACTACATTTGGCCGCTAGTTTCGCAAGTATACCAAATTTTTCGTGGGGTTTGAAATTTTTTGATTTTCATCGCACGGTGTTATACTACATATTACTTACTGGCATATTTTCATCCTGAAAACTGAAAATAGAAAATTTAGTCATAAAGCCACACGTTTTTTCTTTCATATGGTACCCATTTCTTCATCATTGAACACTCGAAATTATTTTAAAAAATCTTTGAATTGTATATGTCCTTGAACTTCAAAGTCCTTTTAAATGGACAAAGGATCAGAAAATGAAATACTGAGTATGCCATGTTACTATGGATGGCCTCTGGTTTTACGGCTATATAATTTTTTGGATGGGTCAAAGGTCAACCTGGCTCAAATGACTTCGAGTTCATGATGTTCTGCGTACGTTAACTAAAGCTGAAGATGTAACAGGTGACAAATATAGGGTGTTTTTTTTAGAGGTTTGTTTTTCGAATAGAGATAAAACTGGCATTTTGTGGTCAAATCTGGCTACTCTAATGTCATTTATGTTCAGTTTGGTTTGCCATTTCATCATGAACAGGTTGACAAAAGAACAACGCTTGCAGATCGTGCAAATTTATTTCGAAAATAATAATATTTCGAAAATAATGGTTCAGTTCGCGAAGTTTACCGCAAGCTCCGTCCATTTTATGGTCGACATAATCGTCCATCAGAGCAATTAATTCGGTTAACCATGGGTCGTTTTCGCACTACGTGTACTCTATGTGATAATACGCATCCGCAGAGACGTCGAACAGTGCGCACCGAAGAAACAATTGCCGCTGTAGAGCAAAATGTTGAAGAGGACCCGAATGAATCGATTCGCCACCGTACACAGCAATTGGAGCTTTGTCCATCAACTTTATGGAAGATTGAAAATTGGACCTGTAGAATTGGCTTTATTCGAGCCAGCCGCGGCGGCCACATGCCCGAAATCATATTCAAACATTAATGGCATAAAATTATCCTTCCAATAAAGCCAAATTGATGGACATTAAAACGATTTTCTTGTGTTTTATTTCAATTCGAAGTTCTATACCTCTAAAAAAAACACCCTATAGATCTTAGTCATTGCTCAATTTGGAACAAATAAATAAAAGCAATGCTCTCCTAAGAATACGTTTTTTCTGTTCTTCTTCAACCTCTTTGAAACCCAACACGTTGTACCATATTTAAAACGTAGAGTAAACGAAAATAACTGAACTGATAATTTTTCTCTCAGTTCTGCCACTCTCACTGCAGTCCTTTGCCAAGTGCATTGCACATATGTAGTTGTATTCTGTTATACATTTAATTTTATATACTTGACTGCAATGCAAAGAAGGTGCAGTGGAAAAGTCACTCAAAGTGCAGACAGCAAGACAGTTCGAATTATATGCGCACCCATTCATTCACCTCACTGTTGCAGTCGTGCAAAAATTGTACACTTATATCCCCACACCACCTCTAACCGGAATGCACCATAGATAGCAGCAACATCACATCAAAGCGTTAAAGCACTTTGAAATAGTGGAAAGTGGGAAAAAGTGGAATGTGGCACTAAAAATGTAGATAAAACCAAATAAAATGAAATGAAATTTGCAGCAGGATCAGCGCGCGCAACGAACTCAAGGCTCCAGCGACGCCAAACGCAGTTATCATCCGAAATGCAAATTAAATTGAGCCCCACTCTGCTTCGCCGCTCGCAGCGTTGCCACTCAGTAATTAATGTGTTCTCGTCGTGTTGTGCGAAAGGAAGTGGAAATACCAAAATTCATTGCGTAAAAAACGCTTAACCACACGAACAAATGCTGCCAGCGAGCCGCATTGACAGCACAAAAACACAAAAACAACAACAACACCAGCAACAATGGGGAAACATTTTGCTTTGAAGCGGCCGCAACGATGGCTGCAAACTGTGTGTGTGTGTGTGTGCGTGAGAGTAGACACAGTCGCTGGACGCTAAAAATGCGAAAGAGCCAGCAACTGTCGACGGAAGGGGGGGGGGGGGGTGGGTGACTTGCAGTGGGTGCGTCGATGTTATAATAAATCATTTGGAATTCAGTGCGAAAGAAGCGTAGCACGACTGGCTCTGTCTGTGCGGCACACGCTGCCAGAGCCAACACCAGACTCAGTCGCAGTGGCACTGGCAGTCGACACTGCACTCTGCCGGGGTGCGGCAACGCTGAGGAAGTGTTAGGAAAGCGCGCAACGGAAGTGCAACTTCCATAACGGCTTTAACAACTACACGCGCGCATGCACATACGCCCGGCCCACTCACACAAACACACACACACGCACACAAACATTTATGTGCTGCAACTGCAACCCGGGGAGGATGGATGTACTAAGCGCCTGAATAATTACCTTGTTAAGTTAAATATCACATTTTTATGTGAAAATGTTGCTTGCCAAGGCGAGCAACTCAAATGGCTGTTGCGCACAAAATAATGCAAAACGTTCGCCAAGGTGGAAACTATCTGTGCGTACGTCGTGTCGCCGAAGCGGAGTGCGGCGTCGGCAAAGTGCGCTTTCATACTCGACAAAGTTGAAACAACTCACTTCCGCTGTGACTTATCTTGGCAGCCAAGTTGCCGGCTACAGCTGCAAATTGCTGCAATTTTCATTTTGTTTTTGCGAAAAGCCTTCATGAATATTCATATTCGAATATTATTTATGTGAAAGTTTATGTGTGCGCGCTGTGGGCCGTGGCGACTGTGCAGTGCAACTGCAACAGTTGAACGAAAGTGGTTTCGAAATACGTTCAGCCAGCAGCAGAAATTCTAAATTTAATTAAACGTTGAGCCAAGTCCAACTCGAATGATGGCTGAGTACTTTCCGACTTTGGTTAACAGCGTTTGATTAAAACCAACGAGTTTTTCACAAAAGTTGATCATTCGCAGAGTGAAAAGTGTACAAAAAGTTTATGGTGTGTAGGGCCTTTTTTTAAAAATGTTTGTTTACTCTTTAATATATTTTTTAATGTTTTTACTAAATATTAGATAATGTTGAAGTTTTTAACATTTTTCTTATATTTTTCTATTATTTTCAGTGAAAAATATTAGAAAAATTTAAAAAATGTCAACATTATCTAATATTTACAAATATTACTATGGATGATTTTTAAAATTTTTAATTTTTAATTTTTTTTTTAATTTTCACTATAGAACATTTTTACATCTTTTTGTTTTGTTATATATTTTTAATATTTTTATGTTTTTAGTAACATTATTTTCGCGAAATTTATTATATATTTTTTATAAAGTTTTAAATGATTTTATGCAATTTCTCAAAGTACAAAGCTTAGACTTCATTTAACATGGATACGATTGTGGACATAATACATAGATATGCACCATTTTGATTTTTTAGTTGTTGATATTTTTAAGGCAATTCCAGAATTCAATTCAATTCTATTCACAAAATCTGCGACAGTCGCTCTAACATGCTTTTATTGAAGAAAATGTTTCACTAGCTAAATCATTCGCAACAGAGTAATCACTCCCATATCTCCCAACCAGGCAATACTTATGCGAGTCACTAACGATTTATGTGTCCTCATGGAACACCATTCCTTCCTATTGACCTAAGCTGACCACTTCTGGACCTTTACTTCCTTCAGATGGTCCAATTTATGGCAGCACAGATCCGAATTAGAAGTTTGGCCGTAGAGGCGCAACTCGTTGTAGATAAGCAATTGTCAATTCAATCAAACACTCAGAAAGACCTTCATAACCGTCAATCCTGGCATGACCACCGTTTGCGCGTTCTCACCTCAATTCGACTACGAATGGTTTTGCTTAATGTTATCGTTAGTGAAAAATTATTTTCACCGTCACCATTCTGTTCAGAAATGGTACGATTTTGTTGTGATTCAGCTGAGATTCGTAGATCTAAATTCGATTCATGAATTAAAGTTGTTTGCGTTTACTCGTATGGCGCTGATACAATGAGTCCTTGGTAGTTTCAAACCTTTTCCTTGTGCAATACATAGCTCCTGCGCAATTGAAATATTAACTATGAAAGCTAACCTTTATATCCTTTCTGAACCAACGCAATGCCTCGCATTAATAGGGGTCATCCCCTGCACGTTTAAATTAAAAAAAACTTATGTTCATACATGACGATGAGACTTGACGAGGTCCATGATTTTGAGGACATTTTTGACATTTCGTCTTTCAGAGCGCGGTGCATATTTGACATCAAATCACCGAAAAAGAATCAACAAAACTAGTATTGCTCGTGATTGGCTCTGACACAATACCAGGTCCGGTGTTTATTCACAGTTTCAACCGCCTGACTTTCCTTCTCGCTTATAAAAAATGGGGTATGTTCACTTGGCTGCAATGCATCTTTGATGCGCTTTCAAATAAAACTATGTCGAGCAATTATCAAACTGTCTGAGAATTTGTTTTAGTACGAAATCTTTTCTTTCTAATGTCATCTGGTGTAATCAGATTACACTCACACAACATGAGATATGGATTACTAAAGTCATCTATTTTCTATCTATTAGAATGGGTTTATTTGTTTGCACCTTTTAATATATTCGTTTAAATTTTCATTTAAATATCTGTTTGTATAAATAATTAATTACTAAATTTCGGTGTATTTTAAATGTTCTAAACTTGATTTAGTTTTTCTGATTTAATACATTTTCTAGTCACATTTCGGGCTCATATTTAGTAAACCATCTTTCAGACACTTGGAAAATTAATTAAAAATTTAATGCCAACAAAAGACAAGATTTATCTCTTCAATACGATGCTTCGTTACCCCCTGAGAGTAACAACAACAACTCAGAGATATTAACTACACTTATGCACCGCATACAACCGCACACTGGGTGCACTGGGCGCCTCTGCAGCAGCCGCTGCGGCAAATGCACGATGGATGGCGGCAACACTGGAAGTGGCAAAGAGCTGTCGAGTTGTTTTAGCGGCGGTTCCTGCTGAAGCCAGCGCTGTTGGCAGCCCATTATCACATAATTTTCGAAATTTCCCAAGAAAATTACTCCAAGTTTGAGGATTGAATTACGTGCATATTTATGGGTACAGCGCGGCCGGCGACCAGGCAGGCGTCAGCAGCAGCGGCAGAGGCAGACTGCGCCTTCGTATGCTGGAGGCTGTCCGTTCGCCGGCAGACAAAGCACACCTGCCAGTGCAGTGCAGACAAGTCAGCCAGTCTACTGATCAGGCGTTGCTGCGTCGACACTCGGCCGAGCCCGTCCGTTTGTCTGTCCAACTGACGGCGTAAACTTTCATCCACGTTTTGCTGGTTTCTGCATTGCGGTTAGTTTTGCGGTTGCGTTGTGCACTGCCATTTGGCAGGCGGACGTGGCTGCCGCTGCTCGCCCTGCAACGCATCCTCCTTCGCACACATCGCTTCCGCCACAACGTATCACTTCTGCCGCGTTCTTTTTGCAGAGCACTTTCACGTTTTGTTTTATTTAGTTGCGCTGCACAATTGAATGGCGAATGTGCGCTCTAATCAAATGAAAATGAAGCAGACGCTTTTTGTGCCAGGTGGCAACAACGCCCCGACCACTGCAGCGCACTGATGTGCAAAGCAATGAAGGTGAGTTGCGGCGGCTGCTGCTGCTCTTGTCTCAGGTGTTGCCAACAAGGGTGTTGTTGTTGTTGTCGTTGTTGCCAATACCGCATTTCTATGCATTCTCGGCGAGTTTGCCGCTGAAAATTGCAATTTAACTTTGTTGTGTTTAATCTGTGAATGTGTGCGTAGTTGCAAGCAATCTGCCAAGCGAAGAAAGCCAAAACGCTAGCAGAAAAAAATGCAAAGAAAAGCCAAAGAAAAGTGGCCGTGAAGAGGGAAGGTTGAAGTGGCTGCGCGCCGGCATCAAAGTGTTGAAGTGTTAAGCTGTTTGTAAATTTGTTTGCTCGACTGACTCGGCAAGGCGGCGTAATCGAGTCAGATTTCGGAGGCTCGCAGGCCGGAAAGTTTATGCCCAACGCATGCAACCCTGCCCGGCTCTCACGCTGTGGCAACTTCTGTTAGTGTACTTGAGCCAACACACACACACATGCACACGCACACCTGAATTACTATTTTGCAGCACTTGTAAGTTGCCAGTTACAACTGTTGTGTTGGCTGCGGTGAATGCGAACTTTGCAATGAATTTAACAGCGCTGCGGCTTTTCGGCTTAGGTTAACCAGTCGAGTGCTTTAATTAATTTAAGGAAGAGAGCTTTGGAAATGGCGTTCGCAGGATAGCAGCAGGCAGAAGATTACTGGTTGGTTGCAAATGAAACTAATATTTTATTTTCCAGCAATGGACAGTGAGCATAGTTTTAAACGACATTAGATTCTGCCATTAGATTTGGGAAAACGACTCAATTAAAAGAGTGATGAAATTTTGTAAAAGTGATCATATTTCTAAAATTTGAACTAAACAAGCAAAACTCGTAAGTAGTGAAGAGCGCAACTGAAGTACAAGGCTTAGACTGTTGGTCAAAATTGGTTGCTGATGCTGATAAATGCTTTAAAACTTAAATGAAAAAAACGGCCTGTCTCTTTGTATGTCCATCAGAACTTTTAACTATTTTTTTCCTTTATTTATTTAAGTAAATTCATTCATGCATTCATTCATATATTCAAGTTGAAGTAGAAATTGAAAGTAATCGATACTCGGTTAAATAGACTATTTGCCGTTAGGATCCTTTTCGATTGAGCGCTTTTTGTTTCTCGATACTTGCCGTCACTAACTTTATGTATCGATTATTTCAAACATAACTTTAAAATATTTTTGGCAATGCCCAACTTTTCCTAAAGAATTCTGGCAGTACATACCTACCGATTACACCGTGCGACAGCATTTTTCACACCGGGAAAAATCCATATGTGCGTAAAACTTGAGACCAAACATGGTAATACTGCGTACTCAGTTTTTCATTTCTACATCCTTTGTCCTTTTAAAAGGACTTCAAAATTTTGAAGGATATAAAAAATAAAAAAATTAAAAAAAATGTTACCTCGTTAGAATATGGCGATATGTATATCAAATGAAAGAGGAACGGTTCAAGAATGTAAATAAAATAGATTTTTATCTATTTGCAAAATAAAGATATAAAAAAGGTCCTTGGAAAATTTTAATTCTTTATATACTTGAAAAAGTTTATAGAATTTTCTTGAAAAGTAAAAACCCAAAATCCCCTTGATCACGTGTCAAAATTTTATTTCAGAAAAAAAACACTTTTATCGAGTCCCATCCAAATTTATAGCCATGAGGTTAGATATAATTTATAGTAACATGGTATACTCTGGTTTTCATTTTCTGATCCGATGTCCTTTTAAAAGGATTTTAAAATTCCAAGGACAAACATATTTCAAAGATTTTTTTGTAATATTTGAAGTTGTGTGTGGAGATATGGGTATCAAACGAAACAAGAAAATTATAGCCTTTAGACCATATTTCCTAAGTGAAACTTTCAGGGCCAAAATATGTCAGTATGGTTCTTTCAAATATGTATGCTTCGATATCCTTGATGTTTTTTAGCAAATTCTTTTAAACAAATTATATGTTTTGGATCTCGATCTGTCCTATAATATCTTATAATTTTATTTTTCTCTCTTTATTGGTTTAGAGTTCAAAGAAGAACTTTCCATCCATAAGCAAGAAATTAGTATGGAAAATAAAATTCTAGTTCTTCTAGTTCTTCTTCTCTTCTAGCTAGTTCTAGTGGGCTAGTACGTATCTCTGGATTGCGTAATTTGAAATGAACAAAACACACTTAGTTTCTCAAAGGCAGTCAATGAAAACCAACAATCACTTTATTTCGCCAATTTCACACTTTACTGTCTTTACACTTAATTATTTGCTTAATTACTCCGTGTGGTACCTTCACTTGTCTAAACCAAGACTGACTCGCTGCGCCGTACCCGGCTGCCTTTTATACCAGTCCGGTTATCGCGCAGATCGTTCTCGCACATTCCAGAGTGGACTACAGGTTTCCATGATGATTGCGAGCCATCATTGTCAGGTTGGACTAAAAGTTTCCCGTATTATCGCGGCCATCATTGCCAGGTTGGACTATAGCACGGCGCGTAGCGACAGGGTTGCTTTGCACAGCGACAGACTGTCTTATCGTTACAATATATATTAATTCCTAGGATATATTGGTGCTGAAGGTTCTAATTAGATAATTTAGCCAAAAACCGACAAGTTTCCTCTTTCATTTAATATGCATATCTTTATGATTGTAAAACCGCAAATATTTCATAAAATCTTTGAAAAGTGTACGCCCTTAACACTTTCAAATCATTTTAAAACTACAACGAACAACAGAAAATGAAAAACTGTGTATGCCAAGCAGTGGCGCACACAGGGGGGTTTTGGGGGTTCAAACCCCCCCCAAAATTTCTAAGTTACATATATTGAGTTTGAAGCCGTTGTTCGGAGCAGCACATTGAAATCAATAACCTATAAGTTGCAACTCTGTAAACTAATTTCGAATCATCTACACACACACTCTTGTAAATTACAACTTCGTATTCTACTCATTCTGTACTCATATTGTCACTCAAAACTCCTACTATAAAAGATGCATTGTAAGCGATCTAATTTCACTTTTGTCTTGATTACGAACTAATAAACTTCGAAATATTTGAATACATCATCTTTGAACAATAGGTGGCGCAAACTAGTGCCTCCTCAAAACAGCCGTATATTCACAGAAGATGACTTCACAGACAAATTTTTACATAGCTAATTATTTGTAAACATACAAAGTTCATGCTAATATCGAAATATTTACAAAGCTGATTTTATTACATATTTTTAGTAAGTTAGAGTTAAGATCCATTACGACCAATTCACCTCAAACGTAAACATTGATTTCTATCGAACAGGTGTCATTGACCATCTCTATTTATCAGCTGACATTGTCCGTCTCTATCGGTCAGCTGACATTTCAAATAAGTTCAAAACACAATGAAGCGCCAGAAGAATTTGCCCAGCTTTTTTGAGAAAAAATCAAAATTAAATGAAATTTTAGATGAAAACGAATATATTTTAATCTATTTGAAATATACAGTGTTTAAAATTGTTCTTTAGATTGTTCTGAGTCCACCATTGCAGCGGAAATTTCTCCTACAACAGAAGACAACAAATGTGGGCAAAATCCTGCAAATGGAAATTTAGGTAAACAAGTAAGAACTATAATTAAACTTCAAATTAATACTTGAAATTGTTAGGTTGTGCTGAGTCCACAGTTAAATCAAACAGAACAGAACAGCACATACAAATCGGGCACAAAAATGATATTTCCAATTTCGTGCACCAAACGCTTAGCAATGAAGCATTAGAAGCATAGAATGAAGTATTTAATTATTTATATGGAATAATGTACATATTTGTGTTGAATTACTTAAATCAATGAGATCTCATTTCAATGTTCTGTGTTCATATATGTATGTTTATATGTATTTTCTAAACTTTTTTCTAACTTTTCTAATTAAATGTTGCTTAAAAAACCTTAAATCGTATTGGATAAATTGTTGGGTGAGTGATTGTTTTTATGACAATGTTTATACACATATTTGGTTAATAATTATAGGTTTGCATATGTACATATAGAGAAACATTTTTTGAAATGGCCGCAAAATGTATCTACGAAAACCCCCCCCCCAAAATTAAATCCTGTGTGCGCCACTGATGCCAAGTTACTTTAAATCAGGGTGCGGAAAAATTCGCTCGCGAACGATCGAAAATTCGATCTTCTCATATTATAGCATAAACACAACCAAGTCGTCGTGCGAATTTATTCGCACCGAAAAATTACGCAGTGCGTCGTCGTCGTGAAAATACGCACAGTTAAACAGAATGATGCGACATTCGCATCAGCTATTATTTCTGCAAACACGGCAAACACACAATTGCCTTTTATTTTGAGTGAATGAAATCAACATGAATTCGATAAGTCGAGAAAACGAGCATATGGGTACGTCGTTATTGTTGTCCTTTGAGGGCGGTTAATTTATTATTATTATTATTATTATTTATTAATAGTCAAATAGAATGTGTATATAGGTTACAGACAATTACCATGTGGTCACAAACTATTTCTCGCGCGGCAAGAAACAGGGTCTGCTGTCATTATTCAATTACGCCAAGGAAAGTCTGCTGCCGACGCGCAGCAAGAAGTCCTTCTGAAGGTGCAATGCAACACTTACTCGCTCGAGAACCGCTGGCGAGATTCATTGGACCGCGCGATTAAAAGCAATTTGTATTAAGACACATACCTGGCTAAGGATTTATTTATTATTATTTTTTTTTAATAAGCAGCGTGTTTACAAAACAAACATGAGATTCGAATACAGACCACCACAGATACCAAAATACGCCTTCGTTGCCATGTCCACGAACAAACCTGTCTCGACCACGCCCGGTATGAGCAGCAAATCTTCATTCACCGCCTTCCAGTCGTAAACCGTTGTCGGCTCAAAGTGCCAGTCAAGTATGAAGTTGCCATTGTCCGTGACGCACGGCCCCGCCTTGGCTACCGCCATGAATGGCCGCAATGCGCTGCCTTATTGGCACATATGCCATGGGCACCACCTCGATCGGAATCCCCTTCTTGTACTGTTCGCCCAGGCGCTGGGAGTTCTTGGTGTAGTCCGCTATGACAATAAGCTGCTTCGCGCAGGCGGCCACTATTTTCTCCTGAAGCAGACACCCGCCGCCGCCCTTGACCAGTACCATGTCGCTATCGACCTCGTCGGCGCCATCGATGGCCACGGCCAGCTTTGTATGCCGGTCCAGATCGCCCAGCTGCAGCTGATGCGCCTGAAAGCTAGTAGGCACGCACACCACCTCCAGTCCCTCGGAGCGCACCCGCTCTGCCAGGCGCTCGACGGCAAACACTACCGGGCGTATTGTCATATGCGCAAACTTGATTTGTCCAGGCGACGACTTTTGCTACTTTCGGGGCAGCAATATTAGCCAAATTCCTTCACGGCAGTACAAAACCGTCTCCAGCTGCAACTCTAATCAGAAGCGCAACTGCCAGTGCGGGCACGATTTCTTTCGCTGCTCGGTCAATTAGGAGCTCCGTCTTGTCCATTTTCTAAAACATACGAAAGTGAAAGACAAAATAGATTATTTGGCACAATTTTTTATTAAAATTTGAACCACTTACAACTTTGCAACCTCAAAAAACCACAAATCACAAAATTTTACCACAATTTTTCGTTTGTTTGTTTTTTCGTTTTTCACCGCTGACAGCTGCACAGCTGATTGGTTCGCACGACGACTGCGACCAAATTAGAATTTGTTCTATCGTCGGACGACCGGTCGTCGGTCGAATATCGCAGTCGTCGTCGTTGTGGGCAATCACATTTGCTGCTGTGTGTTTTAATTTTGACAGCGTACGTTCGCAGCGTAAATATCGCACGACGACTTGGTTGTGTTTATACTATTAGCTCGTTTTGCGATTGTACCCTGCCGGCAACTCAGCTAACTTTTAACACACTTTAATCTAACTAATTCTCAACTAGTTGTGGTTGATAGTTGGATTATTTTCAATGGAGCCAACTGACTATTTTAACATGGCGATGGCCTAGGCAGTAGTCAATTGTCCGACTCTGCATGACTTTTCAACTAACTTAAAGTTAGTTATTTAAAAGTTAGTTAAAGGTTATCTAATTAATGGTTAGCTATAAAATAATTACATTTCAGTTAGCTTCAAGTTGACTTTATTTAAATCAGCTATTATTTAATACGTCTTTATCCATAAAAATTAATATTTATATAATTGTTTTGTAAATTTAAAATTTTTGTATTTCCGTTTTTATTTAAAAAATGTTTAAATACCTAACAACTCTTCAAAACATTTGCGAGATGGCCTATTTTTTAAATACCAATCACCGATTTTTTCTTTTAATGCATTTTTTGTTGGACAATTTTCTTGGACACTAATATTTTCAAAATAAATTCTGTTTTGACTCTGTAAATTAGCAGAGGAACAGGTGGCTTCTGATTTACCAACATTACATGAATTTCATTTATTTGAATACGAATCCCTTTCCTTTTTCAAAAACCTTCTTAAATTTCTTTTGCTTGCACCTCTCATTTTGGCTTAGCTTAAATAATTAAAATTAAAGCAATCACCTGAAAAAATATATAAAATTGTTTAACAATTCACGTTTTTTAATTTAGTTTTACACTTAGATTTCAATTAATTTTATTTCCCTGGACTGCGACCGCACGCACGAGACTAAGCACTGATTATGATTTCATAATGCACGAAAGAAAATGACAAATATGTAAAATAAAATTCCAAAGAGCAAAAAAAACAAACAACGATTAACTGTTTTTTAAATTTCTATGCCATAAACGCACGCATTAAATTTGGGTGGGTTCTGCATTACTTTTTAGTTAGCTTATAGTTAGGGACATAAAATCGCATAAGAACAAATAGCAATTAACTGTTCTTTAAAATATGCCAAAAAGCAAAAGTTGCATTGATTTTTGGGAAGTTCTGCATTACTTTGTAGTTAGCTTATAGTTAGATCATGAAAGTTAACTAGAAGTGAGTTATTTTTGTAGTCGACTACCGAATTGCTTGCAGGGTATTTTATCGCGAGAAATACTTGAGCAAACGAGCGGTTGCGAATGCATTGCCTACGTATTCGTTCGTGAGAGATCGTATGCAGCGAGTTTATGTATACACATTTCAAACGAACGAGCGTACGAAAGCGATCGGTCGTGGGAAGAACGCTCATGCAGAAAATCATTCGCAACCGCTCGTTTGCTCAAGTATTTCTCGCGATAAAATACAATCCCAAAACGAGCTAATATGAGAAGATCGAATTTTCGATCGTTCGCGAGCGAATGTTTGATTGATCGTTCGCGAGCGAATGTTTGATCGATCGCGAACGAATTTTTGTAAGGTTCGTCGGTAGAGCGTGGCTGCAAACAATCATTGAATTTAGTCTATTTTGCGATATATACGGACGAAGGACGATTTGTGAAATTATTTTCTTGTGCGTTTGCTTTTTTTATATCAATATGGGCAAAGTGTCAAATATTGACAAGACGAAACTTGTTACATATAATAAAGACACAGATTTTTCAAAGTGCATTTTGTGTGGAAAACAACTTAAAGGATACATATAAGGAAACACTAAAAGGCATTACGAGACCATATACAAACATAACACAAAGTTTTCTATTTTTTTGTTATAATTTTCCTAACAAAAGGTCTTTAAAATCTACAAACTTCTATACATAAGTTTCCTTTAGGAAATAAACTTCAGTCAGTAGCAGCCGAGTATAATAGCAAACTGCTCAAACTCCTATATACATAATTTATTGCCCAGACGAACGATCGCGATCGTTCAAAGATTCAATCTTCACAATACGAGTTACTGATTGAGTTTTACAACAAGCGCTCGCAACAAACGAACGATCGCGAGAGATCGAACTGACGACGCTTGCAGCGACATTTTCTCATTCGCGATTTTTCAGAACATTTATATTTCTCGTGAGAGATCGTAAATGCTTTTGCTCGCAGCGCAACTTTATCGCTCGCGAGAAATTAGAAGCACTCAGTTTTTGGTTGCGATTATTCGTGAGAAAGATCGTATTTTGATCGTTCTCCGCACCCTGCTTTAAATGATTTTTAGCTTCATGCCTAATTCAACTTTCGAATGGGTCAAAAGTACTGTCACACAGAATGTATCATCTTACTTGTTTTAAATTTTTGATATATTTAACATCCGTTTATTACTCTTTTAGTTAGTTCTTTCAACTGTCTTATGTTGATCCCATTAAAAAAAAACTGTTCAAAAATTTACATGTTATAATTAAAAAAAATAATTTTAAATTTAAAATTACAATAAAAACAAATTTAATTTAAAATGGCAACGTTTCATTGCTTGAATTGTTATACACAATAAAATTTCATTGCATTGTGTTAACTTCTTCGTCGTGAATGTGGAGTTTTATACAAACAGGAAATTACTTTTCTTACGTTGATGAGAATTTTCAATTATATTCTAAACTTGACTTTATTTATTTTTATTTCTTTGATACTTTACTTTGACACCTGACAGCTCGGAAAATGCAAAAATTGATTATTGTTTTTGACGTTTCGATCAAGTTTTTCGTACACAAAACCTCGAAGAATAAAACTAGTACAAAGGTTGCCAAAAACAACGTAAGGATGGCACATTCTATCCAATAAAACAACATCAATTTAAACAAATAGAGAACATAAAAACAACAAGTAACTGCACAATACAAGCGAGCATCATGTCGGCTGAAATGTCGAAAGTTGATTTTGCAGCAGACGTTGCTCGTCCGCATGCCGACGCCTGGAGCGTGCTGCATATGCAACGCCTGCCTGCCTAAGCCACTCGGAGTTGCTCACTTGCAACAGCTACTTGCCACACTTGCAAGTGTCATAAGCACTTTGCCGGCGGTGACTGCAACAGTTCGCCCAGCAGCAGCTCTCCTGCTGGTCTTCAGTATAATTTAATAAAAAGCAATGAGCTTATTTTCAACTATTTATTGACTGCATGAAAAACGCGCGCAACGACCAGTAGCCCAACTGGCACGCCCACTTTTAGAGCTGGCAGCGTCGCCAAGCCGTCGTGCTGCAAGTTTGTCAGCTTCGCCGAATTACTCGGCGGCTGGTGAGCGGCGCTGGCAGTGCAGCAGCTTCTGATGCGTGGAAAATGCGCTCGCAAGTGTTGCTTGCCACAAAGTGCTTGCAAGAGAATTTTTTATGATGTATGTGTGTGTGTGTGTGTGGGAAATGTGCAAGCCATCCTTTCAGTTGGCAGCACATACAGGCTTTCATAGATATGTAACACACACCGCCACATATGTTGCTGCTTGTGTAGCTTAGTGCGCGCATGTTGGCAGTTGCAGCCAGTCAGCGTTGCACATTTGAGTATTTACGCAGCTGCCGGTTGCTGGCTGCTGTCATGGCGTACTTACGACTTCCGCCTTTGCTGAAGGCATCGCAGTTGCGAACATTGAAAGATGCTCACTTCCTTTGCATTAATATTAACTTGCACAAACAATAAAACAAAAGTGGCTTCCTCAGAACCTCTTCGCTCTCTCTGTCCTTCGCGTCCAAGCCATGGCATCGTATTTCGCTGCATTTCACAGCCGCACAGCAGTGACTGCTGCTGTTGCTTCGTCGCTGTTGTTGAAGTCTACGATGTTTGTTGTTGTTGTGTTTGCTGAATTAATAATCATTTTAGTTCAACATTCCGTCGCTGGCTCTGTTGATCCGCAACGCTTTGCAGCACAGCATTTCTTTCATACGCTCCGGCGCGGCACATCTGCCCGGACGCACTGTAAGTGCCCTAAGCGTAGTTTTAAAAATGCATGCAGTCTGTCATCATTGAAACCGTTATTATCACCATCAACATTAGTGTCGCCATCAGTGCAATCATCGTTGCCATCAGCAAGGCCATGAAGCGCAGCCTTTTTTTGAGGCATTTTCTGTGTCTACTTTTTGAGTAGTCAAGTAGAAGAGTTTTTGTTGTGACTGAAATACTTTGAATAATTTTTAATACTCTTAATAGCTTTCTTTCGCCAATTATATTTTCGTATTTGTTTAATTTTTTTAATTTTTGTTTAATTTTTGAACATGGTTTCTTGATTTCTGTTTGCACAAGGAGCTTGTAGTAGTTTTGTTTTTGTTCTGGTCCTGGTTTATGGCTTGAATTCTTTCATTAGTCATATTACGATTAACCATTAACGTAGGTCACGTTGGGGTCGTTTTCAACCAACAATTTTTTTTGGCACTTCTAATATTTTTTAAATTTTTTATTATTTTTAGCTGTTTTTCATGACTTTCTTACTTGAATATTATCCATCGAAGTCAAACCCTTTTATACTTTAAAAACTAAGGTGGCTTTGCATTTTTTGTAATTTGTGTGTGCGGTTTCGAACCGTTTTTTAACGTAGGTCTACAGTTAATGGTATTTCCATGTTCTTCCTTTTCAAAATGAATTTTACTCTTTTTTAAACTAAATGTTTACACTCTTTTTCACTCTTCCATCCGTACTTACTTAGTTACTTACTTATTTAACTTACGGCCTGCTGCAAAAGTTCTCCTCAGGCGCCGCTCCTTCTGTATTTGGTCACGCCCAGAGATTACAGGGTGTCCTCAACTTGGCTCTTTCTAGAGTACTTTCGTCATCGCAGCACGGATAAGAAATTGAAGTGGAATATGTAAAAATGTACTGCTGCACTGATGCACTGTTTTAAAGAACTTAATTGTGTTTTGTTTTGGGCACAATCCAGTGATACGAACTATGCCTGCGTTCGCCAGCAGAACTATTTGTAAAAATACACTGAAATTATTACCGTTGGGTAAAAGTTAGTGTTCGCCAGCAGAACTATTTGTAAAAATACACTGAAATTATTACCGTTGGGTAAAAGTTAGTGTTTAGTTATTGTTGAAAAATTATTATTTTCTAACGAGTTATTCGCAAAAAAGCCATGGAGTGGCACATTACAAAAAATTCTCCTACATATTTTTACTTTTTTATGAGAAGTTTAATTCCTTTCAAATTGAGGAGATTTTATTAACTTTCGGGAGGAAACTTTAGTTTTTTTTAAGATTTATGAGAAAATAATTTCAGTTATCTGACAAATTGCTTAAATTTTTGATTTTCCAATCTCCAATGCAAACCAGTTCACCTCATTTTAATGTTATCAAATACTAACTAAAGTGTTAGCCACTTACGTACTCGAGGTACAATGATCGCCAAGCGGCCGCACTCACACCCGCACTCACACCCGCACTCACACCCTCACACACACCAGAAACACTGCAGTTGGATCCCCTCGACATCTGCACCATGCAATGAGCGAGCATCAGTTTTCATATAGTCGAACATAATCCCCAGTTCCAGCTTCAGCTTCAGCGCATCGCTTTCTGCCTTCTGCCATTTGCCGTTTGCCGCTTTCACGATTCGCCGTTGCGAACGCAGTACGCTGCATTGCCATGAGCGACAAAGTAAGTGCTTGCAACAACCACAACAACAACAAATACAACCAGAAATTACAGTCAGCACTGCGAGCAGCAGCGACAGTGACAGTAAACTAACATTAATGGCTGCTTAAGTTTCATCTAATGAAATCGAGCGAATGGGCGACGAGGCGCACGAGCCGTACGGCGAAACAGATTGCAAGTTCATGCGATGCGAGTGGGCGGGACGGGGCAGCGCGGCGCGACGGACGGGCAATTTAAGACGAGCGCCCACTGCTGTGCTGCTCTACTCGGGTAATTTTGTTGCCTTTATCATATTAAGTTTTAAGTTGATGCTGTAAAGCACACAAGTGCACTTATGCGCTGCCGCTTGCTTGTAGCCAGAATAAGAAAATAATAAATGAGCGTTCACTCTTCGTTAACTTCCTTTTATCTTCTCGCCATGGATACGCACGCGCCACCAAATGAAGTGTCGAATTTGCGACAACTTCTCTAAAAGAGTGGAAAGTTATGCCTGCGACCATAAACGACAGTCGGGCAAATTACTTAGTATTGAATGTTGAAAATACCAGAACGAATTGTAAAGCAGCCAGTGAGATTTTCAGTTAGAATTCTTGATGGCCTCGGCAGAGGTTAATACATGAGACTGGCTCATAGGCGCACTGACCAACTCAAGCAGTTGTAATATTACTCTAACTCGGCTTTGTTGTTTGTTATGAGTGTCTGTAAGAAGAATATAACAAGAGTGGCTTTTACAAGTAGCCAACGGGACAGAATTGCACTCTTGCTTAACTGGTTTGCCAAGCTTTCGTAGAACAACTGATGGGACCTTTGTTAGCTTTTGATTTTAATGAAATACAATCAAGTGGCTACTTTGAATACATAAATGATTATGCACGCAACAAAGGCGTCATTGTTGGGCAATTCTTACACAGTAACAACAGAGAGAAGTATTTTTTCTCAGTTCATTTGAAAGTAGTGCAATAGAAGTCTACTAAACCAGTTTACAGTCTTCTAGATGCGTCGAAGCATGCACTAAAAACTTGTTGAAGTGACAACAAATTCACAGAAAATCGTTGGATCTAACTCACAGAGGCCTCGCAAATTTGCTTAAAAACACACTCATAGTTTTGTCATTTTTAGGGATTTTATAACAACAATTTTTTAATAATTTTGTTTAGAACTGCTTCCTCATAGCTTTCAATTATTTTTAATTCAATTTCAATTCAAATTCCCGTCACACAAAATGCAAGGATCAGATATTTAATCCCGTTTAATTTCGAAACGTCCCCTTCTGATCAAAGTTTAATGTACGAGGGTTGCGTTTTATATATTTTCAAAAAGGATGAAAATGTATTTTGTTTTCAGCAAAAATGGTTTTATTGCTTTTCAAGATATTCTTCTTCTCCTCAAACCAATTATCGAAGCACTTTTTCCACTCCGATTGAGACACCTCCAAAACATGGTTTTTGAATGCTTCAGCAGCATCTTCTGGCGATGAAAATCGTTGACCACGCAATTTTTTTTTATGTGCGGGAATAAAAAGAAGTCATTCGGTGCTAGGTCAGAGCTGTATGGTGGATGACCCATTAAATCGATGTTTTGGTCGATCAAATAGCCGATTGTTTGAGCCGATGTGTGAGAGCGCGCATTGTCCTGGTGAAGAATGATTCGGCATCGGCGGTTGTTTTTCCGTATTTCATTGCACATTTCTTTCCAACAAATTGTTGTGTACCAGAAACAGGCGACCATTTTCATCGATGTGCTGCGTGCCCAAACGTCTTTTGTTGGATTTGGCTCGTCTTGGAAGACCCACACGGTCGACTGCTGTCTTGTTTTGTTATAAACGTCTTTCGAAGTACCGCGATCGAATTTTTCCATCATTTCTTTGCACCAATCGACACGAGCCTTTTTTGAGAGATTGCCAAATTATGCGAGATCCAACGAGAACAAATCTTTCTGACAGCTAAATTTTCATGCAATATCGAATGCACGGCCGTGGAACTAATGCCCAAAGATGCCTCTATCTCACGGTATGTCAGATGACGATCCTTCATTATCAGTTCACGCACAGCGTCAATGGTTTCTGGCACAATGACCGATTTTGGACGACCTTCACGAAATTCGTCCTGGAGCGAACGGAGATTATGCTTGAATTCGTTAAACCAGTTATAAATTGTCTTGAGGGTTGGTGCTTCATCACTAAATGCCGAATGAAGGCGATCGAAGCACTGTTGTTAAGATAATTCACTTGAGATGAGAATAAAAATCCAAGACCAAAAAGAGACGTTTTGATTTGATGTTATGAGAGCGCAATGTGATTGAAGTGAAACATCTTTTCGAATCTATGTAATTATGCTTGTTTGGTGGTGGTTTCCATTTAACTAACGTTTTTAACGATCAGTTTGTAAATATTTTGTACCACGTGAGGACCAAAATATGTCAGGTAAAGAAAACATACATGTTTTGGTCAAGTAAGGAAAACATACATGTTTTGGATCGCAGTCTGTTGATTCATACGTCTAAATTGTATTCTATTTTAAAGTGCTGAAAGTTCAAAATAAAAAATTTAGTCAAAAGGAGTAAATTTTTCCCTTTCATTTTATACCCAGAGCTTTATCATTGTAAATACAACCGCAAATATTAAAAAATTTTGTTTTAATATTTGAAATATGTATGTATGTCCTTAAAATTTTAAAATCAGTTTAATAAGACTTTGGGTGAGAAAATGAAAAACTGACTATACCTGGATCCCATTTATGACCTCTAGTTTCACGTCTATTCGAATGGGTCCCGGCAAAAAAAAAAATTTGCGCACAGTGTAATAAATGTAAAGATGGCTTTACCACTCAGTGTTTCATAACTTTGTCATTTTTTCTTTCAGTTCTATTGATGTTAGACTTAATACTTGCCCTATTAATATATCTTAGATTTAAAACCAGAGGAGATAAGTTATTTTATCTATAAAACCATCATTTGATCATTATGATTTTTGAAAGTGGTCGAAAAATTCACTTTTTTCAACTTTTACCATCAGTAACTTTCCCAAATCTGATTTGATTTGGGCAATTGATATAACACCAAAAATGCCAATATATTATCTTCTGAACGACGGATCGGATTAATTATGGGAGTTTCGACATTACATTTTGATTATTGCTTTGTAAAAACCCAAAAGTTATCAATCTCACAACTCCGATCGTATGAAAGTCGCCCTCTGGTGGTAAATCTCTGAACCTTAAAAAATTTTGTATTTTTCGTACTCAAGAATGTGGGCCATCGCTGAATAAATCATTTAAATCGGTTCAATAGTTTCATAAATACGATGTTTTCTCCCTTACTTAACTACTACATTTACAAGTGGGGAACCAATGGCATAGAAAATGGCCAATTTTATATGGCAGCCCCCTTAAGACTTGGAGATAGCGGTTAGGTATGTTTGGAATAAACATTCGGAAGGAAAAATGAATGGGTGTCGGTCATACATCTAAAACGTCTGCGGCCAACCTGGGAGCAATGGGAGCCCATTTTATAAGAACGACCATTTTGTATGGGAGCCCAATCAAGGATTGGAGATAGGGGATGAGTATGTTTGAAAGTAATGTTCAGTAGAGAAAACTAGTGGGGTCAGTCACCGATTTTAACCCTCTAAGAGAAATTTCCGACCAGCTGTGAAGCAATTTGTCGAATTTCCCCAGCTTTTTTGTGCACTTTAACCTCGATGCGACGCCATTTAGCCCCACTCCAGCCCCAAGGCAATTTTTCACCCAACCGCATAAAATGAGAGGTTGCGGAGCAACTTTATTTGAAAAATCTTGCACTAAATCATATATAGAGTACATGTAATAATTTTCTCTAGTTTTAAATTGTAATTGTAAATTTAATATACTACGAAAAAGTTTTGTATTTAAAACATTTCCTCCTATGACAAAATTCTATCTACGCCCTAACTGAGCATCAGTGTTATCTTAAATTTCCATAAAGCAGACTCGAACTTTGGAAGAACCCAAATAGATTCCTGTTGCCATGAAACCAAATTGTTTGCTACTTAGAACATCTTCCTTTTCTTCTCCTTACCTGACAGACATATCTACCATTAAGCAGACCTGGACAGAGTGCCGGATCCTGTGCCACTAAGAGAGAAAGTCAAAGCACTTCAATGCAATAAACAGACACTGTCGCTGCAGAAATCCCATTGCCAGGACATTCTAATGGCAGTCAGGTAACTGTAATTGCGCGCTTTAATGGAGCAACAAATCGTTGCCAAAGCTCGCAGTAGTTGACGCCAGTGACTTATGTAAATGGGACAGTGCAGCAATATTGCTGTTGTTACTGTTGTTGGGATTGTAATTGTTGTTGTTGTTGCAGTTGGCCGTTTCGCATGCCTGCGAGTGGCAGTTAATTGCTTACGAGCGCCTGACCATCGGGCACAATGTGACGGCCGCGCCTACGCGCCAGATTCGACGCTTCAATTATTTACGTGCGCTGCTATTATCGCTGCATATGAGAGCTCATTAAAATGCAATTTTAATGCCGACAATTATGTGCACTAAAAATTCATTAAATTGACGGTTGGCTGCGGACCAGCAGCGATACGGCAACAGCGCTGACGAGTGCTAAATGGTTGACGACAGCTGAAATTAGTCCATCGACATTGGTTGGGTGGTGGGAGGGGGGCAGGGGCGTGTGTGTGACAAGCTGAGGGCGGCACTGGTTCCCGATCTAATTGCGAACTGTTGTTGCTGCAAGCGAAATTTGTTGCTATTAAAATTTGCAATTAATTCTATATTCCTTGGAAGCGTCGTGTGTGCGTCGGTTTGTGCTGCTGTTGTATTCACATGCGTAAATATTTTCCTAGAAATACATTTGTAATTAGTTTCGAATATGATTGATGAACTATGCGTTAAATACTGTTTGCTACGAGTCATTTGACACTCGGCGCGCAGAGACAAACAAATTGTATGCAAAATTGCATAAGAAAAGTTATTTGTGTGACTGCTTATTTGAAAAAAATTAATTATTAGTCATTAATTAGCCAAACAATTGAAAAATTGCATTTAAAAAATAATGATTTGTTTGTCTGCTAATTTGCAAAAAAATTTATTATTAAAAAATTCCAACCACAAAAGTTGATTTGTGGAATTTATTGAAATAAAATCACAAATCTTAATCGAGTAAAATTCAGAAATAAATTTGATTTTCCTAACAATCATTTACACCTTAACGGAAAGTTTGATGAAATTGACAAAAATGATGAATTGATAACGGAAATCACACACACAGACTCCCTCACACAGACTCGAAATTCGAAATCCATTTAAACTTTTGCAACTCCGCGAACTTTTCCGCTACAGCAATCTCAGCATGGCAAAACACACTCGCACATACACTGACAGTTGGATAGACAAACAATGCTGCCAATCAAGGAACATGTCAGCGGTGCGCCGGTGGGCGGCAGGTGTGGACGGGCGGGCTTATGTCGAGCTAGACGCGAGCGAACGTTAAGCAAAAACAAAAAAAAAACACGCATGCCAAATGTTTTCATTAAGCTTGTATAAGCCGAAAAAAGTAGCTGGCGCAGTGGCAACTGGAGGCGGAACGCGCAGCCAGCGAAGGAGCGATTGTGTAACACGGCAAATACGGCGCGACTGCAACACACAAAAAAGCGGTGACAGAGGCTTTTGCGGCGAGCAGAAGTGAAGCGCATTGAAATTGCTTTGACTGAGGAGAAAATTGAAAAATTTGCTGGCGTGTCACCGACACTCAATGTTGAGCCGCCACAAAGAACATTAAACAGACGAGAAGGGCTGCCAAAAAAAAAACCCTGTCACAATGCATGCAACGTAACTTCGACGCATTGGCTAGAAGAGCAACAAGCAGCAAACAGTTGGCGACAGGACGCACAAAGTTAGAAGCTGCCCTGAGGCACCGCACTGTGGCCGCAAGCCGCTTAGGCTTAGCACACACCAAACGCCAAGCCAGCGCACACCTCCACCTCCGCCCGCCAGCCGCAGCAGCATCGACAGCAGCAAACGTAGCAAATTATGGGCAACTCGCAAGCAAATTCAATTTATCGAATTACTGAGGCGTGGCGCCTCAGTAATCAGCAAATTAGACATTCGAATATTAATCACTCATACGACACGTGCGCCCTGGCTCGCTTTGAGTTTGCTTTTCCACTGTACGCAACATTAACTGCAACTTGAGCTGCAATCATCACATAAGTATATACATAGTAAATACAACAATATACACATGCAATATGTATGTGTGTCGATTATGCCGCAAATTCACAATTATCTGGCAGGCACTTGTCGGTAGCCCAAAGCCATTGCGTTGGCCATATTGCAAATGCGTTTCGGTGTCTGTGTGTGTGCGGGTAAACACGCCCGTATCGATTTGCCGTGCCAGGCAAATAGCAAACAGAAAACGTGACTACAACAACAACAACAACAGCAATAAGAACCCAAACCAACTGTGCTTTTGTTGTGTTTTGTGGAAATCCTTATTGCAGCAACGTGACTACGATTGCAATTGTTTCATTTGGCCTCGTCGCATACCGCCCGTCGTAGCCAGTTGCCACGGCTGGCTGGCTGACTGACTGGCGTGCGGCGAAAGACAACAAATCGCATTCATTTTTCTTCGTTCTTATTTGAACGTTTGCATTGTGCGCATTTCCAATTTCGCTTCCAACGGCAACCATACTTACCAACCATCGACACACTCATGCACAGCGAGTGCAATGAGGCTTTGGAGCTTTGTGTTATGAGCCATGTGCTGGCTGTAAGTAAATGAATTTGATTGCAATTTCGTAAAGTCCATATGGCCACATGTAAGCTCGAAATGTATACATTTTGTGTGTTTGTGTGCTTTAAACAAGTCGTGCTAAATTACCTGGAAAATTCAAGTACAATAAAAATTATTAATAATTGTATTATTTGTGTTAAGGCGAAATGCAATGTTGGGATACGGTTTGAGAAATAAATTGCAATTGAAATCAATAACAAATTGTCTGTACATATTTGAAACATGGTCTACTTATAATTTATTTAGCCATTGTGCACTTTATGCCGACCTCGATAGTGCAGCGAGTAGCACGCTGGCTTACACACCGGAGGACTTAGGCTCGATTCCTAACTCGGGCTGGTGAAACACTCGTCAACTTCAATCGATAATTACCTGAAACAGATTAGAACTACAAGAATTGCACAAAAATTTACAATGTGTGAAAGGAAAAGTACCCAAAACCGCTGTTCGGATTTGCCGTTAAACCGTAGGTCCCACCCCCTACCCTCAATTCGTTTGAAAAGTGCGTTTCTACACATGTTGAGAAAACAATATTTATTTTTTTATTTCGGTCTATAGATCGAACTCTTACAGACTTATTGAAAATAGTGAAAAAGTTAAGTTTAAATCTAACATTTCAAACGGGTGGAATTTGTGGCATCACAACGACCCATATGGAGGCCTAAGTGTGTCTCATGCAGAGACAGCCACTGCAAGCTACCAGTGGCGCACGTATGGATAGGGTTTTGGGGGTTCAAACCCCCCAAACACCAAAAATGCTAGTACAAAATATGGGTTTGAACGGTTTTTGGCTCAAAAATTGTACGCAAAACCCCCCTAAATGAAATCCGGTGTGCGCCACTGCAAACTACCTATACTTCATGGTCCAAGCGTACTTGCAGATTTCATCTATTTGATCCCTTTATAAGGAAAATCTACGCTAGTTTCGATTTTGCAACATTTCTTAACTCTTTTGAACCCGAATTTTATTCTGTGCCTCGATATTATTTTTTGGTATTTAGGTCATGAAACATTCCTAAGAAGAGTGCACACGACATTTGAAGTCACCACGCCTCTTTGTTAGAATTCTAGATCTAGTATTTTTGAACAATTTTAGCTTAAAACGGGTTAAATATATTTTGTATAAATTATTTTTAATTACAAAAAAATTATTTAATATTTATGGAAATATATAAAATTATCACTTTTTGATTTTATTTAACCTTTATTGAAGAAACAGGGTTTTGATCAAACGCGCCCAATTCGTAGACTTCAATTAGAACACAAACTTTCCCTTACTTTTAAATAATTTTAGCTTAAAACGAGTTAAATAAATTTTGTAGCAATATTTTTTAATTATAGAAAAATTATTTAATATTTATGGAAAAATACAAAATTATCACTTTTTGATTTTATTTTACCGTTATTAAAGAAACAGGGTTTTGATCAAACGCGCCCAATTCGTAGACTTCAATTAGAACAGAAACTTTCCCTTACTTTTAAATAATTTTAGCTTAAAACGAGTTAAATAAATTTTGTAGCAATATTTTTTAATTATAGGAAAATTATTTAATATTTATGGAAAAATACAAAATTATCACTTTTTAATTTTATTCAATTTTTTTTTACTTCAATTAGAACACAAACTTTCCCTGATATCGATGAAAATTATGCAAATTCTTTTGAGATAACAGTAACATTTTTTTTAAATGCTTAGAATTCACTTCTAAAAATATTGATTTGTTGGTGCCTTCTTAAATTTAACCCATAAATCAATCATAGCTTTTGCCATAAAATGACAAATAGATGAAGTCGCTCTCAGGCAACTTTGGGGTCGAAAGAGTTAAGTTAAGAGTAGCTGATTTATTTCATACGTGGTTAGCTCTAACCACAGCAAGACAGTTATGCAAGAAAGTTCGCTGAAAGCAAAGTAAGCCAGAATGAGCACAAAACAAAATTTCTAAAAAGGAAAATTGAAGCAAATAGAAGAAAACAAAAACAAAAACAAAACTCCCACACAAAGCCAAAGACTATGGGGACAGTGGGCAAACCATACCAAAAGGTGAGCCGCCGTTGTCCTGGAAACTATTTATACAGCACATTCGCCACGCCCATTACTGTTGCTATTGCATTTTTAAATCGCAGTGTGTCTGTGTTGGTGCTTTTGTTTTTTGGTTTTGCTTTGGTTTATTTTGGTTTGCTTACGTGCGAGTGTGTGTGTGTGTGTTTTCGGGCATTGCTCGTGCCACACACAGGCGCTTGAAAATAAAATACATACAACAGCAACAATAAAAACAATGAAAACAATAACAACAATGCGCACTATATGCAAAAACAAAACAACAACTAACACACACGCACACATACACACACATGGACTGCAAACAATGCAGCGAGTATGTTTTGTCGCATAAATGCAAAGTTGGAAAAAACCCGAACGTAACTGAAGCAGAACAATAACAGCGGCCAAATAAAGTCAACAACAGGCACAGCCAACGGCACTGCTTGGCGAAACAATAGTCCAGTCTCTAAGCATGTCTGTCTGTCGATGTGTGTGCGTAATGCCAGCCGTTTTTTTTTGCTGCTTCCTGTCTGTCCGGCATTATCCTTGTTGTCTTCATAGGCTCGGCTGGGTTAACTCATCATTGAATGATGTTTTTGATGCTCTTGTTGTTGTTGTTATGAAATTCCAGCATACTCTTCACATAAGCGGCAAACGGCGCTGGCATTGTGATGGACATTTTAACTCCTTTTTGCCGGCCTTAATTCGTGCCGGTGCTTTGTGCTTACATCCCTCAAAACTTACAGTAAGTGCAACACATGTGTGTGTGTGTGTGTGTGTGTGTGTGTGTGTGACTGTGCGCACATTAATCTCATTGCCTCTTCAGTGGATTTGTCGCTTGGCTGCAAAGCGATTTTAATGCCGCACTCGCTTTTAAACTTCTATTGTTTTCATTTTTGGTTTTTCTACAATTTTTTTGTTTCTTCGCCGCTTTCGACTAGAGAGCCAATAATAAAGATTTGTTTGTACGTCTATGTGTTTAAACTTTAGTTGCTGTGAACTATGAAAACCGCAGTTGATCTCGTTTTTGGCTCAAGCAGATTATTCAAAAGCAATTAGTGAGCAGTTGGGGGCTTTGGCTTCCATCAAACATTTTGCCTTTATTTATTTATTTTTTGTAAATGGTTTGTAAGCCTATTAAGCACTGAAAACACCATATTTGCTGGCGTTTGGTCAACTCTAATTCTTTAAAGGGATTAAGCGGCTCAAATTCCAAACAAATTGCAGGTCTATTGTAGTATTTCACTGATGCCATTTCACTATTCACGAATCGATATCGGTTTATTGGTCACAAGCACATGTGAGGCTAACGCGACTATGGAACAACCAACTATTTAAAACTGTAAAAACCTGACCGTTATAAAAATGCATGACCAGTTAAAAAGAAATACTAAAAAACTAGTGGCACCATAAAACCCCACCAACAAGAATGAACGATAAGCGGCGAGTTAATTTGTATATGAAACGTTTCAGCACTTGATCATTCCATCATTCTTTCAACACTTTCCCTACCAATTCTAGCAATGAACCTAAAAAACGTTGGCATATTTAATTTATTGCATTTCCAATCGCTCGGAACGAGAGGGTTAAGCATGCATCTCCCACGGACAGCGCGATGGACATTTGTTTATGACACTAATACAGTAGTCGAGTTGAATTTTACAAGCTCATAAAATCACAACGCTATTTCAGCGCATCGAATTGCAGCAATCGAACTTTCACTGCACACACACACACACACACATAAACACACCACACGCACATAACAAGCAGGTGTCCGTATAGTTTTTTGTTTAGAATTTTTAGTACCTTCAGCCAACGCGTCAAATTTCCTGCGCAAAGCATTGGCGGAAGTAAATCAAAAAGGCATAAAACTCAAACGAACAGAATGAACTCGAATGAAAATTACACCTTATTTTTTTATACGCAACGTGCTGCCGGCGCCGCACCAGATCCGCGCGAGTTTATTGATTCCGTTAGGCTGTAGGCGGAAGGGCTGATTGCCATAATTCTTGTGTTTAATGTTTGTTGTTGTTGGTTTGCTTTGGCATGACTGGCGCACTTTTGGTCACGCAAAATTGACTTTAATTTTATGTTCAATTGTACTTTAACGACAATGGTATCGATTGGCGCACTGAAGGGCGCTAGGCGTGAAGCGTTGGTGGTTTTCTTGGGTTCTGTCATTACTGGTCAATGAACTTGTCGAAAACAATATTGAAGAAAGTTTTGCGTATCTTATGGAGCGGAAGCAATGTGTACAGTAAATGAACTTTTATGTTTACATTTATTGGATTAGGTCTATTTTGTTGTTGTTGTCTATAAGCAAGGAAAATTTAATTTTGAAGTGTTTTGAAGAGATTTAACTTGGGTAAAGTTTGCAATTATGCTTCAGAATGTATGAAAGTTCAGTTGGTATGACAGTTCAGTAGTTATTTTGGTAGCGTTCAAGCAATTTTGTATGGAAATGCAGAAATTAAATGACGAGAACTTTAATTTTTGTGACTTGTATTGTAATGAATGAGGTTTGATTTTGAAATTATTTTCATCTTCCTTGCAGAATAAACAATGGTAGTTTTAGCTCGTGAGAATCCGTCTTGCTAAGAGACACGGGATAATTGATGTCTATGCAGATTTTCACCTACAGCGTGAGAAATGCGAAATGTGGGTATTTTTATATTTTTGCTGGTGAATTTCCTCAGCAACAAATTCAAATTTCTAAGCAATATTATAAAAGGAAAAGTTTAATTAATTTTTACGAAAATGACTTCTTAGAGTTCGCATCTGGATTGTGCTTGAAAATAAAACCACTTTAATTATTCAGCGCAAAACGCAGTCAGAAACCAAGCATCACTTTATTTACAAATCTACACTTGTTACTACTTTACACTACTACTATTGCATGTTTCCCCTTTTCTTGCTCGAATCAGAATCGTCCCTCTGCGCTGCACACTGATGCCTTTTATACTTGTTTGGTTTATCGCGCCGATGGTTCGTGCACATTCTATTACCATTCGCGAACCATCCTTGCCATATCGGAATTATAGCATGCCGGCTGTACTTCAAAGTGCATGCCTAAAAATATGCTCGTGAAAGCATTCATGCATAGCACAGCAACAGAGTGCCTCATCGTTACAATATAAAAAGTGATCGATATTGGTTTTGTTAGTTGTTTCTCTGGAGCTGGAAATTTGCATAGATATCAATGTATTCATGTCTGCCGTATGGACGACGAAGCTTCGGCGAAAAAGTTCGATGCGATAGTTGGAGGTCGACGGCGAAGAGGGAGACCGTGTCTTCGGTAGAAGAATTGTGTCTCCGGTGGAAGGATCGTGTCTACGGTGTAAGGATCGTGCTTACGGTGGAAGGATCGTATCTATGGTGAATGAACCGTGTCTTCCGTAGAAAGATCGTGTCTACGGTGTAAGGACCAAGTTGAAGACGCCCTATCATCTCTTGGTGTGACGAACTGGAGAAGGCGCGCGCAAAGCAGAGGCGCCGTAACCAGGTGACGGATTGTTATGGATCAGTTAAGTAACTAAGTATCATTGAATTCATATTCATTGGTGTATCAGACCCTTCTCTGCTGAAACTACCATTCGTTATACTAATAAGGATTCGAATTTGTTTTGTATCTAAAATGCACCTAAAAATATGCTACAAAATTATACAATTATTTTACTAAGTTAATAGCTTTGCAGCCATACTCATTAAATAATATAATTTTGATACTATATAACAATAATGTTTAGTAATTTATTACTATTACTTATAATCAGTATTGCAATAAAAAAATTAAATTATTCAAAATGTAGGTATTCAATGAAAATTTCAATTAATATGAAAACCATTTGCTGATGCAACGCAAAGACAAAATCCACTTTGCCTCGTCAGCCCAAGGCCAAAGCAACCATATCACTAACCACTATCCAAATTGCTGCACTGCACCATGGCGCATAACGTAGCAGACACCACCAGCCAGCACACACACACACATATATACAAAAATCGCAAACCGCATCGCGCCAAGCCATAAGCCGATGACTTCAATTTCAATTAGACGCGCTTCACTGCACACTTACCGAAAATTGCAGCAATGCTGTTGCTGGAATACTCAACTGGAATTGCTGGTATTTGTTTGGATGCGATTATGGAATTAATCTGTATACATATATGTAACAGCTGTGGTCTGGCATCACTAACCTACTTAACTGATTTGTGATTTGAATGGCTGCTTTTGACAATAGCCACGTCTTAAAGGAGTAAGTAGTTAACACTTCAATACAAATGCAATTAATGCGCTGAATTATTAAATTGATTAAACAAATCTGGTTCTATGCTTTTAATCTACGCACTAAAGTTGCATATTGCAAGGTGTTAATTCTAGGATATGCGCCATTGTGCAATTAATTTAATTAGCTTCTGCACAATGTAGCATCTGCACTTTGAGCTAATTCTGAAATTGATAGCAAACCTTATTGTTGTGCAGCAGTCAAACTATTTCAATAAACAGTAAAGAATGTCGAGGTACAAACACTGACACTGCAACGAGTAGAGTGAAGTCCAAGTTTTATTACATATTTGTGATTGTCAAGAGACAATTTTAGTGCCAGTTGAGAGTATTTGGCGAAGAAAACTTCTTGGCTGTTTTACTGAGTCGCTTTCTTGGCACTTGAATGAAAGTTCATGGAATTATGTTCATAAAACAAAAAAATGTGAGGACCTGAGTCTAGTGTATGGATGCATCTATTCCGCATTTAACACAATTAGCCACGTGGCCAATACACGAGTGGTGCCCTTGAGGCGGCCACTTAACCCTACTTACCTACCTTTCTTTGGCGATGCAGCCGACGCTGAACAATTGAACCTGCCAGACCTGCCTCCATCAAGTAGTCAAATTACTTTTCAACTGAATGCGGTTTAAGGTACAGTGAAAAGAATAATAATTGCTTATGAAAAAGCTCCCAACTCGCCATTCGGAATCGGCATAAAACTGTAGGTCCCTTCCAACCCTGTACAAATTCGCACGCACAACACGGATGGTTGTGGGTAGCTTGGCCTTAGTCTCGTCGTGTCGTGCCAGTCAAGAAGAAGAAGAAAGGAATAATCCTTCACGTATATGGAAGGACACACAATGCACCTTTTTGCAGGTCTCCGACTGTAATTCCTACTCTTACTGCACACATCCTCCTCATTCATATAAAACGCAATTATGAATATAAATAAATTGTAAAATTAATTTAAAAAATTTTTTGTTGGTACATTTTGCACTCTGCCCTCTTTGCTCGATAGGTTTGAGTCCCAACTGAGTCAACAATGCCTTAAAATAATTTTGCTTTCTACGTACAAAAGTTTACTAGTTGCTCGAAGGTAGTTGTTGTTGATCGAAGGTATTTGTTGTTGGTCGAAGGTATATTTTTGGCCGAAGCCGAAGCAGAATATTCGGCATAGAGTAAAATATTCGAATGCTACAAAAAAATCGTTTAAGGAAAGAAGCGATACAATTTAGCTGTTCTTTCTTAATTTATTTCTCTGTTCCACTCAAGAATTAATAAAAGAATATATAAAAATATAAAAAACCAAAATATTTTTAAAACACTCTTAAGCTGCATGTACACTGTAGAGAAATTTCGGTAGAGCTCTATCTACTCTCGAACTCTCGTCTATCAAATGTGTTTACACTATAGAGGATCTCTACTAGAGATTTGACTCTACGTAGAGTTTGATAAACTCTATACAACGATGAACTCTATTCGACGTATACACTATGAAAATTTTTTCTCTCGGCTAGAGCTGTAGAGCAAATTTTTATTCTTGCGAACGAAATTCGGAAAAATGAGTGCGCGCCAGAAGCAAGCAACAGCTGCAGTTGTAGTTTATTTGAAGAAGAATTCAAAAAAAAGAGTCGGGAATGTTGGGTGCGAAATTGGATCGCGAAACGGCAGAGTGCGGGTGTTTATCGGGAGCTACTTGGTGAATTATAAAAGAGTGATGCAGCGGCGTATGCCAATTTTTTTTTAATGTCATCCACAAATTTTGAAGCATGGCTACAAATAGTGGCCCCGGTAATCGTAAAAAAAGACACACATTTGCGCAAAGCAATTCCTGCAGGAGAAATGTTGGCAGTGACTTTGCGATTTCTTGCTACAGGTAAATATAGTACATACATAGTACATGTTTTGAAAGATTTCTAAATGTAATGCGTGTTTTCGTAGTTGGCGAAAAGAAGTCAATGAAAAAATACCACTAATGCACAGAGGGAACCATGGGAAAACGTCCGCAGATGCAAAATACGTTCAAAATATTTTTTGAGAAGAATATTTTTTGAGCTTAGAATGGGAAATTCCATGGCAATACGCGCGTATTTAGACTCTTTGTTTATATGCGTTTTGTCCGGTAAATGTATGCATTTAAATAAATAAAATAAATTACTTTTACTATCGTGTTACAGGACCCAGCTTTTGATACAAAATTGAAAGCAATGAATAACACCCAACGGGAAACATACAACTCGCCAGAACCAGACCCACTTTTCTTTTGTTTGATTTTTCTCACTTCGCTGTTATATAGGCACCGCAGATTGTACCACTTTGCGGCCACTTCTTTTACGCCAATGTTACATTTTTCGTCAATTGCCAACTGTAACTAATCAATATGTAAACTCTTTTTTATTCATGTTATTTAACAATTCTTTACATACATGTATGTAAACGTTAAAATTAACGTTAAAGTTTATTAAATAAAATTTTCATAGGTTCAAACAGGTTAATACGGGAAAGCAATGTAATGGGCCCGGACAACATTTACTGGTTTGCGTAGGGTCCACTGGACCCTTGACTCGAACATCGAAAGCAGTTGAAACGTTTTTTCTTCGGCGCTGATGCCATTGCGTTATTCGTTATTGTTTGTGTGGTGGATATTTTGTTGCTCTTAAAAACTCATTAACATCTTCAGTTAAAACCACACTTCAAAAACATTCATAAATCGTGAAATTCTCTACTATGCATTCATATAAACAAAAAAACCTGCATGCGAGAGTTCTAAACTCTATTGAACGTGTTCAATAGAGCTAGAGTTCTCGTAGAGCCAATGAAAAAAGTGTCTACACTACGAAAAACTCTCGACTAAAAAATCTCGGGTAGAGACTGTGACGAGCTCTCGTGGAGAGCTCTACTGAGTGTATAGACTTCTCTAGGCGAGATTTTTCTCTAGCTCTCAGTATATTTCTCTACAGTGTATACGTAGCTTTAGAGTTCAATTTCCAATAGAAACAAAAAACTTGACAATTAAATTTACATAAATAGCTGAGTAGAGATAATTTTTATTAATCGCAATCTTGATGCCCAAAATATCAATAAAACCCGATATTTGATAAAATACTTCGAAACAGAGTTAATTGATTAGCATTACAGGCTGAAAACCTGCGTCTAAAGTATTCTGCTATTTTGGGCGAAGTCGAAGCTTAAAAGAACTTTAGAATCGGCTAACTAGAAATTCCGGGGTATAGTTGGAAACGAATTTTTTTATTGTGAATCAATTAGGATAGAAGAATAAAACTTTGAGGCCTTATACTAAATACCAAGATCCAAAACATATAATTTTTCCAAAAGGATTCGTAAGAGAACTTGAAAGATATCGCAGGATAAATGTTTGAAAGGACCTTACTGACATATTTCAGTCTTGAAAGTTAAAAATAAGAAATATAATCTAAAAGCAGCAAATTTGTTCGTCCATTTGATACCCATATCTTCATCAATGCACAACTGAAAATATTTAAATAAATCCCTTTCAAAGGGACATCGGATCAGAAAATGAAAAACTGAGTATGCCAAGTTACTTCGAATGACCTATGATGACCTAGTTTCACGCCTATAATATTTTCGATGGGTCTTGACAAAAGTCGGTTTTTTTTCACACGGTGTTATAGAAAACGTAGCCTCATGCTTTAATCATTCCATGTTCTTCATTTACACGGACGATTTAAAACTTTTTCGTAGTGTCACATGCCCATCTGATGCCGCTCTGTTCCAATCGGACTTGAAGAACCTTGTTGACTGGAGTAAAGCGAATACAATTTCTCTTAATACCAGAAAATACTTTCACATGACCTTCGCTAAGTCTAACAACATAATATCCTTAAATTTTTCGGTCTCCAACAGTCAACTGACTACCATCAGCGTACTTTTTGAAGCAATCTCCACCTTTGTTAATCATCTTAACTACATCATTCCGAAAGTTTACGTCAGCCTCAGCATTGCGCGTAGGTATGGAGCGGACTTTAGGAACCGATATTCTCGAAAGACTTTGTATTGTTGTTTTGTACGCTCGACTCTAGAATTCGCCTCCATAATCTGGGATCCAATTTATAAATCGCACTTCGCGTGCGTTGAAAGAGTTCAACAAAAATGCAATCGTTTCTGTCTGTCTTCCCTTTGTTTTTGCGGATCCCTGCCTTTATACTGGTTGCCTCTTGATAAACGTAATGACACTTGAGAAAAGGAGAACCTCTTTTCGTTTAATGTTTGTGATCTCATTTGTGGTGAGGTTGACTGTCCATTGCTGTTAGAGTCGATTGTGTTACTGATTTCTCGTAAAAAGTTGCGCGTCATTCTTCTTCTTTAGATAGAAAGATGGACCAGTGCAATTATGCCGCTTTGCACCGATTTCCAGAGATCTCTCTGTGTTCAATAAAGCCGCCAAAAATATTGATTTGGACTTTGCATTCACTCGATCAAGCTTCAAAATCGTCTTGGGCAAGCTGTGTCCAACTATTGTGCTCGTAGTGTTTAAATAGTTTGTTTCAATTTATTGTACTTTGTCATGTTAGTCTGTAAGGATCTTTTGTTTTCGTTTCATTGCTGCAATTAATTTTTATGTTCTAATTTATTGTCACTTTAGTCTGCAAGGATCTATTGCCATCCTGAGACTAATTTAACTAAACTAAACTGAACTGAACATTATTCACGCATCCAACCCTTAAGTATTATCGCTTCAACTCCATCAGTCGCAATTGCATTTTTATAAAATTTCTATGGCATTGCAAAAGTCTAAAAGCAATTAAAACCTATCAGCAGCCGCAAGCATACAAACATATTCATTAAAAAAAACTCTCATTAATTGGGCATAATTTGAATGCACAACTTAAATATTTACAGGAAAGTAAAGAAGATAAAAGTTGGAAATCAAATTAGCCAGCAAAGCGACACACATGTCAGGAATTTGGAAAAAAATAGCCGAGTGCACACACAAGTTGTGCAAAGTGACGGCATAAGCGCATAAAGAGGCGTGCTCGGCGCCAAATCCCATTCATCATGTCTTGCTCAGCGCTAATCTCGCTCGTCGTGCTCTGTCAGTTGGGGCGTTGCGCGCGTAGCGGCGGCGAAGTGACACAAACACCACAATAAGTCAGTTTAAATTGGCCTTAACGACGACATAAGCGCGTAGCTTCGCCCCCGCCAAAACCACCCCACCACACCACATCACCGCACGAAGACGATCTCTGTTTTGTTGCTGTCGTCTATGGTTGTGTGTGTGGGTGTGCCTTTGCGCGGGCTTATGTTTGTTTGTATTATGCGAACGCGTACATGTGCACTTTTAATGAGCAATTTGGTTCGCTGCTCGAAACGACGCGCCGACGTGCGATTTTATTAAATTCAACTTAACACAATCGCGCGACACACACACACACATACAACACAGACACATACGTGACAATGAAAAAAACACTGCAGCAGCGACAAAAACGCTAAACTTGCCAAAGCCAACAAGAAAAACGCGACGAATGGCGATGTAGAACAGAAGCGAGGGTTGCGGTGTTGCGGTGTGGTTGACACGGCGCGACTTCGATGGGGGCAGACGCAAATCCGGTTGCTATAAAAGCGCAACTTTTTAGCAATTTTGCCGTTAGCGACAGCAACTTTTTCACTTCGGTTTCTCCCATTCCCTTCGTACATATTCAGCTTCCATGTATGTTTGTGTGGGTGTTGTGTTGTTGGTTTTTGTTGCCACTCAGCTGCGATACATAACAACGAAATTAATTTATTTATAAAAAAAATTGCCAATCTTCAATAAGTGTTTGTTGTTGCGCTGCCATTGATCAAATTCTCGTTTTCTTTTCCATACGTTTTCATTGTTGGTTTTGTGTGAAAATTCTATATTTATATAAAAAATATCATTTGTGGTGCGTAACATAAATAAAAAGGCGCCGCGAAACCATATAAAAACATACATTCAATCATTCAACACGAAGGCCAAAGGCTACAAAATAATTTCTCCTTTTGACTCATACGAGGTTTGGTTAGGTTAAGCTGATACCTAGCAATATCCTACGATGATATTGAACTATAAATATTTAAGTTTTGCTGTCAAACTTTAGTAATGTTTTCATTTCTAGCCTGGATTATTGTTCACACAGGTAAACTAGTCGCAAAGTCGACATATAGTAAATAGTGGAGTAGGAATGGAAGTGAAGTGAAAGTGTTTCAAAGTACATTTGGTACAACTGTCGTCATCAATAATGCTTAACTTATGTTCATGTAACGCCTGAAAATAGTGACTGGTGAGTACACCTATGATACCTCGCCCATCTTTGCTACGAAGCAAACGTGAGCCTTAAAACCAGGCAATCAACTGGACCTTTTATTGATCCTGTCCGTGCACAGTGATTCGTTTCATAGATGAAATAAAAGAAATGTTTAGTCTCCGAATTTACGGATTTTGATACAACTCCCACTAAGAAAATCTGTGCAAAATATTAATTACTGTGTTTGCAAAAGCGGCCCAAAGTCGAAACTTGTTTTACAAAAAAAATTAAGCGCATGTTTTCTGGTTTGTAGTCTATTGAGTAAAAAATCGGAGAAATACAAGAAGTTGCTAAAACTTTCAACATCACTCAAGAATTAATGTAGGCATTTTCGTTTTAATTTCTTAAATCAAAGCTTTCTACTTCACATTTAACAAAAACTAAGAATTTTTCACAATTAAAAATTTGAAAATTGCCAAAACTTAAAAGAAAACGTTTAAAAAGTATCTGTAAGTATGAAAACAAACTAAACTTAACTTAAAAAAACCCCCCAAAAAATCAGTGCAAAAAAAGAATTAGTGTGTGTGCAAAAGCTGCTCAATATTGAAACTTTTTCACACAAAAATTTAAACAAATATTTTCTGTTTTTTAGTCTATTTACTAATTACTAAAACTTTCAATAAAAATTAAAACTTGATGAGAGCATTTTCGCTTTTAATGTTTTCTCAAAATTTGCAAACCTGCTTTTACTTTACTTTTAATTTTAAAAAATCTGAAAATTGTCAAAACTTAAAAGAAAACATTTAAAAGTATTTGAAAGTATGTTCCTGGATTTTTTCTTAATTTTAAGAAGCATTCTTTCTTTATCGAATAATGTAATTGCACCCTCCGATATCTTCCGATCTCAGAAAATAATTGAATTTGAAAAATGGTCTAAAATAATATTTTTTTATTTCTCCCTGAAAGTATGCAATCAACATGAAAATGAAAAAAAAAACTGTACAAACTGTATTATTATCATTTTTTTGCAAAACTAAAAGGTCCCATTACAATTTCTGTTACTCTTTGCAATTCTCAATGTTGACGTAACTGATTTAACCTATTGCTGCCTAATGGGTAAAATTTTACCCATCAAAACTGACTTTTTAAAAAATTCACAGAAAAGTTCGTGGTAGAGATATCTCAAACTCATTGACAGGAATGGTTGGGGTAAAGACGGAACTACTTTAGTCTAATGGAGGTCACCCTTAAATTCCGCCATCTAGCTAGAGTTACCAGACTCTAAAAATTGTGAATTTTCCGGAGGTGGAAAATGTGGTGAAACGTAGTGGCCCTAGAACCTCACAAAAATCTGCTTCACCTGTAAGAAATACAGTTTTGTTCACGTGTTTAGCTGATCACTTTAAAAAGTATGGAAAAAAGCTACCATTGCTGCCTAATGGGTACAAAATACGCAATGAATATCTCAGCAACGTGCAGAGATAGAAAGCTCATTTTGTTTCTGATCATTTTGGGTCAATTCCAGGTCGTGTAGGAAATTTCATCAAAATCGTATGGGCGAAACTGGTACCCGGCAGCAATGGGTTAATGTAAATTCTAAAAAAATCTAGTCAACACACTGGTTGCTATAACTAACCAAAAATTACGAAAACTACAAATTAAGCACAACAGTTTAAGAAAAACCAAATTTAGATTTTTTTATGAAAAACAGACCACTCCTTCTAATTTTGTCCCGCGGCTCTATGGTGGCGAATCATTGTGCCGTGGGGTGAAACAAAAACATTTGTGTGTGAGATCAGTGTTGCCAGATCAGGAAATTTCCTGCTAGATTTAGGAAACTCTTGGCCTTTTAGGAGAATTTTCAGGAGGAAGAGTTATTTAGGAGAAAGTTAAGGAGATTTATATTTTATGTTAGGAGTGGATTTTTGAGAGATTTTTGGATAACTGGCAATAAAAAATGGCTGCATTAAAAACAATTATATGTATATAATTTTATTTTTTATGACGTGTTTTAGTCCTTTAAAATTACCAAAATTATAAACAATTTTAGGAGATTTCTTTCACTATTGCTAGGAAATTTTAGTATTTTTTTATAATTTGAAGAAAGTCATTTCAGGTATCAGGCAACACTGTGTGAGATATTACGAAAACCTTTATGGCAATTGGAGCATATAAATTCATAATCTTTTGAAGTGTCATCACTTAAATGGTGAAATTTTCAATAGTAAAAAATTTTGAAGAATAACATCAACGTTATCGGTTGACATCTCAGAGCAACAAGTTGCAAAAGTTCAGAAAAAGCTATTGAAGAACTTTTCATATACATACTGCTATGTAAATAAGTTCTACTGTCCACCGCAGTTCGTATCACTGAATTGTGCCCAAATAAAACACACTGAATGTTTTTAACGGAGCTAACTACGGTAGTCACTTTATTAAAAATTATTCACTTTCACTACACTTTTCTTATCCAAATAACATCGTTGCCTCGCAAAACCAAATTGAATCACTGCGTTTTGCATGGCTTTTTTTTTACTGTTTGCGCGGAGTGCTAGTCGTACTCAAACATTTCAGCATCGCCTCAAACCATCTCTGCAATAATTCCCACAAAATAACCATGTCACCTAAAAGTATGCAACAAATGCTGCATTCTGTGTTGTCGTGTGGCGCAAAGCGAGCTACATGATTGTCACATACGTTTGTAAGGTATTGGAACAAACCTAAATAATCAAAGGCAATTCTGTCCTTTGTCATTGTTTTTGTAAAAAAATTATTTCCAAACAACCTTGAGCAATTTTTCATGAAATTTCAAATTTGTTTTAAGAAAAACTTTTACTCGGCAGCAATTTTGAATTATAATATTGAAATTGTATTAAAGTTGTTATTGTTTATGTGGTTTTAGAACAACAAACTCCAATCATTGTCCAAATTTTACATACGAGATATTTTAATCCTCTCACGGCCAATGGAACATGTGTGACCACGTGGCCACATGTCTAGTTGATTGTTGAGCACAAATAGGCATAATCAAATTCATCCATTTGCCAGCAATTCCCAATTAAGCGTGCAAGGGTTAGCTTTCGAAATTGTCAGAAACAATTAGTGTTACTCAGAGCGCCAAATAATCGCTCGTTCTTTCGTAGCCAACATTTCCATGTGTCGCTTCTATGACTCTTCAAAGACACTAAGCCGCTGGCACTAATTCGAAGGCAATTAAATCTCACATTGCCGGAAGAGTCCTTGAAGAGTCCTTGAAATCTCAATGCATAGCATTAACGCATTTTACCGCAACACGGCCGAGTGCCGTAGCACTTCAGTGCGGCAGCGCAGGCATCTCAAAACTTCAACATGGCATAAATCCTCTTTGGAATTTACGAGCCTTCCGGCAAATAGGCCGCGTTGCAGTTTAATTTGCTTTGATCCGAAATTGTGCGCGAGCGGGCGAGAAACTGGCGCATGGAGTGAGGGGGGGAGGGGCTGATGCCACTTTCGCGTGTGTTGCGTAAAAAATTTGTGCGCGCACGCATACGAAAAGTCAGTTGACGAGTTGGCACTTGAAAAACAGCACACAGCACAAAAATACAAACAACAACAAACGACAAACGCGAAATATAAAAGTCTGACATAACTGTCAACACCCATTAACTGGCTGATGCCAGAGATGGGGAGAGTCAGTCAGGCTGACTTTGGGCTGCAAACGACCGCTGCCTGCCCGGTTACGCTGTCAGGCTCGATCTGCTGTTGCTGTTGCTGCCAGTCGCGCTCGCTCGCAGCATATGCAGCCGAGCGATTGTAAAGGGTCGTGACAAGGCAATTTATCACTCAAGCAAAGCAATGGCTGCGGTGGCAGCGACGGGAGTGCCGCTCTGGCCTGTGTTGGCCTATAAAGTTGAACTCGTAAATCAAAACTCAAATTTAACACAATTTTGTTTAAGGCTCGTACAGGCATGCAAAAGCGTGTGCGTGTGTGTGTGTGTGTTGGTAGAGAGCAGAGGCTTAGCAGTTTTATGCCTGTACCACTCCTCACTGCCTTCAGAAACCCAAAACACACACACACTCACACTCGCACATACCGTTGCACTAAAAGCCCAGCGCCACTTGACGCGCGCTGATGCCGAGCGCGCCGGGGCGTATGAGTTACATAAAACGAAATGGGCAAAATATGGGCGGAAAAGGGAAATAAAAACACCAGCTACGAGATATAAAGCAGCTTTCGTGCTTTGGCGTGCGGCGTTGTATTAAAAAGTCATACAAAAACAGCCCAGCCGAATCGAAACAGAAAAACCCAAATGTGTTGGGTGCGCGGGGAGGACCACTTCGAGATACACGAGACAGATAATGTGCTAATGTACGACTTGATGTTTGTACGTGTGAGTGGCTGTGCGTGTGCGGCAGTGTCTGTGCGTTGTTTTTGTGCCAGAGGATGCAATATCGCAGTTGCAAAAACACCAGCGACGCAATAAAGAAGAGCGGCCGCGGGCGTGCAGGCAGCGCAACCTTTTCATTTAAAATCCTTGTCAGCAGTTTGTAAATTTCTGTTCGTCTGAGTGTTTTTTTCCTCCGCTGCCGCATGTAGTTTCTTGCAGTTCAGTTTCGATGTGCCGGAGAAAAGTGTTATTACTTGCTTTGTTGTTGTTGTGTTTGCGCTTTGCGCTTTTTATGCTCTTTAAAATGTTGGCCCTGTTTATGGCGTTATGGAGACTTTAGTCATATTATAGTAGGCATTGTTGTTGTTGCTGCTGTTTTCGCGATTGCTAGTTTAGCGTCATAAATCTTTACCCCTTGCTGCATCTTTCGCAGCCTTTTTCCACTTCTACATCTTTCCAGCTTTCTTCGGCTCACACTTTTTCTTCAATTTTTTTTTACATGACCATTTTATGTTATCATTGTTTTGGTTATTGTCATTGTCACTTTTATGTTACTGCTGCCATGAACACTCAGAAAACAGACAGCAGCAATGCTACAAAAATAACTAAACTGCGTAAACGTTGTTGTTGCTGTTGCATTTGACGCTACGTTTCTATTACTTTTGGCTTTTTTTTGGCGTTTTCATGTTCGCTTGACGCTTTAACAATTCTATTCGCCTCTTTCCAAATTCTCTTTGCTGTTATTATTGTTGTGAGGCGATTTGCGTGTGTTTTGATGATTAATTTTAATCATTGTCAATGCATGTGTAGACTTTTTCTGCCTCTGTCTGGTGCTGCATGTTGTTTTTTTTGCCTTAAATTTGTCTTTATTTCAGTTTTTTGTGTTGTCCTGACAGTCACGTTGAAGTGGCAGCGTGTTTTTATGGTCTTTTTACATTTGCTCTGCCTGTCAGTTGGCTCAAATGTCATGGAGACGAATGACGTTAATAGGGCGTGTGTGAATGAGCACCAGGATCTGCGCTCAAGGATTTCTCTCGTTGTTGTACATATGCACATGTGCATGTTTATATGTATGTCGGCATGTGGACATGTTATGTTTTTACCTCATCTACGCTAAATCCATGATGCAGAGTTTCCATTTGTCAGGTCTTAAGCAGATTGAAAGTACGCTGAAAGCACTCGTTAATAAATATGTAAATGGATGCTTTCTTATGTAATGATACTGTTCGACATGGATTATAATCAATAGGCAGCTCAAGGATGCCACCTGGTTGATAGATACATGTAATTTTTTAAATGTTCCATTTCCACTTGAATTATTCGGTATTGCAAGCTTGCAGAACTCCAGCCGGCCGATTCGCAGCAAAAAACAAGTGCAATGCGCTACGAGGAACAGTTAATATTGTCGATGAAATGTTTCGCTCTTTCGTATTCTGCCATATTCTGTCATTTGTTATTTGCTGAAAAGATCATTTCTATTTCATATCCGCAGAATTTCAAACGTTTTCACGACTTTTTAAATTTGAACATTAATCAAACAAAGTCACTGTTCCCTAAACTTTCAATTGCTAAAAAGATTGTTGTAAACACATTTGAAAATAGTTGGAATATGTGGAATTACATGTGGTATTTCTTACAGAGGCAGCCACCATAACTTTACCGAACCTCTAACCAATTGCTTACTAAACTGACCATAACAATCTGTTTCCGAGTTCCGCAAAAAGTTATCTGCAAGCGCCTCTTTTTCTCTAGTCAGTCTCACTCCAAGAGATGACAGGACGACTTCAACTTGGTTCTTCTACCGGAGACACGGTTCCCTTCTTTGCCGTTGACCTCAAACTGTCGCGTCGAGCTGCTTTTCCGGCGGTGCTTCATAGTCCCTTGCGGGAACCAGTAGTGTCCTATAAAGTGTGTGTCGATTTCAAACGCCATCTCTGCTACTCAGTTGCCTACCGAGATTGCAGTAGTACCTATTGACCATAGTAATCCTTGGCTTTATTTCCAGGTTGACATCATTGCTGCTGTTTATTGTGTTGAAATTGAAGAGTTCACACGGCAAGCGATCATCTTTTTATCGCCAATTAGTTTGCATTGAATTTTATTTTAAAAAAACTACAATGAAGCACATTAAACCAACAAATGTTTCCAAAAAATTGTTGGAAGATTTAAACCAAGTTACCAGCGACACATAACAATAATTTGTAATACTTATTCACTTTACTGATATTTGATGTTTTATTGTCTTTGTTTTTGCAGAGTACCGAATGAATGTTTCAATGAAAACTCTAATTTCAAACTGTACCTTATACAAAATTGTGAAAATATGGAAAAGACTGCCTACAACATCAGGTAAGAAAGCGTAGTGTTTGCTCAATTCTAAGTTATAATGTCTGCGAGCCGAGTGGCGAACATGAGATGAAAAGATTAAGTTTGTCAAGAAATGTGCGGTCAAGAAACGTTAAGAGTATTGAAATGGATATGAATTAAAAATTACAAAGTATTTTGGCAATGACAATTGATTTTTTTTTAAACGAGATAAAATCAACCCAGGCTTCTTCAGCAAGCAATTGAAAATTACACTGCACAACACAAAAAAAAAATAACAACGCTTAATTCTGGCGTTGAAATTAATTTCTGAGCTTTAATGTGCTCAGAGACCTATAGTAGAATTTTATGGTGAATATTTTCGTGGTAAATTTTTTCCTTAAAAAGTCCTGTTTTACAGGATATTTTTGGCATTTTAGAAAAAAAGGGTCAAATTGACCCATAAAAATAGTAGCTAGAGGGTTAAAATGCTCCACAAAAATATTCTTTGTAGTATTTTACATAAAATTGCTGAACACATCATATACCTAAAATTTAAGGTTACATGGTTTTCGTATGCCGATTCACCATAACAATGTGCAAAAGGGGGAAAATTTTGAACCCCCTAAACAAAAATTCAGATGTAATTTTTCAAAACGCCGATACACGAATATTTTTGTTTGGTCCCCTCTACCAGAATCAGTTGTCAGAACCTTTTTATTTAAAAAAAATTTGATTTTGTTGTGCAGTGTTATTTTAGGTCAGTATTTTTTTTATATCAGGTGTACAACTTTGCTTCCGCCGTTTTCCGATAGGTGGCTGTACCGGCTGAGGCTGGTTGAAATACATAGATGGTAATGCCTTTAAAGTGAGTGTGGACAGTGCCTAACGAATTGTCATCGCCGTTTCAGTGACAGTTGTTCTTGTTTTCGTATTATTCACGCTCGAAAATGTCCGTTTATGTGCCCAATTCTCGCCATTTGCGGGAAGTTTTACTTTTCTGTTACAATTCGAAAAAAAATGCAGCTGAAGCGCATCGAATGCTCTCAGAAACTTACGGTGATGCTGCTCTGAGTGAAAGAACGTGTCGGGAGTAGTTTCAACGTTTTAAAAATGGTGATTTCGATGTCGAAGACAAACATGGTGGTGGAAGAGAAAAAACCTTCAAAGATGAACAACTAGAAGCATTGCTTGATGAAGATTCGTGCCAAACCCAAGAAAAGCATGCCGAATCGTTGGGAGTGAGTCAGCAAGCCATTTCAAAACGTCTCAAGGCCCTGGGCATGATTCAGAAAGAAGGAAACTGCGGCCACAATATCAAGAGCGACATGACAAAGTCATCCTCCAACACGACAATGCTCGGCCTCACGTCGCAAAAGTGGTCAAAAAGTACCTGGAAACGTTGAAACGTTGATTCCCCAGATGTCGCCCCTTCTGACTTCCACCTATTCCGTTCGATGGCACACGGCCTGGCAGATCAACATTTTCAATCCATCGAAGAATTGGAAAATGGATTGCTTCATGGATAGCGTCAAAAGAGGACTCCTTTTTTCGAGCCGGGATCCGAAAATTGCCGGAAAGATGGGAGAAAGTTGTCGCTAGCAGTGCCACGCCCTTTTTATGCAATGTCTAATTCACTCCTCCAGCCGAAGGGTGCGACCCAGTTTCATTGATGTGCGACTTACAGTTCAAAGTTGCGCGGAAAATTTGAGTCAAAAAAATTATGCCACGCCTCTTGTTCAACGCCTATCAAATTTTACCAGTAGAATGACACATCAATAGGAAGACGGTATGAAAATTTTAAAGCTGTCCGATTTATAAATCTGAGGCTATTAAAAGTTTTGGTTGCATGGGCGGTGCCATGCCTCCTCGTGTAATAACCACACCATGTCATCTGTCGAACGACACAAATAAAACGTAAGTCTGTGATAAATGTCATTGATGTGTGACCTGTAGTTCCAGAGTTACTCAGAATATTTGGGTCGCTTTTAAGGTGCCACGCCCCTTCTTTAACGCTTATGAAATTTAAACAACAAAATGACACACCTGAACGGTGGCCCAGTAACAAAATTTCAATGCTGTTCGAGTTATGATTCCGGAGATATTCCATATTAAAAATGTAGGCTGTATGGGAGGTGCCACGCCCACTTGTAGGGTCGTATTTGCACTATGTGGCTTACCAAGATTTGGTCAAGACGAACATTCCGCGAAAGATTCAGCTCAATCGGGTTCGTGGTTTATGTGTTTTTGTGTGGTGTGACCAACAAACAACCAAACAAACTAACAGACATTGATTTTTATAAACATAGAAATATGTGAATAAATATTTTATATTTAATTTAATAATGTTTTTTATTAGATTCACATTGATTTTTATAAACATAGAAATATGTAAAAAAAATGTTTTCATAATGTCCCAAATGTAATGAATGCATTTTTAAAAATATTTAAAAAATTGTAAAAAATAAAATTGAGATGAAAATTGGAATCAACAATTTCTTAATTTTTCTCATTCATCTATCAAGTAATCACAATTCTCTAATATCAAAAGTAAAAAGTTATGAATTCCACAGCTTATTGTTTCTCAAAAATTTATTATTTGCATTATTTTTGTTGCATTTATTTACATTCTTACCATTGAAACTTTTGCTCACATTTCGCCACAAAAACACTCGCAAATCATTGACGTTCGCTTCACTTAACTGTGAACTTTGCTGCCAATTCAAAATTCATACATCTTTGTGCCACTATCTCTGGCGCTGCACTGTCCGAACATATGTCGAAACTTCTTTCATTAGTGAAATTAGCTTCGAAGATGAAAGCAGCGCTCGGCGTGTGAGCGCGCAAAGTGAAAAAACCAAAATGGCCAAACGCGCTAAACCGTGACGACAAAAACATGGCAATTCATTAAAATCTGATGCCATTAGCCTTAATGCATGCAGCATGGCGCATATTTCGAAAACAAATTACTTTAGAATCGTGCATCCCTTCCACAACAACAGTTACACAATGGCAATGAAGAAAAACAACAACAACAACAACCATAGAAGTACAAATTCTATCGGCATCAGGCGAAAAGTCTGCCGCCTTTTTGCAAACTGTAAACGTGGTACACACACACACACACACACTCACACACACGCACAGCTGCAGCGGTGCGCTCAGGCGCGAGGAACATGGCAGCGCAGCCGGCAACGCCAAAGTGGAGCAAAGAATGCAAAAAATCGTTTCTAATTTATGAGAATCCCCATAATTCCATAAGCATAATTAGTTTTCAAACTATAAAATGCCACAACAACAACAACAACAACAACAACCATAGATATGGCCAGCACAACGCGAGCATCGAAAGCAGCATCCATTGCCGACGCCGCCCACCAAAAAGCCATTTGCGTTTTATTTGACGGCGTGCGAATGTGTGTGTGTGTGTGTGTGTCGCTTTGAGTGCGCACGTATATGTGTGGGTGGCGTATAATTTGGCGAGTGTTCGTGTGCGTCTAGGCGAAGGGTAGCCATAAAGCGAATTAGGGCTCAGCGAAATGTGCGCCGCAAAAGCTAAAGTGGCTCCACTGCCATAATAACAACAAATTGGGCAACAAAAAAATGTTAACCAAAATTAAGCAAAAAGTGCACAGGAAACATGAGATCAAAGAAATTGATGGAAATTACAAGCGGTCACAAGCACACACACACAAACACACTTATGAAGCTGTGAATAGTCGAAAGCTAATTGTTGTTGTTCGCTGTTTTTGCTGGCTTAGTGGTTGGCGAAAACTATCTGTGCGTACTTTAAGCATATAGCAAACATATCCTTATGAGTCCTTGTGAGTGATGCTTAGAATCGGCATTGAGATTTTAGTTGTAATTTGGCTACGAACGTTAATTGATTTTTGTTTTGAAAGTTAAAATAAACTTAAACCTTCAGATTTTTTATTATAAAAAATTAAAATTAAAATAAAATTTATTTTTATTGCAAACAGCTAATTTATTTGCTTAGATAGAAATGCTTCGATGTAATAATGGCTGAAATTTATTGGTGCAATAAGCAATAAAAAGCAGCAAGAAGGCGGTAATGTAAATGATGAAGTCAAGACGTCATGGGAGGATTTTTTTTTAAGATTTTTTTCGCTTCAGACACTGAAAACCATAATAACACTCCACATTAATCTAGTTGGAAGAGCTCGATTTTAGATTATTGCTACCATTTAACGTCACAAGGACTTGTTTCGCAAACAGCTGTTTTATTTATTTTTTTTAACTGTTCAAACAGTGTTCAATTCAATGCTAAATTATTTTTTCACTTTATTTACAAAAGCGCAAATGCTTTCTTGATTCAATACACCGTACAACAGCATTTTTCACACCGGAAAAAATCCATATGGGCGTGAAACTAGAGGCCAAACATAGTAATATTGCATACTTAGTATTTCATTTCTACATCCTTTGTCCTTTTAAACGGATTTCAAAATTTTGAAGGGGATAAAAAATAAAAAATATATGAAAAATACTTAACCACGTTAGACTATGGCGATAAAACACAAAATCTTCTTGATCACGTGTCATCTTCCATTACTCTTACTATGTTGGTTCGAAAATTATTGAAAAAAGACAGAAGCTGCAATCTTAATCAAATACAAAAATTCTAATTTATTTGAGTACTTACCAAAAAAAAGTTTTTCATTGTTGTCGCACGGTGATATAATTAAAATAAAAAACAGTATTTTTCTATTGAAAACTACAAAGTCTAAGTTTTGTAACATTGGCCTAAAAATTTTCGGTTAACTATAGTTATTAGGTTATAGAATGCTCACAGAATTTGTTAATCTAAACATTAGGTGCAAGTTTGCTCAAGCAAATAATTAAAAATATTGAACTTCTTCAGATTTATAAAGAAAAAACTTATATCGAAAATACACTGAAACAAACTTTAGACAGCTGGAACTTTTAAAAGGAAACTGGCTTTGCAAAACCCAACTAGACTTTTGTTACTCCACACCAGTACTACCGATCTGTTACTACCAATTACAGGTCAGAAAACCTGTGCTGTTGCACAGTGTTTTTGAAGCCTGGAAAATTTCAATTGAAAAAACTTTAAATTTTAAATGTAAAATAAACTTAAAAGTTTTGCATTTGAAATACATGTTCTGCAAAAACCAAGAAATTGTCTTTCTACTAAAAAAAGGACATCCACATATTCCCTTGGAATGCCTCCTGGGAACCTTATAAAAAAGGACTTGCCTTCGATTGTGAAATTCAGTTGTATAACGTTTCATGTCAAAGATCTTTTCAGGTCAGAAGCAGCCAGTGGCGGATTCAGGGGTGTGTTTTGGGGGTTGAAACCCCCCCGAAATATTAGGATCGACATTAAAACTACATACAAATTAAAAGACAATTTATGAATATCAAAGAATTACTTTTTGAAACCCCCCCGAAATATTTTTCTGAATCCGCCCCTGGAAGCAGCCAAAACTACACCAACTCAGTGCTCACCGCACTCAACCCTTCGTTGCATGATTTAATTTCCGTGAAGAAAAAACATTTTTGTCATATTATTCTGTTGCTTGTTAAGTTTTGTTGTTTAACCGTAGACCTACGTTGGGTCGTTTTTGGCCAAATTTTTTTTTAACTTCTAATATTTTTTTTGAATTTGTTATTATTTTCAGCAGTTTGTTTAGTGACTTTCTTCTTTGGATACTATCTATCGAAATCAAATCGTTTTATATTAAAAAAAAAATTAATTGGCTTTGCATTTTTTGTAATTTGTGTGTGTGATTTTAATCTGGGTCGTTTTCGACCCGTTTTTTAACGGAAGTCTACGGTTAAAATGAAATTTTTTTTAACTTCTGCATCAATGAAAGAAGTTGTACATAAATTTGTCATATCCTGCTGAAAACGCTAATGGAAGGAAAGTCGGTTTTATCTATGTTTTGGTGTTGGCTACTAAAGAGAGTTGAACATAGATGGGTCGTTACTGTATATTTGTAATCCAATGCACCAAACAGCGGAACAACGGCGATTGCCATATCCCCATCGCCATCAATTACCAAAATTATTGCACCAAATGGAAAAAGTTGTTGTTTTCTTACTAAAAAAAATTCCTTTTTGCAAAATTCCATTGGTAATCAAATGTTTGAACATAAAAAACACAATTGAAGAATAAACAACTGTAAAGTGCTGAATATATTCTTATATTCTTCTATAGAAGATGAAAAAATTCTATGAAAAAGTCTATGAAAAGTTAACATTGAATATATGCAATTTCATGCAGCAAAGGGTTAAGGCACAACGGACGTGACTATGGGATGATGTAATGTTGTGTGTTATTTGAAAGGATATTTTCGATTTTTATGTACAATTGAAACAAAAAGATTTCAAATATTGCCTTAGAATGATCATGTGGTGTTACTGTGGAAAGTAAAACACCTATAGAACATTGTTTTTATAGGGTTTGACATGACTGTTCTGTGCTTTTCCAATGTTGCATTTAAAATTTATTGAATATGGCCTAAATGCTGCACCTAACTAAAAACCCCAGACACATCTAAAATTTTCGTGTACGACTGACAGCGAACAAATAGTCAAAGCGAATTCTTATAAGAACCAAACACGACCCATTCGGCAGTGTGTAGAGTGAGAAGGGGCGGCAACGCATTGACTGCGAAGAAAATATTTTGCCAATTATTGTTGTTGTTATTGTACTTATCAAGAAGGTAAAAACGATAAAAATGACATTAGAAAGACGCTGCGCTGAGACAGTCCCATTGCCACGCAACACACACACAAAAAAAAACTTGCAACTGAATTGTCCGCACGTAGCGCCCCGGCACAACGTCGACGCCACTATTGCCGCCGTTGTCGCCGTAGACTCTGCACAGGGACGACGTGACGCCACGTCCTGCAATGCCAGACATGACATTTTTTTTTTTTGTTGTTGCCCTGTCCTCCTGATAGGAAGGCATTTCTAGCAAAAATTGTGCGCACTTAAAAAGTTGCCAGCAATTGGCAGCAAGTAAAAAAGTCGCAAACATTGCAAAATTTTACAATTTCTCATTTTGTGGTGTTTTTCCTCGAGCCCTCTTTTTTGTCCTTTGCTTACCGACGCGCCGTTGCGCATGGCGGCACAGCAAAGCGACGCGCCTGCAACTTGCGGGTGTTGTTCGAGAGTTGCTTGCAACTGATTTGCCTTGTCACTGATGCAACGGTGCCTCGGTGTCTGCGCGTTTGTGTATGTGTTCAGTTGTTGTTGTTGAGCTGCTCGCAAAGGGCGCATCCCATAATTCTTAATAAGCTCACACAAAGCAAAGCGACTGCAGTCGGCAGCAACAGCATCCCGACCGCTGCCTACTCCTCGGTCGTCGGTTTCTCGCTCCATGCCGTCCATCTATCGCGTCGGCGCGCTCGTTTGCAACTGCTGCATCGATTGCGATAATAGTTGCTAATGCACATTGCCACCAACACTCGCCTTCGCTCGATTCGCTCCACTGCTGACTGGCAGCGCCTACTTCGTTGCAGTTGTTGCCGCAACTACCTAATGGAGTTGAAATTTATGACAAAATAGTTTATTTGCAACGATTTGTTGTGCTTAGCGGCAGAATTTATGTTGTGGCAACAATTTTCAAAATGGCAGCTCCTCCACTGCTGTTATCGCCAGCTGTGGTTGCTAATTTATATTTATGAGATGCTTAGCAGTTGTCAGTTAGTGACATAAAATATGTGTGCGAAATGTTTGCAAATCCTAGTAACATGTTTGTGCATAGTAACTGTCATTGATTCTTCATGGACATGAAGGTTTTTTTTGGTTTGTCTTAAGAGAACTTCTAGTACGCCTACTTTTAAGTTGTTTCGATTTCCAAAGTAGCAATAGGCTATATATGTATACGATACGATATATGTGTACACATGTAAAGTGGCGCACACAGAATTTCATGGGAGATAAGGTTTCTACACAACTTTTGAGTGCAACACCATTTGAAACCATATTTGCCATCCACAATGTTCACAGTAAACCTTCTTTGCGTGAGTAACTGCACATATTTATACTGTCAGGAAAATGAGTTCTGCTGCCTAACGCAGGCGTAATTCGTTTCTCTGGATTATGCTAAAAAAATTAAACACATTAAAATACTTCAAAGCAGGTTAAAACTAGTAGTCACTTTATTTACAATTTCCCACTCTACTGTTTCACTAGTCTTTATACTCCGTGTTGCATATTTGCATGTCACAACCAAAACACTTCCCTCTATGCTATACCCGGCTTCCTCTTATCTATACTTTTTTCCCGGTGTGCAACTTATTCTCGAATATCTTAGTATCGCCTCGAGTCGTCTCTACGACATGGCTCTAAAAGTATGCCATGTTCTAAGCGCAACTCGTTCTCGAATATTCCAGTATTGGCTCGAGCCGTCTCTGCAATAGTTCCATCGAAATTACAATGCCATGTGCGAAGCGGAACTCGTTCTTGAATATTCTACCATTGCCTCTAGACCTATCTGCAATAGTTCCATAGAAATTGCCATGCCCCTAGAAGTTATCCACGTTCCAAGCGCCACTCGCTATCGAACATCCTAGTACAGTCTCTTCTCTGCGATAGTTTAATCGAAACCATCATGCCCATAAAAGTATGTCATGCTCGAAGTGCAGCTCGTTCTCGAATATTTATCTATTGCCTCAAGTCCTCTGCGATTGTTCCATCGAAATTATCATGCCTCTAGAAGTATACCATGTTCGAAGCGTAATTCGTTCTTGAACACCCGAGTTTCGCCTCTAGTAGTCTCTGCGGTAGTTCCATCGGAATGTCCATGCCCCTAAAAGTATACCATGTTCGAAGCGTAACTCGCTGTCGGACGTTCCAGTATCGCCTCCTGTCTTCTCTGCGATAGTTCCATCAAAATTTCCATGCCTCTAAAAGCATGCCATGCTCGAAGCGCTGCTCATTCTCGAATATTCCACTATAGCCTCTAGTCGTCTGCGATTGTTCCATCGAAAATATCATGCCCCTAAAATTATGCCATGTTCGAAGCGCAACTTGTTCCCGAACATCCCAGTATCGCCTCGAGTCATCTCTACGATACTTCCATCCAAATTACCACGCCCCTAGAAGTATGCTATGTTCAAAGCACAATTCACTGTCGAACAAAACCGGTATCGCCTCGAGTAGTCTCTGCGATAGTTCTATCGAAATTACCATGCCCCTAAAAGTATGCCGTGTTCAAAGCGCAACTCGCTGTCCATCATCCCAGTATCGCCTCTACTCGTCTCTGCAATTGTTCCATGGAAATTTCCATGCCCCTAGAAGTATGCCATGTTCGAAGCGCAACTCGTTCTCGAACATCCCAGTATCGCCTCGAATCGTCTCTGCAATTGTACCATCAAAAATACCACGCCCCTAAAAGTATGCAATTGCGCAGTGATGGCAAGTTAAGGCTCGTCAAAATACTATCTGTAACAATCCTGAAAAGTCTACTTTCTCGGGACCCATCCAGGTTTGACATGAATTTGTTTATATCAACGGATAACTTAATTGCTGCACCTAACTCTTCACGACTCTAAGTTCTAATCTCCTTGCTGAACACTTAAAAAATCCAATTGTCGCAAAACCCCCACCACTTCATTAAACCCTCTCAAACGTTCACTTCCCACTTGTAGGACCAAACTAACTACTCACATTTTGAGGTTTATGGCGTTTTTTTTTCAACACAAATGCCTTAACCACATTTATTGCCCAAAAACTTTGCATATCGCCTGACAATGCAAAAACTGTACTGTGCACAGCTACACTTAAAACAAAAACAAATAAAACGTGCTGCCAACTTTTTGCACTACTTTTCCCAACCATAATGCGAGCATCAGAAACAAACTTTCAAATATTCTGATACGAGAGAACTCTGACACCTACAAAACATTTCGAACAACTCGCATGTCTCTGTACATTAAACTAATCGTTGTTGCAGTTTAGAAAATTCCTGCAACATTTAATGCGACTCAAAGGAGCCGGAGCCGGAGTGCAGACGTTCGGCAGAGACAACGATAACCACAGAAGTGATGAACATAAGCGGCACTTATGAATTTGCTAACGAAGTCATTGCTGCAGTTCCATTATTACTCAATTACCAGCGTCGAGAGTACTCGAGACGCTCGTCGCACTGAACGACGGCCAGACTGGGCCATGAGTTGGTGGAGGAGTGTGTGGGGTGCAACTTTGTGAGTGGGCTGCAACGAAAGGACACGAATGTGCGTTTGAAGAAATGAAGTGGCCGAGAGGTTCAGGTGGTGTGAAATATCGACCAACGAGAATTGCCAATAGTCAACAAAATTAGTTACAACACAAAATTTGCAATAAGTTAGTTTTGATGATATAGAAAATATTTACACATGTGTTTGTGTTGTTTTCATTTAGTCTAAATATTGTTGCATGCTTACAAATGCTTTGTGCCACACCTGACTAGTGACATTTCGATCTATATAAATGTTGTTGCTTGATCAGAAATTTCTGTGAGTTGAACTGCATGTTGAATAATGATAAATGTTCGCTCGAAAACGTCTCAACAACGAACTTCCACATTTTGCTGCGCTCAAACTTTGTCTTTGCCGGAAATTACGCAAACAGAGTAGCTGGCAATTTTCGAATGCTGCTGCCACACGCTGAGTGAATGCCACACGTTGTTGTGTGCTATCAGTGTTCAGTAAGCAACTGCATCCAGCAGTGATGACGGCGCAAGGATGTGGCGATAGTGTTGTGTGAATGGGAGAGGAACGAATTCCAAAATGTTCTAATGACAGTAATTGTGCGCAGTTGTGTATGTGCGTGCATTGAAAATGAGCGCCGGTACAAACACAAAAGAAGCGCATAGAAGGACAAGAAAAAGCAAAGAATTACAAGGCAAAAGCTGGCACTGACGGCAATGCAGGATGACAACAGTCGATTTGGTAGTCGCTGTGTTGCTGTGTTGCGTCGCTCATCTACGCAACTGAGCAGATTTTTCAAGTGTATTTTGTTGCCATTACCTTAGTATCGTCTTTCTTCTTCGCAGCATGTAAACAGGCAGCAGATGGTAAACAAAAAACCCTGAAAGTTGAGCGATTCGGGTTAAAAGCCCATTTACGTAACTCTGAAAAGGGAAACGGGCTAATATTGACGTAGGCCATTTCGTGCAGCAACGCCTACAAATAACCCAAAGTGCTGTGGACAGTGCCTCGTTTTTACCCAACAATTTCAAAATGCAATTAAAGTTTGCCAATAGTCCGAAGAGTGCGTATACAGTATGCGGGCAGCATTCTGTCTGCCAAGTTGAAGAGGAACTTTTACTTTTTATATATTAATAACGAATTTGCTTTGAGAAAATGAAACTTTAAAGCTATTCAGACATTCATGAAGGATTTACTTAAATGTTTGGCAAGTGTTGAAATGATGAACAGTAAAACGAAATGCCTGGCCGCGGAAAATGTTGTATGATTTTTTGAGATGGGTGCGTTGATTTCGAATCCATCCTCAGATTTTTTCTAGCAGCTCTAGTTAGTGAGATATAGGTACAATGTCATTTTTCAGTTTTTCCTCTACTTTTCCCATATTTTCCGATGCAACTTATTTTTATATGTTTTAAAATGCCGCGGTAATTGGACCTCAAAGTCGGAAAATGTGGAATTTTAAGGCATTTTCTTTGATGGTCAAAAACATATAAATTTTTTGTTAACAATTTACGAGTTAGGTGTATAATGAATGTCGACACATCAAGCAATACAACACAGCCAAATTATTTGGTGGAATACACATCGAAATAATAGCAAAAATGTACCATAGCCATTTTCATCACTTTTCATACTTTTTCCTTAAAGAATTAGGAGCCAAAAAATGCGAAGCTAGTTGCGCATTTCGCATAGCTTCCAAAGGATTCTTAAAAATTTGAGAAATAAATAAGGAATTATAGAATAAATAAGCAACAAGGAGAAATAAATAAGGAATTTATAGAAACGCTGCGTAAAGTGTATTGAGCACACAAAGCAGCATGGTTTCACATGATTAGAATAAGTTTGGTAAGCTGGAGTCGTACTTTAGAATCAAAAGATGCAAACGATTTTGAAATCGAAAAAAATCTTTTTGAACACTTTTTTTTTACTTTTTTACAATGACATGCACATTACATTCGGCCCAATACGAAGCCAACGTCTATTCGATTTCATGACTTTTTCAGCGCTACTATTCGTATAGGGGCATTCATAAAGTTATTCGAATGCTAATATTTCAAGCGCAATTGAACGCCATGTGGCTGCTCATTACATTTATTTGCGGCATTCGCCACATTTAAGCGCGATAAACACATTATTCCGACCACAAATGGCTTATCAATTCCTGTCGAAAATTTCGAGTGCAGTTCGCACCTGCATAAACGCTAAATGTGCCATACAACCATAGCAACAACAACTAAACGAATTTGAAAATAATTTAATAATTTATAGCTGAAAGCATAAAAATGCCTCGAAAATTACCCTCGCTGCGAGTTAGGGTAACAACATCGAACCACAACAACAACATTAACGTTGACAACGATAACGATGGCAAGAGCCGTTGTTGTCAGAGCAACGAAACATGAATGGAAATGACATTGTAATAACAATAACAAAATTATGAATATCGCTCATAAACATATCAATTTTCAAACAACAACGATAATAATAACAACAACAAAGGCAGTTTCAGCAGCCGCACACAGCAATAACAACAATTTCTTGAACATAATCATAACTGGAAGATAAATTACCATTTACTCGAACTAACTTTACGAGCAAATGGCAGCAGCACAAGGATGCAGGACATGAAACGGTGAGAGAAACTGCCGTCTACGCTGATACACCTTGTTCATACACACATAACATACATATACGCATACACATGCATACACACGTGTGAATCCAGATACTTACAGTGGAGATACATATTAGAGACGTCAATGATGATGATCCATTGAAAATGTCGAAATTTCAAATTTCCAAGGATGCAACTGAGACCGAAAACCCATTCCCATGAAGTTCGAAAGTCAATGCACATAAACCGTAGCAGCGTTCGAATTTCCAAGGCTTTGTATCAATTTCTGCTGCACTTATCCCGAAATCCCATTCGTATTTAAATTATTTCGGGATTGTGAATCTCTGCGCTCGACATGTGGCAATGAGCGCTTTCATGCGCTGCGTTTAACCAGAGAGATGCGTAAGGGGCGCCGTGTCGCTTATGGATGAAATAAATTCGCCGCACACAAATTAGTTGCTTGTTTACATTATGAATTTTAATGCTCATGAACGACAACCATCACCCATTCAGAATCCGCCGGATGCGCGGCAATGTAGCGTTGGTGAGCTCAACAACAGCGACAACAACGCTGACGGTGGCAGTGACAGGTGAAGCAACGACGATGGCAGTTTGCACGTGTGTGCAGCGTGCGTGTGTGTGTGTGACGGCTAGATAACGGCGCACTGGCAGCGTTTGTCATTTGCCGTTTTGATTTGATTGCAGCCTGTGATAACTTCATTAAAGCGGCAACGGCAACATGTTGTCACTGTTGTCGGTCGGCTACTGCTGCGGCTGCCACTGGGGTTGCACACAGATAGGCAAGCGACTGCTGCAACAAGGCCGCGCGGCATGTCACGGCGTGGCTCACGTGTGCGCTGTCATTATCAAAACGCACATTATCGACTGCGAGCACAAATACTCACAGACACACGCACACATATAAAAACCGCTCCTTCGCGCCACCGCAATCTTGTGCGCTTTCACTGCACAACCCGACAACGCTGAACGGAATTTCAAAGTTGCCATCTCGTGAACGTCCATAATCACGTGTTTGCTGCAAGTACGGTTCTTTGTTGTTGCTGGCCATCAGCAACAAATTGTTATTGACCAACTTCAGACGCGTTTGTTTGTCGACGCACCGGTCCCAGTTGTTCTTACTGCTGCTGTCCTTACGGCTTCCTTAAGCTGCCAAATTTTATTGCCATTTTATTAGTGACGTCTTCAGATAAATGTAGGGATTTTTTATTTCAACCACGAAAAAGTCAAAGAGGGTTTGTTTTACTTTTATTGCGCCAATTTAGGAATCAGGACTCACGCCTTCATTGCTCTGTTATATATTTTGAAATTTGTATTTGTAGTTTGTTTCTTACTGAAACTATTTTACAGATCGCTACAGAACTATTTTACTGATGACTGATTAAAATCTTGATGAAAGTATGACTTAGTATCGGGGGCCGGCGATTGTGAAGCAGAAAGTAGACAGGACTAGACTAGACTAGACTAGACTAGACTAGACTAGACTAGACTAGACTAGACTAGACTAGACTAGACTAGACTAGACTAGACTAGACTAGACTAGACTAGACTAGACTAGACTAGACTAGACTAGACTAGACTAGACTAGACTAGACTAGACTAGACTAGACTAGACTAGACTAGACTAGACTAGACTAGACTAGACTAGACTAGACTAGACTAGACTAGACTAGACTAGACTAGACTAGACTAGACTAGACTAGACTAGACTCAGAATCGTCTTCGTATAGAAATAAGCCTTGTTTTTCATATAAACGAACAATAATTTTTTCCATAAGAAATCTAGGAGAATCTTTCTTTTACCAATAACAAATTTATTTCATATGATTTAGAAGAACCTCTAGAAAAATCATTGAAAGTTCACTTATTTGCAGATGGCATTAATACTTGACTTCACTCACTTTACTCACTTGATTTCACCCCCTCCACCCCGCCCACTGTATTTGTGAGCTTCAAATATTTCAGTTCATTCTTGATGTCCGCCCATGGCGTCCAGCACGACCGATTGTTCAGACAATGGCCCATGACTTAATTACCTTTTCGCATCGTACTGCATTTCAAAATGCTCATTAAACATTTGTATGTTGATTGCGAGCCCGAGCAGCCCAAGTGGGCTTAAAAGACAATCCATAAGCAAATAAAGCGATAATGCCGCCGACAGGCAGCGGGCGGAAGACGATGTCAAATGTGGGTAATTAATTTTGCAAGGGAAAAACTCTCGCTCGAGTGCAAGAAAATGCAGCACTTCAACGAACGACGGCATTATTGGGTCGCTTAGGAAACGGACATGCGACGCAAACATGAAAACACAGCAACGTGAGTGGCGGGAGAGCGCGACGGCACTAATAACAAAGCCCCAAATAGCTTAAGATGTAAAAAATTGCCATAAAAGGGAACACGCATAAAAGTGGCAAAGTAGAAAGCAAACTGACTAAACAGAAAAACTTGAGAAAAAAACGAGCAGAATTTGCGGCCAAGTGTGCGCACGGAAAAAGGACGCGAAAAAGTCAATAACTGAGCGCCGAGATTGCTGATTGAAACCGTGACAACAACGCCAATTCACATCAAACGACCAATGCGTTGGCGAGCAGCGGCAGCAGCAACAATGCCCACTTAATTGCTGTCATTTCGGCAATTGCGCCCTGCGGCACAAATTTAATCATTTGGGGAGCCATGACACTTCCCGGTCGGCACTTAAGTCAATGCGTATACAGTACACATGAAATTTACCTAAAATCGGGACCGCCTTTGGTGCGAGTTGGGTTTGGGGGACTTTGACTGACATTTTTCGCATTAGCTTGCTGTCGTTTTTTTGTGATTTACCTACTTATAAGTATTTATGTACTTCAATTTGTTGATGTACATATTTGCCGTGTCTAATGGGCACATGGCGCCCCCTCTGACAGTTGATCTTTTCTTTTATGTTTTGCAGTGCCCCAACTGTGCGTGTTGCTAGCCATAGAATTTGTTGCTGGTTTTTTTTTATAGTAAAATTCCATTGTATTTAATGTGTCATGTGACAGAGAGCGTAAATCATTCTTCAAGCTTTTATAAAAAATTGAATGGAATTGACGACTTATTATTCACATACGAAATATCGTATTATTCACATTTAGGTAGTGAAAACTCGTTTCTAGTGATAACACCGTGCGACAGCATTTTTCACATCGGGTTAAATCCATATGGGCGTGAAACTAGAGACAAACATGGTAATACTGCGTACTCAGTTTTTCATTTCTACATCCTTTTTCCTTTTAAAAGGACTTCAAAATTTTGAACGGGATAAAAAATATAAAAAAATATAAAAAATACTTAACCTCGTCAGAATATGGCAATATATATACCAGATGAAAGAAGAAAGGCTCAAGAATTTAAATAAAACTGATTTTTTATCTATTTATAAAAAAAAGGATATGAAAAAGGTCCTTTGAAAATTGTAATGGATTTTTTCCAGTGTGAACAAATTTTTCATTTTCGTCGCACGGTGTAACAATACAAACGCGAATATGAACTCATTTATATCTAACTCGAGTGTAAACAATCGAACTAGGACAGCTGCAGCTATGTCCTTCAATGCAAGCTAAGCACATTTTCTAGAGAAATTTCTACTCCAAAGACTTTTTATGTAAATTTTCCATACCTTTGCATAGGTTTTGTTTTGCTGTCAGCCTGGTCTCACAAGCCTTTGTGACTATAGCTCTCCCAAGGACATACTTGTTTATTTCATGGAGTTAAATTCTACTTCTAACTTTATGTATTACTAGATTTTCCAACGAAAATTGCAACTGTAGTTACACTGTGTTTTAGTTAAATATTTCCCCAACTGAAATGTAGCCAGGCACAAAAATCCACCAACTAGTTGGCAACGCATTGCAATCATGGCTCCTGCCAACCATTACCAGTCTGCAAACAGCAACACTGCACCGCCACTGCCACAACCACCTTCCAGGCCACTAACAACACTTGGCCAATATTTGACTTTTCGCTTGGTTGTGGCTGTAGCTGTGGCAGCGGCAGCGGCTTTGTGTTGTGCCGAGCCGCAAATAAGTTTTGTGTGCAACCCAACTGACAGACAGACTGTACGCACATCGATATGCGCCCGACACGCCCACATGCGCAAAGGTAAAGTCGAACAGTTGCAGGCAGCGTAGGTAAATTTGTTTGCCAAACTGCAACATGAGAAACCATGAAATTATTAAATAAACAAACCAACACAGACTGGTAAATGTACTTACACACAAACACACACATACACAATGATCCAATTGCACTTGTAAAGAGTTAAGCAGAGTGTTGTTTGCGTTGTGTTTGCAACAACGAGAAAACTTTACCTGCGCCCAACTAAAACTTGACTTGAATAAACGCCTCAAAAGTTTCCATATCTACAAGCGGCAATTTAAGTGCTTCTAAGCAAAGCAACTACAAGCTGTGTGTGTGTGTGTGTGTATGTGTGACGACTTGGCATTCGTGTTAATAATGAACACACGATAGAAACCGAAATTATCTTTTATGCATAAAATGTGGTCGCCGGTGGCCACTTGCAACTTGGCTCGTTTGGGCGCATTGGCGCTGTTGCGTAATTGACGCACGGAGCCGGGTTAAACAATTTTCTATTTGCATGTTGGCCATGTAAATCAATAAAGATAGCATCAATATTTGATGGGCAGCAAATGCAAATTGGCATTTCTACGTGTGTATGCACACTGGCGAAACTTTCCCTAAGACCATAGATAAGCATTTATTCACGCACGCGCTCACATACACCAACACACCCAAACACGCAGACACGTTGATAAATTGCAATGTTTGGGCAAATGCCAGGCGGAGCTCCTAATGACCAGTAGTACTTGTTTGAGTGTTTGTTGTTGTTTTTGTTGTAATACTTGTACAGCTCGTTATTTGGATGCTTTGGGTTTTGTGACGTTTTGATGTTACCGGAGATTTTAATTGCATAAATAAATAAAGCCGCATAACGAACACGAGTCGGTCCGGGCCGGACCGAGCTGGGAGATTTCAATGCTGACAGATGTCAGAAATGATTGGAATGTAATCAGCCAGCATGACTGTAATTCCAGTTAAGTGCCTGTTCGGTCCAATCACACGCAGCGCTTCTTTACACCTGAACGCACTTCTTGCGATGTGCAGTTGTTGTTGCCTGACCAATGTCTTTCTCGGTATTTGTTTATTTCTTTTGAGCGTTCGGCAAAGAAGACAAACAGCGCAATATTGTTGCATGACAGTAAACAATGTTGCAACCGCTTACGGATTGCAATAAAATTGATTAAAACCAAAAAATATATGCTTTCAATATTTATTCATAATATTGACAATACTGCTAGTTTTTTCGAAAGTAATTAAAAACGTTGTTTCAATAAAACAAAAAGTTATGCATTTTGCTACAATCAACGACAACGACAAAACATAAACGACGACAGCACAGTGTAGTCCTTTGTGCTTGCAGAATAAAATTGCATGCAGTGATTGTTTGCGTTTTTAGTGCATTTTTTCAATAATTTTGTTAGTAAATTTAATTAATTTGCTTTGGTTTTCACATTAAACATTGGGAAATATATAATGAAATAGTGAAATTATTCAAGTGAATCAGGTGGAATAACAGCGTTTTTTGTTTTGTATGATAACAAGAGAGAAATTTGAAAACTTACTTTTATATATGTTGGAATGCTCAGAAAAATCAACCCTGAAAAATATATAAAAATAAAAAATACATAAAAAAAAGATATAAAAATAAGTATAGACTTTCAAACTTGGTGGAGTTTTCCAACAAAGTTAAAAAAACAAGAAAATTCTTTAAAATTGTTGCTGTATACATTTTTTTAGCATCCAGTATACTAGTTCTGGATAGTATTTTAGTGTAGTAACTGATGATAAAAAATGATCGAAAATGTGGGCTGCACTTCAATGAATCAGAGAGCGAATTAAGGGTTGTTGCAGAGAAACTCTTTGACAAAACATGTGTCATGCTTGTTTTTCTATTTATAAAGAATTATGAAGCCCTGTCTATTGTATTCTATGATTGGGAGTACACGTTCAAATAAACAAAAATACAATAAAACAAAATTAAATGAAATAAAAAGAAATAAAATAAAATAAAATAAATAAAATAAAATAATATTAAAATAAAATAAAATAATATTAAAATAAAATAAAATAAAATAAAATAAACTAAAATAAAATAAAATAAAATAAAATAAAATAAAATAAAATAAAATAAAATAAAACGCAATAAAAGGGAAACAACATAAAGTCAAATAAAAAACTAAAATAAAATAAAAGCATAAAAAAAAAAATGAAAAAATTAAAAATAAAATAAACAAATAAACAAATAAACAATTAAATTAAAACAATAAAATAAAATAAAAAAATAAAAAATAAAATAAATTAAAATAAGATTAAATATGACAAACAAAAATAAATAAAATAAAATAAAATAAAATAAAATAAAATAAAATAAAATAAAATAAAATAAAATAAAATAAAATAAAATAAAATAAAATAAAATAAAATAAAATTAAAAAAAATAAAATAAAATAAAACAAAAGAAAACAAAAGAAAACAAAAGGAATCAAAATAAAACAAAATAAAATAAAATAAAATAAAATACAATAAAATAAAATAAAATAAAATAAAATAAAATAAAATAAAATAAAATAAAATAAAATAAAATGAAATGAAATGAAATGAAATGAAATGAAATGAAATGAAATAAAATCAAATCAAATCAAATCAAATCAAATCAGATAAAAAAAAATTAAACTAAAATAAAATAAAACAAAATCAAATCAAATAGAATAAAATAAAATTAAAAAAATAATATAAATACAATTTATGATGAAATATGAAGCTATGTCAAATTCTGGTCTACTATATTCTATGATTGGGAGTAGAAGTTAGAATAATAAAAATTAAATGAATAAACAAATTAATCAGAAAGGTGTTGTCCACGTTGGTTACTATTTTCTTCATCTCTTTCAAGTTCTATAAAAAAAAAATTTGTTGTTTTAAGGCGACTTAAGTCAGAAGTGAATTTTTAACTTCTGCGAAAGAGGTGAACCGGTGACCTACGAAATTGTGCTACAACCATCCAAACAGCCAGTAATCAAAAGAAGAAATGTTCCAAGAATACGGCGGATGTGGTAAAATATCCCACTTGAGCATTTTAAAAAAATTGTTTACGACTTTTCCGCCATGAGGCCGAGCGTTGTCATGCAAAGGCAAAAATAATACTGTTATGTCTTTGCTCGTATCCCTCAAAATATTCTCATAATGCAAAACTTAACCCATTGCTGCCTAATGGGTAAAAATTTACCCATGAAAATTGACTTTTTAAAAAAATCACAGGAAAGTTCGTTGTAGAGATATCTCAAAATCATTCATAGGGATGGTTGGGGTAAAGATGGAACTACCTTAGTCTAATAGAGGTGACCCTAAAATTCCGCCATCTAGCTAGAATTACTAGACTCCAAAAATTGTGAATTTTCTGGATGTGGTCAAACGTAGTGGCCTTAGAACTTCACAAAATTCTGCCTCCTAACTCAACTGTAAACAATACATCAATTGTTCACGTGTTTAGCTGATCACTTTAAAAAGTATAGAAAAAAGCTACCATTGCTGCGTAATGAGTACAAAATACCCAATGCATGTCTCAGCAACGTGCAGAGAGAGAAAGCTGAAATTATTTCTGATCTTTTTGGGTAAATTCCAGGTTGTGTATGAAATTTTATTAAAATCGTATTTGCGGAACTGGTACCCGGCTTTAATGGGTTAAACGCATCAATTGTAGCCTAAACCTCTTTGCAAAAGCAACAAGCATTCTCTGGTATACTAATGTACAGATTGTACAGCTGTCTATTGAGCATGAAATTTCCAGTGAGACCAGTAGACATTTTGACACTGTTTTTGGTTGAATTCAAAAATGTTCTAGATTTCCTAGGATTAGAGACGCCCAGCAAAAGCTGTCTTGGTCTAAGTGTCATGCCGAGTGTTGGTTAGTTGGTTGGTGGACTGCTTGGTTCGCTCATCCTTAGTTTCTTCAATATTGTATAGGGTGTTTTTTTTAGAGGTATAGAACTTCGAATTGAAATAAAACACAAGAAAATCGTTTTAATGTCCATCAAATTTGGCTTTATTGGAAGGATAATTTTATGCCATTAATGTTTAAATATGATTTCGGGCATGTGGCCGCCGCGGCTGGCTCGAATAAAGCCAATTCTACAGGTCCAATTTTCAACCAGCTCCAATTGCTGTGCACGGTGGCGAATCGATTCATTCGGGTCCTCTTCAACATTTTGCTCTACAGCAGCAATTGTTTCTTCGGTGCGCACTGTTCGACGTCTCTGCGGATGCGTATTATCACATAGAGTAAACGTAGTGCGAAAACGACCCATGGTTAACCGATGGATGGACCGATTTTGCTCTGATGGACGATTATGTTGACCATGAAATGGACAGAGCTTGCGGTAAACTTCGCGAACTGAACCATTATTTTCGAAATAAATTTGCACGATTTGCAAGCGTTGTTCTTTTGTCAACCTGTTCATGATGAAATGGCAAACCAAACTGAACATAAATGACATTAGAGTTGCCAGATTTGACCACAAAATGCCACCCTATATATCTTCCCATAGCAATGGAAAGCTTTGCGCTCTTGAATGAATTAATTAAAGAGACAGTTCGCTGCCAATTGCTATCAAATGTTTTACTAGCAAATACATTGTTCATTCATCTCAATGCTTTCTGTGTTCTTTTTCTATTATTTATTTTCTTTCTCATGCTGCTTTTATCTTTTTTTAAGTAATTACTTTCGTTCTTATTTTTGTATTTATTGCATCGACTTTATTGCATTAATTATGATTATAAGTTATGCCATGTAGCCTTAAAGAAAGAAATCTTGTACGTTAATGTTTATTTGAATTATTAATTCAACACATTTTTTAATTTTGTATTTCAAATAAAAATTTCACTTCTTAATATTTTACTTTCAAATATCTTTCAAATGCTCTTTTATGCATTTAAAATGTACAATTTTTTCAAGAACAAAGAAGTCTCCTCTTGTAAAATCTTCTCAAAGAAGCGTTTGGATTCTTTTTTTTATATTTCAAATACAAATTTTACTTCTTCACATTTTACTTGCAAATATCTTTCAAATGCTTTTTTATGCATTTAAAATGTAAAATTTGTCCAAGAACAAAGATATCTCCTTTTGTAAAATCATCTGAAAAGAGCGTTTGAATTCTCTCCAAATACTAAAACAGACATTATTGTTCTTTAATTTGGCTTTTTGCGCGCGCAAATTCGGCACGCCATCATTTCAAATTAGTTCGCCAGTCGCAGTGGCAGCCGCAGTGCCAGTCGCTTTGGCCAGCGCGAGCCCAACAAATGTCTTCCTCAATCAAAATTACGCACGTTCCAATCGTAATTCTGCCACCACAATCCAAGTAAATTCCAATTACCCAACACGCAATGCGACAATAATCGAAATTAATTCCAGCATGTTCACCACTGCGCACACACAAACACACACACACAAAAGGAAATACTGTAGCCAGCAGACCGGCCCCATTTCGTACGCCTCAGCAGACATTTGCCGGCCCCCGCGCCGCTGGAATGATTACAGATGCGGCGGAAATAATTGTCTTGACACAGATAATCTCGTTACCTTTCGACCTCACAGATTTGTGTTGGCAACTGCTGTTGCTGTTGCTGGTGCTGTATCACTGTAGTTGTTGATTATGTTGCTGTGTGGTTGTTGTAGCGCATATTTGTTGCTGCTGCTGACTGGAGTCGTCTTGCGGCAGCGGCGGAAACGTGCCATTTGTCCTGATATCCTATTCGGCAGCCGGCACCAGCCGACGCACGCAACAGCCCACTTTGCTCGCAACCTCCCTCCCCCCCACCACACGCCGGGCTGCTATCATCTTTGTCAATTTATGTGCGTAATTTATGCGTTTCATGTGCCATTTAGCCTCGTTTAAGCCGTAAAGTATACGCCGCACATTTCGTTGCCGCTGCCAGCACTGCGAAATCAACAGCAGCAGCAGCAGCAGCAGCCGCAACGTCACCGAACTCTGTGCGACTGTTTAAAATTCAAATCAAATTTTGTTTATATTTTCGGTAAATATTTTCTCGTTTGCTTTTGTCGCCATCATTCGGTGCGTTGAGCTGTTCAGACTTTGCTTTGTGGCTCGGTTCGCATCTGGCGATCCATTAAGTTGGCCCATGTTGTGCGCGCTCGATATGCCGCTGTGCCGCCGACAGTCGATTTCACTAAGCTGCGTCTGTCGGTCTGTAAGGATGCTGTCTTCGTGGCTGAATGCGCCCGCGGCAGTTGCTGCTGACCCGCACTTGACGTTTGGCTTCCGGACGCTGGATTTGCGTGCCGCAATCCGCCTAAGCCGTGTCACCCATTCTCGCTCCCTTCGCTTCAATTTGATTTAATGTTATTATTTGCTTTGTATACATTTTGGTTATTTTTGCATTTATTGAATTTGCATATTTGTGTTTTTTTTGTGTCCATAATTGCTCACTTGAGCATTGATTTTATTTAAGTTTGTTGTTGCTTTCTCAGGCTGTACTTGCAAAATTATAATAAATGAAAATTGTTACACAATCACCACAGACAGGTGTTCACACACACACACATACAATTAAATGAATTTTAAATCCTCTTAAAAACTATCTCAGCTCAAGTTTCCTCGAAGAAGTAATAATTGCTGTCATAAAGTTGTTTCCCAATTATTGCTCACATCAGCCGCATGCATGAAGCAGTGACTCAATTACTACATCCTTGAAGAAAGCACTCACTTAAGTGTCCTTAAAAGTCAGCGCACTGTTTCGTAGAAATCATTACTTTTAAACGTTTAACTGCCACTCAATTTCCGCAAGGCTGACGTTCGTTGCGCCACTTTTGGCTGCCGTTGTAAACTTCAATAACGGCTTAGACGTCTTGGTCCTTTCTCAAGTTTACTGTTGTTCTGTGCTGCTGCTGCCTGAAATCGTTTCACGTTTTAAATTTTACAACCACTAAAATCATGCCAACACAATTTTTTGTAGACAGAGGAACATTTTTATTTCAGCTTTTCATAGGTGAAATAGGTGTAAAAATTTATGCTGCAGCAGTCTTAAGCAGTTAAAGTGCTTGCCGACTTCCAATATGGGCCACTGAAATGAGCAATTTCACGTAATTTCAACCAATAAATGTTATCAGAATTTATGCTGGTTTTGTAAAAACATGTATTAGACAGTAAAATCTGTATTAGTTGTCTGAGTTTACGATGCACAGTAAGTGGCTGAAATTATAGAGTGGCCGTATTTTGATGACATTTTGAAAAAATCACTTTTATCAAAGCGTAATGTTATTTGGAAAAAAATAGCAAGTTTCTTATAATCTTTTGACGACCCCGTGAAATTAAAAAAAATACTTGTCTAACTATATTTTCTTTAAAAAGATGTTCAAGTAAATACGATCTATTAAATCATGTTTCCCCATCGTTGACCACGTCAGATAAAGATAAAAAATATGAAAATTTAAAAATTCAAGGTCCAATTCATGTATTTTCACAGTTTTTTTAAAACAAATTTGGAGCACTTTTATCAAGTTTGAAGTCATTTTATGCTTTTTCACGGCTTCTTCATATAAATATTTAACCCTCTGTTGACCCCGTCAGATTTTGATTTTCCAAAAAATAAAAAAAACCTCAAATTATTTCTCATTAAAAGTAATTTCACCAAGTTTGATGTCAAATTATTTCTCGCTAAAAGTAATTTCACCAAGTTTGATGTCAAAAAGCATTAAAAACATATTTCTTCATACAAACTTTTAACCCTTCGTTCACCCCGATAGGTTTCGATTATCAAAAAATTTAAAACACGTATCGAATTATTTCGCACTAAAAGTACTTTTCATTAATTCATGTTTTTTTACAGTTTCTTCATACAAACTCTAAAGCCGTCGTTGACCCGTCAGATTTTTATTGTTCAAAAAATAACAACCATGTATCGAATTATTTCTCACTAAGAGTTCTTACACCAACTTTGAAGTCAAAAAGCGTAAGAAAATCATATTTCTTCATATAAACTTTTAACCCTTGGATCACCTCGATAGATTTCGCTTTTCAAAAAAATGAAAAATACGTTGGGATTTATTTCTTACTAAGAGTACTTTTCATTAACTCTCTTTTTTCACAGTTTCTAAATACAAACTCTTAACCCGTCGTTGACCCCGTCAAAATTCGATTTTCGAAAAATTTATTGACACAAAGTTTGAAATCAAAAGGCGTAAAAAAATTTGTCTTCATACAAACTTTCAGAACAAACAAACAAATCAGAAACACGTGTCAAATTATTTCTGATTTCAAGTATTTTCACCAACTTTGAAGAAAGGGCAAATCGGTTCAGGGTTTTTTCGTAGTCTTTCCGTATACGAACCTTAACTCATTATTGTCTCCGTTAAATTTTAATGTTCGAAAAAATTAAAAATATGTGTCGGATTAGTTTTGATTTGAAATGCTTCAACCAACTTTGAAATCAGTAGATCTATTGAATTGCGTTTCTTCATAAAAACATGGGGTTAGTTTTGTCCTTTTAGACCCCGAATTTTAATAAATCCCATCTTGGTCGAGGTTCATCTCTCAGGATGTGCCTACAGTTAATATTTCATGTTTATAACGTCAGCACATGTACAGAGATGAAAAGAATCAGACGATGGACACGCCCACCTTCCATATAAACAACAATTTTGATTAGTAACACCGTGCGACAACAAATTTTACACACGAAAAATCGATATACTTGCGAAACTAGGGGCCAAATGTAGTAGAGCTTTTAGTTTTTCTCTCTGATGTCAGTATTTTTTTAAAAGGACTATAAACTTTCAAGGACATGTTTATTTCCAAAAATTATTTTAAAAATTGAGCACCTTGTAGAATAAAAATATGGGTATCAAAGCACAGAGAAAAAACCTTTAAATCTTAGAAAACTTAATGTTTTAGTGCAAAAGAACAAAGATGTGTTGAAAATGTCCCTTTTTAAAAACAAAAAAAAACGATAATTACTAAACTATTAAACCTTGAACAATGTTTTGTACAGATACTTCTTGGTTGGAGTATTTACAAAAATTATGCATTCTTGAATCTTCAATATCCGACATTCGAGTTACTTTTTCTATATTGACCACCTTGACCACCTGTGCAACGCATAAAACAAAACTAACTGCAGTCCAAGTGGTCGTTGCAGGTTCAGGTCATGTGAACACACTAAT